>CM035443.1:108081332-108088832 GCA_020310875.1 Ceratopteris richardii | reverse complement strand
ATGTGTGGATTTGTGAGTGAGGAAGAAGAGTGAAAAGAGTGTGTGAGGGTGTGAAAGAGTGAATGTGTGCGTGGAAGTACATGCGCGGGCATGAAGGTGTAAAAGAGAAAGAGGGTCAAGTGTGAGTGAGGAAAGAGTGCAATTGCGAGAGTCAGCTATTGTAGTTGGTCCTTGGTTTTTGTTCGGGCACTGGTTCCCATTCCTTTCTCTTTCCACAGATACATTCGAGATGAATCGTGGACTGAGAGCAAAAAGAAGCTAACATCGTACAAGCAAATTGGGCAGCAAATGGGTCTTTTCCGTTGGGTTTAGGACCCAACATTTGGTGCGTTTGCCGGGAACACATGAGCTAGTGCATTGACATAGGAAGAATTCAGAGCGAGATAATTGTGGGCTCTAGGTAATCCAAGTAGACCGATTTTGAGGGGTTTAAACCAAATTAAGCCTCGTATAATCACTTTTTCCTTGGGCTTAAGAACCTATATCATTTGGTGAGTTTGCGGGGAACACATGAGCTAGTGCACTGACATAGGAAGAATTCAGAGCGAAATAATTGTGGGCTCTAGGTAATCCAAGTGGATCAATTGCGAGGGGTTTAAGCAAAATAAAGGCTTTCATAAACATCTTTTCCGTGGGCTCAAGACCTTATCATTTTGGTGCGTTTGCCGGGAATAGCTTGGTACGTCTCTATAAGAGAGTGCCATTGGTTCGCCTAGCGCCACAGGTTGGCCGAGCTTGCGGACCCCACGATCTAGTACATGAGCGAGGGGAGCTCATCGTCAGGAGCAACACAAACTCAAAGAGAGGAACGCGCTCAGAGAAGAGCCCTTGAAAGAGAAAGGAGAAGGTGGGAACCGCCAGGTGAGTGGACCTCGATTGGCTCGAAGAAATCAGTCAAAAACGTGTACTCCCGTAGGAGAGTCGCGAGTCAAGTACGGAAGTTTGAAGGAGGGATCCTGAGGGCACGTGCATTAAATTTCTGGGATCGAAGTGATATCGACATCACACCTCTGTTCGAAATGGCTCAGCGGATTTCAGTTCACTTGGGGGACTTCACCAAATTTTCAAGTACTTGGGACGAAGATCCGGATAGTTTTATCCAGTTGTTTGAGGTTACCTGTGAGGCCAATGATGTAGTTGACCAGGATCAAAGGTTGAAAATTTTTCCGGCTATTCTCCGTGATGAGGCAGCCAATTGGTATGGGAATTTGACACCACAAGAGCGTGGAACTTATCAAATGCTCAAGGAAGCCTTCTTGGCAAAGTTTCGACGACAAGGCTTCCAAGACAGATTGGCCCAACAAATGGATTACTTGCGACAAGGAGTCAATGAGAGCATCGATAACTACATTCAGAGAATGGAAACGTTGGTAAGAAAGATGGGCGTGAATGCCCCGAACGATGAGACATTGAAACGAAGATTCATTTCGGGATTGCGAGATCCTACGGCACAGCAGCATATCAGCCTGACAAGACCTGCGACCTTAATGGATGCTAAAGAGCAAGCGAGGCTTTGGGAGGAAGTACAATTATGCCAACAAAGGAAGATGGAACTCTTATATGAGCCTATGGGAGGCCCAGGAAACATACCGATGAAAGATCCTGGCCAAGGAAGTCCCGCATTGACGACCCCAGCTTTTGTAGCTTCCACTAGCACGCCAGTGCAGGCAAAGCCTGCGCTAACTGAAGAACGAATATTGGAATTGGTCACGCAAGCTATAAAAGCTGCCACGATAACTCAAGAGACATACACAGTAAAACCAGAGGTCACAACAAACCCGAATCAAGTGTTTCGATCAAATACATGGTGTGGAAAGTGCCATGGTTACGGCCATTTGGCTTCAGAATGCCCTACAGTCTCGAGAGTATTCACAGATAGATCGCCACCTAGGATGCGTTGCACTTTTTGCGGAAGAACAAATCACACGGAGGACCGATGTTACAACAAGAGAGCCTATGAAGAAAGGACCATGAAATCAGGAGATACAAGAGAAAGACCTTACACGGGATTGCCCGCTCAAAGTGTACCACCTACATCTCGTTGGGAAAACAGACCGACTTATGGATATGGTGCTCAGGGTCAAGGAGGAGACTATCCAAGAGGAGCCGTGCGTGATCAAAGAAGAGATGGTCCAATCCAGTGCTGGAGATGTCATGGCTTTGGCCATACTCAATCTAGATGTCCAAACAAAAAGAAACCAATTGATTATACCCCACTATGTAGGTACTGTAGTGGAGAGGGCCATTTTGATGAAGATTGTCCAAAACGAAGAGCTGCCACCGGCAAGGAAAAAGGACCAGTAGGGTCCTCGAATTATGTTGATACTCAAATGCATTCCAATCGAGAGTTCAAGAGCACGTTCCTACGATCGGAGTAGTGTTCAAGACACCGAACCCTCAAGAAGGCTCTAGCTCGTCGATGCACTTTGTGGATGCTTACGAGGCCAAGAAACCACACAAAGATCCAACTGTGGCAGTAGTCACAAGGACCCAAGAGTACTCGAAGAAGAATCCAGGAGGCGAAGGTGAAGAAGGGAGTCAAGAGAAGATAGCTGAGCACGAAGAGGTAGAAAACCAAGTTGGAGGACTTGTTGAGCAGCAAGAGTTTGAGGATGGGGAAGAAATTGAGATTCTTCCACCAGTGACCAAGGAGTTTGTGCCCGGCATAGCACCATTCCCTGAAAGATTGAAAGCTCCTAAGAATAGAAAGGAAAGACAAAGTTCGGAAGAAGTAGATATTGTGAAGTTGCTCGCTGACACGGAAGTCACGCTGGACATTGGCACATTGCTGAAATGTTCACCTGTTTATAGGAAACAATTCTATGACGAATATATTAAGAAGCCGAGGAAAGCTCGAGATAAAAATAGACAAGATAAGGATATCCAAGGAATCATTCAAAGTATTACGACGCAAATTGATTCGAACGCTCGAGCTGTGACGGTCGAGATTAAAGGATATGCAGTCCCTGGTGCTCCGTTAGATAGTGGAGCTGCAGTCAACCTTATGACTGAGTTCATGATGAAAGCTTTGGGCCTCAACCACATGGAAGAGACGCCGATGTCTTTGAGAATGGCGGATCAAACACAAGTGAAGCCTGCGGGCCTTTTGAAGTATGTAAGCACAGTTGTGGGCGGTTTAGAGTTTAAAGTTGATTATCTAATAGTAAGACCAAGGACCTCGGAGGCTACCTTCTCGATCCTACTTGGGCGGCCATGGCTGGTGCAAGCCGAATGCATGCATGACTGGTGCACAGGTTTTATTTCAATAGGGCCAAAGTCTGATCGGATTCAGTTGCAAGTATCCCCACCCTCGAGCAACAAGAAGAAGACAATAATAGTCGATGAGATGGAAAAGAAAGAGAAGGAGAAAGCAAGGCGCGAGATTGCACGAGCTAGGTTTTCTTTGAACACAGACAACTACAAGAATCTGCTTCAAGACGGGTTCAACTTGCAGCTCTTTAAGAATCAAGACACGAAGATGGGAGAGTATAAAAATCCATTGCTCTATAACAACGATTCCGATCAGGAGTTGCTAGGATGGTTGACGCATACAAGTGAATTTGAGTGCTACATGTTGAGTATAGACGCAAGTAAAACCAAAGCTACTCAATCCCTGGAGAAGGGAACTTCAAGAGAAGAGTTGAAACTAGAGTTAGCTCCGACGATGGAGGTGCAACAGTTGCGAGAAAGAGTTAGAATGCTAGAAGCAGAGATTTTAAAGAGAATTCGAGAATCGGAAAAGGAAGCGAAGAGTAAGACTAAAGTGTCGGAAGCCATTGCAAAAGCTGAATTAAAGAAATTAGGTTCAATCGAAACAGAACAAAACAATGATTTACTGGCCAACCATGCACGCCTGATCGGAGAGCACGTTCCAATCACAGTGTCATCAAGGAATAAAGAATATTCGCGAGAAACTCAGGTGGAAAAATGGGAAGTTTTTCCAGAGAAGTTCTTGAGCTTGGGGTCACAGCTACCAAATGGAGTACGAGATTGCATTAAAACGACACTCAAAAATTTCAGCGAGGCCTTTGCATGGTCATACAGTGATCTGAGAGGAATTGATCCCCGAATCTGCCAACATTATATAGACTTGGAAGAAGGCACATGACCAATATGTCAACGACTTAGGCGAACGAATCCAGTCTACTCGGAATTGATCAAGCTGGAATTGACCAAATTATTGGAGGCAGGATTTATATATCCCATCGCATCCAGCGAGTGGGTATCACCAATTGTAGTTGTTCCGAAGAAAAATAAGAAAATCCGTATCTGCATAGATTATCGAAAGTTGAACGAGCGCACGAAGAAGGATCACTTTCCCTTGCCATTTACTGATCAAATCTTGGACAGAGTGGCTGGCCATAAATTGTACTCATTTTTAAATGGTTTTAGTGGGTACAACCAGATCCAAATCCATGAAGAGGATCAATCAAAAACTACTTTCACGACAGAATGGGGTACGTATGCATATCATGTGATGCCATTTGGATTATGCAATGCACCGGCCACATTCCAGAGAGCAATGATAGCTGCATATCAAGACTACTTGCAGGATTGGATGGAGATATTTCTTGATGACTTTGCAATCAGAGGCGACGATGAGAACATGATGGAGAGGATCGAAGCGATTTTAAGAAGAAGCATTGAAAAAGGCATCGCATTAAATCCTGAAAAGTGTACATTTGGAGTGCGAAGAGGATTGCTTTTGGGACATGTTATTTCCGAAAAAGGGATTGCGGTCGACGAGGATAAAGTGGAAAAAATTGGACAACTTCCACCACCCCAAAACTTGCGACAACTTAGAGGATTCTTGGGCCATGCGAATTACTATCGACGTTTTATATTAAATTTTGCATCCATAGCGGCACCACTGACGAATCTCTTGAGGAAAGACCAACAATACCAATGGACTAGAGAGTCTCAAGTTGCATTCGACTTGATCAAGGAGAGATTGATAAATGCACCAATCTTGGTAGCACCCGACTGGATGAAAGAATTCCATGTGCATACCGACGCTTCTCATACTGCGGTTGGAGCAGTATTATGCCAAGCCGATGAAAAGAAGTTGGACCACCCTATCTATTACGCAAGTCGCAATTTGAATAGCACTGAGAGGAACTACACGACTACGGAAAAGGAATGTCTCTCGATGATCTTTGCGGTGAACAAGTATATCATTAATAAACCAGAGCTATTAGGGCGACTGATGAGGTGGATGCTACTTCTCCAAGAATTTCAGTTCACAGTGGTAACCAGACCAGGCAAAGCACATATATTGGCTGACCATTTATCTCGAATTGTTAATGAGGAGCCAATCTCTGGTGTGCCCGACGATGCTCCTGATGGACATCTATTCCAGGTTGATGCGAAAGTACCTTGGTATGCCGATTTGGTGAATTTCTTGTGCACTACTAAATATCCGCCAGGAGCAAGCAAGAGAGAGAAGCAAAAACTGTTAGCATTGGCGAAGCACCATAGCATCATTGGGGGGCAACTCTATCGATATTTTGTTCATGAGAGCATTTATCGGAGGTGTCTCGAGGAAGAAGAAGCAAGCCTAGTGTTGAGGGCTTTGCATGACGAACCCTGCGGTGGACATTTTGCTAGTGAATTGACGGCAAGAAAGATTTTATTAGCTGGGTATTGGTGGCCAACATTGTTCAAAGACTCGCACACATACTGTAAGAAATGTGACAAATGCCAACGAATGGGCAAACCCACATTAGCACATGCTGCTCCTCTTATGCCGGTGTTGGCTCTTAAGCCGTTTGAGAAATGGGGAATTGATTTCGTGGGACCTATTGATCCTCCCTCACGACGAAGATCCAATAGGTATATCTTGGTCTGTACTGACTATGTTACCAAGTGGGTGGAAGCCAAAGCTCTGAAGACTGACCGAGCTGTTGATGTAGCTAAATTTTTGTACGAACAAATTATCACTCGATTCGGATGCCCGTTGGAGATAGTGAGTGATAGAGGGACACATTTTGTCAACGAACTGATCGAAGAATTAATGGAATTATATAAGATCAAACATAGAAAAAGCACTCCATATTACCCGAGAGCAAATGGACAAGTGGAGGTCACCAACAAAATTCTTGAACAGATTCTGACTAAGACAGTAGCTGTGCATAGGAGAGACTGGGATGAGAGACTTTTGGAAGCTTTGTGGGCATATCGAACATCCTACCGAGTGACGACAAAGAGCACTCCGTTCTCTCTAGTATATGGCGAGGAAGCCATCTTTCCCATCGAAAAAGAAGTGCCAACATTAAGAGTGGCTATTGAGGCCAGGTTGGGCGAAGAAGAGTCATTAAAGGAGAGGTACATACAACTGATCAAGCTATTGCACAACAAAGTTTGGAAGCTATTCAAAAGAGACGTAAAGAGAGGCATGACAAGAATCTCAAAACCTATGTGATTCAAGAAGGGGATTTGGTACTAGTCTATGATAGTAAGTATTATAAATTCCCAGGGAAGTTACAGACAAGATGGGCGGGACCGTTTAAGGTGGTGGAACTCAATTCCAATGGTTCCATGCAAATTCAAGATTTAGGAGAAGAATATGCTCCCGTGAAGGTTAACGTGCTTCGAGTTAAACCATATTTCAAGTGATATTAGGACGGGAGAAGCTAGACGATATCCAAGCAGAAGAATGTAGTAGACTCCTTGTACATACATGTATAGTTATATATATATATATATATATATATGCGCATATGTAAGCTATGATTTGTGTGTCATAAATATTCTTCCTTGCTAGCTCAAGAATCTTGGACTTCTAATTATTTTTCTTGTGTTGCGCAGAGACTGTTAGGAGCTAAGTAACGAAATGGCAGATCAAATAACGCAACTCTACTTGTACGAGTTAAGAATATATTTCTCGGACCAAACATTCGCTCGCATGGACATAGATGTCGACGACCTTGAGACGGAATACGATGTTGAGGAAGCGCATTGGCTGGTATGCTTTATAAACCAGGATTTGGGTGTTGCATTTTACATTGAGTGTTTTGAGGAATACCTAGCTCGACATGTAGGATGGGCGGGAGATCGATACTACTATTTTGATCCTTCTAGGGAAATGCCTAACGAGGAAAACGATATCACGTGGGCTTGGGCAGATGTGCTAACGCTAGGAAGTGATGACGGAGCTCCTGAAGTTGAGCCTGACTCGCCCTAGAGAAGTTGTCGGAATGCGAGTACGATGTGAGACTACATGAGACATTCCGGAGACTCATATTCTATGACACCTAGGGATAGGTATACGAGGGACTAAGGCATAGTTACCTAGTGGAAAGTCAAATCGATGAATACATATGTAGTGTCTGTAATTGAGAGAATGGAGTGAAGAGGTGGTTGATTTGTCAAAGGCTAGTGTGTATATGTTTTGTATGCATGTGTGTGAAAAATGGGAAAGTCCCTTTCTTCCTCTCCCTAATTCTCAGGACTTGGGTGAACTAATTAACTATGAAAAAAAAAACGAAGAAAAGAAAAGAA
>CM035443.1:108018832-108046332 GCA_020310875.1 Ceratopteris richardii | reverse complement strand
TGTACCTCCCGTGCCTCTATGAAACTTGTTGAAATCTATAGGATTGCTTGTGCACATTCGTAATGGTGAAGGCCCTATATCTCTTTCCATTTAGCAATTCTATGGTCTAAATCCATAAGGATTATGTGTAGGGAACCAATTACTACTGAAATTACCTTATCTATGACATTTTGATGTTCATAAGTCCATCAAGTACATGCTTAAACCTTAGTGTTTTTTGTAGAGAAGGCATGTTAGTATGCCATAAAATTCTTACCTAAAGGTAAGTGCGTATATAACTCCATGAAGTGTGAAAATTTTTTACGGCATTTCCCCAAGTAAATGGAGTTTCTAAAAATTTTAACCATGAGATGAAACATAACTCCTTGCAGGCCAATATAATAGAGGCCATTCACTATAGCATAGGGCTTGCAAAGCCCATGGCATACAACCCATATTCTCATATATGAATTCTACAACTTGCAAAAATAAAAAGTACTAGCAACAAAATATTTGTTGCATAACCTTGTACTTCTTGCAATCATCTTTCCTACAAACCATTAGAAAGGTATATTCTTAGCAAGTTGATCCATCTTTAATCTTAAAACCAGGTGCAAACCATTAGAAAGGTATATTCTTAGCAAGTTGATCCATCTTTAATCTTAAAACCAGGAGCAACTTTGATGCATGCATTTCAATTATATTTCTATGTACATATATACAAATATGGCAAAGAATAAAATCACTAAACATATCATATACCTAGTTCTCATCACAAAGATGGAACTCTTAAATGTCATATTTGGTAGAATCTCATGAATCCCATATGGTATAAGTAGACTAGCTTGGTTATGATACAAAGATCATTAATCTATCAAGGCAAGGTAGTTCTTAAGTACCAAAGTAGGTACTTACTAGATTCCCTTACTATATGACATCCTATCTAACTTACTCTCTGCGTGGAAGCCATTGCTCATAATTGAGCTAGTTGTGTGAGCATATGTCAATGCTCTTTGTTAAACCTATAAGTGATGCCAAACACTCTAAGGGGTTTCCATCTAGGCTATGCCATCTAGATAGTTAGCCCTAATGTCGAGTGACTATATTTCCTTTTATGAAATTAGAATATGGTCCGTGTGGGAATTTCCCACAACACCCCATAGTATCTAGTACTAAGAGACTCTCTTTGAAGGTTCCTTACCTTCACTAACTATAGAGTTAACTTACTCTTTGGGCTCCTATCATATGTGCCCCTTAGTCTCCATAAAATAATCCATGAGACTCTAATGATCTTCTCTCAAGTGTAAATGATTAGGATTATCTCCCATTATATAAAGGCTTTTTTATGTCAAATAATATCCCTCTACTTAATAAATATATATGCGATTTATTTATTTTTTTCTCATTTTTAAAATTAGCATACCATGGGTAAGGATGCATGGGAGTTGATATGCATGTTTTTCCTTTCTTTCCTTAAATGAAGATGTATAATATTTCATGAATTCCTAAACAAAGAGAATTTAAACATTCCTAAGATTCATCTTCACAACCATGTATATGCACTAAACTATGCATCATGCAACCAAGTGAAGTAAGAGAAAACAAGAAATGAAGAGTAAAGTCATCTTCCCTATGATGATCCATGATCCATAGACTCTTTAATGTTGCAAGAAATGCTTTGCATCAAGCCTTCCATCTCCTAAAGTACGTGATGCCTTGAGATGTACTTGCATCTCCTTCATGTGTCCTCTTTCTGTCTTACAAAATAAATATAATCTTTCCCCTCAACATTGGGGCATAATGAATGTTACAAGAGCATAAACATGTGCATAAATAAATGTCCTTTAGGCACCAACATATTTCAAATATACATATACAAAGTTGCCTAAGGCACATCATGTGTTACAAATATGGAATTACAAGATTAACTAGATTTTCTCTACTTCATTGAGCTCAAGAGGTGGCTCTTGAGAACAAATTATCTGCATAGACCTAATAAACCTCCTCAGTTTCTAGTAGTCTTCATAGCATTTGAGATATTATGAGAAGAGCTTTCCAAGAAACTTTAAATCATCAAAATCAGACACTCGAGTGAAGAGTATCATGCACCCGAAGTTGAATAGTTGCTAAGCTATCACCGACTAGAAACATGTTTGAAGTGGCTACTTTGGATGCTTTCCAAAGTGATTGTGGAGAGATATTCTCATATTTGAATCTATATACCTATAGATAATTCTCCAAGGAACATATATAATAAAAAATCATCACATTTGGACATCATATAATACCTTTTCAAAGGGTTCAAAGTGCCCTCTTGCATGATTTGGATTTTTCTTCTATGACATAAAATAAGTATTGTTGTAGAAGCATATCTTCATGGATATGTAGCACTACAACATATCGAGGGTATACCGAGGTTGCTACCGAGGCAAATGAACGGGCGTGATTTCTTTGCGACGTCGGTGTTGGAGTCGGTGTAGGTGTCGGAAAGAAAGCGCCGGTATGGGCGTTGGTATAGACGTCGATATATGCGTCGGTATAAGCATCGGTATTTTCGACGCAAATACCGACGTCTATACCGACGTCCGCTAGGTGTACCGACGCATATGCCGACGACCATACTGGACCTACCAACGCGTATACCGACGACCATACCTGCACAAATTTTTTTGGACAGAGTGTGTTGTCTTTTGCTAAAGCATGATGTTGTTTAGCAAAAGACAATACACTCTGCCCAACTGAGTACATGTGTTATCTACTCTAATGGCAACCAAAACATAAACTTATATGAACAAAAATGAGCAATGATTCATGTACAGAAAGTGGTATATTCCATAAATTAAAAATGTACAAAAGTGTGGCAAAGCACTTACATATAGGAATCGAATACAAAATTATGGTACATCATTGCCACATAGGAGTGTAATACAAAATTGTGGCAATGTGACAAAACACTTCCATATAGGAATCGAATACAAAATTATGGTTCATCATTGTCGTATGCGAGTGTGATACAAAATTGTGGCATTGATCAAAATATTTACACCTACAATCCTGCAACAAAACATATGTATAAAATAACACCAATTAACATGACATTTATAAACAACAACTAGAAACATGAAACCAAGATATAACTTTACCTAATCAAGAATATTCTCCCATGAGACGATTGCACCGTGATGGAGAGTGTTAATCTCCAAAAGAACAAGTTGACCTTGAATTTAGATCACCTCTATATCAAGATCAACTTTAGACTCCACCAAACTTAGAGATCATTCACCAAGTTATCAGAAAAATTGAATGTTCTGAAAAATTCAACTTCTTCAGAAAGTCTGCTGCAGATTAATCACTCATTGACTAATCAATCCTGTAAAGTTTTTGATAAAACTTTGCACAACACTTCGCCTTAAGGTTGCGCAACTTTGCCAAGTTAAATCTCTCAAAAAGATTAACCATACACTGAGAAATGTGTGAAACACTTTACCTATGTCTGAAAGTACTTCTCTGCAATGGCGACTTTGACACCTGCAACTTCTTAGCACTGGTTCTCCCAAAGTAAATCCCGTTTGATCAAGATCTTTTATCCATAGATGGCTTATCTTCCAACTTAGATTTTGAGCCCTCACTTGTGTAAAACTTTACACTGTGGACTGAGCAATGATCATTTCATTGAAGATGAAATGTGCGCCAGATTTCTCGACTGTTAGAACATTCTTATATATGAATGTTCCTAAACAAAATTCTCACAGCCTGATTACAATTAACCTCTCAAATTCTAGCCATAGATAGATTAGCTATGAACTTAGATACGTGCAAAAGGATTTCTCAAAAGATTAAACACAGAAGGAGCAGACAGCAAAACATCGGGCGCAAAAATTCTCGATTTCTCAGAAAATTTACATCTAAGTGAGGATGGACAATTCACTCACTCTTCATGTGTCTAATGACACTAATTTCTCTCTTCCTATTCTCAAATCTCTTCTGCTCTATTTGCCCGACATTTTCCATCATATTTATAGATGAATATATACAAGTGTATGACTAGACAAAGGTATAAGTCAGCTAATGTACATATGTGTACATGTCTTTGGATTTTCTGAACATGTCCTTCCTTCAACCATCTGACTTTGTTTTCTTCTTGACTCCTTGACTTCATTCCTCCATAATTCTTCAATTGATGATTGTCATGCACCAACACACCGGGTCCCTCTAAGTCTTGTAACAGTGCAGTCAGTCCATGTCAATATCCATACGATTCTTCAGTTCGCGTTGGAGGACGACCCACTGCCAACTCCTATAGTAAATATGCAAAATGTTAGATGAATATACATAATATACTTAACACAAACAACTTCAATAATTAACATCATACTTACAAATTGGTAGCACATACTGTCGTATCCGCCGCTACCTAAATGCGACGTTCCAACCGTATCTAACCGTGTGGCCACTGCATCTCTTTGTTGACGATACCGATCAGGAGTATGTTGATGTTCATCCTGAATTGATTCCCATTCTTCGGCGTTTAGCCATACAGGCTTCGGTAAGCCTGCTTTGAGAGCATCACGAGCTTCCGATCGTCGATGTGACATCACCTCGTGTGCTGTATGTTGTATCCAATCGGAACTCACAACAGGATTGCTAGGTGCTGGCCGGTACTCTTCATATATGCAGTGTGTGATATGATTTTTAGAGTCTCTATCCTGTTCGGCCCATTTTTAACATTACTGAATGATCGAATTCGATAGAGCAAAGTTGTCGTATATGTTGTCGCATTGACTTCCCCGCCACATCCATAACTGGAGCTCCATTATGGATATGATATATCTTCGATTCATCATGATCATGTGCACCCCAAGGTGTACGTGGAGATCCCATCTGATGCAATATGAAGATCTCATCTCATCCAATGTATATATATGCATGCTTAAGCTTGTATACATATGCATTCATGTATACATATGCATTCATGTATGCATATGCATTCATGTATGCATATGCATTCATGTATGCATATGCATTCATGTATGCATATGCATTCATGTATGCATATGCATTCATGTATGCATATGCTTGCTTGTATGCATATGCATGCTTAAGCTTGTATACATATGCATTCATGTATACATATGCATATGCATATGCATATGCATACATGTATACATATACATATGCATATGCTTGTTTGTATACATACATGTACATATACATGTATGTATATGCATACATGTATGCATATGCATATGCATACATGTATACATATACATATACATATGCATATGCTTGCTTGTATATACATATACATATGCATATGCTTGTTTGTATACATACATGTACATACACATGTGTGTATATGCATACATGTATGCATATGCATATGCATATGCATACATGTATATATATACATATATATATGCATATGCTTGCTTTTATATAGATATACATATGCATATGCTTGCTTGTATGCATATGCATGCTTAAGCTTGTATGCATATGCATGCTTGTATACATACATGTACATATACATGTATGTATATGCTTGCTTGCTTACATATGCATATGCATGCTTAAGCATGTATGCATATGTAAGCATATGCTTGTTTGCTTACATATGCATATGCATGCTTAAGCATGTAAGCATATGCATATGCATGCTTAAGCATGCATGCATGTATGCATATGCATGCTTAAGAATGTATGCATATGCATTCATGTATACATATGCATTCATGTATGTATGCATATGCATGTAAGCATATGCATATGCATGCTTATCCATATGCATGCTTATCAATATGCATGCTTATCCATACGCATGCATGCATGCATGCATGTATGCATATGCATTCATGTATCCATATGCATGCATGCATGCATATGGATACATGCATGCATATGCATACATGCATGCATATGCATACATGCATGCATATGCATACATGCATGCATATGCATACATGCATGCATGCATATGCATACATGCATGCATATGTATACATGAATGCATATGCATTCATGTATACATATACATGCATGCATGTATGCATATGCATGCATGCATGTATGCATATGCATTCATGTATGTATGCATATGCATTCATGTATGCATATGCATTCATGTATGTATGCATGCATGTATGCATATGCATACATGCATGCATCCATATGAATACATGCATGCATATGTATACATGAATGCATATGCATACATGTATGCATATACATGCATGTATACATATGCATACATACATGAATGCATATGTATACATGCATGCATACATACATGAATGCATGTATACATATGCATTCATGTATAAATGTATGCATATGCATGCATGTATACATATGCATTCATGTATGTATGCATATGCATTCATGTATGCATATGCATTCATGTATGCATATGCATTCATGTATGTATGCATGCATGTATGCATATGCATACATGAATGCATATGCATACATGTATGCATATGCATGCATGTATACATATGCATTCATGTATGCATGCATATGCATACATGCATGCATATGCATTCATGTATATGCATACATGCATGCATGCATATGGATACATTCATATTCATATGCATTCATATTCATATACATTCATATTCATATTCATATGCATGCATGTATGCATATGCATGCATGTATGCATATGCATATCCCTCATGCATGCATGCATGCATGCATGCATATGCATTCATGTATACATATGCATGCATGTATGCATATGCATGCATGCATGTACGCATATGCATGTATCCATATGCATGCATGCATGCATGTATGCATATGGATATGTATGCATGCATATGTATATGTATGCATGTATGCATGCAAATGTATATGTATGCATGTATGCATGTATGCATGTATGTATGCATATGCATGCATGCATGCATGTATGCATATGCATGCATGTATATGCATGTATATGTATGTATGCATATGCATATATATGCATGTATGCATGTATATGTATGTATGTATATGCATATGTATGCATGTATGCATGTATGTATGCATGCATGTATGCATATGCATGCATGTATGCATATGCATATCCCTCATGCATGTATGCATATGCATGCATGCATGTATGCATATGCATATCCCTCTCTCTCTCTCTCTCTCAAACAAAAATAAAGAGAGAAGATATTAGAAAACAAAAATATAAAGAAAGATAAAAGAGTGATATATGTTTTACTTACATTGATGTAATATTTGAATCAAAGTTGTCAAAATCCACTTGAAATTCTCCTTCGTTGAATTTCCAAAGATTTGATCTCAAAAATCTCTTGCAAAACTAAAGAGAGAAGATATTAGAAAAGCAAAAACATAAAGAAAGAAAACAGAGTGATACAATCTGTACGATCTACTTACCAAAGCGTCAGATCTATAAAAATAGAGAGATAGAGAGAGAGGGAAGGAGAGGGAAAGAGAGAGAGAGAGAGAGAGAATTGTTTGACACGATCGTCAAAATCCACTTGAAGTTCTTCTTCGTCGAATATCCAAAGATTTGATCCCAAAATCTCTTGCAAAACCAAACAAAGAACATATTAGTAAAGAAAAAACATAGAAAAAGAAAAAAGAGTGGTATAATATGTGCGATCTACTTACCAAAACTTCATATCTATAAAGATAGAGGTCTGTTTAAAGAGAGAGAGAGAGGGAGAGAGAAAGAGAGGGAGAGAGAAAGAGGGAGAGAGACGGAGAGAGAGTGAGAGAGAGAGAGGGAGAGAGAGAGAGAGATATAGTGAGAGAGAGGGAGGGAGAGAGAGAGAGGGAGAGAGAGAGAGAGAGGGAAGGGAGGGAGAGAGGGAGAGAGAGAGAGAGGATGACAAACAGAGTTCTGCTGTTGGCGCGCGCAAACCCGAAAGGAGAAGTTCTACATTCAAAACGAGCAGAATGACGAATTTTGGGTTCGGGCCTAGTTAAGAAGAGAGCGTCGGTATAAGCATCGGTATTTCCAGCAAAGTACCGACGCATATACCGACGCCGTGATTCCGAGGCAACGTAGCTATGATTCCGAGGCAAGGCAGCTTTCCCAAATTTGCCAAGGGGTATACCGACGCCGACAGCTGCCCGTCGGTACACTGACCGTCGGTATTCCTCGATATGTTGTAGTGTAGCTCCACCTTGTTGGATAGTTCATGGGCCTTTCATGCAAAGGCCATGAGTTTGACTCCCTCAAATCACATTGCTATATACAAAGGTAAAATCATTCTTTTACTTTGGAGGATTGAGCTCTCCATGTTGCAGAACATGAGATTAGTAAGGATCATAATAAACCCTCGCGTACATGCATCTACGGCAGAATGGTCAGATCATTCTCCTACTAGGATGACTGCCTAGGTTTGAATCTTGCGAGCCAGATGACATAGGTTTATGTGTATTTTGCCTTGTAGAGAGACTCATCTTTTATAGCATTGTGGCAGAATATTATAGAAGATGTTGGTTATTGCAAGATAAATGCATCAAGAACTTGTAGTTTGATGGGCAAAACTAAAGCATTGAGATTGTGAGGTATTGAGTTCAATTCTTGGCATCCTTCTTTCGAGTTCCATCTTTTCGTAGCCCTTTTCTTGAAAATAATGCTAGGTTGTTATGCGACAACATTCGTGAGAGAGGAAGAAAGAAGAAAGAATGATGAGAAAGATCTCCATGATTCCTCTCAAGCTCAAGATCACCATGGATCCTAACCTGATTTTGATACCAATGAAGCTTTACGATGACCACGCAAAGAGATGAATCTCTTTTTTCTTCCAACCATATGCCTCTATATAGCTCTCTCTAAGGGACTACCCACTACAGCAGGTGGATACTAACCATCCAAGTGTCAACCATGTAATTATATGTGTGCCAAGTGTCCTAGTTAACTCAAGTGGATACTTTTAGAAGGCTCTAGAACTCTGGGAGCAAACCATTCTCCCATGTCTCTTCTTCCTTCTCATCCATATGACTTAACCACTAGACCAAGCACATTTGCTTGTCTAGAGAGTATAAGCAACTTTGCTTAAGTCTACTCTCAAGAATTTTGCCCAACAATTGAATGAACAAATGATGTCCGATCTTAGATCCACGTGAACCTATTGGACCCTCATGTCACAAACTTCCTTTGTAAGAGATATAATGGTTTTTTCAACTATAGACTATAAGTTATATCTTAGAAAATCCATGTTTGGGTCTCTCTATATTGTATAGTACCTACATATTCTATAGGTATGTGGGGAGTACTGTGTGTGTCACATGGAGCTCATTTTTTTATGATGAGAGCATTTTCATGAAGCTCTCTTGAAGGGGAAGCCCATCGTGGTGCATCTCCATCACAACACCTCACTCACATCATCATAATCTGCACACAAACATGATCAAGAAATGCCAAAATCTACAGAGTGACCAATTGGTGGTATGAAGACCATATATGGCAAGATAGAAGAAGTACACACACCTACAACAGGAGAGAGATAAGAACACAAATAGGTGCATACAAGCATGCACACACACATACATGCACACTCATGAGTATGCAAGGAGAAATGTGCCCCAAGAAGCTCTTGTGTTTCTTTAGATAAGAGTACAAAACGCATACGCGTTGTAAACTCAGATAAGTGTACAAAGCTCATAAGAGTTGTTCTTAACGTTATTTATGTGTATCCTCAATCTCGAATCTCTAAAAATTGATCGCATTTGTGGAAGGATTCGCGATGGATTTATCTTTGATTTGAAGATGTATATATTTGTATTGTAAGTACAACAAAAGAGGAATGTTAACTCGTTTTAATATATACAATCATCTCGTAGTGGTAAATGTGGTTATTTTAGTCCTTTGCATGTACTTAATTGTCTTGGAATCTAAAAGAAAGACAATCACGAAACAATGGCAAAAAAACAATTAACATCTTATTTCTTGATCATGATTGATTTTCTAGAATCCGAATACGAAGCCATGCGAGAAGATCATGGAGATGAATCTAACACATAGATAGATACCATGAATGTTTGGATTGAAACCCTTGAACAAAAAATTCATTGTATGTTCCACCATGTCCACCAAGGAACACGGAAATAAACACCAGAGGTTTCCTATGGGTCTCCATTGAATGTGCAAATAAGAGATCAGAAATCGCTAAAGTACCACGGTACACCTAAGTTTAGTAGTACGAACATAGTAGAACAATAGCTTAAAAAGTGGGGACAATGTTTTATACTGTGCAATATGATTGACGATGCTCAAAAGGTGCAGCACACTTGTTAAATCAGCATCCTTCCCTAATGTCCACCACTCATGTTAGACACTCTTAGGTGTTCGCGATGTGATATGACATGAACCCTCACCAAGAAGAGGATATATTCATTGAACTTGTTGGTATCTCTCGCTCGCCACCTCTGCTAATATTCTTAATTTAAAACGATTTGAATATGTATAATGGAAATTTTTAGAGGTCAAGTGAAGAAGAAAGCGGTGAAAGGAAGAAGAGAAGTTGAGTCAAACATCTGTTGTGGTACCTAATTTTCACACGAAAGTATTGTGTATGCGTCGGTATATAAGGAAGTAAATATCATTTCAAGTGCTCTTGTTGCTCTTGTTACGGCGCGCATAAAAAATAGAAAGCAAAAAAGCAAAAAACAGCATAGTGACGGCGCGCATTAAAAAAAAGCGAAACTAAAAAGCAAAAAGCAGCGGAGTCATATTAAAAATTATGAAAAGCACTAAACGTGGTGCTCCATTACGCCAGCTTTTCTGGACAGAAACACTTCGTCCATCAAATAAACGAAGAGAGGAGGCCTCCAAGCTCCAGAAATAAAAAGAGAAGATGCCGAGTGACATCTTCGTGCCTTCGTCCTTTCCTTCCTCGGCCGAATATTCCCTCAACGATTCCCAGGGCTCGAGCAGCACCTGATTCCTCCAACAAGAGAAGCTCTCGACTCGCGACACTTAACGGTGCAGACAATGCGAGTCAACGAGTCATACATTTGCGCTTCATGTAGCATAGTTGTCGACATGTGGAAGACGAAGTGGGTAACGATACCACCACCTCACTGATGGGGGTGTTTGGCTTTACTGCAAAGTGCTTCATCGTGCTCTCTTCAAAATGCAACAGTGGATATGAATTGCTGTTTTGCCAAGCACTCTTTCCAGATTAGAAGATAATTAGACAATTAAACGAGTTTAGTAATTAAATTGTTGTCAATTAAGAAAAAAACGAAACTTTGTTTAATTAAAAGTGCGCCAATTTTGTGCGAATGCGGATGCACTAAAATATTAGAGACACTTATCTCGTACACGCGTACCAGCACTCTGCATATTCATTAACCGTACATTTTTTTTGCAAACAATAAATAAAATAACAAAGGAAAATAATAAATAATTAACTCTGCATAAACTCGCAAGCTTACGAGGAATGGATTCCTTGCTCCAGAAATCACGATACCTTCAATCATTCAATTGGTCGGCCTTGTCGTGTGGCGGTGTGCTTTCACGTACAAAGTAAAAACATAAAAAATAGAAATAAAAAATATAATTAGTTTTAATGTAAAAACATAAAGCCATAAGTAAAAAAAAGTCATGTTCTGCTATTCAGGGACAATGTTAAATATTCTGATAAAGTTCATTTGTTGTCAATTCTATCTGTGACTTTTCTTGATTACTTTATTGTTAGTGTCTGTGTCTATTAATATTTTTGACAGGTCTTATTTATTTATTTGTTGCTTTTCTTTTGTATTTTTGGCTATAAGAACAGTTATTAATCAATAAAATTCTGATAAATCTTTTATCTTGCATGCAAAGCTTCACAATGGTGAGATATCTTCCCCTTCCTGTGATGTCTTTGTAACTCTATTTCCTTTAATTCATCTTTATTTGTTGCTAAAAAAGAAAGTACAGAAACTATGGCCAAGTGGATACATCATTTGTAGGGATAGTCCCATAAGTGATTACTCCTTGGCTTGCATAGTCCATGATCAACATAATTTATGTGGGAGTTTTCATATTGGGCTTTCAGATCAACATACTTTGTGTCAGTGGCTAACATACAAGTTGCTTGGTGTTTGCAGTCTTTTGTTGGTTACAGAATCATTCTTTCAAGGCCTTTAAACATTGTACTACATGATCAATAATTTGTCTTTGGACAATATGCTAGTTGATAAACCCCTATTTGTGGGATATTGGGTCCACAAGTGCTATGCTTTCGCTTATACTTAAACTTTAACTTCCTATAAAAACAAAATAAACCATAAAAACTTGGCCCTACAAGTTACACTATTACCTTTAAGGTTTGTGATTATCCAAACTAAAAGAAGAAATTGAGGGATGTTTTCTTTTGATTTATATATTCTTTCATAAACCTTAAGTGCTTCGTTTTCTCTCTTTCTCTTGTGATTAAGACCTTCCTTTCTTTTCAGGAATAGGGGCCATCCTGAGGACTTGACTTATCTTGTCTACTTTTCTTACCTTTAACCCGGAGTGCATGGCATGTTTTAAATTAAAAAGTTATGGTTTCTAGAGGTATCTATTCTCCTTATACTAAAGAATGAGTCACAGAAACCCATGGACAGCTTTTCTCATGTGTACACAAACTTTTCCTAGAGTCATTTTCTACACACAGTCAGCCAAACAAATTTTATTCCCTCCACAACTCTACCTGGGACAAATAAAGAGTAAAAGAGATACCACTTCAGAATTTAGAATTCATTCTAGAGAGAACATATCAAGAGAGTGAGAATCAACAGCAAACCAAGCCAAAAGGTTGAAAGTTTGTGGGGGGAAATTTACCACCTGGACACAGGCCTTATCCGACAAAGAAAATTAATGTTTCAGCTTTTTAAAGAAATAATAAACTATACACACAATGTGTGTGTGTATACATCTCATGTACGCATATTATCTTTCTTCTTCGTCACCCTTGTCGTCTATTCAACTTTCTATCTTCATCCATTGATATATATATATATATATATATATATATATATATATATATATATATATATATATATATATATATATATATATATATATATATATATATATATATATATATATATATATATATATATACACACATACACACATACACACACACACACACACACACACATATATATATATATATATATATATATATATATATATATATATATATATATATATATATATATATATATATATATCCCATAACCCAATCATATGTCTTCTTTAGCTCTAAAAACATGTACAAAATGCCAAGAAAAAATCTTTAGTTAGCTACTTACCTTTTATCTATGCATTTTGGAAAGAAATTGCATCTAATCACACATAATTATAGACAACGAGAAGTAATAAATACATACTTGCAATTTCAGAGATATTGAGAACTACCATACATGAACTTACACGATTCTTCACGTTCGTTACAATTAGTGGATTACTATTTTTTTCCAAAGGCTTTTTGTAAAGCGCATTTTGAATTATAAACAAAAAACACTTACAAGAAAGTTCGAGAGAGCTATAAAGAAGGTTTATAACTTTTCGTCCCCTTCTTCGGGACCTATTGGTTTTTCAACTTGTTATTTTCTAAAATGAACATCCTATGATGTCTAAAAGGGGAGGGGAGATTTCTGGCAATCACAGATCTTTGTACCTAGATAGATAAAGGATTTCTCATCCGATGGCCACTCTTTGGGAGTCTCGCCAAAGTTGAACAAAGATCTTTCTTTCCAAATCTTGCATAAGACTTCACTTCTAACGACATTCCATAGAGGAGACAACCAACCGATCGATTCACCAAGTAAGGCATGCTTCAAGCTAACTGGATGGGGCAACCAAATGAGATGTTGAGACACTGCCAGGTTTTGATGCTCTTAGGATAAGAAAAAAAAAGGTGCCGTAGGTTTCCCCTACCACTAGAGGATTGCTTACACCACATGAAAGAACCAAAAATTTTACTTGCTTTGATAGTCATCCTAATCTCCTTGTGGAGAATCCACCACATAAGGACTACTTTCTTGTTCTCGATAAGTGTGTCCCATAAGTCCTTGAACTTGATTTCCCAATCTAATCCAATACCGATTCACACACCACCTCTTGCTCAATGAGTGATGAAAGTCCAAATTTCTTTTGATTCTCAAGATATCCTCAATTTCATTGCCACTTTTCCACCTTAGACCTTCCAAGTGAGGGGCTTTATGTCTATTCAAGAGGTGGGACTTTGAGCCGTCCCATAGATTGATTTTGTGCCTTAATAGGTACCAGTCTTCATAGTCAACTCTACGTTTCCGATCAATAGCCTCAAATTTGATCCAGTTTCTTCTACCTTGGTTCCAGAGGTTCTTCCACATATAAAAGCCTTTGTTCTAGGGCCTCTTAGCTCTTTGGAGGTTCTCATCTTGAGATTTCATGATCCTAGTGATTGGGAACCAAATAGAGATGTTAATGTACATAGCCCACTTCTAATCATTAATGATAGTGCAGAAGGGCGTTGTCTTATTCCAATCCTTCCGTAAAGAGAACACGAGATCTGACCGGTACGAGTGGCGGGGAACGATGAGAACAAGAGAGTTATTAAATCGATCTCTTTCCACCTAGGGATCATGGCGAAAGAAATAATGTCATTGTTTCTAAAAATAAGATTGCCCAAGAAGCTTTGTCATCTCTCCAAGCTTTAATATTTCATTTGGACACCATCTTGTTGGCCAAAGATTCCACATCAAGAATACCCAATCAACCCATATGTTGTGGGCTAGAGAAGTTGTCCCACTTGATCTTCGACAGATCTCCTCCACCTCTCCAAGTTCTACATCTCTTTGTCGCATGACCTCCAACTTGCCATGAAGCAGATGATAGAAGAGATACACAATGTGTTGACCACCATCATGTGTTCAACCACATTCAGTTGCGTACCTTCCTAGCAATGAAGCTTTTTGTTGACCTTGGGAAGCACCCACTCCAAACACTAGCCATCGAAACATTTAATCCAATCGGGATGCCCAATAGACAAAAGACTTGGCCATAAGGAAGCTCTTAACACCCTTGAGCCTTGAAATATTGCTGAGGCAAAACCAAGAATGGACCTAAAAGCTGTTTTCAAATGGTTGATTCTAGATCCTGAGGTGACACATACAAAATATCAAGGCAATACCAAGAGTGAGAGATGCACCCAATGTCATTATGAAGAAACCCATCGTGTCATTGACAAAGAGTCTCATAACCAAATACACTTGATTATCTACTAGACAGCTGAGTTGAGTCTTCTTTTCCAAGTCTTTATATATTGATAGATTAGACTATAAAAATAAATTTGATTAATGTGAAGGAATCAGATCTTCTTTATCGAAACAATTATTGAACATATTCTGACAGACTTTATAAACTATGGCATTACTAATTATATTTGAATCTTATGGAATTTCTCGGGTTGTATTCTATCGAATTTGGATAATCTTCTATAATAGTTCTCATAAAGTTTTTTATTACTTACGGACCCTTTGAATTTATTGAAGCTGACCTTATCAAGGTAACTCAAAGTACTCAACATGTTTCATATATATTTTCCTCTAAACCAACCATGGAGTGCCCATGCAAAAACACCCAATGAGGGAAAAACATAAGAAGTAACCAATCGGAATTGATATTCAAAAACATAAAAAGAAATGATGTGCTCCCTATTAAAACTCCAAGTACAAGTCCAAGTACGAATCCAAGCGCTTTTATATTTCAAAGATACATGGTGACAACAATAACTCCTTAGTTACATTAGTGCATTTGATTTTTTTCCTTATAATTTCTTAAAAAGCATGGAAACGAAAAGAACGATCCATCACGTGGTCCTGAAATCCATACAGATTATCCATGATGAGGATATAAATTTATTGCAAATTTATATGCACATACTTGTCTTCATACACAAGTAGGGTGGTTCAAGGACCAAATCTTTACAACGATATTATGTTCAGTAATACCAAACTAGAATGTGTAAGAGTTAAAATCATTAAAGATATAAATATCATGGATACAAAAATTCACGATATCATCAATGACCAATGATCAATCCACAAATGATATCATCAATGATCAATCCACAAAATGAAACGATCATCTCTAGTGCATTTTCATTTTAAATTGAGTGTATCCTCTTATGGTGAAGTGTTTGATAACCAAGGAATATCACCCATGACAAGGGCATTTCCTTCAACATCAAAATCTGATATTAACACTATAGTTGGATCCAATCATACATCTAGAAGTGGCTCAAGATCAATGTGCAACACTCAAGTGATTCCTCAACTTGGTATGCACTAGAGAGAATTTGGTCCGATTTTGTTGAAAAAGACTAGCCAATGAATCCTAAACTGCTAATCAAATTAAGGCATTGTAGAATAAGAACATAGATGGGGGATATTAACAAAAAAAACGAAAAAAAAGATTATTACAATTCATATAAGATATATTCACAATGCACGATAAGGCATAGCTCAATGATCATATCCATAATGGTTCCACCATTCTAATGGTTGCAAAATCATGTCCACACATAAAGAGATGGACCGAAAGCATGCATAAAAGGTTCCATGGTGAGTCCCAAATACCAAAAACATTACTTCTCATATTCATTTAAAACTTATACCATTTCATTATGAAAGAAATTTGGAGAAAAAAAATCATACCTGAGGCATGATAACGAAGTAATTGATGTGATGGTCTATTCCATGCATATGTGCAAGTGGTAGGCAAGCCCATCGTAGATCCCTCCATGTCAGCAACATGAAGGAAAACATTGGGGAGCTTCAAAACAGGTATGATACTTAGGAATCTCTAACCAAAAGACATTACAAGAGAATCCACATTTTAATACAAATATCATCAATTTACACATCAAGAGAAGTGTTAGAGTAGAGGCATCAAAGGCTTATGGGCATTAGAATATGTGTCAAAATGTGCATCAGTAATTGTTGGTTTGATCAATGCAAACATCGGTACGAGCATAAATACATGCCTCGGCATCCTTGTTTGGGAAAGAAAAAAAAAAAAAAAAAAAAAAAACAAAGGAGAATTTCCATGTGTTCATCGATAGAGGCATCAATATACGCATCCATATGTGCATTCATAATGAAAACAAGTAAAAAATTATACCAAATAATAAGAAAATAACATCGGATGATATACGCTTGGGGGTGATATAGAGCTCACTTTTTATGGGTAACAAAAAATTCTTTTCACTTACAAAATCAGTACCTTTGTCACTAATTATCTCGACGGAAAGGTGAATCTCATAAAAACTTTTTCAAATACGAATTTGGCACTTGCCTGAGCCTTAGCCTTGGTAGTAGCAGATTCTATCATCATTGGACTAAGAGGCATTTGATCTTTATTGAATGAGTACTTAGTTCTTTGGCATGTATTGCACCTATGCATGGATGTTTGAGCATCCATGTGTAAGGTGCGCTGGTATAGATTATCAAATATAATCATTCCTACTATCCACCCTACAGAGAAATGTTTGCCTACAATATTAGAGTGCACAACTTCCAATAGAGGTAGAGAATCATCTTCATGTACAGAAATGCATAGAACGTTATGTTTGCCTTGTTTGTAGAGCATATTTCCAATAAAAGCATATTTATGGCTTTCTTCCTATAAGGCTCTTCATTTGGGTATGGCCATATCTATAGTATAAGTTCCAGGTTTCAAATAATCTACTATGTTCTTGCTCCATGATGAGCATATAGTATAAAGTAACATGCTCTATAGCGGGAATGACTTGGCAATTGAAACATGCACTGACATAATCATGAATTTTTTGTTCAATGTGTGGAAAATAAATGCCATTTCTTTTCATATTCTACAAAGTTTTTGATTTCGATAGATGTCTTCCGAATGTATTCACATGAGGTTCAATTACCAATAGTAAATGCTCATCTTCTAGAAAGCAACAGGAAATGATTACATGTGTATCTTTGTGACATAGCCGACCAACATTGATGTATGGATTCTTAGCATTCATCAGTGGTTGGGTCAGCCCATTTGGGTATTATTTCAACATTGAATAGGTAAAGTGTCTAGTAGGTCATCATTTATTGTGTCATCAAGACCATCACTTTCTATCATTGGTAAATGTTCAACACATACATGAATAATGCCCTTCTTGATTACCACTTCAAAACTGTATTCCATTGGGAGAAGGATTTTGAATTTATACACCTGTAAATACTGTTTGAACTCTGAACTACATAGAACATACCTAGACCTTCGCATCATGTGGTAGCCTAATTTCCTTTAGTAGGGATGAGTTGTTTGCTTATGTATGTGATCAAGAATCACATGTTTCATTTATTTGTAGGTTGTGCTAGGATGCAACCGATTGCAGAATTAGAACCATCTATGTAGGTGTGGAATGGTTTGCTCCAACTTCAAGGGCCTTCAATATAGGTGCTGATATAAGACGTCTTTCAACTTTTAAGAAAATAATTTTCACATTCTTTCGCCCACTAAAATATTTTTAGAATCTTATAAATTGGCTTACAAATGGTTGCATACATGTGTATGAACCTTTTTGTAGTACCTACAATTTCCTAAGAAGTTTGGAATTCTTTTGTGACCCGTAGTCTTGGAATTTGAGTATTTCTTTGAATTTCTCTTCATCTCTTTATATGTCATTCTTAGAGACTATGTGCCCCAAGGATTATACCTTGGAGGACCATGAATATGCAATTCTTTGGACTTAAACGCACTTTGTATAAGTGGAACTTGCAAAAAATGCTTCGGAGATATGGAACATGTTCTTTCCTTCCATTTGAATACACATATAGGTTTTCAAGCTACATCTATAGGAATTTTTGAAGAAATTCCCTGAAGATATGGCACATGAGCCTTTGAAAGATTTAGGGTATTTATAAATTCAAATGGCATTATGCAAAAAGCATACACACCCATTCTATTGCATAAGTGGTACTATGGTGATCCCCTTTTGCTATTGACACTTGTTTGTAGCTAGAGAAACCATCTAAGAATCTTTAAAACTTCTTTAACAGCTATCCTTTCTAATAGATGATCAACAATTGGTAATGGATATCTACCTCTGATAGTGGCTGCATGAACTTTCTTGAGATTATTGCAAACATGAAATATGCCATTGTTTTTTGGCACAACTACTATAGATGAGGCCCATTTCGTATGCTCGATTTCATATATGAAATCAGTGATCAATAATTGGTCTATGTCTTCCTTGATTTTGGAAGAGTAGGTCTTGTTGTATGTGTAAGCTCTCTATTTTGATGTTTGTGCCACTTGTGCCATGGGGATCCTCTATGCACGTCTTTTTGTATAAACTCCCTTCATGTCCTTATAGGTCTAAGCAAAGACAACTTGATACTCTCAAAGGAGGTGAATGCGATCTGCTTCCCCAAAACTTGGGGTGGATCATTTTCAATATATGGGCATCATTCTTCATTGTCTTCCACTGTTATGAACACTTTCTTAGTGTCTATTTGTTATCATAAATCTCACCATTTCTCTTCATTCATCACCTTGATATTTCTTGTAGTGTTCAAGAAATTTAGATACTTCTATCTTTATTGACTTGTGTGACTAGGGACACTAACTTGTTCATGCTCCTCTTTTCCTTCATGGACTTGAAAGATATCAAATGTAGATTCATCCATTTTAGAAGGATGAATTAGGGTCCCCTTTAATTCATGTAATCTTCTTGATTAGAATAGGCCCCTTTCATGTAGAAACATGGTAGTCAAAATGTTTGATCTTGCATCACTCAATGGGTATGGTATTACTTCCTCAACAATAGTCACCATAAAAAGATGCAAGTCATAGCCATCTTCATCACAATGATGTGTAAGAATTTGCTCATTTACTACTACTTTGATGGCACTTAGTATGTGAGTCCATCCAAAGGTTCAAATTCATCCTCTTTATGATCTGCTTTTGGAATATATTCAAGATCTTGAAAATGTTTATCAATTAGTTTGATTGCTTCTTGCTATCCATCTTCACACAATCGAAGACCTATGTCTTTGTGCATCAAGGAAGGATGATCTGAACTTGCACACTTTATAGAGCATTCATCCACATCATCATGTATATATCACCATTGGAGGGGTGGCACATCTCTACATGCATTGTTTTGCAGATTTATCTTAGTTGGTGTGCCATGATGCTAGATACACATCACATTTCATCCCCAATGTTGAAGCACTTTCATTTTCCTAAGGAATGGTCTTCATAAGAGTAGCTAATAATTGCTCACCTTTCCAAGTTCACACATTTCTAAGATGTGCTCAAATTCTATGTTGCATATGGTTAAGATAACATTTCAAGGAGACCTAAGTGCCACTCCATATGTTTCTCAGCTAATTGTAGATGCATCGGAGTGGGGTGTAAGGCTATCTTACCCCACTTTTCCCATTTATTTCTATTAGCAATCACTACTTCTAGGCTTGAGTCTAGAATAGCTTTTGTTTTCACGTTATTGTATTCAATCGGTAATAGAGTATTCCCCTTATCTCCTTCACTATAGTCTCCAATCTTGTCAAGAGAGATTTCATGAATGTGTGATTGTATCCATTAGATGAGGTTTTGGGTCTTCAAGGGCCACTTATTTGCCACATTAGTTAAAAGGGATTAACTCTAATCATGCTTTGACATTTTCCTTAGTCAATGTGCTAAAAGGATAATATATAAATTTTAGATTTAAAAAGTGAATAAGTACCATTTTCTCTTTCAGATCCTTCTCTCTCTCATTTAATTTTTTGCACTTAAAAGCAGATAACAGTTCAACTTTTGAGATATTATGGAAGATGTGGCTAGAGAATCCCTATTCTCTCTGCAAAATGGATTTTGATTCATTTTCAACTCATTTAATATCAGAAGCTTTTAACTATTATTCTTTTCTTAAAAGTTGTGAAACATTCCTAGAAACTATGAAATGTTAGTACTAAGATTCTATGGAAACTTGCAATAGTATTGGTCTCTCTCTTTTCCTTGAGAATTCTCCTCTCACCACCATCTACTCTCTTTCTCATATCTTCTCTACCCATCAACTCAAATTTACTATGTGATTTGCTCCTTTGACCAACATCTTCAATATTTATTCTTGTGAGATAATTTCATGCAAAGAAATTACTCAAACTAACACATTCAATTTACATCTTGATATGGAGAAGGATTATGCATGCTTATAAAGCCAAGGCGTAATCAATAATAAAGCTGAGTTAACCGAGCTATGATTGCAAGGATGTCAGACATTAGACATATGGAGCATTGGTATATTATCTCCTCTTGACACTCTTACAAGTTGTTCACCATCATTTCAAAATGTTACATCATTGTTGTGATATATTGGTGATGGATACAATGGTATGTTTGGATATTTCATGCGGTTACATCGTTGTTACATGGAAACATGTACCAAGAGTTATGAGTTTGTAGCTTAGCTTCAAAATACCAAAAGAGGGACGAATTTTCTACAAGAAAGGTTTGGGACTTTCACAAAGGAGAATAGAAACCTTAAGCTTGAATTAAGGAATGAGAAGAGGATCCATGTAGAGTGTCTTCAAAAGATATCAGGAAAATTTTCCAATTGAGGACTAGGGCACACAATATGCATCATTCTATAGATCATTTTACACATTTTCCTATTGATTGTAACCTAACAAAATGAAAGCTTCAACACATAGAATCTATTTCCAACACTAGAGGAGCAATGAAGCATATATTACAAAGAGCAAGTTAAACGTTGTGTTTATGTTTTATTTCATTTTTGAATATCAATAGGGTAGTACTAACAAGACACATAAAATAGGTATTCGGGAGGATCAATGATGGGGATACATGATTCTATACAGAGAACAAGAGCTAAAATTGTCAAATATTTTGTTGATGGTTAACTACTTAGCAATATCTTTGGGAGCCCCTTAAGCACAAAGTCTACAAATAATTTCTGGGCTTGATAATACCTCAATAGATATTGGATGTTTATGATGCAATAGGGATAAAAAAAAAGGGGGTATTGAGTGCTTTTTAATTCTATTACTACTACACGTAGATCAAAGGGATTCATGCATCCTCTACTTCCAACACATTTACTATGCATGTGACTTTGAGGGAGTCCAATTTTGATGTTGCAAGCGTGTTTGGTGGACATAAATATTGAGGATTGGTTTTAATTTCCTAATTTAATTTCGTTTCATTATTATGAGCACAAGAATTTTTACCTTGATGTTGAAAGAGTAGAAAAATGAAATGGTTTAGTACTTTGGAGTTACATAAGAGGAGTGCAATGGTAAGTTAGCCTTTGGTTTGAAGTTGGATGAATGCCAAATTGTGAAGGGAAAATGATTAGAAAGAATTATCTTCACAATGATTAATAGAGCTTTGAAGGATGTGTAATTGGAAGAGGACAATGACACCCATACAATCACTCATAACAACTACTTTCGAATATAGAAAAAATCACATATGGTGGCATAATTCCTTTGTATTGCATCACAAGAGCCATGAGAGTTGATCTAGTACTTACATCAAACAAACATTCCAAGTACCATAGAGCGTCAAGAAGAAGGCACTTTTCTTGAAGTTGAAGGGGCTCCAAAGTTTAAAGTGGAATGGCATATGGCAGGATGTCATATTTATTGAGACCACCATGGTCTACTTGCATTGCTTGAGGACCCTAGATGGGTCAAGAACCAGAGCTCGAGGAGCCAAGGTTGTAGCATGAATCTTTGAGGTTATGCATTCTCCTTAGAGTGGTCATATAAGGGGTGTTTGGACCTTAGGGAAGACTGTAGATGTGCATAAGAGCAAGGGTTATTAAAGGTTGGGGGAGAGTGGTAGGTAGCTAGTTGGAGAGTAGCAAGTAGCTAATTGGGATATTTCATTTGGTATAATAGCCTATGTGAGAGAGAGGGAAAGTTCTTGAGTAATATTGAGCAAGTGATTTTTGAGAAGGCTGATTCATCATCTTCTCCATAGATTTTTGTGGGCAATCGATGTATCAAGCATGTAGGCTTGGGTGAAATGCACCAGTAGCTCCCCCTTAAGCTTAACATGCTTGACCTCCAAGTCTTCAATTTTCCTTGATTTCTTGCAAGACAATCATCAACTTGAATCTACTCAATTTTGTACCATCAAGAGCTTTACTCAACATGTCTGCACATTGCATATCTGTAGAGACATAGGATAGTTGAATATCCTTGCTCATTAGCTTCTCCCTTAGATAATGGTAGTGGACTTCAATGTGCTTGGTTCTAGCATGGTATAACGGATTAGTTGCATGATGTAGTGGGCTTGTGTTGTCACCAAAAATGTGAGGTATTGAAGAATGAAGTCCAAGATCTGTATACAAAGATATTAACCACATGATTTCTTGAGTTGCATTAACCAAACCTCTATGTTTGGCTTCAATAGAAGATAATGCCACTATTGGTTGCTTCTTGGATGACCAAGAAATGATTTTTGGACTTGCAAATGATACATACCTAGATGTGCTTCTTCTATCATCTCTAGATCCGGCCCAATCCCCATCTAAGTAGGCCTTTAGCTCAATATCTGAAGTAAATGGATAAAACAAATCTTCATTCATGGTCCCCTTTAGGTACTTGAGGACTCTCTTTGCTGCTTCCATATGTGGTCTTCTTTGCTTATGCATAAACTGACTCATTATGCTAACACTATAGCATATATCCACCCTTATGAGTGTTGCATAGTTCAAACTTCCAACCAAGTTTTGATAGCTTGTGATGTCTTCAATTGGCTCTCCTTCATCAGCACTAAGCTTATGATTTTGCTCCATAGGTGTACTTGCACACTTGGTGTTTTCCATCTTGAACTTGATGAGCATGTCATGCACATACTTCCTTTGTGTGATGTATATACCTAAACCTGTGTAGATTAAATCCAATCCAAGAAAATAAGTGAGTGGTCCAAGCTCACTTATTTTGAACTCCTCCTTCATTTGATTATTTACCTGTTTGATTCCTTCAAGATCATTCCTTGTGATAATAATATCATCAACATACACACATAGATAGATCACTTTAGATCTATTCCTCTTTATGAACAAAGAGGTATCTGCCTTAGCTTTGAATCCTTGGTCGTGCAAATAAGTCACCAATCTCAAATTCCAAGCTCTTGGAGCTTGCTTCAATCCATACAAGGCTTTCTTTAATTTGCATACATAGTTAGGATGATGTGCATCCTCATATCCAAGAGGTTGTGCCATATACACTTCCTTGGAAATCCATCCATTTAAGAAAGCATTCTTTACATCAAGTTGATAGAGCTTCCAATTTCTAGATGTAGCAAGACTAATGAGAACCCTAATTGTAGGCATTTTTTGCAAAAGGAGAGAAAGTCTCCTCATTATCAATACCATGGGTCTAAGCAAACCCTTTAGCAACTAACCTTGCTTTATGTCTATTTATACTTCCATCTGGATTCCTCTTCATTTTGTATATCCATCGAGATCCAATTACCTTCATAGATGGCTTGTTAGGTACAAGCTCCCAAGTGTCATTCTCCTTCAAGGATAGTATCGTCAATCATAGATATTATCGTGCTCCCAACAAACAATCTTCATGCCACAAAACTTCCCTTCAGGCTACACAATTTCTTGGATTCTTGCACTATATTTCCTATGAAAATCCATTGGAAACTACTTTCCATGGCATCTTTTCCTAGGAATAATTTCACAAATGACAAAAATATGTTATGAATAAACAAAATAAGTCTATGATAGTCAACAACTTCATTGGACTGATCAACACTTGGTACAACTTGGTGGAAAAGTTTTGAATCGCACTACCTTGATTATCAAACCCTCATATTCTACATCCACATTAGTCATTTATGTGTCATGATCATCTATAGTTTCTACCTCCATATGCTCTAATAAATCTTGCACTAGTGCCTTCATTGCTTCCACTCTTTCTTTTTGTTGAATGAAATTTGTTCCCACTAATTTTCCTAAATATAATAGTATTTTTGACAATGGGTTAGTTTCCAAACTTCTCAAAGTATTTGTAGTAGCAAAAATCTACGAAATTAGATTGTTTTATATTATCTTTCTTTGCTATTTTATCACACCTTTCTTTTAATGGTTCATGTAGCATCTCTAGAGTAGCTTCCAATGACATAATATGTGTATTTTTATTCTCTTGTTTTATTTCCATTGTCAATTCTTCCTTTTTTAGCTTCCCTTGATCAAATAGTTTATGAACCTTATCCAAAAGAAAAATTAATATGTCTTGATTTTTTTATCGTATGATTTTTGCATTTTCCAACACATTTTCCAACACATTTTGACTTATCACATCCACTTTAGAAGTTGGCGAATGACATACCTTGAGTTCCATATCTTCATTGATATCTTGTAATTTTAATTCAATATCATTGTTGTTGATATATTTTGGTAGTGATGTGTGTGAACACACTAGGACTATCGGGATAGTTTTCTCCGTCTTTAGGAGGTTTTTTTCCCTCGGCTTGTATATACATCTATAGCCCTCATGGTTCACTTATCTTTGTACATTCACTCGGCAATACATTCAGCATTGTGTGTTGTGCTCCAAGCTTCTTCTTCTTCCTTGTGTTGTTCATGTGCTTTCATAGGTCTAAAACTCCAACAATTGGTATCAAAGCAGGTTGCCACTTTATCTAGGTTGTTGTTGACATCCCTCCGATAAGAGTCTCAAAATCGCATGAAAATTGGTGAGTATACTCAAGGCGATTAGGAGTTCAAAATGGCTTCGCTCTATGGTGCTAGATTTTTTATTTGAGCTTGTTTCAGCCTTTGAATGCACTATCATAGTGTTTGTATAGGCAATTTTGTCCTTTTGTGCCAAACATATATACAGGTTCTAGTTTGCCTGTACAAGTGCCTTGAAGTTTTCTACAAGTTTAGTAGAGCTCGATAGGCTATTTATGTTCAATGTTTTGAGATACCATCATTTTTTTGCATCAGGGTATTTAAGTCAGTGGCCATGGCTGAATGCAATGATGTATTCTGTATGTTGGTTGTTGAGGACAAGTTGGATGGCACTAATTACCCATTATGGGCATATATGATGCATCATGTATTGGTGGCAAAAGGATTGTGGAGTATTATGCAGGGTGTTGAAAAATGACCTATTACACTTACAAATAAGTTATTGAAGGTGATGTAGATGCCGTTGAAGATCATGATCTTCAAATTCATGTCGGTGCTATAGTTATTGCTGCTCCTATTGCATAGCAACTTCAATGGGATGGCAGAGATTCTCAGACACGTGCGTTGATAGCTTTGTCTATAAAACATTCCATTACCCTTCATATTCACTCATGCAAAATAGCAAAGGATGCTTGGGATATGCTTACCACTTTATACTAGCCAAGAAATTAAGCTAGTGTTCCTTACCTCCAAAAAAGTTGGAGAATGATCATATTAATGAAGGTTTTTTGACAAAGATCAAAGATTTAAAAGAGCAGTGAAGTCTTGCTAGAGAGTTCACTTGTGCAGACCGTTCTTTAAGTTCTTCTTGATTCATATCATAGTTTTGCTTCTACTCTTCAGTTGATCATGAAAGGCAATCCAAATGCCTTAACATTTGAGGAGTTAATCTCTGTTTTGTTGTAGGAAGACCAATCCAGGCAGAATAGGTCCATTATGTGTGTTACAGATCAAGCTTTCTTAGCTAGTCATAAGGGAAAAGGTAAATGGAGCTCATCTACTAGTAAGTAGAAATCTACTAATTTTGCACAATCAAAGAGGTTAGACAAAGATGAGAAGAAAACAAAAAAGTAGAAATAGTTCTGCAAATACTATAAAGGAAATCATCATATCATAAAGAGTTATCCTACAAAAGAGGCAAAGAAGAAAGAGGTTGGAATGGTTGTTGTGGAGGCCTCTCAATGGGGAAACCAAACATATTACCTCACAGTGGTAATATGTTTGGTACTTTGATAGTGGGGAAACCAAACATAATACCTCACAGTGCAATTCACTTGAGCTTGTACATCCTTGTGTTGTTTGTGTGCTTCAGCAGACCTAAAACTCCAACACTTGCATGCATCTTCTCTATTGCACAAAATTGCATTCTCTACTTCAGTCGAGGAAACAATTGCTTGAATAGAAATAAACTACTAATGATGTTATTATCCCAATCTTTTCATCAATCGTGTAGTTTTCCAATTAGTGTTGCACCATCAATATTGTTGAATCTCATGCATCCTTAAATTTATAACATGACAAGCTTTTTGATATTTTACAATCTCTTGTTCTAGTTTTGTAATATGCTTTTTATCTTCTTCACTTAACAAACTCCTTCTAAGCTCATGGATCTCCTCCAATAATGCAATTTTTTCATTTTGCAAACTCATAAATAACATTTTTCTCTACTTTACAACAAAATTAATTACTTGTAAATATTTTGAAAGTTCAACATCTGAGTTTTTATCAATAACTGGCTCTGAGACTTGGCTAGACTCTACTCAAGATTGACTACCTAGTTGGATTAATTGTCATTTCTTGATCCAAATAGATTTTTTGGGT
>CM035443.1:107993832-108006332 GCA_020310875.1 Ceratopteris richardii | reverse complement strand
TGTCATTTTTGCGACGAGATTGGCCACATCCGTAGATTTTGCAAGGATGCAGCAGAGTACGACAAAAGGAAGGAGTGACAAAATCCAATGACCAACATGGTCTATATTTCACCAGTCGAATCACAAGCAGCAGTGGTTCAAACAAGATCGGGTAAGCAGTTGCAACCCGCAACTGAGGTTTTCGAGCCTGGTATCCGTGAGCAGCAGCGAATGTATACAAAGGCTAGTCAATGGACAGCTAAAGAGCCAACTATGTTTCCTAATCCAATTCCTATAACACAGGTCCCCCTGCCTAAGGCAAGATCGAATGAACAAAATTCTACCCCAGCAACAGTAGAATCATCATCAGAATTGGTGAAAAGTAGGATCCAAACAGATCAGGTATGGGATATCCTATCTAAGGCTTCAATTACACTCCCTTTGGGACAGTTGCTCGCCTTGGTGCCAGGAGTCAGGCAGCAATAGCAGGTTAGTCCCGGATCTTCCTGTACTCCGACGACTGCAACAATACAACCTAAAGCTGATTCTATGGTGGATCATTCAGTCCCATTGATCATTGTCTGGCATAAAAACCAAAAGATTACTCAAGTGCTAATTGATGCGGTTCAGGTGTGAATATTGCAACTGCAGCTCTCTGCAAGAAATTGGGGTGGACCCAAATCGAGCCCATACAATTTTTTGTACGAATGGAAGACCAATCCCGAGTCCATCCGGTGGGACTAGTACGGAATATTCCGATTACCTTGCAGGGTATCACGTTCAAAATGAGTTTTGTAGTCCTCGAACTACCAGAATCCAGCCTCGACTACAATCTACTTTTCGGTCGACCATGGTTGAAACAAGCCAAAGTTGTATAGGATTGGTCAGCACAGGAGTTAACTTTCAAAGATAATCACCGTAAATATGTAGTTAACTTGGATGCCATGCAGCCCTGCGAGCTTCATGCAAGACCATATGTAGCGGAGCCGGTCCACATGTTGGATGGCTTATCTGATGAGGAGGAAGAGGCGTTCCTGAAGACTAATAAGGATCTGATCTCATTAGGTACTGTAGATCTCCAATCGGTCGCAGACAAGTGGAGTCCAGCCGCTTGCACGGTGGTACCAATGACCGGAGATGCAGAAGCAGATGATAGTGTCGCTATGGATGGAGCCACCTTACATCAACTTTTGCAGTCAGCTGATGATCTGGTAAAACCTCGACAATTTTATGTACCAAAAGATCAGTTAGTAACATATAATTTGGGTGATGCGGTTAACCCGCGACCCGTCAAGATTAAGGCAGGATTGTGAGAGACATTTCAAGATGACTTGATACGCCTTCTGCGTGATTTTTCCGATGTTTTTGCTTGGGACTATCAAGATATGAAAGGTCTGGACCCGCGGATCTATCAACATCAAGTAGTGCTCAAACTGGAGGCGAGGCCAATCAAACAGTCCAGTTATCGAATGAACCCCAATTATGCAGCACAAGTCAAAGCAGAACTTGATCGGTTATTGAAGGTGGGATTCATTGTCCCAATCGAGCATGTTGAATGGATATCACCAATCGTGATCGTCTCGAAGAAAAAGAAGCAACTATGCATCTGTGTTGATTACCGGAAACTGAATGCTGCCACTATCCCAGATCGATTCCCTCTCCCCTTTCTGGACACAATGCTCGACAGGGTGGCACGGCACGAGATGTATTCATTCCAAGATGGATACAGTGACTATAATCAGGTGAGGATGGCAGAACAAGACATACCTAAAACAGCTTTTATCACGAACTGGGGTGTTTATGCTTGTACTGTAATGTGGTTTGGGTTAAGGAATGCTCCGAGTACGTTTCAACGATGTATGCAAGAAGTTTTTTCACCCTACTTGACTACTTTTATGCAAGTATATTTGGACGAATTTCCCTTATTTGGCAAGACTACAGCGCACCTGTATCATTTACAATGCTGCTTTGAAAAATGCCGTGAATACTGGTTATGCCTAAATCTGACAAAGTCTGTTTTTGCGGTCTCTTGTGGCAAACTACTCAGACATGTTATCTCTGCACAAGGAATACAAGTCGATCCACATAAAGTTGCAACCGTGTTGGAGGCACCAGTCCCTACAACACCGAAAGAAGTTATGCGCTTTCTGGGCCAAATCCGGTGGCATGGCAGACATTTACAGTGGTTAGCTCATTTAGCGACACCACTTAATTGGCTTATGACTAGCGCTCCACGGCAGTACGAATGGACTCCAGAGTGCCAAACTACATTTGATCATTTGAAAGTTTTATTAACGCAGGCCCCAATTTTGCAACCCCCTGATTGGGATCGTCCGTTCCATGTTTTTGTGGATGCATCGGACATCGCCTTTGGAAGTGTGCTCATGCAACAAATGGATAAATGGTTTCGGCCTCTATATTATGCAAGTCGCCGATTAGCCCCTGCTGAAAGAAACTACTCAGTGACCGAAAGAGAATGTCTCGGGTTGGTGTACTCTGTGAAGAAGTTCCGCCATTATTTGTTGGGCCGAAAGTTCACCTTCCACGTGGATCATGCCGCACTTGTGTATTTGGTCCGGCAGCAACATTTGGGTGGGAGATTGGCTCGATGGGTTTTATTATTACAGAAGTTCGACTATGAAGTTATTCATCGACATGGCATAGCACATGCCTTGGCGGATTTTCTATCTCGGTTGGATTCCGGTGAAGCTCCGGTGGGTGTTGATGACACTACACCGGCAATTTACGCTACTGAGCCAACTATTGAACAATCTACAGAACCTCTTGTACCCCCTACATACTACGATACGTTACTAACTTTTCTAACTGACGGGTGTCTTCCTCCCCAAATTTCCCCTGCTCTACGACGGAAATTTGCAGTTTACAGTCGCAGATTCCGGTTGATTGTAGGTCAACTGAACTACATGGATCATACTGGTGCTTTACTTCACGTTACAGGAAGAAGTAAACGCAGTTAAGGCCGAGAGCCATGCTTTGCAGGTGCAGGTCAGCAACTTCAAACAAGGAATGCAGAGCAGGACTCCTTGATTGCCCAATGAGATGCTGCTCTGGCTGAGTTAAAAGCCAAGGATGTTCTTTTAATTGCTCGTGATGAAGAAATCAAGCAATTAAATCAGTTAGTACAGGATAAGGAGGATGCTCGGATTGCTCTCGGTAACTTTTTAGAAGAAACTCGCACCGAGCTTGATGAGGTCGTGTAGAGAGGACAAGAAATGGCTAATTTGGCTAAGCAGACTACTGCCAAATTATAGGCCACCTCTACCGATCTTTTTCAGGCGAATTCTGCTTTAAAAGCATAGACGAGTCTGACCATTGAACTTAAGAAGGAATTAGCAGGGATTATGAACGAAAGGGATGCATATTATAGGACAATTCAATATCAAGCTCAGGAATTGGAACGTAGAGAGAAGCAACTAGGAGCTCAAGCCGAGAGATTGTCTCGAATTGATGCGCAAATTGCGGATGTGAAGCAGCAGAGAGATGCTGCATTAGCTAATGATTTCTATTTACAAGAAGCGTTTTTGCAGACCCAGACCGATGCTCTGTTCAGTCAGGTTATTTCGGCGAGTTCAGTATGCACTAACACACAGTTGGTGGATCCGGAAACATTAAAACTGATGTTGGATTCATTAAAACAGAAAATCACCAGAACCTTCAAATTAGCAAGAACCATGTATATCCAAGGCATCGTAGATGAGCCTTAATTTTGTTTTCTTTGTGGGTTCAAGTCCACCGTGCGTGCCAGTGTTAGGTCGCCATATTGGCACATTGTAATTTTATATTCTCATATACCGCATGCACCGAAAGGGCATGGCGAAGTGATGTAACCCTTTTATTCATTAATGAAGAGACATAACGTTGTTCTCCGGTGGTAGAGGATATGGGATCGCTAGACTACCTGTCTGGGCGATTTGCGACCTTGTGGAGACTTCGTGGTGCAGATTACAGATATTCTGAGTACTGTCGCTCTGTCTTTATTGACTCACCGTAATTCTTTATTAACATAGTAATGTTATGTTCACGATAATAAGTCTGTCCGACTGTAAACATTAATTTGTGCGTTAAATATGGTATGAGGAATAATCGAAATACGAACAGTAATACGGTGTAGAAGTTATACTGGATAGTAGTGTGATGCTTAATTTGATAGTTAAGATGGGAAAATCAGTTAAAGGGCCTCTACATTGTCAGACCCCTAGCATCCCCAAGAACCCGAAAAGAGATTAAAAAGTGGATGTGACGGAAGTCCCCTTTTTAACACTATCTATCTATCTATCTATCTATCGATCTATCTATCTATCTATCTATCTATCTATCTATCTATCTATCTATCTATCTATCTATCTATCTATCTATCTATCTATCTATCTATCTATCTATCTATCTATCTATCTATCTATCTATCTATCTATCTATCTATCTATCTATCCATCCATCTATCTATCTATCTATCTATCTATCTATCTATCTATCTATCTATCTATCTATCTATCTATCTATCTATCTATCTATCTATCTATCTATCTATCCATCCATCCATCCATCCATCCATCCATCCATCCATCCATCTATCTATCTATCTATCTATCTATCTATCTATCTATCTATCTATCTATCTATCTATCTATCTATCTATCTATCTATCAATCTATCTATATGTCTATCTATTTATCTATCAATCTACCTATCTATCAATCAATCTATCTATCTCTATCTATCTATCTATCTATGTATCTATATATCTATATGTCTGTCTATCTATCTATCTATCTATCTATCTATCTATCTATCTATCTATCTATCTATCTATCTATCTATCTATCTATCTATCTATCTATCTATCTATCTATCTATCTATCTATCTATCTATCTATCTATCTATTTATCTATCTATATATCTATCTATCTATCTACCTATCTATCTATCTATCTACCTATTTATCTATCTATCTATCTATCTATCTATCTACATTAGTGGAAAAAATGAACATTGGATGGGCCTTTTAGATTAAGGAGTGATTAGCGATGGACCAATCAAAAGAGGGTGGTGGCCAGAGTCTATGCCCTATAAAATAGTACATTGAAGGGGAGAGAGGGTATACATTTCTCCCTTATTTAATGAGTTGGCTCTAGAGAGAGAAGGAATCTTGTAACTTAGTTGGGCACAAAAATTTAGAATTTCTAAAAAGTTAATATACTCATCATAACACGTGAGAATGGACCCCTCATTATGTTTTAGGGTCAAAAGTACTCTCTTTGACCCCAAATTCAAAATATGCGCATGTTTTGAGCTGAAAAGAATGATGTTTTTCAAAAATACTCAAAAAAGAGTTATTTCCCTCCTAAATCTTACATTTTCATAGCCAGGTCCCAAAAATGCATATTTTCCCACTACTTTCTCTCTATAGCACACCATTGAAGCTCTTGTTTCTACATTCCAACCTACCTGCATCTCTTATCTCGAACTACGCTTGTAGCTTGAAGACCTTTAGCTTCAAGGCAACATCTAAAGCTTCTTGGTGAACAAAAAATGAAATCCTCACATTAAGATGTCACAATATCAATGCTATAGATGGACGATGGCTATCACATGAGTACTCCAAAGGTGCATGGGTGTACATGCAACCCTGTAGAGTTGGGCCTCATCAAGTTAGAGATCATGGAAACTTGGATCTTCATTGGAAGGGAAATTTACTTGGCTTCAAGAATCACAAAGACAATGGGATGGTTACTATTGTACAACATGTTTTTACAATGGCAACTATGAAACTTGAAAACTCTATTAGAATGAGATATCCTGTGAGTTATAAGTATTACTCTATAATATTGTATGTTTTATAGTGTTAAATATATTTATGAACTATTTAGATATGCTTTTGTTTGTTTCACATGTATTTCCTTCTACTTTGGTGGAAGAGCAACCACTTCATAGTCTTATAGGTACTTTCCATACATTGCATGTAAATTTTGGTGCACTAGTCTTTCCAGGAATATCTCCTACTCAACTTTACCATGATAGAGTTTTCTTTCACACACATAGATATGTTGTTCCCTCTACAATGAATGGTTTTGGAAGATTAGAGAGAGTTGAAGTACATTCTCTTCTTAGCTTGGAGTGGCCAAAACCTGATATATATTCTGTATCATCTTTGAAGCACAAGATGGTAATGGATATACATAACTCTTTGAAATTCATAAAAGTTTCTAGATCTGTAGGTTTACATTGGTCTTTTCCCATCCATTATTTTGTATATCTATTCCAAGGATTCTCATTCCAAGAGACTTCCACCATGTTCATGTGTAAAGATATCACATATGAGCAAGTCGAAAAGTCTTCTTGGTGAAAATTGGGGTTTGATAGAAGGAATTGCAAAAGGTGATAAATATTTTTGTAAAATAGGTGGAAGAGGTATAGGATTTTGATATTTGAAACAACATAGTTCATTATACATTAGATTCTACTATGATCGTTGGATGTGCAAACTTGGCGAATGGATACCATTTCAAAGTTAAGAGGGATCTTTACAAATTTGAAATAAAGCTTAAATTGCCCAACAATGAAACAAAAACTATTTTAGTGAATCATCATTGGACCTTCGCTAATACGAGAGAACACTTGGTGATTATGGGGTTTGAAGGATTAACTCAATCCAAATTCAAAATACAAGGACACAAGGTGAGAAATATTTTGTGCTTTTGTTAAAGTAATCTTTTCATTATTGCTTATTTTATTTTTATAACTTCAATTCTTGCAAATTGATTACACATGGGAAGAAGATTGGAATACAAAATGAAAGTTCTTGTAGATTGGAGCAAAGATGGAATTGAACTCCCATTGCCATAGTTCTTTTGTAACCTAATAATGTCACTTTTTGGGTCCTATTCATTGTATCTCATGTTTTTTGCACTTTTAAGAAACTTGTAAAAAGTAGGACAAACAATTCATGTTATATATTATACATACCTTCTTATTTGCAATGGTAATTTCAAAACTTTTGGAATGTCAAAAGTCTATGTTCACTACTTTAAAATATGGTTGTTCATGTTTTTTGTTGTGTTATGTTTAAACATTTGCTTTGATGAAAAAAAAATCCATATCATTTGGTGTTCTATGCATTATTTTGTCATTAAAAATTAATTTTTTTAACTTTCAATATTTTATTATGTACTTTTAGAAGTGGGTCCAATCACTTTAAAAACTTGAAACTCCTATAAAAATGGGTTCTATGTACTCATTTCTCACATTTTTTGGTTCATACAGATGTATGGGGACCTAGAAAGGATGCTTCAATATCTGGATCAAGGTATTATGTCTCCTTCATTGAGGATTGCAGTAGGTGGACTATAGTATATTTTATGAAACACAAAGATGAAGTCTTTTCATGCTTCAAAAGATATTTGGCTCTTATGGAGAATCAGATAGGTAAAACATTAAAAAGGCTAAGGTAAGATGGAGGGGGAGAGTACTTCTCCCATGAATTTGACTCCTTTCTTCAAGAAAGAGGAATCAAAAGAGAGATCACTACAAAGTACACTCTTGAGCAAAATGGAGTGGCAAAAAGAAGGAATAGGACAATTGTTGAAGCTGCAAGGTCTATGCTAAATGAGAAGCATTTACCTAATTACTTATGGGTTGAGGTTATATCCACAGCCACTTATTTGATTAATAGGTTACCTTCAAAATCACTTGATGGCATGACACCATATGAGGCTTGGAATGGAAGAAGACCAAGCTTGGATCATTGTAAGATTTTTGGATGTGTTTTTTTTTGCTCATGTTCCTTCACAGGTTAGAGGCAAGATGGATCCCAAAGCGGAAAGGTGTGTATTTGTTGACCTCCTAATTCACCTGCAAACTGCGATCTTGGTGCACCTGACTGTTGTTATTAGCCCTTGATTGGATGGTATTTTGGCCATGTAACTATTGACTTTGGACAGGGATTTCAATGAGCTGTTCACCTGACTGTTGTTATTAGCCCTTGATTGGATGGTATTTTGGCCATGTACCTAGTCTTTCTATTCATGAGCTGTTCACCACCTGATATGCCCTTGTGTTCCTTCCACGATGGAACTTTTTTTGCCAAAATTGTTTCTAAGGCATGTGCCTTTTTGACCTTGGCCTTTGAAGCACATGTAAAAAATGTAAAAGCTGTTACAATTAATGAAAAGAGGAAGTCGGGGGTTGTGTTGGATGTATGGGGGTGGGTTAATAAAACACCCTGCATGCATTGAACATTTTGTCCTTCCGGATTTTGGGGAACTCTCATTGTCGTGTTGGCCTCCTGTTCTCCCTCATCTCCCTTCCCTCTCTCTGTAGTTCACTGTGTGAGCTATGGGGAGAGGTGAAGAGGGAGTGGGTGAGGCTTTCGTGGAACTTTGCGTCAGATTCCATCCATGGTCAGACACCATAATGGGGAGGTAGCACTGTTACTTGGTGAAATGAATTCGTGCATAGGGAATGCGAGAGAGGAAGATGCAACATGAAAGTGTCATGCACAACGGCAGTCCATTGGTGTCGAAATTGAGCCCCATGTCTAACTACTGCTTGGACAATAGGCTTCGCAAAATATGTAATGCTTTTTGCCCTAAAGCGCAGGTTGGATTCAGTTGTATCATGCATCGTTCTCATAACTAGGTGGATACCTATCAGATGGACATTCTCTCCATCTACCCTCATTTGCAGTGTTCCAGGGCTGCAAAGGGAGGCAAGAAGCAGAGCTCTAACGTTTATCATGACCTGCGTCAAATGGGCATCTCTAGGAGCTCTCAGCTAGAGTGTGGGATAGCCTGTCCATTGCAGCATTCGTTTGTTCAACCTGGCTTTGATCTGGAATCTTGTCGCTCTCCTAAGGTTGAAGTGATATATAACAAGGATGATGCATATAATTCATGGGATCATGCCACATGCTCAGTAGCTCATACCAAAGAGTTGCATTCTGTACGATGGCATGAGATTGCTCAAGACGTGCTTTTGATGGCAAAGTGCCTCAGTTTACTCAGATCTAGGATCGTCCATATGGACTTCGTGAGTTGCAGGACATCTGGAAGGGGTTCAATAGATCTGCAAAATCCTTGAATCATGTATTGTCACAGCTATGGAAAGACCTTTGTGTTCAAAATACAAAAGAGGAGATAGATATATAGCTTTCAACTAGTGAGGGTTTTAATAGTCTTGCCAACATGTGTGTTTGATATGATCGGGACAATGTTGTGCAAACTATGTAGTGGAGTGGAGAGCAGAGTCTGCACAGATGCGCTCAGTGGTAGTTTTACCTCTTGCTTGATGTCTTCACTCATTTCAAATATAAATTGTTTACAGGGATTACTCCTTTTGGTACTGACCATGACACTAGTTGCTATTATTGTTGCTCTTGTGTCTTGGGACATTGCTGGAATCAAGCCGTACTATAATGCCATGATGGGACAACACGGGTTCTGAGAAGGTACGCTTTTGGAAGGCATAGTGAAGGCTTACCTCTGTGCAACAACGGGCTTCGATAGCTGAAAATTCACACTGCAAATATGTTTTCAATTGCTGGCGTCAACAAGCTTTCTTTTATTGGTCATCTCACATTTGTTGAGGAGAATATGGCAGAGGTACTAGTTTGGAAGGGCAACCTCGAGAAGAAGGAGAGGGTTGCTGAAGGCAGAAGATTCTTTCCCATGCTTGGCAACATGTATGAGCTCGAAGATGTTCTCGAGTAAGATGATGTAGACAAATATGTCTGATACGGCTTTCCAACATGATGGCTCAGAGTTTATAGCAATGCAGACAGAAGAATCACAAGCCTATAGCAAGAAGCTCATGGACAAAGAAGTTCACAAGGAGCAAGATCCAAGTGAACATTTAGAAGAGGTGAGCATCAAATGCAATGAGATTCTTATAGAGCAAGGAATTGCATCAGGGAACCGTGACACACATGTTGTCACTTGTAAGATGTGGATTGTATTTGCAATGTTGTCCACAAGTTGTGGTTTGGGATTTGGATGATTATCAAGAGTCAAAACACCAGAAGCTAGTGATCTCCGAGCTTGTGATCAACTGGGATTTGAAATTAGTCCAAACTGCTATGGGGCATATGGGGCCTATTGTTCTCGGTCAGCATGTACCAAGTTGTGTTTTGTTTTTTGGATTCAGTGCGTTTTGATCAGTGCTCGTTTTTGCCATTCAATATTTGAGAACATCCTACATGGAGAATAGGCAGATTGCATGGACAGGGTGCTTTAGCCACTGCTAAGACTGAGAAGAGTAGTTGAAGTTTGAGGTTATACTGTATGCGGATTATTCCAGAATGGATGCAATAATGTGTTCCCTCACGTAGTATTATTCATCATGATGGAGAAAGGATATTCAATGTTGTCCTGATGGAGGATTGCAAATATTACATTCTGGTTCAATGCCTTGTACTATGGTTCTGGTAGAAATTTTTCATGATGAGGTGATACAGAATAGAGAGCTTGCATTGCTCTCATGACTATGTTGATACATATTAGGTGAAGCTTCTCTGCATCTGTCCATATGCAGTGTTCCTCCTCTCTTGGAGGAAGTTAAACACAATGCTCTATGGTTTGGCATAGCCATGTTCGAAGTCTCGAGAGGAGGTATTTTATTGACTGTCTGCTCCAGCTTTTGCGAATTGCATACCTTTGGGTATCAATATGATTGTATGTCAAGATGGAGAAATAAAAACAACAATAATTTAGGAGTCAAACATACCATTTCCATGGGCTACAGGACAATTCAGTATTCATTGGTTATGTCAACAATCAAAAGGTCTACAGATTATACAACCCAACAACCAAAGGATTCTTGGTGAGTAGAGATGTATTATTTGAGGAGAATAGTTCTTGGTATGAAGATTCATGTAGAAAGGTCAACCTACCTTATGACCTTGAAGAAGATTTTCCAAAACTTGTTAAGGATAATCCTTCTAAAGTTGAAGAGGAGGATACCTCAGAAGATGATGAAGCAAGTCAATATAAAAAACTCAAAATGTGGAAATCTAAAGGTAAAGCAAAAATGCAAGAACTTGGACAAGAGGCAAAATCATCTCATCATGGTCTAAGAAGGTCCATGAGGGAGAAAAGAAAACCAGAAAGGTATGGGTTTGATACTTCTCTGGTCACTAAACATTCAATCTATCTAGCACAGGACATAAATCAAGAGGAACCTTCAACATTTGAGGAAGCAAAGAAGAAATCAGAATGGAGGTATCCAATGGAAGAAGAAATTGAAGCTCTTGGGGAGGATAACACTTGGGAGTTGGTTCCCAAGTCTCCATCAATGAAAGTGATAGGCTCAAGATGGATTTACAAATTGAAGAAGAACTCAGATGGATCCATTAACAAGTATAAGGCAAGGCTTGTGGCAAAAGGCTTTGCACAAACTCAGGGAATTCATTATGAGGAGACCTTCTCTCCTATGGCAAAGATGCCTACTATTAGGGTTTTGCTTAGTATTGCCTCTTCCAAGAATGGGAAGATACTTCAATTGGATGTACAAAATGCATTTCTTACTGGATGGATAATAGAAGAGGTATATATGGCACAACCACCTAGTTGAGAGAATCACATATATCTTGATTATGTGTGTAAACTTAATAAATCTTTATGTGGACTCAAACAAGCCCGAAGGGCTTGGAATCACAAGTTTGTCTCATTCTTGCAGGACAAAGTATTTCAACCTAGCAAGGCAGATCCATCACTATTCAGAAAAAGGAGTAATTATGAATTCATCTATTTGTGTGCGTATGTAGATGATATTATACTTACAGGAAATGATACAGATGGCATCAAGAGAATCAGAGAACAGATGAGAGAAGAATTCAAGATAAGTGATTTGATTTCACTTACCTACTTCCTAGGATTGGAAGTTGTCTACAAAGATCATGGTTTGTTTCTCACTCAAAGAAAGTACATTAAGGACATGTTGGCAAAATTCAAGATGCAACATTGCAAGTTTGCAGGTACTCCAATGGAGGTTAATCGTAAATTGAGCTCACATGAAGGTGAACTCATAGAAGATGTGATAGGTTATCAAAGCCTTGTGGGTAGTTTGAACTATGCCACATTGATAAGGGTTGATATATGTTATAGTGTGAGTGTGCTAAGTCAATTTATGCACACACCCAAAAAACCTCACATGGAGGTTGCCAAGAGGATACTCAGATATCTCAAAGGGACCATGAATGAGGATACTCATGTGCAATGACTTCAAAGACACTTTTAGATACATAGGAGAAATAGACTTCAAAACATGTAAACTAAGAGACAAACACTTGGGAGAGCAAATATAATAAGAAGAAGATAATATTAATCATTTGGGATATAAAAAAAGTATGTATCTATCTATCTATCTATCTATCTATCTATCTATCTATCTATATATCTATCTATCACATATATAAGAAAACCACCTGCATGTTGCAGTACTGTCTGACAAGACTTTCATAGTTAAAACTAGGGATCTTGTGTTCCCTAATTGATAGATTGTGTCATGT
>CM035443.1:107956332-107978832 GCA_020310875.1 Ceratopteris richardii | reverse complement strand
GCACCAGAAATAGCTTCTTTTACACACACATGAAGAAGCCCACTTGTATGCTACAAGTCGATGCCGGGCATCGACTTTATGCTGAAACTCGATGCTAGGCATCGAGTTGCTCCACAAACCTCATGTTTTTAAAAGATTCAACAATAGCTAACACACAGAGAATGAAAATAATGGCTTATCAGCACAAACTCGATGCCAGGCATCGAATTGCTTGGAAAACTTGAACTTTTGAATTCATCACACAGTAGGCAAGCATGGAGATGATGGAGAGAGACTCATACACAGAACTTTACTCAGTTCTTTCTCATAGCTATGAAAACTCAGAAGTTTTACAGATGCTTTCTCACTCAGAGAAGCCCGACTATACTCAGTCGTATAAAATGAACTCCTTCTCTCTTTCTAGCACTCTCTTCCACTTCTTCTCTCTCGCTCTCTCTCTCTCCACGTCAGTTGATACAAACTAACTTATATAGATTTTCGTATTCTCGTGATTTTAAAAAACTTCTAGAACTAAAGTGAACTAACTTTACAAATATGATACACTTGTGAATTTGTCGCTTCACATAGGCATGGGGTTTTCTTCCTAAGATTTGACCTTCAAATATATGTCCAATTAGTGATTGTTTCTCCAACAGCTCCCCCTCAATCACTAATTGACATTCCCTGTTTCTTCATATCATCTTCTTTTCTTTTAGTCCTGCCATGCTTTTGAATCTGTTGGTCTTCACACCATCCAAGCTCTTTGTCATTATGTCTGCTAACTGATCTTTAGTAGAAATGTACTCCACTTCAATCTCCTTCTCCATTACCTTTTCTCTGAGAAAATGATACTGTATCTCTATGTGGTTTGTCCTTGCATGAAACACTGGATTTGCTGCAAGATAAAGTGAACCCATATTATCTCCATGTATTGTAGGTGTACCTTGATCAATGCCCAAGCTTTTGAACAATGTCTGCATCCATATGACTTCCTTAGCTGCTTCCACAAGTCCTTTGTACTCTACTTCAATTGATGATAATGCTACTGTATGTTGTTTCTTTGAACACCAACTTACAAGCTTATCACCAATGTATATCATGTAACCATGAGTTGATCTTCTATCATCTTGGTTACCTGCCCAGTCTGAGTCACTGTAGGCTCTCAACTTCAAATCTGATGTAAAAGGATAATATAATCCTTCCTTTATAGTTCCTTTGATATATCTGAGAACTCTTGACCTGCAATCCAATGTGGGTCCTTTGGACAATGCATGAATTGTGACAAAACTCCCACTGCATAACTAAGATCAGGTCTTGTTAGTGTCGCATGAATCAAACTACCCACAAGAGATTGATACTTCCTCATATCTTTGTATTCTGCACCATCATATTTACTGAGCTTGTGATTAACTTCAAGTGGAGTTGAAGCTTCTCTGCAATTTTCCATATCAAACTTCTTCAATAGATTCAGAAGATACCTTTCTTGTGATACATATATGTCATGATCTGTATAAGTGACTTCCATTCCAAGAAAGTATGACAACTTTCCTAGGTCACTAATCTTGAACTCTTTCTCAAGTAATCTCTTTACCTCCTTGATTCCTTCATCTGAAGTACCTGTGATTATAATGTCATCTACATAAATACAAATGTAGATTGTACCTTCCTCTATTCTTTTGATAAGTAGACTTGAATCTGCTTTTGAACTTTGATATCCAAGATCATTGAGATACTTCACCAGTCTATAGTTCCAAGCTCTTGGAGCTTGCTTCAATCCATACAATGCTCTTCTCAACCTGCAAACAAAATTTGCATACCTGGAATCTATAAACCTTTGAGGTTGTTCCATGTATACCTCATCTGATATGTATCCATTCAAGAATGCATTCTTTATATCCAATTGACTTAGAGTCCATCCTTTTGAAGCTGCAATAGCAATGATTGTCCTTATAGTTGACATCTTAGCTACAGGACTGAATGTCTCATCATAATCTATGCCATAGGTTTGGGCATAGCCTTTCACCACTTATCTATCTTTGTATCTAGCTATACTTCCATCTACAAGCTTCTTCACTTTATAAACCCATTTATTTCCAATTACTTTCTTACCATTTGGTTTAGGAACAAGTTCCCATGTCTTGTTCTCCTCCAGTGCATTGAACTCTTCCTTGCTTCTTCCCATTGCTTCTTCCCATTGCTTCTTACCTTTAGCTTCATCATAGTTCTGGGGTTCTTCATCATCTTTCACCATATATGCATAGTTCTTCTGAGTTATGTAAGAAGTATCATAAGAATACCTTTCTGGTTGTCTTCTAGTCCTGCTTGACCTTCTTGGTTCACATTCTTCATAAGTGTCTGGATACACTTCTTCATCAAATATAGGAGCTTCTTCATTTCTTCTTGTTAATCCACTTTTGGATGTACTTGCTTGCATATAGTCTTCATCTCTATTCACCTGCACAATTGATTTTCCTTTCTCACATCTTCTTACCTCTTCTTCAAATTCTTCAGCTGTGTGACTTTGATCTGCATACCAACTTTTCTGTTCATCAAATGTAACATCTCTAGAAACAAGAAATTGTTTTGTTAGAGGATTCCACAACCTGTAACCCATCTGTTTTTCATCATAACCAATGAGCACATATTTTTCTGCCTTTGGTTCAAGTTTATGCCTAAGCTGTGATGGCACATAAGCATATGCAATTGATCCAAACACTCTACAATGATCTAGTGTTGGTTTCTTACCCCACCAAGCTTCATATGGAGTCATTCCATTTAGAGCTACACATGGTAATCTATTCACAAGATATGTGGCTGTATTTACAGCCTCAGCCCAAAGATAATTTGGACAGTTCTTCTCCTTTAGCAAAGCTCTAGCAAACTCAACCAAAGTCCTGTTCCTTCTTTCTGCTACACCATTTTCTTGTGGTGTATACCTGCAGGTTATTTCTCTCTTAATACCTGCATTCCAAAGATAATCATTGAACTCTTGGGAGAAGTATTCTCCCCCTCCATCAGACCTGAGTCTTTTAAGATTTTGACCTGTGACTCTCTCTGCATATGCATGAAAATGCTTGAAGGCTCCAAACACTTCTGATCTTTCCTTCAAAACATATAATGTTATCCATCTTGTAGCATCATCGATGAAAAGAACATAATACCTTGAGCCACTGATAGATCCTTCTTTTGTTGGTCCCCATACATCTGTATGAATGAGCTCAAGTAATCCATCATGTTTGAATCCTTTCTTCTGAAATGGTAACCTGTGTGCTTTACCCATTTGACATGCTTCACACTTATAAACCATATGTTGACTTTGCACATTTGGTAATCCTAGTACAGACTGATTAGCAACCATAGCTTTAATTCCTCTTTCATTGAAGTGACCTAATCTCTTATGCCAGAGATCAAGTTCTGTAATCACTCCTTCACCATGTGTAAGCAAAGCTTGACCAATGTTCCCTTGTACTCTTAAAGTAAAGAGTCTACCTTCTTTCTTACCAGAGACAATCTGATTATATCCATTCTCTGGATCTTCAACAAATACTCCTTCATTTGTAAACCTGACTTGAAAACCTTTTTCAACTATCTGTCCCACACTAATCAAGTTTTTAGGTATTGTAGGAACATACAAAACATTGGTTAGCAAATCTGCTCCACTCTTGCATTTCACTTTTCCAATTGAATGTACACTATGTCTTGTATTATCACCAGTTTGAACTGTGTGACTAGAAATGCCTTTTTCCAATTCTGACATCAATTCTATGTTTCCTGACAAATGATTAGAACATCCAGAGTCAATGTAAAATACCTTTAGATCTTCTTTGTCTGATGTGCTGATTGAATTCATCATCAATGATGTATGACTTTCATTCTGTGTGTCATTTGCATAGTTGTAGTAGGTGGTGTTGTAGGATTGATTCTGTCCCCAACTTCTTCCTCCACCTCCACCATAGCCTCCTCTTTGACTTTGTCTACCTCTTTGGAAATTACTTTGATATCTTCCACCTTGACCTCTGCTATTGTTGTTTTGATTCTGGTTTGATCCTTGTTGGTTGTGCCAACAGTCATGAGCCAAATGATTACTCAATCCACATATCCAGCAAGCCTTCTTGTTGTTATTTTGATTACCTCTTCCTCTTCCAAAACCTCTTGGTCTTCCTCTGCCAGTGCCTTTACCTCTTGCATAATAAGCTTGAGAACTAGACTCCTCTTCATCCTTTGCTTTACCTTTATCTCCTTTCTTCTTGTTCTTCATGTACATTGCAGAACTTTATCCTTTATCTCCATCTCCCTTCAAGTCTTGCTCATATGTGAGCATCAAACCAAGCAAGTGGTTCAAATCTGGAACATAATGATTTAATGAAAGTTCTGTTGATAAGACAAAAGGTTTCCACCTTTCATCCCCTCTCAAACCTGCAAGTAGTTGAGCAATCAATCTGTGATCTTCAACATCTTCATCTATGGATCCAAGACTATCTGCAAGATCCTTCATCTTAGTGACATAATCACTAATTGTTTGACTTGGCTTCTTCTTGAATGTTGTAAACTCTAACCATAGACTTGCTTTCCGTGCTTTAGTAGTACTTTGGAAATGATACTCCAATGCATTCCATATATCTTCAGATGATTCCAATCCTCTATTGTGTGGTAGCAAATGATCAGAGATTGTATTGTAGATGTATGCTTTTGCACTTGCATCCTTCTTCTGCCAATGCTTTAAACCATCAAGTTCCTCTTTCTTTGGTCGGCTTTCATCTTCAAATACTGGCTTCTCTTCTTCACCTGTTACATATACCATGAGATCCTTACTCATAAGTAAGGCTTCCATTCTCATTACCCATGCGGGGTAATTATCTCTGTCCAGTTTGTCAATGGAGATATGATCTGCCATAGTTCTTTCCTTCTGCTGCAACCTGTGAGCTTAAAGGATAAAAGATAATACCTTTTGAAGTTCTTTTTGTATGAGGATACTTTTGAAGTAACCTTTTGATGCCTTGTGTCTTCAAATGCTTCACCTTTCAAACTTTAATGGAAAACTTTACAAAACTTCTCGTACCTTTGTCGTCTTCTGCTCTCGAGAATCTTTCTGCTCTGATACCACTTGTTGATGTGTAAAACACCACAAGAAATGAATTAATGTGACACTAGAACACCTCTATGGTCACCATTAACTCATTGCCACTCCAAACTTTGAGAAATGATAGCCGAAACCCAGAACTTTGCTTCTTCAGATTTTTCTAGTCACTGAAATGACATACCTTTAGTATTTTGCTAATTTCTCTTAGCTCAAGTATTATTTCTCCATGAAACTTTATAGGCTGAGACTAGAAGAGTAGTGCTTTCCAACAAGCTATCATATGCATCAAAAAAATCTCTAGAACTCAAGTTATGGCCTTCACAAGATCAACCTATATGACTTCCAAAAGTGGAATTTTTTCCTGTTTTAGTAATCTTGTGTGTCTAAAAATAAAAAATTTGATGCCTAGCATCGAATTTCAGACAAGGTCGATGCCGGGCATCGACTTTGAGCTTTTTTTCCCTCTTTTTCTGTGCCAGAAATAGCTTCTTTTACACACACATGAAGAAGCCCACTTGTATGCTACAAGTCGATGCCGGGCATCGACTTTATGCTGAAACTCGATGCCAGGCATCGAGTTGCTCCACAAACCTCATGTTTTTAAAAGATTCAACAACAGCTAACACACAGCGAATGAAAATAATGACTTATCAGCACAAACTCGATGCCAGGCATCGAATTGCTTGGAAAACTTGAACTTTTGAATTCATCACACAGTAGGCAAGCATGGAGATGATGGAAAAACTTCTAGAACTAAAGTGAACTAACTTTACAAATATGATACACTTGTGAATTTGTCCCTTCACATAGGCATGGGGTTTTCTTCCTAAGATTTGACCTTCAAATATGTGAAGAGAGATGGTGGATGCAATCCAAAGATGAGTAGGTGCCGCTACAACCAGCTTCACACCAGCCAACTGAGACTTCAGAGTTGATTAGTAGACCCTTTGAGCTTCCTAAATCCACCAAAATATCAGCCAAGTACTTTGGAACATGTATCCCAAAAGTTTAAGTCAAGACAGGCTAGTTGCGAAATGACTAGCTCCCAAAACTTGCTATTTTTGGACATACACCTGCTGGAAAAAATCAACAGTGCTCTCAACCTGGAAGGAATTAGAAAAATTCCTTTTGGGCATAGCAAATAGACTTAGCAAGCTTCCTATTCCAAGTCAAAACACTTCAAATGATGGACTGAGCACTGAGAACAAGTTTCATCAAGTTCTGGAACATTCCCACAATTCTCGGGGCTCTGCAGAGATAGACCAGTAAGCAGTAAAATGCAGATATCTCCAAAATTATAAATCCAATGACCTTGAAAATTTATAGGTAGAAACTAGACAGTGAGAGCTATCCAACGCACTTTAAAACACTGAAAAAGGTTCAGTAAAACTCGAGATATGACCTTCTGAAGTTACTTCTCTGAGTGAGTATAGCAGAGAACAAAACAGAGAGGTAGATGATAATAAATGTATAGATTCACATATGATTACAACCACATTGGCAATGAATCTTTGCACAATGGGAGTAGAATGATAGAGCTATGGAGTAAGCTCTTCAATCTCTACAAAATGACATGAAGTGGTCACGTACAAGGCTTGCTAATCGCCTCTTCCTTCTTGCTCCTTTTATAGCTATTCTTGGAGGGAGTTTTGAATTCGAATTCGAATGGCTCCACCTAAAAGTGATCCCCAAAGTTAGGAGAGATTCCTTCAGCTCAGAAATTCGTGATTTTGGTAGTTGGAGCCACGAATTTGCTTTTACATCATGGATGAGGTAAGCCATCCTTTTACTTTTTTCTTTTTCCATTTACAAGAGATAAAATGTACTCTTTTACAAGAGGTGTTCACATGACTACTCATGTGACTTACAAATGAGGATAATATCAAGCATATCAAGCATGTAGGCTTGGGCAAAATGCACCAACAGCTCCCCCTCAAGCCTAACATGCTTGGCCTCCAAATAAGTCTTCAATTGTCCTTGATTTCCTGCAAACCAATCATCAACTTGAATCTACTTAATTTCGTACCATCAAGAGCTTTCGTCAACATGTCTGCACATTGCATATCTGTAGAGACGTAGGATAGTTGAATATCCTTGCTCATTAGCTTCTCCCTTACATAATGGTAGTGGACTTCAATATGCTTGGTTCTAGCATGGTATACCGGATTAGCTGCTAGATGTAGTGAGCTTGTGTTGTCACCAAAAATGTGAGGTGTTGAAGAATGAAGTCCAAGATCTGTGTACAAAGATTTTAACCACATGATTTCTTGAGTTGCATTAGCCAAACCTCTATATTCAGCTTCAGTAGAAGATAATGCCACGGTTGGTTGCTTCTTCGATGACCAAGAAATGATTTTTGAACCTGCAAATGATATATACCCTGATGTGCTTCTTCTATCATCTTTAGATCCGGCCCAATCTGCATCTGAGTAGACCTTTAGCTCAATATCTGAAGTATATGAATAGAACAAACCTTCATTCATGGTCCCCTTTAGGTACTTGAGGACTCGCTTGGCCGCTTCCATATGTGGTCTTCTCGGCTTATGCATAAACTGACTCAATATGCTAACACTATAGCATATATCCACCCTTGTGAGTGTTGCATAGTTCAAACTTCCAACCAAGCTTTGATAGCTTGTGATGTCTTCAATTGGCTCTCCTTCATAAGCACTAAGCTTATGATTTTGCTCCATAGGTGTACCTGCACACTTGGTATTTTCCATCTTGAACTTGACGAGCATGTCATGGACATACTTCCTTTGTGTGATGTATATACCTGAATCTGTGTAGATCAACTCCAATCCAAGAAAATAAGTGAGTGGTCCGAGGTCACTTATTTTGAACTCCTCCTTCATTTGACTCTTTACCTGTTTGATTCCTTCAAGATCATTGCCTGTGATAATAATATCATCAACATACACACATAAATAGATCACTTCAGATCCATTCCTCTTTATGAACAAAGAGGTATCCGCCTTGCTAGCTTTGAATCCTTGGTCCTGCAAATAAGTAACCAATCTGAAATTCCAAGCTCTTGGAGCTTGCTTCAATCCATACAAAGCTTTCTTTAGTTTGCATACATAGTTAGGATGATGTGCATCCTCATATCCAGGAGGTTGTGCCATATACACTTCCTCAGAAATCCATCCATTCAAGAAAGCATTCTTTACATCAAGTTGATAAAGATTCCAATTTCTAGATGCAGCAAGACTAATGAGAACCCTAATTGTAGGCATTTTTGCAACAGGAGAGAAAGTCTCCTCATAATCAATACCATGGGTTTGAGCAAACCCTTTAGCAACTAACCTTGCTTTGTGTCTATTTATACTTCCATCTGGATTCTTCTTGATTTTGTATATCCATCGAGATCCGATTATCTTCATAGATGGCTTGTTAGGTACAAGCTCCCAAGTGTCATTCTCCTTCAAGGCTTCCATTTCTTCATCCATTGCATCTCTCCAAGCTTTCTTGCTTTGTGCTTCTTCGAATGTGGTAGGTTCTTCATTGGTTGAATCCTTTGCAATGTAGATTGAGTGCTTGGTGACCAAAGAAGTATCATAACCAAACCTCTCTGGTTTCTTCTTCTCCCTCGAAGACCTTCTAAGTGGTTGATGTGAGCTCTCGGGTCCATATGTAGCATCCTGCATCTTTGCTTTACCTTTGTTCTTCCATAGCTTTAGTCTTTCCAAGTCTTCTAGGTCAATCTCCGAATCACTTTCTTCAATCTGCTTTGGCTCCTTTGGTTGAAGTGATGGAAAATCTTCATCCAAGTCATATGGCAGCTTCACTTTCCTGTCATCATCAAACCATGATTTGTTTTCATCAAAAATTACATCTCTACTCACAGAAAATCCTTTATTGGTTGGATTGTACAATCTATATCCTTTTTGGTTTTGATCATAACCAATGAATACACACTTCTCTGCCTTGGGATCCAATTTCCCTCTTACTTGAGAAGGAATGTGAGCATAGGCTAAGCATCCAAAGATTTTACAATGCTCTAGACTAGGTCTTCTTCCATTCCACACTTCATATGGAGTGGTTCCATCTAGTGACTTAGATGGAAGTCTATTTATGAGATATGTGGCTGTCGACACAGCCTCTGCCCATAGGTAGTTCGGCAATCCCTTTTCGTTGAGCATGGACCTTGCAGCTTCGACGATAGCTCTATTCCTCCTCTCTGCTACACCATTGAGTTCAGGTGTATACCTTGTAGTGACTTCCCTTTTAATGCCTCTTTCATGCAAGAAGGCATCAAATTCAGAAGAGAAGTATTCTCCTCCACCATCTGATCTGAGTCTTTTCAAAGTCCTACCTGTTTGATTTTCAACAAGAGCAATATACTTCTTAAAGCAATTAAACACTTCATCCTTGTGCTTCATGAAAAACAGAATGGTCCACCTGCTACAATCATCTATGAAAGACACATAATATCTTGAGCCTGATATAGATGGCTCCTTACTTGGACCCCACACATCCGTGTGCACTAGATCCAAAGGATTTTGATACATATATCCTTTCTTATTGAAAGGTTGTCTATGAGCCTTGCCGAGTTGACAAGCTTCACACTTATAAATCATGTGTTGCCTTGTGATATTAGGCAAACCAAGTACACTTTGGTCCCTGCAAATCTGTTTGAGTGTCCTCTCACCAATGTGAGCAAGCCTTTTGTGCCATATCTCCAACTCTGTTAGAGTTTGAGATCCATAGCTAAACAAAGCTATGTTCTTTGTATCTTCCACTTCAAAAGTGAAAAGCCTTCCTGTCTTTTCTCCTTTGGCAATCCTTCGAAAGCCTTGCCTTGGGTCTTCAACATATGCTCCAAATCGATTGAATCTAACCTGCAATCCTTTTTCAACAATCTGTCCAACACTTATTAAATTTTTGGTAATTGTAGGGACATACAAGACTTTGCTTAAGAGGTTCATATTCCCATCTGATGTCTTCACATTACCTATCTTCTCCACTGAGTGCTTTGTGTCATCTCCTGTCTGCACTTCATGCTTGTTATGAGGATCTTCCAAATCAGAAAGTAAAGCCACATTTCCTGCTACATGGTTCGAGCATCCCGAATCAATGTAAAATATGTGATCATCATCCTTACCCTTCTTTGTTGATAGATTCATAATCAATAATGAATCTTCTTGACTTTGGTCCTCTGCATAGTTATTGTAATCTCTTCTTCCTCTATGGCCACTTTGATAGTTGTTGTTGTTGTTGTAATTGTTGTTGTAGTAGTTGTTGTTGTTGTAGCCTCCATTGTACCTACCTCTATTTGATCCATAGCCACCTCTATTGAATCCTCTTCCTCTTGAGTTCCTTGGATTCCTGAAACATTCTTCAGTAGTATGGTTAGATAAGCCACATATGTTGCAAGGTTGAGATGATTGGAATCTCCCCCTGCCTTGCTTTCCACCTCTGCCTCTTCCTCTAGCTCTTCCTCTACCTGCAAAGTTTGCTTGGAAAGAGCTTCCTTCATCTTCATTCTTCCTATTCTTTGACTTGTCCTTGACCTTAGCTTTATCAGAATATAAGGCAGAAGTTTGATTACCTCTTGAGGACTCACCACCTTTGCTAATCTTTGCTTCATGAGTGAAGAGTTGGCCCATGAGTGTGTTGAGGTCGGGTACATGCATATCCATGTATAAATCCATGGTTGTTGTGAATGACTCCCACTTGTCGTCTGCTTTGATTCCATTCATGATTTGTCTTATGATTTGCTCCTCTTCAATTACCTCTCCAATGCTTCCAAGTTGGTCGGAAATCTCCTTCATCTTTGTGACATAATCAGTCACATTTTGCTTCGGGCTTTTCTTCATTGTTGTGAACTCCATCCACAATTGGTTCTTCCTTGCTCGAGTGTTGGAAGAGAAGAAAGAAGCAAGTGCATTCTAGGTTTCTCTTGATGTCTTGCATCCCTTGACATGAGGTAAAAGAAAATCAGAGATTGAGTTTAGAATATAGGACCTTGCAAGTGCATCCTTCGAACACCAATTCGAAAGTCCTTCCACTTCTTCATGTGATGGTTGCCCTTTGTTCCTCATGGTTGGCATTGCTTCATCTCCGGATATGAATCCATATAGATTCCTTCCTTGAAGGTAAGCCTCCATCCTTAGAGACCATTCCGGGTAGTTGTTTCGATCCAATTTGTCAATTGTTGATGGAAATCCATCTCCCATGTTGCTTGACTATGCTCTGATACCACTGTGAAGAGAGATGGTGGATGCAATCCAAAGATGAGTAGGTGCCGCTACAACCAGCTTCACACCAGCCAACTGAGACTTCAGAGTTGATTAGTAGACCCTTTGAGCTTCCTAAATCCACCAAAATATCAGCCAAGTACTTTGGAACATGTATCCCAAAAGTTTAAGTCAAGACAGGCTAGTTGCGAAATGACTAGCTCCCAAAACTTGCTATTTTTGGACATACACCTGCTCGAAACAATCAACAGTGCTCTCAACCTGGAAGGAATTAGAAAAATTCCTTTTGGGCATAGCAAATAGACTTAGCAAGCTTCCTATTCCAAGTCAAAACACTTCAAATGATGGACTGAGCACTGAGAACAAGTTTCATCAAGTTCTGGAACATTCCCACAATTCTCGGGGCTCTGCAGAGATAGACCAGTAAGCAGTAAAATGCAGATATCTCCAAAATTATAAATCCAATGACCTTGAAAATTTATAGGTAGAAACTAGACAGTGAGAGCTATCCAACGCACTTTAAAACACTGAAAAAAGTTCAGTAAAACTCGAGATATGACCTTCTGAAGTTACTGCTCTGAGTGAGTATAGCAGAGAACAAAACAGAGAGGTAGATGATAATAAATGTATAGATTCACATATGATTACAACCACATTGGCAATGAATCTTTGCACAATGGGAGTAGAATGATAGAGCTATGGAGTAAGCTCTTCAATCTCTACAAAATGACATGAAGTGGTCACGTACAAGGCTTGCTAATCGCCTCTTCCTTCTTGCTCCTTTTATAGCTATTCTTGGAGGGAGTTTTGAATTCGAATTCGAATGGCTCCACCTAAAAGTGATCCCCAAAGTTAGGAGAGATTCCTTCAGCTCAGAAATTCGTGATTTTGGTAGTTGGAGCCACGAATTTGCTTTTACATCATGGATGAGGTAAGCCATCCTTTTACTTTTTTCTTTCCATTTACAAGAGATAAAATGTACTCTTTTACAAGAGGTGTTCACATGACTACTCATGTGACTTACAAATGAGGATAATATCAAGCATATCAAGCATGTAGGCTTGGGCAAAATGCACCAACAAAATATATGTCCAATTAGTGATTGTTTCTCCAACAAGTGTGATCATTTCCCGAGTCTCCTTCTACTGATTTTGAGTGTGTGTGAAGACTATACTATAGCCTACACCTCTTTACACCATTAGGCAATGTTATTCATGCCAATGGGATTGTATACAAGTGTTCATTAATAGATACATTTACATCATTCATCTCTGAGTTCTCTGTTAGTCTACTCAAAAGTCTTTCAACTTATCAAGGGCATATCTCGGTCAATTCTTCACCAAATTTAGTGATTCAAAGCTTGTTGGATTCAGCTCAAAGTCATCTACATGCTGTCAAAGTTTGAAGTAATTCTATTTAGCCATTTCAGAGAAATCTGCGTCGAGGTGAGCTCTGGTCATTTTTTGCTACAGTCCTAAAAAGTCAGGGGTATAGCTAAACTTGCTAAATTGCTTTCTCTTAGCATAGTTTATCTTTTTACATCATTCCACTTGCAAATGGTAGCTTACTAAGCTAATTAAATACCCCTAGAAGGAATTTTATCAATTTCTATTGTGCTGGTCACACTAAGCAAAACATTCAGCAGGTGTCAAGACAAAAATAGAAGGTTTTCTTGAGTTTGTAAACTTCAAGGTTATCTATTTTGGTTCAATCATTACACACATCACTGTACATAGGCTATTTTTTGGTGTTATTGGAAAGCTAAGAAGGTCTACTTATCAACTCTGAAGCAAAAGGGGGCTGGTACAAAGTAGGTTTGGCAGTACCTACTCAGTCTCTTGGAGCATCCATCCATCTATCCCAACAGTGGTATCAAAGCAATAGAGGTAAAATGGGAGATGGTTTTCCTTCATTTATTGATAAATTGGACAGGAACAAATATCAAGCTTGGTCTCTAAGGATGAAGACCTACTTACAAGGAAGGAGTCTCTATGGATACATCTCAGGAGATGAGGAATTGCCCTCATTCAAAGCAAGAGGATTGCCAACCAAGGAAGAACAAGAAAAACTCAACACATGGTGTGCTAAGGATGCAGTGGCAAGGTCATATTTACTCAACTCTATCTGTGACTTTCTTTTGCCACATATCAGAAATTGTAAGACATCCCAAGAAACTTGGGAAACCTTGTCATCATACTTTTCCTCCAATACAAGGGCTAGGAAAAATCAGTTGTGGATTGAATTCACAACACTAAGGAAGCAACCTAAGCAAGCTATTTTAGAATTTGTGACCAAGATCAAAGATGTTGCAGATCAGTTAGCAAGCATAGGAGAAGAGATTGAAGAAGAACAAATTGTAAGGCAAGTGATCAATGGAATCAAGGCTGATGACAAATGGGAAAGCTTCACCACTGCAATGGATCTCTACATGGACATGCATACTCCAGATCTTACAACTCTCATGGGACAACTATTTACACATGAAGCAAAGCTCACAAAGAATGGAGATACATCCAAAGGTAATAAATCTTCTGCCCTATACACTGATAAGAAGTCTAAGGATAAAGGCAAGAGCAAGAAGATGGAAGATGAAGGCTCTACCTCTGAAGCCAACTATGCAGGGAGAGGTAGATCTTCAAGAGGAAGGGGTAGAGGAGGTAAGCAAGGTAGGGGGAGACCTTATAACTCATCACCATGCAACATTTGTGGTTTATCAAATCATACTACAGATGAGTGTTTCAGGAATTACAAAAATCAGAGAGGAAGACGCTACCAAAGAGGTGGATACTCACAGTCAAGGGGAAGGTTCAACCATCACCAAGGCCACAACAACAATTACAATGGCAACTACCAAGGAGGATTCAAAACCAGAAAAGACTACAACAACTACACAGAGGAGCAGGATGACTCTCTTCTGATCATGAACATGACTTCAAAGTCAGGTACAAATGATGACCACCTATTTTACATTGACTCAGGGTGCTCAAATCATGTGGCTGGCAATGTGGCACTACTCTCTGATCTTGAGGAACCAAAAGGTAAACATCAAGTCCAAACAGGTGATGATACAAAGTATTCAGTAGTTAAAGTTGGAAATGTTAAGACTTGTGATGGTAATCAGAATTTGTTGAGCAAGGTACTCTATGTACCAACCATTACCAAAAAGTTGATGAGTGTTGGTCAGATTGTGGAGAAAGGTTTGCAGGTCAGATTCAATCAATATGGAGCATTTGTGGAAGACCCAAGACATGGGTTCAAGAGGATTGCTAAAGGAGAAAAATCAGGTAGACTTTTCACTTTTGAGTTGGAAGATACAAAGAATATTGCACTATACAGTTATAAAGATCAAACACTTTCAGAGCTTGAGATTTGGCACAAAAGGTTAGGGCACATAGGAGAGAGAACCTTGAAACAAATGTGCAGGGACCAATGTGTGCTTGGGATACCTAATGTATCCAAGCAACATATGATTTACAAGTGTGGTGCTTGTCAATTTGGTAAGTCTCACAGGTTACCCTTCTCCAAGAAAGGATATATGCATGAAGACTACCTAGAGCTTGTACACACAGATGTATGGGGACCAAGCAAAGACCCCTCAGTCTCAGGTTCAAGGTACTATGTGTCTTTCATTGATGATTATAGCAGATGGACTGTATTATACTTCATGAAACATAAGGATGAGGTATTTAATTGTTTTAAGAAATATCTTGCATTAGTTGAAAATTAGATAGGAAGGAATTTGAAGAGGCTAAGGTCAGATGGAGGAGGTGAGTACTTCTCAAATGAATTTGAAGACTTCTTGCAAGACAGAGGCATCAAAAGAGAGATAACCACAAGGTATTCTCCTGAACAGAATGGGGTAGCTGAGAGAAGAAATAGGTTAATTGTTGAGACAGCTAGATCTATGCTTAATGAGAAGAAGTTACCTAACTATCTATAGGCAGAGAGTGTTTCTACCTAACTATCTATATGACACCCTATGAAGCATGGCATAGTAAGAGACCATCTTCAGATCACTACAAAATATTTGGATGTGTAGCATATGTGCACATTCCTTCACAGATAAGAGGTAAGCTAGACCCAAAGTCTGAAAAATGCATTTTCATCGGGTATGATTTAAATCAAAAAGGTTACAGGTTTTATAATCCTACCAATAAGGGATTTATGGTTGATCATTTCCCGAGTCTCATTCTACTGACTTTGAGTGTGTGTGAGGACTATACTATAGCCTACACCTCTCTACACCATTAGGCAATGTTATTCATGCCAATGGGATTGTATACAAGTGTTCATTAATAGATACATTCACATCATTCATCTCTGATTTCTCTATTAGTCTACTCAAAAGTCTGTCAACTTGTCAAGGGCATATCTCGGTCAATTCTTCACAAAATTCAGTGATTCAAAGCTTGTTGGATCAAAGTCATCTACATGCTGTCAAAGTTTGAAGTAATTCTATTCAGCCATTTCAGAGAAATCTGCGTCGAGGTGAACTCTCATCATTTTCTGCTACAGTCCTAAAAAGTCGGGGGTATAGCTAAACTTGCTAAATTGATTTCTCTTAGCATAGTTTATCTTTTTACATCATTCCACTTGCAAATGGCAGCTTACTAAGCTAATTAAATATCCCTAGAAGGAATTTTATCAATTTCTACTGTGTTGGTCACACTGAGCAAAACATTCAGCAGGTGTCAAGACAAAAATAGAAGGTTTTCTTGAGTTTGTAAACTTCAAGGTTATCTGTTTTGGTTCAATCATTACACACATCACTTCCAAAGTACATAGGCTATTTTTTGGTGTTATTGGAAAGCTAAGAAGGTCTACTTATCAACTCTAAAGCAAAAGGGGGCTGGTACAAAGCAGGTTTGGTAGTACCTACTCAGTCTCTTGGAGCATCCATCCATCTATCCCAACATCTGTCTGTTTGTCTGTCTGTGTGTCTGTCTGTCTGTCTGTCTGTCTGTCTGTGTGTCTGTCTGTCTGTCTGTCTGTCTGTCTGTCTCTCTATATGTCTGTATGTCTATTTGTCTGTCTGTCTATCTATCTATCTATCTATCTATCTATCTATCTATCTATCTATCTATCTATCTATCTATCTATCTATCTATCTATCTATCTATCTATCTATCTATCTATCTATCTATCTATCTATCTATCTATCTATCTATCTATCTATATATCTATCTATCTATCTATCTACCTATCTATCTATCTATCTATCTCTATCTACCTATCTATCTATCTATCTATCTACCTATCTATCTATCTATCTATCTATCTATCTATCTATCTATCTATCTATCTATCTATCTATCTATCGATTGTTGGGAGTGATGGTAGGATGCACTCAAGAGATTGAGTAGATGCTGCTAACCCTGCTTTGCACCAGTCCTCTTTGACTTCAGATATGCTTAGTACACTTGCTTAGCTTCCAAATGATACCAAGAAAGCATATATGTACTTTGCAAGTGATATGTGAAATGATCAAATCAAAACAGACTACTTGAGACTTCAAAAATTCTAGAAAACTTGCTATTTCTGTAATGACACCTGCTCAGTCTTTCACTCAGTGTGACCAGCACACTTACAATTGATCTAATTCCTTCTGGACATATTAAATTAGCTTAACAAGCTACCATTTGCAAGTGGAATGAGAAGAAATGATAAACTACTCACTGAGAAATCAATTTAGCAAAATTATATGTACCCCCGACTTTTTAGGAACTCTACAGACACAGACCAGTGTGCACTTCGAGCGGGATTTCTCCGAGATGGCTGATCCTTTGGCCTTGAGATTTTGTAGGTGTGTAGTATGCTTGGATCTGGTTCCAATGTGCTTTGAATCACTTGATTTGGTTCAGTAGATCCTGAGATATGCTCCTTTGAAGTTGACAGACTTGGAGATGATAACTCAAAAAAACCAGAGATAATGAATGTAACTCTTTCTATTAATTCACATGAATGTACAATCTCATTGGCTTGATAGATGTAGCCTAATGAGTTGGAGGTGTGTAGGCTATGGTGTAGCACTCACACACTCTATAATCACAGATGTAAGCCTCGGGAATGATGATGGACATACGCGACTTTTCAAGTACAACTTATATATGAAATGAATGAGAGTTTGAATTCAAATTTGAATTCTTGGCTCCCTTCAATCACTCCTCTAAAATTAGGGAGATATTCTCTCCATTTACACCATCCAAATTCCACGACTAATCAAGTAGGTGTACTTATACATATGCCAAGTCATTTTAGACTTTTACAAGAAGTAAAAATGTAATAACACATAGGCAAGTGTTCCTATGGTTCTAGCTTCACATAGTGATATCTTTCAAGGGTTCCAAACCAAATCTTCCAAGGTTCCAAGCCAAGTGTGAAGGCTTGAAATGCACCAACAGCTCCCCCTCAAGCCAAACACTTTGGCTTAAGTCTTCATCTTTAGTCTTCAATCACATCCTGCAATCCAATCATGGATTTGAATCTGCATAGCTTGTTTCCATCCAATGCTTTAGTGAGTAAATCTGCACATTGCATATTAGTAGACACACATGTCAATTGAATGTCTTTACTAAGCAACTTCTCTCTCACATAGTGGTAGTGAACCTCTATGTGTTTGGTTCTGGCATGATATATTGGATTAGCTGCAAGGTGAAGAGAGCTAGTGTTATCTCCAAATATGATTGGTGGCCTTGTATATAGGCCTAACTCTGTATATAGAAGCTTCAACCAGATAGCTTCTTGAGTGGCATTGGCAAGCCCTCTATACTCTGCTTCAGTGGATGACAATGCCACTGTAGGTTGTTTCTTGGCTGACCAAGAAATAGGCTTATCTCCTGCAAAACAAATGTAACCTGGTGTGCTCCTCCTATCATCCTTGCATCCTGCCCAATCTGCATCTGAATAAACTTTAATGTCAATATCTGATGTATATGGAAAGTACAAACCATGGTTCTGAGTTCCCTTCAAATACTTCAAGGTCTTCTTTGCTGCCTCTAGGTGAGGTACCCTTGGTTTGTGCATGAATTGACTAAGCACAATAACTCCATATGCTATGTCAATTCTTGTCAAGGTAGCATAGTTCAAACTACCTACCATACTTTGATATCCTGTAATGTCTTGTATTTCATCCCCTTCATGAGCACTTAGCTTTAGGTTGACCTCCATTGGAGTAGTAGATACTTTAGCATCCTGCAAACCAAACTTCTTGACCATATCCTGTACATACTTCTTTTGAGTGATATATATACCTGAGTTGGTGTAGACTAACTCAAGACCTAAGAAGTACTTCAATAATCCAAGATCATTGATCTTGAATTCTGTCATCATCTGTCCTTTGATGTGTCTAATACCATTGATATCATTGCCTGTAATGATGATGTCATCAACATAAACACACAAGTAGATTACCTCTGTACTACTTCTCTTTATGAACAAAGAAGTATCAGCTTTTCTCATCACAAATCCTTGGTCTTGGAGGTAGGTTGTCAACTTGTAATTCCATGCTCTAGGTGCCTGCTTCAAACCATATAGAGCCTTCTTCAATTTACAAACATAATTACCTTCTTAGGGTCTTCATAGCCAGGTGGTTGTGACATGTAGACTTCTTCAGATATCCATCCATTCAAGAAAGCATTCTTGACATCTAATTGGTACATGTTCCAATTCTTGGATGCAGCTACACTCACCAATATTCTGATAGTTGGCATCTTAGCCACAGGAGAAAATGTCTCCTCATAATCAATGCCTTGGGTTTGTGCAAAACCCTTGGCTACCAACCTAGCTTTGTACCTGTTTATTGTTCCATCAGAATTCCTCTTTAGCTTGTAGATCCATCTGGATCCTATCACCTTCATAGAGTCCTTCTTGGGTACCAAGTCCCAAGTATCACTCTCCTTGAGAGCTTCCATTTCTTCATCCATAGCTTCTTTCCACTCTGGTTTGGTGATAGCTTCTTCATAGGTACCTGGTTCTTCATTCAACAAATCCTTTGCAAGATATACAGAATGTTTAGTTACAAGTGATGTGTCATACCCAAATCTGATAGGTTTCTTCTTTTCTCTCTGAGATCTCCTCATTGCTTGAGTTGAGGATTCTGGTGCATCCTCTAGCTTTTTCATCTTCATCTTTCCTTTGGACTTCCAAGCCTTGAACTCCTCAAGATTTATTGTATCATCATCATCTGAGCTTGATTCATCTTTCTGGATTGGTTCCTCCTTGGTGAGCTTTGGGAAATCTTCTTCCATATCATAGGGTAGACTAACTTTCCTGCATTCATTCTCATACCATGAGTCATTCTCATCAAAGATGACATCTCTGCTTACCTTGAAACCTTTGTTTGTTGGGTTGTAAAACCTGTATCCCTTTTGGTTCAAATCATAACCAATGAAGATACATTTTTCAGCTTTAGGGTCTAGCTTTCCCCTTACCTGTGAGGGAATATGCACATATGCTACACAACCAAAGATTTTACAATGATCCAGAGAAGGTCTCTTACCATGCCAAGCTTCATATGGTGTCATGCCATCAAGTGATTTGGATGGCAACCTATTTATGAGATAGGTGGCAGTGGATACACTCTCTGCCCAAAGATAATTTGGCAATTTCTTTTCATTAAGCATAGACCTAGCTGTTTCTACAATGAGTCTATTCCTTCTTTCAGCTACCCCATTTTGTTCAGGTGAGTACCTTGTAGTAATCTCCCTTTTGATGCCTCTTTCCTGCAAGAAATCTTCAAACTCATTGGAGAAATACTCTCCTCCACCATCTGACCTTAGCCTCTTCAAGCTTCTTCCTGTTTGGTTTTCAACAAGTGCAAGATACCTCTTGAAACAATTAAACACTTCATCTTTATGCTTCATAAAGTATAAGATGGTCCATCTGCTATAATCATCAATGAAGGACACATAATACCTTGAACCTGAAATGGAAGGGTCCTTGCTAGGTCCCCAAACATCTGTGTGTACCAAGTCTAGGTAGTCTTCATGCATGAAACCTTTCCTTGAATATGGCAACCTGTGAGACTTACCAAACTGACATGCTCCACACTTATAAATCATGTGTTGCTTGGACACATTAGGTATCCCAAGCACACATTGATCCCTGCACATTTGCTTTAAAGTTCTTTCACCTATGTGACCTAACCTCTTGTGCCATATTTCTAACTCTGAAAGTGTCTGATCCTTGTAATTATACAAAGCAATATTCTTGGTGTCTTCTAGCTCAAAAGTAAACAATCTACCTGATTTCTCCCCTTTGGCTATCCTTCTGAATCCTCCACATATGCTCCATGTTGTGTGAATCTGACCTGCAAACCTTTCTCCACAATCTGACCAACACTCATTAGATTCTTGGTGATGGTTGGTACATAGAGTACCCTGCTCAATAGGTTCTGGTTACCATCACATGTCTTTACATTTCCAATTTTTACAACAGAATGTTTAGTATCATCACCTGTCTGTACCTGATGTTTGCCCTTGGGTTCTTCCAAATCAGAAAGTAGTGCCACATTGCCAGCTACATGGTTAGAACATCCTGAGTCAATATAAAATAAATGATCATCATTTGTACCTGCCTTGGAGGTCATATTCATGATCAATAGGGAGTCATCTTGCTCCTCTGTGTAGTTGTTGTAGTCTCTTCTATTTCTGAATCCACCTTGGTAATTACCATTGTGGTTGTTGTTGTAATTGTTGTTGTATTGATTGTTGTATCCATTGTAGCCTTGGTCTTGGTTGAATCTGCCTCTCCATTGAGAGTATCCACCTCTTGAGTAGCCTCTTCCTCTTTGATTCTTGTAGTTCTTGTAGCATTCATCTGTGGTATGATTGGACAATCCACAAATGTTGCATGGTGATGAGTTGTAGGATCTCCCCCTACCTGACTTACCTCCTCTGCCCCTGCCTCTTGATGATCTACCTCTCCCTGCATAATTAGCTTGGGAGGTAGAGCCTTCTTCATCCTGTTTCTTCCCTTTACCTTTATCCTTAACTTTCTTATCAGTATAGAGAGCAGAGGGGTTGTTACCTTTTGATTGATCTCCTGCCTTTGTAAGCTTTGCTTCATGTGTGAATAGTTGGCCCATGAGTGTTGTGAGATCTAGGGTATGCATGTCCATATAGAGGTCCATTGCAGTGGTGAAACTTTCCCACTTATCATCTGCCTTGAGTCCATTTGTTACTTGCCTGACTATTTGCTCCTCTTCAATCTCCTCTCCAATGCTTGCTAATTGATCTGCCACATCTTTAATCTTTGTCACATACTCTGAGACTGATTTCTTGGGCTGCTTCCTGAGGGTTGTGAATTCAATCCACAGTTGATTCTTTCTAGCCCTTGTGTTGGAAGAGAAGTATGTTGACAAGGTTTCCCAAGTCTCTTGGGAAGTCTTACAGTTCCTTACATGAGGTAAAAGGAAATCAGATATAGAGTTAAGAAGGTAAGACCTTGCCAAAGCATCCTTTGCACACCATTGGTTGAGTCTTTCATGTTCATCCTTGGTGGGTAGTCCTCTAGTTTTAAATGAGGGCAATTCCTCATCTCCTGATATGTATCCAAATAAGCTCCTTCCTTGTAGATAGGTCTTCATTCTCAATGACCAAGCTTGGTAGTTGTTCCTGTCCAATTTGTCAATGAATGAAGGAAATCCATCTCCCATGTTTACCTTATTTGCTCTGATACCACTGTTGGGAGTGATGGTAGGATGCACTCAAGAGATTGAGTAGATGCTGCTAACCCTGCTTTGCACCAGCCCTCTTTGACTTCAGATATGCTTAGTACACTTGATTAGCTTCCAAATGATACCAAGAAAGCATATATGTACTTTGCAAGTGATATGTGAAATGATCAAATCAAAACAGACTACTTGAGACTTCAAAAATTCTAGAAAACTTGCTATTTCTGTAATGACACCTGCTCAGTCTTTCACTCAGTGTGACCAACACACTTACAATTGATCTAATTCCTTCTGGACATATTAAATTAGCTTAACAAGCTACCATTTGCAAGTGGAATGAGAAGAAATGATAAACTACTCACTGAGAAATCAATTTAGCAAAATTATATGTACCCCCGACTTTTTAGGAACTCTACAGACACAGACCAGTGTGCACTTCGAGCGAGATTTCTCCGAGATGGCTGATCCTTTGGCCTTGAGATTTTGTAGGTGTGTAATATGCTTGGAGCTGGTTCCAATGTGCTTTGAATCACTTGATTTTGTTCAGTAGATCCTGAGATATGCTCCTT
>CM035443.1:107926332-107951332 GCA_020310875.1 Ceratopteris richardii | reverse complement strand
AAAATGAACAAAACTCCAATATTTTCCAAACATTAGTTCTAAAGCTTCATGGTCTACATCTCTGCAAATGAACATTGTTGGAGTATCTATAAAAGATACTAGCATAAAAATGGAAACAAAAACATGAATTGGTATAGATCAATTCAATGAATTCTTTACGTTAAATAATATCTTTTTTCTTGAAGGATAATATAGGCCATGAATTTTATGGCCACTCTAATGATAGTAGAGAATATACTTTAGCTAACTTAGTGTCCCAAAATCAATTTATCTTTTAGATAGGATATACTTATGGCAATACAAGAAGATTTTGTAATGTACCAACATTATTGGAGCTACATGTGGAAATATCACTTCTCCAACACCACCGTGAAGATCTTGAATATGTCTTGTGAGTTTTCAAGTCGTTTTTCTTTCGCTAATGATGATGGAAATATATCTACAAATCAAAAGTCAATTTCTAACACATAAAGCATGCATGATGCACAAATGAAACATACTCACAAGGACATTGTCATGATCCAGGTTTGGGAGACTTCTTAAGCCTCCCTCTCCTTCAACTTTATTTCTATAGATTCCTAGAGTCCATCACTTCTGCGAAGAGAGCCAAGGAAAAAAGATAATCTCCGAAATTCATCACCAAATTAGAAGACTAAAAAAATCCCCAAGTCTTAGTTGAAACCATTTGTGAGGCACCACATTAAGCTGAGAAATGTTGAGATAGAGGTAGATAAGAAGTTGAAAACTTTTGAGGAATAAAAAAGTTGATATTATGGTACTAAAGAAGAATAGGAAGCATTGATGGTGGTAATAGCCATATATCTTAAATATATTGACTTTCCCAAGCCTAAGAATCACATTCCCTCACATAATATTGTAATTAAATCTATGCACGTGTATTTTTAGCAAATCTCAGTAGGTGGATCTAGCACCATGGATTTTTTATTGTTTAGCATTAGTAGTAAGAGATGAGAGACATGGGGTTTCATTTAATATGTAGGTTCTCACTAGAATTTCATCTTATACATTAGAACCTAAGGATCTTTGAAAGTGAAAAAATGCTTTTTAGCACTACCCAACTCATGTCATTCGTGATAAAAGCCACCTTAGTTATTCCTAATGCATCAAAAGAAGTGCATTTGACGAGAAAATAGATGGAATCTCCTAGAAGCTAGGTCCAATCAATCTCCAAGTCTCATGGACAATCTAGTCAGATACCACGCATGTGTGAGGCAAACAGAGTTAGGAAGTTTCAAGTAGATTCAAAAACTTATGAATCTCCCCCACATATAGAGACACAAATGAAACAAAGAATGGATACATAGCTAGCACCACTCATTCGAAAGCATCTAGGGATGTTGCTATAAAAACCATTCTTTAGTAAAAGAAAAATATAAGTTAAAAAATCACATAGCAAACTTGATCACTCAACTTGATAAGCTTTTGCCAAAAGATAGACTTTTGATCTATGCCATACAGTGTTCTAGAAGGGCAATGGACCGTCAATTTTTGATCTTAGTCTCCAACCAAACGATTTTGAAAGTTCTTAATATTTTGACTATTTAAGATATTGTCGAGTTCATACATGCAAACATTCAAGGTTACATTCCATACAGGGTTCTTTCAAAGGTACTATCTGATTTTTGCAATGACCCTCCACGACCTGACACTATACGTCCTCACAATGGAAGCACATATAGAGGAATATCTCTACAACCATATGCAAATCTACTAGCAAAAATACTATGAGAAAATTTTGATACACATTCAAGCAATTGTGACATATCAATGCTAAAAAATACCATAGAATAATGGAAATCATCAATGAATCCTAACTCAATAAAGTACCATACTTAGTTTAGGAAGCCTTGCCACATCATTTCTTCTCCTTTTGAGGATACAATGATATGATGCAAGTATAAAAAAAAGAAGTCCTTGAAAAACTCTTTTGGACTGTTTTGGGTACTCAAGTCCATGCATATTGCATGTTGAAGACCAAACCCCTTCCAAGACCATGAAAACATCTATCAAGGACAATAGAAAGCAAGGGCATGCTGGAAGGCACAACAAGAGGGTGGTAAAAAGTGGCCAAAGAGAAGAATGGAAGTGGTTCAAGGCTAAATGAAGCACAAACTTCAAGGAAATTATGCAAGCAAGCACTTCAAAAGTGAATCAAGGGAGCCCACAAATTTTTTGACAAAAAACCACCTTCAAATCACCCTCAAAACCCTCCAAAACCTCATGTCAAAACCTTGTGTTTAATGATTGAGCCCCACCTTATAAAGGCCAATGAGTCCTCAAGCATATCTAGCTCACCTAGAAAGGTTTCCATAAATTTATGTAATTCTCAAAACCCAAATCGACCCAAAAAAATAGCCTTTAGGATTGTTTTTAAGATTAGGCCAATCATTTAAGTGTGAATAAGGGCTCAAAAAGTCTATCAAAGTTAATGATCCCTCATTTTTAAGCCTCTTCTTGGCTAGTTCTTGGATGAATAGAAGAAATCCTTGGAGCACCTCTTGTCTTTCTCTACTCTCATGCTTGTGCATGTTTTCGACTGCATGTTTGCTTGTTGCTTTGCATGTGTGCAACCTTCATAGCACAACCAATCATTGACATTTATGGGTTGTGATCCTCACTCTTGAAATCATTTGGGTCCTTTGGAGCATGAAGAAATCTATATGTTAGCACCTCTTTTTAGTGGTATCAAGTCAAATGTATCTCCACTAAGTTGATTTCTCAACCTACACTAGTCTTTTAATGACGACAATGATTATTATGTTTATGGTGTAGATGTACATGATTCACTTATTAATAAAAGAAAAAAATGAAGATGCAAAAAAAAAACACCATAGTGGTTTGGTCGAGACTTTGTGGGATACTAGATCATATGCACATTTGTGTCATCATACACCCAATCTCTCATGGATCCTCTTTTGCATCAAAATTTTATGCAGTGATTATCTTTAGTCTCTATGATGAGAATGAACCTATCACATTGGATTAAGCATAAAAGTCCAAAAAATTTGATGGTTGTTGTGCAATTATTCTTTGATGTTATTGTTAGAACATCAAGCTTACAATATGCTAATTCCATGAATTTGAGGTGTTTGAGCTTCACAATCAATCAATCAATAAATCAATCGATCAATCACTTAAATGTAGATCAAGTTGGATCTTCACTTTTTGATTGTAGGAAAGTGAATTGATTCTCTTCAACAACCTATCTTGCCTTCATTTGAATTGAAAATCTACTTGTAAAATTTGTGGAACACTTCAAGAGTCCATATAAAGAGTTAAAATCACTTGTACATTACATGGAAGCAATATGCATACACTTTTGGCCATCATTGTCTTGCTCCTTCATTTCCTTTCACCGTCTTCTTCAATAATAGTGAACTTGCATAGGTTGCGGCTCCCTTTACAAAGCCTAAAATTAGATGACTCAACATTCATTGGAAAGCTATTAATTTCTAGTTTATTTGCACAAATTTTCAAAGCATTTGGTTTAGTAAATTTGGCAAAATCTCAGTTCTTCTGTCTCCAGGTCTATCTCAACCCAACCCTGAAAAATAGGAGGTACCACTGTAGAGTCTCAAGTTCATTCCAAAAGCATACTTTGCTTATTACTTGTACTCTTCTGCATTTTATACACTCAATGCTATGTGTATCATTCCTCCAAAAGTTTTTTTTTTTCAATTGTAATCATGTTGGATGCTATGAGCATTTGAAGTTGATTCTTTCATCCAAAGATAGCAAGTTTTTTGAGCTAGTAAATGTGCAAACCTATCTATTTATTATCAACTATTTCTCCTTGATGATCCAAAGTATATAGTGGATCTTATTGCACTTATCACATGCCTATAAGGTCTATTTCAGTCTCCATAAGTTGAAGGGTTGTTCTTGTGCTAGTTGGTTGGATCGAACTTCATCACTTTGCAACTCACTTTTCTACCTCCTACAAGCTTCTCCAAGTTCTTTCAGTGTTATCAGACCTAGATCAGATGGGTGATGGATTTCTCTCAATGATTGAGAATCTTGATAGACACAACTATGTGGCTTGGAAAATCAGAATGGATGCCTATTTGCAAGGTATAAATCTTTATGGTGTTATAGCAGGTGATGAAGCTATGCCTACTCCAAGATCCAAAGGAGGGCCTACACTAGAAGAGACAGATTAGCTCACACATTGGTGTGCAAGGGATGCTCAAGCAAGTTCATACATACTAAACTCTATCTTTGATTTTCTATTACCACATATTAGAGAGGATGCAAGACATATCAAGACCTAGAGACTTTCTTTTCTGCTAACACAGATGCAAGGAAGAACCATCTTTGGAACGAGTTCAACCACATGAAGAAGACACCTAAAAAACCATCACAGAGTTTGTTAAAAAGGTCAAGCAGCCTGCTAATCAATTGGCATCCATTGGAGAATTGAAGAAGAGGCCATTATGAGGCAAATTCTCAATGGGATTAGAGGTGACAAGCAATGGTAGTCTTTCACCACAACTTATGATCTCATCATGGATGTACAAACTCCAGACTTCAATATCTTTCTTGGACAACCCTTCAATTAAGAGGCCAACAATAGCATAAAGGAAGGCAACTCCTATCATGGTAATTTAACTAGTGCTCTATATGTAGATAAGAAGGACAAGAAGCTAAAAGGCAAGAACAAGGAAGAAGATGAAGAGGAGGCTTCCCAAGCTAACTTCATAGGCAAGAGCAAGTGGAAAGGGAAGAAGAAAGGACCAAAGCATGACAAAACCAAAGGTCAAAGTTCAAACTTGTGCCATCTGTGATAAGACCAACCACACCACTCGCAATTGCTTGTTCAATGGGAAGACTGAAAAAGGAAGTCGAAGAGGTGGATATGGCAGTAATAAAGGCAGAGGTGGGCACGACCTCAACAATAACAATAGAGGCCATAACAGAAGGGACTACAAAAATTATTCTAAATATCAACAACATGAAGACTGATTGCCTTTGATGAATCTAAGCCGTAAGGAAGTTAAAGAAGATCATCATTTGTTCTATATAGATTCAGGATGTTCAAATCATGTTGCAGGCAACATTGCTTTTCTATCTGACTTCGAAAGTCCAAAGCGTAGACATGAAGTACAAACATGGGATGAATAATAAAAATATGGAGAAGATTTCAAAGCTTCTAATGCTAGGTAAAACATTTTGAATAAGGTTCTCTATGTACCCACTATCACTAAAAACCTAATAAGTGTAGGCCAAATAGCTAAAAAAGGCTTGCAAGTTAGGTTCACCAAACATGGAGCTTTTGTGGAAGATCCATGTCAAGGCTTCAAGAAGATAGATAGAGGTAAGAAGCATGGTAGGCTTACATTCGAGGTAGGCAAAACCAAGAACATAGATCTATTCAACTTTGGTCTCAAACCCTAAGTGAGCTTGAAGTGTGACATAAGAGACTTGCTCATGTGAATGAGAGAACCTTGAAGGATATATGCAGGGATCAAAGTGTTCTAGGGCTTTCAAACATATCAAAGCAACACATGATCAACAAATGTGATGCATGCCAGATTGGGAAGGCACAAAGACAACCACTTAACCACAAAGGCTACATCCACAAGAACTTATTAGACTTAGTACAAATAGATGTATGGGGGCTAAGTCAAGAACCTTCATTGGCAGGATCAAAGTATTATGTTTCATTTATTGATGACCATAGCTATTCTATACTTTATCAAAAGTAAGAATGAAGTGTTTGATTGCTTCAAAAAGTATCTAGCACATGTGGAGAATCATACAAGTAGATCAGTCAAGAAGCTTAGATCTGATGGAGGGGGAGAATACTTCTCCAAATATTTTGATGAGTTTTTGCAGGATAAAGGTATCAAAAGGGAAGTGACTACTAGGTACTCTCCTCAACTGAATGGAATTGCAAAGAGGAGAAACAAGGCTTTGGTTGGATCAGCTAGAACAATGCTTGAAGAGAAGAGGTTGCCACATTATCTATGGGCAGAGGCTATTTTAACCGCTATGTACCTTGTCAATAGACGACCATCCAAATCACTTCAAGGTATGACTCCTTATGAAGCATGGCATGGAAGAAAACCTAGTCTTGGACATTGCACGGTATTTGTTTGTTTAGCGTATGTTCATGTACCATCACAAATAAGAGGTAAGCTAGATGAAAGTGCAACAAAGGCACTCAGATGGGTTATAGGTTCTATATTCCTTCAACCAAGCAATTCACTACAAGTAGGGATGTTGTGTTTGAAAAACACATGTCTTGGTATAATGAAGAAAAATAAAAGGTAACTCTACCGTATGATCTTGATTCTAATTCTAATCAATTAGGAAGCAAGAATGATACACAAGTCTAGGATCCAAGAAGTGATATAGATGATGAACAAGATGAAAGGTAAAAGGATTACAAGCTATGGAAGTGAAGAGGCAAAGCAAAAATGTAAGAGTGTGGAGAATGCTCCAAGAAAGCATCTAGAAGGTCAACAAAGGACAAGAGACAACCAGAAAGGTATGGATATGATTCCACATTTGTTATAAAGCATTCAATCTACTTGGCAAAGGACTCAATTTTAGAAGAGCCCTCAACCTATGGAGAGGCAAAGGGAAACCCTTATTGGAAAAGGCCATGAAAGAAGAAATAGATGCATTGAAGGAGATGGACACTTGGGATTTGGTTCCAATGTCACCCAATCAAAAGATAATTGGTTGAAAATGGGTATATAAACGTAAAAGGAATTCAAATGGATAAATTTGTAGGTACAAGGAAAGATTAGTTTCCAAGAGATGCTCACAAAATCATGGTATATACTATGAGGAAACATTCTCACCAATTGCAAAGATGACTAAAATCAGAACATTGATAAGTATAGTTGTTGCAAGAAATTGGAGACTCCTCCAACTTGATGTGAAAAATGCATTCCTAAATGGTTGCATAAGTGAAGAGGTATACATGTCACAACCACCAGGTCTTGAAAACCCTAATCATACATCTTATGTCTGTAGACTTAAGAAGGCATTGTATGGATTGAAACAAGCTCCTAGAGCTTGGAATTACAAGTTGGTTACATAACTTCAAGATCAAGGGTTCAAACTAGCAACTCATATCCTTCTCTATTCATCAAAAGGGATCACAATGAGGTTATCTATCTATGTGTATGTAGATGACATAATTGTGACAGGTGATGATATGAATGGCATTCAAAGGATCAAGAGACACATGCAAGAGGAGTTCAAAATTAGTAATTTGGGTCAGCTCACATTCTTCCTAGGTATGCAAGCCATATACATAGATGAAGGAATGTATTTGACTCAAAAGAGATACATTCAAGATCTTCTTCTTAGGTTCAAAATGGAGAAGGTGAGAAAATTGAAAACATTAAATAGTATCAAAGCTTGGTAGGTAGCTTGATATATGAATAGCATATAAAGGCACACATCTCATATATTGTAGGAGTGCTAAGACAATTCATGCACTCATCAAGAAGAACACACATGGATGCAGCTAAGAGAGTACTTAAGTACCTAAAAGGTACAATCAATGAAGGTATATTATATCCTTACTCTTCAGATTTGGATATCAAAATCTATTCGAATGCAGATTGGGTAGGTGCTAAGGATGATAAAAGTACCTCTGGTTACTTAGCATTTGCAGGTTCAAAGCTAGTGTCATGGAGTTCCAAGAAACAACCAAAAAGTTTCTTTACCCTCAACTGAAGCAGAGTATAGAGGTTTTACTATAGCAACTCAAGAGGCAATATGGTTAAAAGCATTGTTTATAGATTTGGTACTTGTGAGTTCCAAACCTCACATATTTGTAGATAATGTAAGTTCCATGCATCTAGCATCAAACCCTATTCTCCATGAAAGAACCAAACACATAGAGGTTCATTACCACTTCATCAGGGAGAAGATCATGGCAAAGGAGATTGACATTTCTTTTGTTCCAATTGAAAAGCAAGTAGCAAATATGATGACAAAGGCACTTGATGGAATAAAGCTTTGCGGATTCAAATCAATGGAAGGTATTCAACCAATTAGAGAATGAAGACTCAAGAATACTTTATCTTGAGGGGGAGTTGTTGGAACATCAAGCTTACACTATGCTTGAGGTGGATTTGATTGACATCAAAAAACTATTGTTCGGATTATGTCAAAATATCCATTGAACTGGTCTTTCATTTATGCTCATTTACTTTGTTTTTTTAAGATTTTTTATGGGTCATTTACCAATGTAAAAGCCTAGATCTTTACGTATGTAAGAGGAGAAAAAGAGAGCTCAAATTCCATGAATTTTAGTTGGTTGGTCTTGAAAATCAATCAATAAATCAATCACCCAAAAGTAGATCAAAACAGATCTTCACTTTTCCTAGATTGTAGGATAGTGAATTGATTCTCTTCAACACCGTATCCTGCCTTCATTTGAATTCAAAATCAAATTTTAAAAGTTTTGGAACACTTCAAGAGTCTATATAAAAAGTTCAAATCACTTTTACATTACATGGAATCAATAGACATACACTTTTGTCCATCATTGTCTTGTTCCTTCATTTCATTGCATCATCTTCTTCAACAACAATGAACTTGCAGACGTTGTTTCTCTCTCTACAGAGCTTTAACTTCCATGAACGATCATTCATTGTAAAGGTATTTGTTTCTAGTTTATGCATACAAATTTTCAAATCATTTGATCCAGTAAATTTGGTGAAAGTCTAATTTTTTATATCTCAAGGTCTATCTCTACATAGCCCTAAAATATGGGAAGTACCACTATTGAGTCTCAAGTTCATTCTAGAAGCATATTTTGCTTATTACTTATACTATTGTGCATTTTATACACTCAAACCTATGTGTATCATTCCTCCAAAAGGATTTTTTTTTCAATTGTAATCATATCGGCTGCTATGAGCATTTGAAGTTGATTGTTTCATCCAAAGATAGCAAGTTTTTTGAGTTGGTCAATGTGCAAACCTATCCATTTTGTATATACTATTTCTCCTTGATGCTCCAAAGTACATAGTGGATTTTATTGTAGTTATCACATGCCTATAAGGTCTCTTTGAGTCTCCATAAGATCAAGGGATGGTTGTATGCTAGTTGGTTGGACCGCACGTCGTCACTTCATGCAATAGGCCTCTTCTCTAGTGAAATAATTCATTTTGAACTTTCTGAAGGGATGTTAGAAGTTTTCTTGGGTTGTCACAATATGAAAGAGCACCTATTAAGGATTTCTCTAAGATAGCTAGTCCCCTCACATAATTGACTAAAAAGAATATGGGATTTGCATGGAGTGATGCCTGTCAAAAATCATTTGAAACATTGAAACAAAAAGTCATTGAGAACTGTGTTTTGAAAATACTAGAAATGGGAAAGCCTTTTGTGGTTGCATGTGATGCAAGTGGTAGTCAGATAGGATGTGTTCTTTCACAGGATGGCAGGGTGGTCGCATATGAGTCCAGAAAACTAAGAAAACATGAACTTAACTATCCTACTCATGATTTAGAAATGCTTGCTGTTGTGCATGCACTTAAGCATTGGAGACATCTATTGTTAGGGGTTAAGTTTGAATTGAAAACAGATCATCCGAGTCTAAAATACATCTTCACACAACCATTGCTTAACAACAGGCAAAAACGTTGGATTGAATTATTAAGTGAGTATGATTTTGACATTAAGTATCTGGCTCGTAAGGAAAATAAGGTTGCTGATGCATTGAGTGGGAGACCTTTATGTAATCTTGTTTCTATAATAAATTCTGATTTTCTCAATCAAATTCAAGAAGAGATAAATCAGGATCCTTTTTATGCACATCGATGTATGAGGAAAGGCGGAAAGCAACTAGAAGGAGCAACAAATTTGTTTGTGGAGCTGAACAATGAAGTAGATGAAGGTGCAGGAACATCTAGTGTACCTCGTGGAAAACAAAAACGCAATTATGAAGATATGGAACCACGTGAGTTTGCCCTTAACCAAGTCTTCAAGAAGGCAAAGTTGAATGATTTTGATGGCGAGAAGAAGATTGGCAAAGGTCTTGAGGCATGGATTGAAGAACTGGAGGATTTCTTTGATCTTCGACAATTTAGTGAAGATTCCAAGGCAAAAGTTGGGATCCTGCACCTGCGTGGGATCGCGAAACTATGGTGCAAGTCATATATGCAGACTCAAACGCGTTTTTAGCCAATTCTATGGAAGGAATTTAGAGAACAAGCTGAAAAACGCTATTGTTCTCCACACTACCATATGGAGAAGAAGATGGAGTTCTACAATTTCTGACAACATGAAAGTGATAAGCATAGCTTATCTGTGGATGAGTACAAAGAGAAGTTCCTACGTCTCCATAAATATGCATTAGAGGTTAGTGGTAACGCTCTAAAGAGTAAATTTATTGAAGGGCTTCGTGAGGAACTTCGCTATCAAGTCAAGGGATTTGGATGCATTGATTTTCTTGATGTTGTTGCGATGGCCGAGAACTTTGAGAAGATGGAGAAGTTCAATTTGTAGAAGGCAAATAGAAGTAGATTCATTGCAACGGGACGTAGGCCACAAAGACCTGTTGCAATGAACATGAACAATTCAAAGAAAACTCCATCTTCTAATAACCAACTCAAGAACCCTGCTCAAGTGGAAAATCAAAGGAGGCATCAACCAATCAAGTGGCAACAAGACCCTAATTTTATTGAGAGGGCAAAAAGACCTGGTCTGTGTTTTTGTTGCGGGGAGCAAGGGCATCGAACATGTGAGTGCCCGAACAAGGCAGTCTTTTGACACGCACAATCAAAAGCGATAAACATCATCGAGGAGGGTACAATTATTGAGGAAGCAGATGATGGATGTAAGTACCTTGACTCTACTTTACGTTGCATGGTGGTTAGTTTTTTTCCCAAAGGCTTCTGTAATCACGATTTCGGGTATGATTTCTGCACATAAAACCAGATTTTTTATCGATTCAGGTAGTACCCATTGTTTTCTATCTTTTGAATTGGTACAGAATCTAGGGATAGCCTTAAATATGAAGATAACCAGACCTGTAGAGATGGCCAATGGACGATTACACCACACGAAAGGATATGTTGAAAACCTTACTCTTTCTAATAGGTGCTTTTCTAGAAGTTTCCATGTAATTGAGATGAAACAGAGTGATGTAATCATAGGCATGGGTTGGTTAGTTAAAAATTCTGTGACAATTAATTGTGAACAAAGAACGATCACTTTAAAGCTAGATGATGAATCTATTCATATTCTAGGTGATGTCTTTAATCCTAAACCTACTCTTATTTCTGTTATGCAGATAATTGGAGGTATACGTGATGGTTGTAAAACATTTGTAGTGTATGTGAACAATCTACATGAGGAAGGTAATGACAAAGATATTCCAGATTACATAGGAAATCTCTTGAAAGAATATGTTGATGTATTTCCAGAAGACTTGCCTGGTATACCCCCACCTAGGTAGATTGATCACGCCATTGACCTATATCCAGGGAGTGAACCATAATCTAGAGCACCCTATAGATTTAGCATTGATGAATTAAAGGAGCTTAAGATTCAATTAGATGTTCTTTTGAAGAAAGGCTTAATAAGACCGAGTGTCTCACCTTGGGGTGCACCTATTTTATTTCAGAAGAAGAAAGGCGGCTCTTATAGATTATGCATGGACTATAGGGGGTTGAATAAAAGAACAATTAAGAATAAGTATCCACTCCCTCACATAGATGACTTATTAGGTCAATTAAGTGGAGCGACTGTATTCACAAAGATTGACTTAAGATCTGGATATCACCAAATTAGGATCAAAACTGAGGATATTCCTAAGACAGCTTTTCGAACAAGATATGGTCACTATGAGTTTACTGTTCTACCTTTTGGATTAAAAAATGCTTCTGCCACATTTATGTGCTTGATGAATAATATTTTTCACGATTACCTAGATGAATTCATCTTAGTATTCCTTGATGATATATTTGTATAAATGCTGAGGTGGTACTCCACTGGCCCAAATTTCACGCTTTCCTTCCAACGTTTGTCTGTCACCACTACTACTCGAATGTGTGCCCAAGGCGCTAGGAATTTTCCAGGGATGCTGATCCCTTTTGTACTTCGAGTATGATTCTCCGGAACGTGTTACAGGCATATATCATCGGATTCTTCTTAACTCTTAGTCTATGCACTAACTGACTACTCCATGCCCCATGGTCAGCATCAGTGTTAATTTATACTGATTAAAAGTTACAGTTATTCTTACTTGCGGGTTCTTGGGATGGTCAAGGGTCTGGTAAATCAGAGGCCCTGTATATATTTTCCCAATTCACTGCTTAACTTCTGACAATCAACTTCATAAATTAATTTCAGCAATTACAGAAGGTTCCAATGCACTTCAGCGCATGACATTTCTAACGATTATCATAATTTTATACGCAGCACATTCACTTCTTCTTTACAATACCGCCACACTTCACTTCAATATAATAATAGTAACATAATACCTGATTACTTCACTTCAACTACTAATTCATATAGACAAATCTACAATTAATATAACCCCAAATCAGAATCAACTCCAGATCATCACCCGGACCGAACAAGCCGACGACTCTCTGTCGTCGCTTCTGTGCATATTCTTTGTATTAGAAAGAAACGATACACGGTTTCGCTACACCCGTTTGGTGCACGACTGTTCTAATTACAAGGATTCGGCTAAATAATACAATAATATTCCGATGGCTTACAACATGTATTCTCCTCCTCTATCACTTCCCAAAATATGGATCTTTGACTAAGTTTCATTTTCAACCATAGCTAAGAACTTGAAAGTAGGAAAAACCTCTGACTTCACTTTAAGACCGTAAATCCATGAATATCTTGAGAAATTATCAATGAACATAACAAAGTACCTGTAACCTTGAAGAGAATTTGTTCTCATTGGACCATTCACATCTAAATGTATGATCTGCAACTTCCTTATGCCGTGATAAATCCATGTGTCTTGAAAGGAATTTTGGGAAGCTTTCCTTCACATGACTCAGCATCATCTGGCAAAGCAAAAGTAGGCAAACTCTCCACTATAGTTTGATCTTTGATATGCTTGAGAGCTATGTAACTGATATGGCCAAATCTAGCATGCCATAACTTCATGTTCTCCTTAGGCGTAGTAGTCCTAGCAACATTAGCATGACTTATTTTGGACAAAACAAACATGCCACTTTTTTTTTAACCTTGAAGTAGACAATGCTTCTCATCAGGTGAGATGATTTGACATGAATCTTTCTTAAAAACAACCTTATAACCATCTGACAAGAAAGTAGAGACAGAGAGCAAATTCTTCTTCATGTCTCGAACATAAAGAACATTGGAAATTGTGAAATTTCCACTTGCTTTGGACTTAAGGTTCACTTCTCCAACACCTGCAACATCCAAATCATGACCATCTCCAATGGTCACTCTTCTCCCTTAAGAGTTAGAAAGAGAAGAAAATACCTTTTTGCAACCTATCATATGCTTAGTAGCTCCAGAATCAAAAATCCAAAGATTATCTGAGATTGCATTTAACACTGCCTGATCAAACGCTATCTCTTCAATAGTAGCACATGCATATGAATCTACCTTTGAAGATTTAGGTTTTGGATCATCTTCAGCACTATTACCTTATGCTTTCTTCTCATTAAAAATCCTTGCTCTGCATTCTGTTATGTAATGACATGGTTTCTTATAGTAATGGCATACTCCTTTCTTTGAATCAAATGTAGTCAAAGATTTTCCTTTGGGTCTAGAGGAAGTATTTGGGGTAGAATTGGAAAACTTAGGATTAGAAGACTTCCTTTCCTTCTTGGATTGCTGAATCTTTTGCTCCTTCTTTGTCTCCTTCTTCTTCTTCTTTCCCTTTGATGATGATAACATGGCTTCATCATTCTCTTCCATATCCTTTTGTTGATCTTCATCTTGAAGTAACAGGAATTGTAGCTCTTCAAATGAAATTTCTATATCTCTTGTAGAGGGAGATAATCAAGTAGCAAAAGTATGGTATGTTGATGGAGGTGAGTTTAGAAGTGTGTTTACCATCTCTTCATTTGAAATGTTGACTCCAACGTTCAGTAATTGTTCTCGTAAATCTTTAATCTTCAAAATATGTCTGAGCCAATTCACCAACTTTCATCCTTGTGTTGGCTAGTTTTCTCCTTAGATGAGCTTTCCTAGCAGGGTTCCTGCTCTGATAGAGATTCTCTAACTCCAACCAAGCCTGACGAGAGGTTCTGCAAGACATGATTTGGGGTATAATATTCCTCTTGACTCCCATAGCAATATATGAAAGTGCTAGTGCATCCCTTGAATCCCATCTGGATTGCTCTTCTGTAGGAAGTAATCTCGTAGTAGTACAGACTCCTGATGATGAAAGAGTTTCTTCTTCTTCACTAACCTCCTGTTGAGCAGAAATAGGAACAACAGGTCCCATAAGTCCTCTGTTACTAACAGATTCATCATCATAAAACTCCACATTGGATAATTAGACATGCCCTCAAGCTTGTCTTCATTCTCAATTCTATAGTCACTCATCTTGTTAAGGGTGTATGTCAACTATGCTCTAATACCAAATGTTGGTATTCTAAGGTCTGAATACCATATGTTGGAAGTGGTAGTGGGCCACAATAACAATATATCACAAGTTTATAGGATCTTCCAACAAATGAACCTTAACATACACACCTTAATACTCAAAAAGAAGATGAGGTGAGAGATGGAGAGACAATAGACAAGATTTCAAGTGTAACGGTAAGCTATGAGGTTCACCTACACTATTTATATGTGAACATCGTGTGTATATGATACAAACTGACAATATCTATATCTAGGCAGAAATAGGAACTAGATACAAGAGATTGTGTGCCTAAGAGGTATGAAGTGTGTGTGTGTGTGTGTGTGTGTGTGCACGCGCGAGAATGTGAAGAATAAGAACAATTTAGAACTATTGTACAGCAAACCCAAATTCTTATCAACCTAAATCAAAAACAAGTGACCTAGCAAGTAAGAACAGAAATAGACTTGCTACTCACAATAAATCAACAATGGATGTTGATGGTAAGCTGGCAGAATCTCCTCTAGATAATCACTGAGATGTAGACCACAACTCCTCCAAGAGTGTGACAACTCCTCCTTCAAGATGGCCTCCAAAATCTCCTCCTAGCTTGAGAAGATTGATCACCTCCAAAGGGAGTAGGTTGAGATGATCTCCTTGATCACTCCTTGTCCTTAGCCTTGAGCACTTGAGAGACTTCAGTGATATCCATGAAGTGATCAAGCCCTTCTTTTTATAGTTTTGAAGTAGCCATGAAAAACAAACACAAAAGCTACGATCGTATTTTCAAAAAGCATTCAATCATAATTTTTACGATTGGTTTTATTTAATGTAAGTTTGCTTTTTGTTTTGATTCTCCATGTAAGTTTTTATTTTATTTAATGTTTTACGTTATCTTTTGTTTGCTTTAATTTTTTTTAGCTCTTGAACTAAGTGGTTTCACACTTTAGTTTTTAGGTTCACATGGAACAACTAAGCATGGGTTTCATATGTGTGCTAACACATATAATATGAAAGACAAGTAATATGCTCACTTGACAATTCGACATTGACTCCAACATTTCCACCTGTAAAAAGAGGTAGCAAAGTGTCATACACATCTTTGGAGCTAACTAATGTCTCCTTAGTACATGAAAGTAATGGTTAAATTGCATCTTCCACAAAAACAACATCATGGCTAACCAAAATTTTTTTACTTTGTGGATGATATAGACAATATCCTTTGCTTTCAAAACTCTATCAAACAAAAATACATTTCACTACTTTATCATCCAATTTCCTGCATCGTTGTCCAGGCACTAATGCATATGTTAGACAACCAAAGACACACAGATGAGAAACAGATGGCTTGCGACCATTCCAAGCCTCATATGGAGTGATAGATTGCAATGCTTTGGTGGGACACTTGTTAAGTACATATGTTGCACACATAACAACCTCAAGCGAGAAACTATGTGGTAAAGCATAACTGTTGACCATAGATCTTGCCATCTCCATGAGTGACTTGTTCTTCCTTTCTCCAACTCTATTCTATTGAGGTTTATAAGGCATTGTACACTGATGTTTTATCCCACGTTTAGCTAGAAATGCATTAAAATTAGAAGACATATATTCTCCCCCTCGATCAAAACAGAGGGTGCCCATTTTACATGTTGATAGATATTTAGCCAAAAATAGAAACTTTTAGAAGCACATAAACACTTCTGACTTTTCTTTCAATGGATATACCCATGAACACTTAGAAAAATCATCAATGAAAGTCACAAAGTACAGGTAGTTCCCAAAACAAGGTGTTTGCATAGGACCAAAAACATCACTGTGAACAAGCTACAATTTTTTAGTAGCTCATACTGAACCATCTTTTGGGAAGGAGGAACATTGCATTTTGCCCAAAATACAACCTTCGCAAGCATGTTTACCAGGTGCCTCAAGTTTAGGCAGAGAGGTGTAGCAAACTAGCAAAATTCCAATGAACACAGCGTGCATGTGCAAGTTTTGCATCTGACATTGCCTGAGCATCTTGAACTACACATGTTGAATCATTCACAGATTTTGCATTATCTATGAACTTAAGCCCATGATATAAAATGCCATAAAAAATAATGACATCACCATTTGACAAATCATGAACTATACATCTATCATCAACAAATTTCGCAACCAAGCCAATCTTGGCTAATGCTGAAACTAATAACAATTTTTTCTTGATCCCTGGATTTGGTGATGTAAAAGAACTACCATTAGTAGTAGTCAGAATGATCTTACCAACTCCCATGATAGGATAAGAGGATTTCTTGGCACATGTGATAGTATTTCCTATAGTGGAAGGCTCAAGTGAAGTGAAGAAATTGTGCTACGAGGTAATATGTTCGGTTGCCCCACTATCAAAGTACCAAACATTTGAGTCTACTGTAGACATACATTGTTCATGAGAAGATGGTTCATAACTACAAATAGTAGTAAATCCCCATTCTTCATTCTATGCAAGATTTGTAGACTCTGATTTGGGTGTACATGCCTCTCCAACAACCATTCCATTCTCTTTTTTCTTTGCATCTTTTGTAGCCAATTTTGGACAACTCTTTATGACATTATCATTTCCTTTACAGTATTTGCAAAAAAAAAAATTGATTTTCTATTTTCTTCTCATCTTTGTCATCCTTCTTTGATTGTGCAGAATTAGTAGATTTTTTCTTACTAGTAGATGAGCTCCATTTACATTTGCCCTTCTAACTAGCAAGGAAGGCTTGATCTGTAACATGCATAATGGATATGTTCTGCCTGGTCTGATCTTCCTACAACACAATGGAGACTAATTCCTCAAATGTTAAGGTATTTGGATTGCCTTTCATCATTAATCAAAGAGTAGAAGCAAAACTCTAATATGAATCTGGAAGACCATTCAGAACAGTCTGCACAAGTGAACTGTCTAGCAAGACTTCATCAGCAGAAATCAACTATTCCTTCAAAATCTTTGATCTTTCTCAAAAAACTATCCATGGAATCTCCTTCATTCATGTGCTCACTCTCCAACTATTTTTGGAGGTAAGCAATACGAGCCTCATTCCTTGCCTGGTATAAAGTGGTAAGTGTATCCCAAGCATCCTTTGTTGTTTTGCAGGAGCGAATGTGAGGAATAATGGCACGTTTGACAGACAAGGCTACCAATGCATGTGCCTGAGCATATTTGCCATCCCAACAAAGTTGCTCTATAGTAGGTGCAGCAAGAACCACAACACAAATAGGAACATGAAGAACATCATCTTCAGTGCCATCTATCACCTTCAATAACTGTATTTGCAACCGTAGTAGGAAGTTTTTCAACACCCCGCATAATATTCTAGATTCCTTTTGCAACCAATGCATGATGCATCATATATGCCCATAATGGGTGATTGGTACTATCCAACTTATCTTGAACTGCCAACATATGCAATACATCACTGCTTTCATCCATGGCCACTAACTAAAATACCCTGATGCAGAAAAATGATTGTATATAAAAAAGTTGAACAGAACTACCCTATCGTGTTTTGCTAAACCTGTATCGGATACTTCGAAGTGCTTATACTAATGAACGAAAACCTATATATATCTTTGGTACAAAAAGATGAAATTGCTTGCATAGGCACTGTGATAGTGCATTCATAGGCCAAAACGAGCTCATATCGCGATTTTGACACCACAGAGAGAAGCCATTCTGAACTCATAATTGTGTTGAGTATGCTCGCTAATTTTTGTAAAATTTTAAGACTATGATTGTAGGGGTGTCGACGATGCCCTAGATGAAGGGGCGACTTGTTTTGATACCAAATGTTGGAGTTTGAAGTCTGCAAAAGCATGTGAACAGAACAAGGAAGAAGAAGAATCTTGGAGCACAACGCACAAGACTAAATGTATACCAATCAAATGTACAAAGATAAGTAACCCATTAGGGTTATAGGTCTATATACAAGCCAGGGGAAAAAACCCTCTTAAAGAGGGAAAAAGGTGCCTCGGGGTCCTAGTGTGTTCACACACATCACTATCAAAATATATCAAAAATTCACTCTTGCCAGATAGTGAAAGATTCTTGGGACACACTTACAACTTTATACCAAGCAAGAAATGAGGTTCGTATTGCCTACCTCTTGGAAGACATTTAAACCTTATAGCAAGTAAGAAATGAGGTTCGTGTTGGAGAGTGAGCATATGAATGAAGGAAATTCTATGGACAGTTTTTTGACAAAGATCGAAGGTAAGAAGGCCATTGGCACTAACTAGATATAAAAGTTGAAGTGTAATCCTGATGGAAGAGTTGACATGTATAAGGCTAAGCTTGTTGCAAAGGGTTATGCTCAAGAAAGAGGAATTGATTTTGATGAGACCTTTGCTCCTACTTGCTGAATGATTGTTGTTTGTAGCATTTATGCACTTGCAACTCATCATGGTTGGAATGTACATAAATTGGACATTAAAACTACATAATTGAATGGTGATTTGCATGAAGAAGTGTATGTTTTTCAGCCACATGGCTTTGTCAAAAAGGGCATGAAAACCAGGTGTGCAGGTTAAAGAAGATGTTATATGGTTTAAAGTAAGCACCACGTGCTTGGTATGAAAAGATACATGCCTATCTGATTGCACATGGTTTTGAGAACAGTCCAACTGAAAGCATGCTAATGATGTGCTTCTGATCATTGTTGTATATGTTGATGACATGCTACTCACTGGTCCTCATGAGAAGCATATTGCTGATTTTAAGGCTGATCTACATGCCTCATTTGAGATGTTGGATTTGGGGCATTTGCATCATTATTTGCGCATTCAGTTTATGCAAGTAGATGGCAAAATAGCTTTGTGTCAAAAAAATGTATATTGACACATTATTGCAGTGCTTTGTCCTTGAAGATTATAAACCTATTGCCACCCCTATGTAGACAGGTTTACAATTGAGTCTTCATGATGACACATTATTGAGTGCTTTGTCCTTGAAGATTATAAACCTATTGCCACCCCTGTGTAGACAGGTTTACAATTGAGTCTTCATGATGTTGGAGATGCATTTGATGTTTTTTTCTATCAATGGGTTGTTGGATGCTTGATTTACTTATGCATTACTTGGCCAGATATTCAATTTGATGTCTCACGGATGAGCAAGTTTATGCATTTCCCATGCATCAAGCATTGGTAGGCGCTTGAGCGCGTCTTTCGCTACTTAAGTGGTACCCGACTACTTGGATTGTTTTATCCCAAGTGGGGATCACTACTACGAGATTTACATGCTTTTTGTGACTCTAAGTGGGCTGGTTTCTATGACACTCGTGTGTCCACCAGTGGTTTTTACTTCATGCTCGGTAGCTCACGCATATCTTGGTTGAGCAAGAAGAAGCCTACTACGGCCACTTCCGATTGTGAGGCTAAGTATAGGGCAGCTTTCACAGCGACTGTTGAGTGTGTGTGGCTCAGACGCCTTATGGTTTATTTGGGTGTTGGTCAGTCTTTTGCCACCACCATCTTCACTGACACTCTAAGTGCATTGGCAATTGCAAGGAACCCTTTGTTCCACGCTCGCACTAAGCACATTGAGGTGCATTATCATTATGTCAAGGAGAGGTTCTCTGTTAGAGAGATTAGCTTGGCATATGTTCCCACATAGGAGAACATTGCAGAACTGCTCACAAAGGCTCTACCTAGGGAGAAGCTTTCTGCAAAGATTTGGGTTTACTTCCTTTTGTGGATTGATTCCACATAGCTTGGCACTTCCTTATACATGAGTGTCAACTCCTTGTTCATAGCATCATTCCCAGGGGCGATTTGTTGATATATTCATGTAGTGATATGTGTGAACACATTAGGACCTCCAAGGCACTTTTTTCCCTCTTTAGGAGGTTTTTCCCCCCTTGTATATATGCCTATTTCCCTAACAAGTAACTTATCTTTGTCCATTCCACTGGTAATACATTTAGTATTGTGTGTTGTGCTCCAAGCTTCTTCTTCTTCCTTGTGTTGTTCACGTGCGTCCACAGACCTCGAACTCCAACACTTTATAGGTTCCACATGTAGTGCAAATCATTCCATTTCTGATGTAAATTACATTAGGCACTTTTTGATGAGATGGTTGACATAGAAGAGGCTAAAAGTATGTATAAATTGTTGGTGCAAACTTTGAGAGATAGAAAATTATATGCACCTTTGTTACATCCTACCTGTTTAGGCTCTAATAGTGCTCCCTTTGTATCAGATTGTTATGGAAAAATTCAAAAAAATGGATGTGTTCTACGCAATCAAAATATGATGATATTATCAAGAATGGTACTTGGTTTTTATGTCATTTCCCTTTAGACAAAAAGACCATTGGAACTAAAGGGGGATACAAGCCATAAGCTTCATGGGACAATTGACAAGTATAAGGCTAGGTTTGTTGCCAAAAGTTATGCTCAAGAGAGAGGAATTTATTTTGATGAGATGCATTACCACTATCTGTAGTATTTATGCACTTCCAGCTCATCATGGTTGGAAATGTACATCAATTGGACATTGAAATTGCATTTTTGAATGGTGAATTACATGAAGAGGTGTATGTATTTCAGACCCATGGTTTTGTGCAGAATGGGCATGAAAACAAAGTGTGCAAGTTAAAAAATGTATTATATGTTTAAAGTGAGCACCATATGCTTGGTATGAAAAGATAAATGCCTACTTGATTGCACATGGTTTTGAGAACAATCCAATGGAGAGCACCTCATATATTAAGTGTGAAGATGTACTTCTAATCATTGTTGTATATGTTGATGACATGTTGCTCATTGGTCCTCATGAGAAGCATATTTCTAAATTTAAGGCTGATTTTCATGTGTCTTTTGAGATGTGAGATTCGGGGCATTTGCATCATTATTTGGGCATTCAGTTTATGCAAGTCAATGGAGGAACAGATTTGTCTCAAACTAAATATATTTCCACATTATTGCAACATTTTGGACTTGAAGATTGCAAGCCTATTTCCATTCCCATGGAAATAAGTTTACGATTGAGTCTTCATGATGCTCAAGCTCTACCTGCAAAGTTAGCTTGGGAGGTACTTGCTTATTCATCATATTTCTTGCCTTTTCATTTAGCATCTTTACTTCTGCCTTTATCAATGTAAAAGAAAGAGTATAGTTTACCTTTTTGTGTGTCTCTATTCTTCATAAGATTTTTCTCATAAGTAGCCCAATGAGTATGTTGAAGTTTGGTACTTGCATGTCCATGTATAGACCCATTTTATTTGTGATCTTCCTTGCTCTAGTACTTGAAGATAAAAATGGATCACATGCATTTTTAAACTTCTAACATGTGGTAGTAAAAATCCAGAGAAAGAGTTTAAGATATATGATCTTTCTAAAGCATCCTTAGCAAACCATGTGCTGAGCCTCTCTTGCTCCTCTTGATGTTGTTGTACTTTGGTCCTTAGAGTTGGAATCAACTAATTTCCACTCATATAATGATAAAAATTTCTTCCTTGCAAGTATGCTTCCATTCTTAGAGGCCATGTTGGATAGTTGCCTCGATCCAATTTCTCAATTGAAGAAGGAAATCCATCACCGTGGTTTTCAATTTTGGCGGGAGCAAGCACTACAAATTTATGCACGTTTTTTGAACATCCGAGTTGACAGACACTTGTAGGTGTTGTTGGCTAGTTTTTGGGCTGTGCATTCAGCTTTTTAGTGTCATTTTTACTACATATATTGAGCACATACACACCATGTACGCTTCTGTGGATACCGCTTATGTACATCCATGTGGTCATTGATATAGCGGTTACGTTTTTTGCATAAAGCCTTTTATGATTGATAAAGAGGGTCGTTGTGAGGTTTTCTTAACTGGGAGACACCTAGATGTCGCGGTCTCTTCGGTGATGCAGGTGGAAGAATTACCCAGCCTCGTTGGTAGAGAAGCTCAATTTGGATATCGCTTATGGGATCTTGAAACACGATCACTGATAATAAGTAGTGATGTCATTTTCAATGATTCTAAGATGCATAAACATCCCATTAAGGAGGTTGAAGTGAGAAGAGTGTTGTTTGAGGATACTAGTCCTCCAATTAGCATGCATAAAAATATTGCACATAGGGATGTTCAAGAGAATGTCCGATCAGATCAGTCTACACATGTTCCTGTTCAGCAACCATTGAGACGCTCTGCACGTATCTCACATCCACCTAATATATATGTTCTAGGTTTAGATTTTGTTATGCTAACAGATGCCCATGTGTCTTCTTGCTACAAAGAGGCTATGCAAACAGAGGATCATGTCAAGCGGGAGCATGCCATGAAGAGTGAGTTGGATTCTATTCACATGAATGGTACTTGGGATTTAGTACCTTTGCCAAAGGGCAGGAAAGCTTTACCATGTAAATGGATATATAAGCTGAAATTCACATCAGATAGTGCTTCTCCAAAGTATAAAGCACGACTTGTTGCAAAGGATTTTAAGCAACAACATGGTGTTGATTTCGAGGAAATCTTCTCTCCAGTGGTCAAGATGACTACCCTGTGTATGTTGCTTGGATTCGTTGCAATGGAGGACTTAGAGCTAGTCCAAATGGATGTGAAAACTACTTTCTTGCATGGAGATCTTACAGATGAGACCTATATGGAACGACCAAAAAGTTATGTAGTTCCTGGAAAGGAAAATCTAGTTTGTAAGCTCAAGAAGAGCTTGTATGGACTTAAACAGTCCCCTAGACAATGGTACCACAAGTTTGATGCTTTTATGAAGTCTCAAGGCTATTTATTGAAGCAATGAAGAGCATTGTCTCTACACAAAGAGATGTTTAGGTGGCAACTTGATATGTTCGATACTTTATGTCGATGATATGTTGATTGCTGGGAAGTCCTCTTATGACTTGTCAATTCTCAAAAAGAAGTTGAGTCAGACATTTGATATGAAGGATTTGGGGGATGTCAAACATATTCTTGGCATGCGCATTACTCATGATAGGAGTAAAAGATGCATATACTTGTCTCAAAGTGAGTACATATCCAAAGTAGTTCACAGGTTCAATATACAAAGTGGAAAGGCATTGAGTACACCTTTACCCACAGATGTGAAATTCAACAAGGATGATTGTCCCAAATCAGATGAGGAAAAGGAATCCATGACCAAATTTCCCAATCAATCTGTTGTTGGTAGTCTCATGTACGCTATGGTAGCTACGAGACTAGACATTGCATTTGCAATGGGAGTTGTGACAAGATATATGTGTAATCGTGGTAAGAAACATTGGGAAGTGATCAAGATGATTTTAAGATATTTGAGTGGCACTAAGGACAAGTGTCTATGCTTAGGTGTAGGGAAAGCATCCATTATTGGTTACACAGATTCTGACTATGTTGATTGTGTAGACAATCGTAAATCTAGATCAGGGTACATTTTTCATTTTGCTCGAGGTGCTATCTCTTGGAGATCTCGTCTTCAAGAATGTACAACTATTTCCACCACACAAACAGAGTATCTTGCAGCAAGTGAGCATGTAATGAAGCATTGTGGCTTTCTTGTCTTGCTTGTGATATGGGTTTACCTCAGCATGTGCCTCTTTTGCTCAGTGATAGTCAGAGTGCCATTGCTTTGGCTAAGAATCCGATCTATCATGCAAAGACCAATCACATTGAGGTCAGGTATCACTTCATTAGAGATTGCTTAGCCACTGAGCACATCATTCTTGAGAAGGTCCACACTCGAGATAATGTTGCAGATGCTTTGACTAAAGCTCTACCACAAGATAGCTTTTGACACTGTTGTCACTTGATGTGGGTTACTTGATTCATGATATTACACAGTCACTTGCATATTGTGTAACATGCCCATTAGGTGGGAGGTATAGTTTTGTTACACTCAAGTATTCTTTATCATTTTCTATTTCTCTCCCATAGTTACTTTGGCCATGTTGGCCTTTAGTGGGAGATTGTTACTGTTAATGTCCATGTGAAAGGCCAAATGGCCACCGGACACTTCTTTGTATATGTTCTTTAATAAAAACATATAGTGGCCTGGTCACTCACATACTGTAAGTTCGATCGCATTTGTAAGACCTAAGAAGTCTATCTTCGTGCTCCCTTTGTACTGTGTTTTTCTGTGTATTATGTAGCTTCTGGACGGAGTACTGTGTGCGACCTTCGGAGCTCGGGTTTCTACTATGAGGATATCATTGTGGAGCTCTCGAGAAGCAGAGCGCACTGTGGTGCATTGCCATCAAAATACTTCAATATTATACTCAATCTATGATCTTCTAGATGCAGTCAAAGAATGTTCTATTACCGAATATTGAACCTTTGTTGGCTCCTCAAAGTTCATCCTAAGAATTCTAAGAACTAAAAGCCCTACAATTCAAATCTCTAAGAAAAAAGTGAAATTTCCTAGAGATGCACTAAATTCAATGAAATTAGAATTGCATTTGGTCAATTTCTTTAATA
>CM035443.1:107801332-107918832 GCA_020310875.1 Ceratopteris richardii | reverse complement strand
AGCTTCAAATTTAGTACCATCATTCTTTGGTTAATCATATTCAAAGAAACTCCACTCTTTACGCAGTATATACAAGTATAGGCAGGAACATGCCCAAATTCACATCATTGACTTTTTAGTCACGTGCTTCTTGCACTCACAAAATCAAGTATAAGATGGCAAGCTAAGGGCACTGCTTTAGATCTTTTTGCAACATCAGAAAGATCTGACTTGCAGTTAAACATAAACAACGGCTTGCTACTGTAAGCCAGAAAGATCCAGAGAACATATTCCAGATCTGGATGGAACCATTGGACAGGCTACAGCTGAAAATATAACCACATTTTTTTAGCAGAATTTTAAAGATTTGATGCATTGATATGCTCATTTTCTGAGTCTGACTCTTCAGACTCAATATCTACACCCACTGGTGGCCGTCCTTCCCCACAAGCCTGCACCTTGTTCCTTTTCTCCAACTGATTTTGCTTCCTCTTTTGACGTTTCACTCTTTTTTTGGCTGTCCGATCCTCTGCAGCTTTCAATCTGGACTCCCTTCTGACTTCGAACTCTGCTACTTCTTTGCATTTCTGATAATCTGTCTCCATACGGGCTAATCGATCTTGTTCTCGACGTCTCATTTGACGATACTGCAGAACCCACATATACATTGCAATTTTCAATAAAATTAAGACATAAACAACCAATGATATGACAGAGATATAAACAATAAATAACAGAAGTCAACATCAACAACTTATTCAGACTCTGAGAATGCAGCTCATTAATTCTATTTTTACATATCATCGCAATGTTTTTATCAATTTTTGGACTTTTAGAACTAATTGTCAGAGATCTAATCGATCCCCTATGACTATGCAGCAAAATTTGGATTTGGACCTCATAACATTAGTAAACCCAAGCTCATGATGTTTGACACCAGAGCAGTGGATCAGAAGTTCAACACCCATGTTTACTTATGGGCAGAATATTGTGCAGTACATGTGCCACGAACATACAGATATCTTGAGGTAATCTTCAGTGGACAGTGTTTTGGATAAAGAGGGCCGCAGATAGAGCCTCGCAGCCTTGACAAGACTGTACAGGATGCATTCACAGGTTTGATTTTACGAACCTCAAACAAAGCTGTGGTTTTCCCATACCCTTGTAGCATCAGCTATGATAAATGGGATGTAGATATGAAGACACTGACCAAGACACATGGCATATCTTACAATACAAATGGGTGGGTGTTAGATCCTCCACCATCCTCCCTGCTAGACAAGTCAAGACACAAGCCATATTCACAAACAACAAAAGGACAGGACATCAGACTCTACCTCCCAGCCATTATCATAGAGACAATAGGGCCTCACCCCCAAGCCTTGGACTGGTGTCCCATACAACCAGCCTGTAAGAGGAATGGATAGTGGAACCTTCCACTAGGGAAACATTTCTTGGTCAAAATGGTCAAAATATGCATGAGAAATATTCACATATTCCTGAAATACTCGAAGAGAGCTTCCCAAGCATATATATAACACTCTGCCATCTGACATCATTAAGCCCTTCAAAAGTCAAACCCTAATTTCTGATCAAAGCTTCTAAAAAAGTCAAAGATAACTTATACACATACAATTGAGATTAAAAGTTGAAAAAGCACAAGTTTTCGTTAGGGTTCTTTTTCTATATAATGACCACCTTGTTGGATTGTAGGCATAGTAGCTCATCAAGTTAATAGGAATTTCTTTGGAGCAAGGACTCAGCAATCCCTTGCATCACTTTTGATTTCCTTCTATCAACTAGAGATGCAAGAGTATACACCAGCGGCGAAGCACATAAATAAATTCAAACGCTATTTGGCACAACTAGATGGGATGAGAAGTCCTATATCAGAACCCAAGCAATTGCAGTTCTCTTGAAGGGCTTACCGTCTTCTTATGATACCATTAAAACAAGACAAATCCGAATTTTGACTGAATGATAGAAGCCATTCAAAAAGAAGGGAAAAAACTTAAAGGAAACAACTATGCATTAGCAACAAGAACCAGTAAGAAAACTTTCAAGAAGTGCAAACATTGTGGGAGGACAAATCATAAGAAGTCAGATCGTTACAATATCAACCCATTTAAAATTTGTAGAGGTAAAACTCATAAAGAAGACTTTCGTTAAGAAAAGAAGGAGAATAAGTCAAAGGTTGGATTAGTTGAGGTTCAACAAGAAGAAAATAAGGTGAACAGGGATAAAGATAATAACTATGCTTTCTAACCTATGTGAAATCTTCCTTGTGTATGCGTGTGTAGGTGTAGATAAAGCATATTATCTTGATTAGCAAGGATTGGCCACCTTGATACTATGTTTTAGTCTACATGCTATCTTAAATGTATCATCCTTTGTTGTCTCTATCCCTCGAAGAAAATACTTAATTGCAAAGAGTATGGATGTGTGAGCACTTAGTACTCTTTGTCTGTGTGTATTGGAGAGTGCTCTTCATGTAAAGATCCTTGTGTGTTTGTGTGGATACTTTGCATTATATGTGACACAAAGACTCCTCGATAAACACCCAAGGGGCTACCATCATGAGTAAGTGGCCAAGGGGGTTGTCGTCATGACATCCTTCATAGAATATCCGGCTCTACAGAGGTATCCCTAAATGACATCTATGATCACTCGACGTTAAAGATCATGTTCATCATCACACTACCAACATAACCTCCATGGTTTGGAGTGAATACATCGATCTTTTGATCAAAAAAATAATGTGCAGATATGTAAAAATGGGTCTTAGGAAACCAAATGCTAGGAGTTGTTAAATCACTAACAACTCCTTTTTGAGCATAGTATGTATGTACCATAGTTGTCAAGTGTTTCGAAAACAAAGAAATCGAAACGATATGGAAACAACTTTAACTCAAAGAAAAATCCAGAAACATAAAACGGTTGTGTATATAAATAAATAAATAAATAAATCACTTCTTCCTTGTGCTGTTCGAGTGCTTCCACAGACGTCAATCTCCAACAGAATTTAGCATATGCCTTATGTATCATTATATATATATATATATAATATATATATATAATGATACATAAAACGGTTGTGTATATAGATAAATAAATCACTTCTTCCTTGTGCGGTTCGCGTGCTTCCACAGACGTCAATCTCCAACAGAATTTAGCATATGCCTTATGTATCATTATATATATATATATATATATATATATATATATATATATATATATATATATATATATATATATATATATATATATATATATATATATATATATATATATATATATATATATAATGATACATAAGGCATATGCTAAATTCTGTTGGAGATTGACGTCTGTGGAAGCACGCGAACCGCACAAGGAAGAAGAGGAAGCTTGGAGCACAAACACACAATACTGAATGTATTACTAGAGAATATATATAATGATACATAAGGCATATGCTGAATTCTGTTGGAGATTGACGTCTGTGGAAGCACGCGAACAGCACAAGGAAGAAGAAGAAGCTTGGAGCACAAACACACAATACTGAATGTATTACTAGAGAATGTACAAAAGATAAGTAGCCCATTAGGGCAATAGGCGTATATACAAGCAGGGGAAAAAACCTCCTAAAGAGGGAAAAAAGTGCCCCGGCGGTCCTAGTGTGTTCACACACATCACTACCTAAATATATCAACAAATCCCCCCTGGGAGTGATGCGGTGAACAAGGAGCTTGCACTCATGTATAAGGAAGTGCCAAGCTATGTGGAAATCACTCCACAAAAGGAAGTAAGCCCAAAGCTTTGCGGAAAGCTTCAAACTTCTCCCTAGGCAGAGCCTTCGTGAAAAGGTCTGCAATGTTCTCCTCCGTGGGCACATATGCCAAGCTGATCTCCCCAGCAGAGAACCTCTCCCTGACATAGTGATAATGCACATTGAGCTTAGTGCGAGCATGGAACACAGGGTTCTTCGCAACTGCCAATGCGCTCTGACTGTCAGTGAAGATGGTGGTGGTAGAAGACTGGCCAACACCCAAATCAGCCATAAGGCATCTGAGCCACACACACCCAACAGTCGCTGTGAAAGCTTCCCTATACTCAGCCTCACAACTGGAAGTGGCCACAGTAGGCGGCTTCTTGCTCAACCAAGATATACATGAGCTACCAAGCATGAAGCAAAAACCACTGGTGGACACACGAGTGTCATAGCAACCAGCCCAATCTGAGTCAGAAAAAGCATGCAAATCTGGAGATAGTGATCCCCCCTTGGGATAAAACAACCCAAGTAGCCGAGTACCACTCAAGTAGCGAAAGATGTGCTTAACCGCCTTCCAATGCATGACTCCTGGGCAATGCATAAATCTGTTCATCTGTGAGACAGCAAACTGAATATCTGGCCAAGTAATGCATAAGTAAATCAAGCATCCAACAGCCTGCTGATAGAGAACAGCATCAAATGCATCTCCAGCATCATGAAGACTCAATCGTAAATCAAGCATCCAACAGCCTGCTGATAGAGAACAGCATCAAATGCATCTCCAGCATCATGAAGACTCAATCGTAAACCTGTCTCCATAGGAGTGGCAATAGGCTTGCAGTCTTCAAGGACAAAACGCTGCAATAATGTGTCAATATATTTCGTTTGACACAAAGCCATTCCACCATCAACTTGCATAAACTGAATGCCCAAATAGTGATGCAAATGCCCCAAATCAAACATCTCAAATGAGGCATGCAAATCAGCCTTGAAATCAGCAATATGCTTCTCAATAGGACCAGTGAGCAGCATGTCATCAACATAGACAACAATGATCAGCAGCACATCATTAGCACGCTTAACATATAAGGTGCTTTCAGTTGGACTGTTCACAAAACCATGTGCAACCAGATAGGCATGTATCTTCTCATACCAAGCACGTGGTGCTTGCTTTAAACCATATAATGCCTTCTTTAACCTGCACACCTGGTTTTCATGCCCTTTCTGCACAAAGCCACGGGGCTGAAAAACATACACTTCTTCATGCAAGTCACCATTCAAAAATGTTGTTTTAATGTCCAACTGATGTACATTCCAACCATGATGGGCTGCAACTGCACAAATGCTCCGAACAGTAGTCATACGGCATGTAGGTGCAAAGGTCTCATCAAAATCAATGCCTCTTTCCTGCGCATAACCCTTTGCAACAAGCCTAGCCTTATACCTGTCAACTGTACCATCAGGTTTACTCTTCAGCTTGTATACCCACTTAGTGCCAATGGCCTTCTTGCCAAGAGGCAAGTCACATAAAGACCATGTACCATTCTTCATTATAGCATCATATTCAGATTGCATGGCAGCCATCCAATTTTCTGAATTCTGTGCTTCATCAAAAGAAACAGGCTCATTCTCATCACAGAGACTAGACGCAGCCATAGCATAGCAATCTGATGCAAAGGAGGCACTATGAGAGCCTGAACGAGTACGATATGACAAAGGTGCATCTAATTTGCTGTCACGCAAAGTCTACACCACCCATTTTGGCATAGTTTTTGCCTACTTAATATCAGCTCTCTCGTCAACAAGTGCATAATGTAAATTTGCATCAGAAATAGAATGATCTGCATCATCATATGAAACCTGCAAAGGCTGAGAAATTGCCTCATTAGGACCAACACTAGACTGTCCACCTGTAAAAAGAGGCATCAACGTATCATACATGTCTTTGGAGCTAACATATGTCTCCCTAGTACATGAAAGCAATGGCTAAATAGCATCTTCCACAAAGACAACATCACGGCTAACCAGAATGCGTTTAGTCTATGGATGATACAGACGATAGCCTTTATTTTCAGAACTGTATCCAACAAAAATACATTTTACTTCCTTATCATCCAATTTTCTACGATGTTGTTCAGGCACTAATGCATATGCCAAACAACCAAAAACACGCAGATGAGCAACAGATGGCTTGCGGTCATGCCAAGCCTCATATGGTGATAGACTGCAGCGCTTTAGTGGGACACCTGTTCAGTACATATGCTGCACACATGACAACCTCAAGCCAGAAACTATGTGGTAAAGCCTGACTTTTGACCATGCACCTCGCCATCTCCATGAGTGACCTGTTCTTTCGTTCAGCAACTCCATTCTGTTGAGGTGTATACGGCACTGTACACTGGTGGTTTATCCCACGTTCAGCCAGAAATGCATTAAATCAGAAGACATATATTCCTCCCCTCGATCAGAACGGAGGGTGCCCATTTTACATGCTGACAGATTTTCAGCCAAAACCAAAAAACTGTTTAAAGCACATGAACACTTCGGACTTTGCTTTGAGTGGATATACCCATGCATGCCTGGAAAAATCATCAATGAAAGTCACGAAGTAAAGGTAATTCCCAAAAGAGGGTGTCTGCATAGGACCACAGACATCACTATGTACAAGCTGCAATTTCTGCGTAGCCCGAACTGAACCATCTTTTGGAAAGGAGGAACGCTGCATTTTGCCCAAAATATGCAGCCTTCACATACATGTTTTCCAGGTGCTTCAAGCTTAGGCAAAGAAGACACCATATCAGATTTCTGTAAGCATAGCAAACTAGCAAAATTCAGATGACCAAAGCGTGCATGCCAAAGCTTTGCATTTGACATAGCCTGAGAATCATGAACTGCACATGCCGAATCATTCACAGATCTTTCATAGTCTATGAGCTTATAGAGCCCACGACATAAAATGCCAGAAGCAATAATCACATCGCCATTTGATAGATCATGAACTGTACACCTGTCATCAACGAATTTCACAACCAAGCCAATCTTGGCTAATGCAGAAACTGATAACAGATTCTTCTTGATCCCTGGCACAAATAAAGCATCTGACAAGGTGAAAGAACTACCATCAGCAGTAGTCAGAATGATCTTACCAACTCCCATAACAGGATAAGAGGAGTTGTTGGCGCATGTGACAGTATTCCCTATAGGGGCAAGCTCGAGTGAAGAGAAAAAACTGCGCTGCGAAGTAATATGTTTGGTCGCCCCACTGTCAAAGTACTAAACATCTGAGTCCATTGCAGACATGCACTGCTCATGAGAAGATGGGTCAAAACTGCAAACAGTAGTAAATGCCCATTCTTCTTCCTGCACAAGATTAGCAGACTCTGTTTTTGGTGTAGAGGCTTCTGCAACAACCATTCCAGCCTCCTTTTTCTTTGCCTCTTTTGCAGCCAGTTTTGGACAGTTCTTTATGATATGATCATTCCCTTTACAGTACTTGCAAAACAATTTCTGCTTTTCTTATGTCTTCTCATCTTTATCCCGATTCTTCGAATGTGCAGCATTTGCAGATTTCTGCTTACTAGTAGAAGAGCTCCATTTTCCTTTGCCCTTCTGACTAGCCAAGAAAGCTTGATCTGCAACACGCATAATGGACCTGTTCTGCCTGGACTGATCTTCCTGCAACAGAACAGAGACTAACACCTCAAATGATAAGGCATTCGGATTGCCTTTCATCATCAACCGAAGAGTAGAAGCAAAACTCTGATATGAATCAGGAAGACCATTCAGAACGGTCTGCACAAGTGAGCTATCTGGTATAACCTCATCAGCAGAAATCAACTGTTCCTTCAAATCTTTGATCTTCGTTAGGAAACTGTCCATAGAATCACCTTCATTCATATGCTCACTCTCCAACTGTTTTCAGAGGTAAGCAACACGAGCCTCATTCCTAGCTTGGTACAATGTGGTAAGTGTATCCAAAGCATCCCTAGTTGTTCTGCAAGAGCGAATATGAGGAATAATGGCACGTTTGACAGACAAAGCTATCAATGCATGTGCCTGGGCATCTCTGCCATCCCAACGAATTTGCTCTACAGTAGGTGCAACAGAAACGCAGCACAAACAGAAATCTGTGGAATATCATCTTCGACACCATCTTCATCAGCTCCAACACCTGTATTTGCAGTACCTGTCGTTACAGGTGTAACAGAACGTCTTTCAACACCCTACACAATGTTCCACAATCCTTTTGCAACCAAAACATGTCGCATCATATAAGCCCATAATGGGTAGTTGGTACCATCCAACTTATCCTCAACAGCCAACATACGGAATACATCACTGCTTTCAGCCATGGCCAGTGACTAAAATACCGTGATGCAGAAAATACCGTGATGCAGAAAATTGACTGTATCTCAAAAAGTTAAACAGAACTGCCCAGACGAGTTCTGCTAGACCTGTAGCAGACTTCGAGACGCTTAAACTGGCGAACAGAAACTAGTATATACCTTTGGCACAAAAAGACGAAATAGCCTGCACAAGCACTGCGATAGTGCATTCGGAGGCCGAAACGAGCTCAGATCGCGATTTCGACACCACAGAGCGAAGTTGTTTTGATCTTGGAAACACGCTGAGTATGCTCACCAAAATTCGTGCGATTCTGAGACTGCAAACAGAGGATTTAAATGCACATAAATATTTATTACTTAGAATTTAATAATTACATACACAATGACAAATGCACATATCTATTACATAATTAATAATTACAATTTGAATGGACAATGCAATGTTGCACACCATGAGGCCCATCATGACATCTTCCCCATCTTCCAAACACAAGATTTTCAATATTGGTTTTTGTTGATATATTTAGGTAGTGACGTGTGTGAACACACTATGACCGCCGAGGCACTTTTTTCCCTCTTTAGGAGGTTTTTTCCCCCCTACTTGTATATACGCCTATTGCCCTAATGGGCTACTTATCTTTGTACATTCTCTACTAATACATTCAGTATTGTGTGTTGTGCTCCAAGCTCCTTCTTCTTCCTTGTGATGTTCGCGTGCTTTCGCAGACGTCTAACTCCAACAATTGGTATCAGAGCAGGTCGCCGCTTCATCTAGGGCGTCGTATCGATACTCCTCCAGTTGCAGTCTCAAAATCTCACGAATTTTGGTGAACATACTCAGTGTGTTTTCGAGATCAAAACTGCTTCGCTTTGTGGTGTCGAAATCATGATCTGAGCTCGTTTCGGCCTTCGAATGCACTATCGCAGCACTTGTGCAGGTTGTTTCGTCTTTTTCTGCCAAAGGTATATACCTGTTTCGGTTCGCCAGTATAAGCCGCTTGAAGTATGCTACAGGTTTAGCAAAACTCGTCTAGGCAGTTCCGTACAGTCAATTTTCTGCATCAAGGTATTTTAGTCACCGGCCATAGCTGAAAGCAGTGATGTATGATGTATGCTGCACCTACTGAAGAACAGATTCGTTGGGATGGCAAAGATTCCCAAGCACATGCATTGATAGCTTTGTCTGTCAAACGTTCCATTATTCCTCACATACACTCTTGCAGAATAGCTAAGGATGCTTGGAATACTCTTACCACATTATATCAAGCTAGGAATGAGGCTCGTGTTGCTTACCTCCGAAAACAGTTGGAGAGTGAGCACATGAATGAAGGTGATTCCATGGACAGTTTTCTAACAAAGATCAAAGACTTGAAGGAACAGTTGATTTCTGTTGATGAGGTTATACCAGCTAGCTCACTTGTGGAGACCGTTCTGAATGGTCTTCCTAATTCATATCAAAGTTTTGCTTCTACTCTTTGGTTGATGATGAAAGGCAATCCAAATGCCTTGGCATTTGAGGAGTTAGTCTCTGTTCTATTGCAGGAGGATCAGTCCAGGCAGAATAGGTCCATTATGCATGTTGCAGATCAAGTTTTCTTGGCTAGTCAGAAGGGCAAAGGAAAATGGAGCTCTTCTACTAGTAAGCAAAAATCTGCAAATGCCTGTTTGTAGCATCTGTGCACTTGCCGCTCATCATGGTTGGAATGTACATCAGTTGGATATCAAAACAGCATTTCTGAATGGAGACTTGCATGAAGAAGTGTATGTTTTTCAGCCTCATGGTTTTGTGTAAAAAGGGCATGAAAATCAGGTGTGCAGGTTAAAGGAGGCATTATATGGTTTAAAGCAAGCACCATGTGCTTGGTATGAAAAAATACATGCCTATCTGATTGCACATGGTTTTGAGAACAGTCCAACTGAAAGCACCATATATGTTAAGCGTGCTAATGATGCACTTCTGATAGCCTCATGGTTTTGTGCAAAAAGGGCATGAAAATCAGGTGTGCAGGTTAAAGGAGGCATTATATGGTTTAAAGCAAGCACCATGTGCTTGGTATGAAAAAATACATGCCTATCTGATTGCACATGGTTTTGAGAACAGTCCAACTGAAAGCACCATATATGTTAAGCGTGCTAATGATGCACTTCTGATCATTGTGGTTTATATTGATGACATGCTGCTCATTGGTCCTCATGAGAGGCATATTGCTGATTTTAAGGCTGATTTATTACATGCCTCATTTGAGATGTATGATGTGGGGCATTTGCATCACTATTTGGGCATTCAGTTTATGCACGTTGATGGTGGAATGGCTTTGTGTCAAATGAAATATATAGACACATTATTGCAACGTTTCGACCTTGAAGACTGTAAGCCTATTGCCACTCCTACGGAGACAGGTTTACGATTGATTCTTCAAGATGTTGGAGATTCATTTGATGTTTTTCTCTATCAGCAGGCTGTTGGATGCTTGATTTACTTATGCATTACTCGGCCAGATTTTCAGTTTGTTGTCTCACAGATAAGCAGGTTTATGCATTGCCAAGGTGTTAAGCATTAGCAGGCGGTTAAGCGCATCTTTCGCTACTTGAGTGGTACTCGGCTACTTGGATTGTTTTATCCCAAGGGGGATCACTACCACCAGATTTGCATGCTTTTTCTGACTCAGACTAGGCTGATTGCTATGACACTCGTGTGTCCACTAGTGGCTTTTGCTTCATGCTTGGTAGCTCATGTATATCTTGGTTGAGCAAGAAGCAGCCTACTATGGCCACTTCCAGTTGTGAGGCTGAGTGTAGGGAAGCTTTCAGAGCTACTGTTGAATGTGTGTGGCTCAGACTCCTTATGGCTGATTTGGGTGTTGGTCAGTCTTCTGCCACCACCATCTTCACTGACAGTCAGAGTGCATTGGAAGTTGCGAGGAACCCTGTGTTCCATGCTCTCACTAAGCACATTGAGATGCATTATCATTATGTCAGGGAGAGGTTCTCTGGTGGGGAGATCAGCTTGGCATATGTGCCCATGCAGGAGAACATTGAAGACCTTTTCACGAAGGGAGAGGTTCTCTGGTGGGGAGATCAGCTTGGCATATGTGCCCATGCAGGAGAACATTCCAGACCTTTTCACGAAGGCTCTGCCTAGGGAGAAGTTTGAAGCTTTCCGCAAAGCTTTGGGCTTACTTCCTTTTGTGGATTGATTCCACATAGCTTGGCACTTCCTTATACATGAGTGCAAGCTTCTTGTTCACCGCATCACTCCCAGGGGGGATTTGTTGATATATTTAGGTAGTGATGTGTGTGAACACACTAGGACCGTCGAGGCACTTTTTTCCCTCTTTAGGAGGTTTTTTTCCCCTGGCTTGTATATATGCCTATTGCCCTAATGGGCTACTTATCTTTGTACATTCTCTAGTAATACATTCAGTATTGTGTGTTGTGCTCCAAGCTTCTTCTTCCTTGTGCCGTTTGCGTGCTTCCGCAGACGTCTAACTCCAACAGTTTTAGGGGTTGATCTATCTTGACTACATTATTCATGAAGATTCAAGATCCTCATCATATTGAGAATGTAGTGCATGTGATTCCACATGCTCCTGTAAATAACATACTAAAGGCATTGAAATTAATGTCTTTTATGCCAAGTATATGGGCCCTAATGCAATTTGTTCCCCCCATCCCAAGTATGGCCATAATACTTTCATTTGCAAGCATAGTACAAAGTAGAGATTTAAATTGTAGATTTAAATCGAGATTTAAATTGTTTAAATCGTAGAGGTTTTTAAGAATAAAAATAAAAATCGAAGTTTTTATTCATCAAGAGATTTTTATTTTTTCTTGTATCTAAGGTATGCACAATACCTATTCAAACTCATATATACTCCAATATTGGACAGTAGTGAAAGTAGTGAAAAGTTTATATGACCTGGATGCTTGTTAGTTGTTGTACTTGAGTCATATGTGAGATGCCACCAAAGAGTTAACATTGCAATCATATAAACTCTATAATGTCATTCAGCTATAGGTTGGTACAGATTCATATTGGACGGGGACTTAATTTGATGCCAAAAAATGTACATACACAATTGAAGGAACTTGGCTTTGTAGCTTTTTAAGCCCATAGTGCTATACTACTTAAATCACTGAGCACCAACTTTAACTTAATTTAGTTAGTCAAATCTCTAATAGGCAAGAAAATAATATAGTTCTACCTAGAGAGCAAAGTGGTAATATATGATAGACTACTAGCAAGCATAAGTATCACAATGATCAAATTTTAATTTTAAAAAGAGATCTACCATATGAAACCTTTTTTTTTTTAAGGGAATAAAAATCTCTCAAAACGATTTGAATCGCAAATGCGATTTTTACGATTTTTTTACTATGTTTGCAAGTCCATTGATCTCTAGGTAATTGCTTCACTTTCACAGCATACTCACATTCTCCTCTTTCTTTCCGAGGCATCTACATGTGAAAACAAAAAGCTCCAATCACTAAAGTTTAAACATATACAAATAAATAGACCAATTACTTAAGCTTTAAGGCTGAAGGCATGAAGTTTGAGACTTGAAAAGTTATATTCACCATTCAACGGAGGACTCGTTACCTTCGAGGCTGAAGCTTGAAACTTGATCCTTTTGAAGATACTTGAGGGTAGAAAGCAGCCTTCATAGGTTTTCAGCTTGGCACTTGCTATACATGTGGAGTCAAGAGGGTAGAACACAGGCTTGATAGGCTCTAATGTGCAGAGAACAGCTCAAGACAATACTGGATGAAAATCCAAGTGAAAATGGATGCACGCAGACAATATTGGATGAAAATCCAAGTGAAAATGGATGCACGCAATGGTCAACATATACCAAAATGAATCGAGGCAAAACCCCAAATTCATCCTCAAACGAAAGCGCAACTATAAGTTCATGGTAGTCAACCACAAGACTATGTAGAATATCAGCTCCATTATGCATGGTATCGACTCATTACTATCGACATCCAAACTACTGTCATGACTCATCAATGCCCAATAGTGTGTGTAGAACTAAGAATGAATGCATTCCCACACATGCACCCACAACGCACACACCACGAACACGAACTCACAAGAATCTATGCGAATTCAATTCCTATCACTTTCCAGAAGTGATGAGCAAACTCAGCCATAATGAAATCTAGACATAAAAAACATAGGAAAGATTACAAACAATGCATAATTGGCATGGTGTTCACACCTATCAATTGGTCGCAATTCAAACGAAGAATCTACAAGCGAACATTTTTTTACCCAATTAAGACCTTCAATGGTAAGGTCCATAATAGATTTTTGACTTGGCCATCCGATTGACATTCACAGATGTCTAATTCAGCATACCATATGAGTCCATTTGCAACTCTACATACACGTGACATATCATACATCAACATTGTTATTTGTATGCTTCAACATTGATTTCAATTTTATGTATCATGTATTTGCATTCATACATGATACATAAATCAATTGTTGTAACATGCAAATTACAATGTGTATGTATGTATATACTATATATGTATGACATATCGTAAATGTCTGTATGTGTGTATGTATGTATGGCATAAAAGGATTTAAAGTTTAATACTCCCAAATGCTAAGACTTCCATGTTTCTTCTTTCCACTTAAAAAAAGGCCTTTTCCAAACATGTGTGTAAAGGTCAAGATCCTTAAGACACTGAATTTTTGTATATTGTGAGTCATCACATAGCACTTATCTGTATGTTTAGATTCTTGTTTCTCATTTTTCTTTTGGGCGTTAATTCCTTCTTCCATAATCGAACACTATGAAGACTAAATACCTTCAAATACTAGGAACCCCATGTCTCTTCTTTCCTCTTTTAGAAGGATATTTTCAAAGTTGTGCATATAACCAAGATCCTCGAAAAAACATTTTTCATGACAGAGTACTTATCCATATGTTTGGATCCCTAGTCCTTATCCTTGGTTTGTGAACCTTCTTTCATCCACAATCTAACAATGTAAAGTCTAAATATCCCCAAACTACTTGATTTTCAAGCCACATTGGAGCCAATGTATTCTACACCAAAATACTAATCGTGCATACAGTGCAGACAATTTGCACTTCAATCATATCTGTGACTTACTTCGGCTCTTCATAACGCTTTGCCCAGCTTGTAGTGGCATGCAAGATGCATAGGTATCTTAACTTATTGTATGATATTATCCTTTCATGTGTTGAGGTCTTACTCTTTTTGTTCATGTTGTATTTGCATGTACCCACCTATAATCGCTCAAGTTAAAGATAAGTTTTTATAATACCGATTTACTACTTGGTTCATGGATGGAATCAACTCATATACTGGCGAAAACACTGTTCACATTGAGGCATATGAAAGAATTACCGCAACATTCATATTTTCCAGAGATCTCGCAAAAAAACGAGACGTCAAAAGCACTAGTTTCTTACAGGGTCTTAGCAGGGGAAAGAAAAAACTTAGCAGGGTCTTAACATGCATGATTTCCCATCCGATTTGCAGGGACACTTTTCCTGATGAGAAACGAAAGAACGTCGTTAATCATACGTATACCTGATGGAAGTCACCGGAGCCAGAACCGGCAGAGCTACCAGATGTATTGCTTATGCGGACAGGTACATGGTTAAGAATGCGACGCAGTTTCGTCTCCAACTCCTCGTCTTCGGGCTTCTCAAGAACTACAGCATCCTCCGAAGGTGTCTCTATCACCGCCAGCCGCAGGTCAGAGTCATGTTGCAGAGCCACAAGCTGGGTATTACCATCTGTGTATGTCTGGGAAGTTGTGTAGCGGGGCATGGCTCTCTAACGATCATCCCCAACGTCTTCAGTAGATGTTCCTCGATTTTATCTTGATCGTTCTGTCGAATACTTGTACCTGTGTAAGAAGCAAAGTTTTTAAGTTAATTGAAAGAGGCAATGTACAAATTCTATCAACCTTCTTTCTAATATTTTCTAGCAAGTTTTAAGCAGCCCCTCGTTTGTTGGATTCGAAGGGTCCATGATGCTAGATCACGTCACTTGTACAATCTTTCTTTCTATTGATTAAAGTTTGGAAGAGTGGGCTATTACCGAACTTTTTTTTTGAAAAAAAGGGATTACAACAACCATGTTTTATCAGTAACACACTCTAACCTTGACACACTTATTGGGGGGTTGTAGAGTGTAGTCTCACTTTGAAGACAATAGAAAGTTGGTATATAGAAAACGGAAAAAGAAGACTTATAAAGCATCACAAAACTTGATTATGAAATTTTCATCATTTTGATGAGGGATCCAATGTTTTTTCATCTTATCACTTTGAATTATAGAGACTATTATGTAAGGGAAGGGTGGATCTCTTTTTGTAAGTTTCAACTCCTCACTTTTAGTAAGTATTCTTTTGAAAAGTGTGTCTCAAAATGTGACAAGTATCTCAGAAGTATTCTTGTCTCCTTAAGTTTTAACCACCACTTTTATGCCTTGACAACAAGCAACAATTTTGCCTATGGTGTCTTCTTAAGTTAGTGTAGGTTGTTTCACTTTTGAAGAAAAATGAAAATGTAGATCACATCTTTATGATGATCATTGTCTTGCCTTGGAAATTGAGGTAGCTTAAGATCCTTAGCTAGTGGTCCTTCTCTCACACTATCCCCTATGGTCTCTGGGTTTGGTCTCTCAATGTCTCTCTAGTGGAGCAATGATGTGAAAGATAAGTGAGGAATTGTCACGTTATATTCATGGTATGAGCTCATCTTTGGATGAGTTTCCATGTGGCATTTTAGTAGTGCACTTGCTTTATAGTTAGAGAGTTAGACTCTTTGAGAAAGAGGCAAGAGAAGAATTATTGGACGTGGCTGGGAGGTTCGAATGATAGATCTCTATGTGTGTGCTCGTGCGAGCTCATCCAAGGCTCCATGAGCTGAAGCAAAAGTTGTCTAATATGAGATATCATACCAGAGCATGATTTTGGGCATGCAACTGACGCTGCAAGGTCGAGGGATTTAACCCTTGTCATCATGAAAGAAATCGCTCCAGCCATCCACGCTACCATACCTTTTGGTGTCCATTTTATGGCAACAAACAATTAATCCAAAGGAGTCGTTGCCGTCCACGATATCAAGGAGGAGAGGATGAAAGTCCCTTCTTCTAACTCTTCTCTTGAAAAGAGTTCATGGCATAACCACATGAGCAACAACCTATCACTCTTCTTGCTCTTCATTTTTAGAACGATAATGAAGGTTAAGGAGGCCAACTTCTTGGAGGGAAATCATTCGTATGGAGAGTATCGCATATACACTCTCATCTAGAGTCAAGGATTCCCTCAAATTGCAAGAAAATATAGATTTTAGGTATTCCAAAATAGCCTACTTGCATGAATTATTGCATAATTTACAGGTGCTATTTTGGATAAGTAGCCATTTTGGGAAAGGGGTATGAAGTGGGATTTTGCATAGATTTATGGAAAACATCATGCATACATATAGTATAGTGTATGGAATTCCATATAAAATCAAGAAATTCAAAGATTAACTCAATAGGATGGGAGTTTGAAGCTCCGCAAAATCTCCTTCCATCACTATTTGAGAAAAAATTTCAGCACCTGATTTGATAAATTCCCATTTTGGAAGAGGGAAAAAGAGGTGCATTAGGTATGGATGGATGGGAAAAAATATATATATTGAGTATGTTATATGGACTCCACAATGGAATTATTAGATTCATAAGAATAATAAGTTAAGGAGAAAAAACCCCTTTCCTTCACTTTTTGGAAAAGATTGAGATGTTAATTTTTGTCAAACTCCACTTTTGGGAGTAAGAAAAGAGACCATTTAAGAAGCTTACCATGGATTATTACATAAATACATGAAGTATGGTGTATGTATTACCATGAAAAATGAGAAAATCCAAGAAAAATCCACATTAGTAGCGGATTAGAAGCTTGCTAAAATCTCCCATTTAAGTTTTTGCATGAAAGTAAAAAATCTTGATTTACGCCTCTTTTGGGGAGCAAATTAGCATGCATGAAGGGAGGATTTGGAAAGGTGAAAATAGTCCCGAGCATCTTCATATACTACTCTTTGAGGTTATGAAGAGAATTCTAGGATTTCCTTGATGGAAGAATGCTTTTGGGCACTCCAAAAATCACATTTTCACACTTTTTCTAGCCCCTCCACCAGTCCACTAGTTTTGCATGTCACGCTTGGAGAGGCCATATCTTACGCTAGAAAACTCCAAACTGGATTCAAAGAGCACAAGGTCTACTTTCAGTGATCAAAATAAATTTTTGAAAATATGTATTTTTTTAGGTCTATGCAGGTCTGCAAATTCAGGATAATTTTTGGCAACTATCTTCCAGGAGCCATAGTTTACAAACCGGGAAGGCGATTGAATGATTTGATGTTTTCAAACACTTCAAAGTTTATGTTAGGATATGCAGAGGAAGGTTTAGAGGTCTCGAAGCTCATCGAAAAGGATTGGATGCATGCATTCCGATACCAAACCATTCCGAGATGTATGCTTTATATTTTAGGCATTTTACTTTATATTATGGCATGTTTTGTATGTACATGCATGGATTGGAAAGCATACATCAAAGTTGATCATTTTCCTGATTCTAAAAGTATGGATCAACTTGCTAGGAGTACACTTTTTGATTGTTTGCAGGAAAGATGGTCGATGTTATATTGGATGGCTTGTGTGCCATTGAGTTTATGGTTAAAATTTTTTGGGACTCCATTTCCTTGGGGAAATGCTATCAAAATTTTTCCCACCTCATAGTGTTATATATGCACTTACCTTTAGGTATGAATATTATGGCATGGTAACATGCCTTCTCTCCAAACATCAATAAGATGTGATCATGCTTACAAGCATGTATTTGATGGACTTAGTACCATCATAGTAGTATACATAAGGAGACTTCAATAGTAACCGGATCCCTACACATAATCCTTATGGATTTAGACCATAGGATTGCTAAGGGGAAGAAGATATATATTCAACATTAAGAATGTGCAAAAGCAATTCTATAGGTTATAGAAAGTTGCATACAGGCACAGAAGATATATTTATGATAATCTCCAAGGTAGTGAAGATTTACTTATCTTCACAAGAGTATCATAGTATGAGTAGGAGACTATGGGGTATTATCAAGAATACCCAAAGAGTGATTAGTTTCACTCATGAACATCACTTGAGCAAGTAGTGAAGCATTCCTGCTACACTACTAAGGAAACCATTTAGATGGGATCACAAACATGGGTTTCATGAGAAAGCATTGATGGGTGCTTATGTGATTCGAGTGATGGTTAGGAAGGCCACATGTATGGCACTAGCTCTATGACTTAGAGCATAGATCCCTTAGTTAGAAATAGTTGGGGTACCTAATACATATATGTATGTTGGGATCTACAGAGAGGTTCTTAAACCTTGTCTTGGTACCTAGAAACAAGCTACTTTGGAATAAAAAACAGATATCCACTGTCACATACTATCACATGTTGACTAGAACCAAACTAACTAGTTTGAGGACATGGGACTCATTTGAGTCCACCGACCCAAGTTTAGGATATGGGATTCTTTAGAGTCCACCTACATATTCCATTACATATATGTTGAATATATATTCAACTTAGTGTAGATATGGCATCATGAATTGGAAGAATGTTCCACTGGTATGGGATAGTGGAAACGACTTCGCTTTGAGCACTCTTCTTCTATGGCCAGGGAGAAAAGGACTTATCATTCATGGCATCATGTCTCACTAGATTAGTGGAGAGCTCTTATCAGACATCTCCTTAGGATTGGGATTTAACTTTCATAGTTTAGGGAATATTTATTCTTCTAGTAGAGAATGTGATAGGTGATCTTATCACCATACTCATTTTTTTATTTTCGGGAAGGATAATTCCATTAGTTTAATGTGATCATATAGATCCATGTATAGAGGATGGTAGGCAGAGATAGCTCTTTAGAATGGATATACATGTGTTTATGGTATCATGTCATATCATTGCTGACCATTTTAGTAGATGGCTTTGACCCTTGTAAGAAATTTATTTTCTCCACTCTTCACTACATAAACCTTCATTAGTTAGGGGAGATTTGTTCTCCATCTTCATAGGAATGTATATAATGAGGGATTATGCATTACTATGGAAGAGAGGAGCAAATGAATTCATAAGTTTATCTTTTAAAGAAAAGAGAAAGTGGGAATGAGCTTAGAGATCTATGAGAGATCTCATTTTAGCTCAGTGGTCTCACTTTAGCTCATGTTCTTTGAAAGACAAAAAAGTAAAGGAAAACATGATTTCTTCATAGGAGAAGAACAGAATATGTCTTCCTTTAGAGAGAAGAGGTGTTTAGAAAACATCTCTTACTTTGCATTTCATAAGGACTTCATTTCCTTTACTTTTCAATGTAATTTTCCTTCATATTGAATTTTCATTCTGCTCAAGCCTAGAAGCTTGGCACTTTACACTTGCTTCTTATACTATTACTCCATAGAGTATACATCATATGGACTTAGGTCATTTTGATGACGTCACTTATCGTGGGAGTGATAGTTTAGATGTGGAGTGTATATGGGAGATAGTAGGCATCACTCAAATGGTTTCCCACCTTTTAGATGATTTCATATGAAAATTCTTAAGGGGAAGGATATAGGGAAACAACACACACAGAGATGAACATGTACATAGAGTACATGGGGTTCAGGGGAGTTCGAGCTTTTTCTTGTACCATGATGGATGGACATTTCATTTACATTTTTGAGGATGAAAATGTTTTTAAGAGGAGGGAAGTGTACATTATATTCATGGTATGAACTCATCTTTGGATGAGTTTCCATGTGGCACTTTAGTAGTGCACTTGCTTTATAGTTAGAGAGTTAGACTCTTTAAGAAAGAGGCAAGAGGAGAAGGGAGGTGTGAATGGTAGATCTGTGTGTGTGTGCTCGCACAAGCTCATCCAAGGCTCCATGAGTTGAAGCAAAAGTTGTCTAATATGAGAGGAATTATATGGGGATAACATCAAACCATGTAATCCTCTAAAAATAGAGCATAGTCCCACAAAGATAATTACAAAACCTTCAAGATCTTAGATGCTAAACTTTCCCTCAAATCACTCTAGGTACTTCTAACCTTGAGTATACCCATAAGCAATAGCTTGGTCCTAAACTATCCTCATGTCTATGTAGTTACATCACCTTAGCTCATACATCCCTAGTTTGTCATCCATCTAATTTGGACTAAGTTCTATTAGAAGATTCTATATTAGCACTATGATTTCTCTTCCCCTTACATTTGTTATATGTTTCAAAAACATTCCTCTTTTGTAATTGAGATAATCCATAAGTATCAATCTTCTTAAATGATGCTAGGTCATCACTCATGGCTTAGCATCAAACAAGAGGTTTAATACTTCTTTGGTTCAAAGTTATTCTTATCTCTTCCAACCCTAAATTGAAAAGCCTTTCCAATGCCCAAGAATTAGATCTTTCTCATCTAGTCCAAGATCATCATTGGAAATAGAATAACAATATCTTATTTAGATTCTTCAAGTAAGACTCAATCTAACCACTATGTCTATCTAATCTCCTTATTTCCTTTGATAGAATAGTGATATACCTATCTATGCAATCTAAAAGATAAAGGCAATCTAGAATATTCCTCTAGGAGTAAGATAGAGTTACTCTATGAGTAGAAGACTTACTCTATGGCTCTCTAACGATCATCCCCAAGATCTTGAGAAGATGTTCCTCAAATTTATCGTCATCGTTTCGTCGAATACTTGTGCTTGTGTAAGAAGCAAATTTTTTAAGTTAATTGAAAGAGGCAAAGTACAAGTATTATATCAACGATGCTATAGTGGTAACACACTCTAACCTTGGCACACTTCTTGGAGGGTTGTATAGTGTAGTCTTGCTGTCAAGACAATAGGAATTTGGTATGTGAAAAAAGGAAAAGCAAGACTTATAAAGCATCACAAAACTTGATTATGAAATATTCATCATTTTGAGGAGGAATCCAGCGTCTTTTCATCTTATCACTTTGGATTATAGAGACTATTATGTGAGGAAAGGGTGGATCTTTATTTGTAAGTTTCAATTCTTCACTTTTAGTAAGTATTCTTTTGAAAAATGTGTCTCAAAATGTGACAAGTATCTCGAAAGTATTCCCTTCTCTTTAAGGTTTAACCACCACTTTTATGCCTTGACAACAAGCGACAATCTTGTCTCTAAGATTTGATATTATTATGATGTCTTCTTAAGTTGGTGTAGGTTGTTTCACTTTTGAAGAAAAATGTAGACCACATCTTTGTAATGATCATTGTCTTCCCTTGGAAAGTGACGCAGATTAAGATCCTTAGCTAATGGGCCTTCTCTCACACTATCCCGTATGGTCTTTGGTTTTGGTCTCTCGATTGATTAGTCCTCGATGGATGGTTAAGTTTCTTAATGTTGTTTTTCCATAAAACACAATTGAGTTTGAACATATATCAACTATGTTTTGAGATCATCAAATGAGTTAACAAGCATATACATGAGCATTTCTAGTGTTTGCATTTTCTTAATGAGTGTAGCATATTGTTTGTGAGTAACAAACTAATCATACATATCAATATCCTATTCTTCCTCATGGATGTCTACATCTTCACTTCTCATAACAGTGTCTTTGTTGTGGAGTGGATTCCATTATATAGCACATCCTTTTGCGTGACTTAGAGAAATAAGTTATATACACGAATGATAGGGCACATAGATTACTAAAATGGCCAATCCACCCTCTACGTGACCCTCTTTATATAGGGTTCTTCCTATAGGTGAGGAGCTATCTCCTCCATAGTTTTTCCACCCACTCTTTCTATAGAAAGACTAGCATAGGATGTGAGAGCTGTTAGCCTCTCCTCTTATTTCTAAGGCTCACCCCTAAGATTATGTAACATTTACTTTCCCTTAGTTTTGTCTTGTCTCCAAAATGGCATTGGAAAGCATATGGGAAAGTTTTCCTAACCATCCCTCCCACTCGCCCCTATGTAGAATGTACATAGTCATCTATATGTGTTGATTCCCCATATCCTTCCCCTTAAGAAGACCCTTGGGAAGACAAAGCAAAAGTGGAAAATCTTCTTTTAAGTGTCTACTATCTCCCATTTACACTCAACTTCCAAACTATTATTCCCATAAAATCAATATCATTCAAGTGACCTCTCCATAATATATGATGTCTCTCTGGTGGAGAAATGATGTGAAAGATAAGTGAGGAATTACATGGGGATAACATCAAACCATGTAATCCTCTAAAAATATATCATAGTCCTACAAAGGTAATTACAAAACCTTCTAGATCTTAGATTCTAAACTTTCCCTCAAATCACTCTACGCACTCCTAACCTTGAGTATACCCACAAGTAATAGCTTGGTCCTAAACTATCCTCATTTCTATGCATATCCATCACCTTAGCTCATACATCATTGGTATGTCATCCATATAATTTGGACTAAGTTCTATTGGAAGATTCTATATTAGCACTATGATTTGAACTCTATTCTTTCTCTTCCCCTTAAGTTCGCTATATGATCGAAAAAACATTCCTCTTTTCATATTCAAATAATCCATAAGTATCAATCTTCTTAAATGATGCTAGGTCATCATCCTCAAGCTCAATACCAAACAGAAGGTTTAATACTCCTTTGGTTCAAATTTATTCCTATCTCTTCTAACTTTAAATTGAAAAGTTTCGAATGCCCAAGAATTAGATCTTCCTCATCTAGTTGAAGAACATCATTGGAAATAGAATAACAATATTTGATTTAGATTCTTCAAGTAAGACTCAATCTAACCACTATGCCTATCTAATCTCCTTATTTCCTTTGATAGAATAGTGATATACTATCTAGGCAATCTAAAAGATAAAGGCAATCTAAAAGATAAAGGCAATCTAAGATAGATCTACTCCATGAGTAAAAGACTTACTTCCAGTAAATTAATAATGTAAAGTAACCTTTTCTTTTATATATTTTCTTTTTTTCATCTCTTCCTTGAAAGAGAATGTGGATGAATAAATCTCTAAATCATCACATATATACACTTTTAATAGAATAAGAGTTATGGAGATAAAATCTTCTAATCATATTCTTGGAATAACAAATCTTCCCATGTGAGAAACTTGTGTCTTAAGGAGGTATTCTCCTTCTTTTTTAATAAAAAAATGCTATGCACAAATGATGAGTCATTTTCTCCTTGACCATTGAAGAAACTTTATCAAAGGAAAGTTTTCTCCACCATCCCATACCAAGTGGATCACCCTTCCAATCCATGTGTCACATCCTCATCAAACCAACTATAAATTTCACATTCAAATTGGAACTCTAATAAAGTTCAACTCAAAGTGGATTCTTATAGTTATGCACTCTTATGAATTAAATAAGGATTTTTACAAATCCTCTTTAATCTTGAAACCAATAAACTTGGTTTACTTGATCTCTCAATCATTGGATATCCTTGTGTACCCATACTACTTATTCTTAATCACCAAGATAAAATCTAGATACTTTGCATGATCCTTTGCTACATTCTTGTCCTTCCTTAGATCCCCTTTTATATCCTTGAATTGGTAGTTCCTGTATCCACTTTGTCTTTTACTAATCCAAATTCTATTCCTTGGTATTTTTTCCTCTATGGTTGGTGCATAAGCATAGGTCTTCACTTGGACCTATAAGCACCCATCAGTGATTTCTCATGAAACTCACATCATGGATTCTCTTCACGTGGTTTCCTAAATGTCTAAGAAATACATGCTTCACCATTTTACTCAAGTGATATTATAGACTAATATGTTTCACTTCTTTGTGATATTCCATAGTCTCTTATTCATGTTTGTGTGAATTTTTTGAAGGAAATAATTCTTTCTTATCCTCTCTTCACTCCTTTTTGCAGATCCTCTTCTTGCATGGCTTAGAATGGCCTATGGATTGGAGTAAAGGAATTGCGTTCTTCTCACCTCTTTCTGCATGACCTCCATGAATGAGCTTAGGAAAGAAACCTTCATGAGTAGAGATGATTAACACCTTATGAATAAGAATATTGTCCTACACATATTCTTTGCTTGTGAGAGAGGAATAGAATACATTCTAGCTTTCATGTTCCCACAAGGGGGCCTACTGTTTTAGCTTGTGGGGTTCATGAAACGGATGAGGGAAAGATGTAGATTGTGGAGGATGGTTGAAGAAAGGAAAAGGAAGGGTGCCTCTATTGGAAAATCACACATGCATTATAGATATTTGTTGTATAACTATGGATCCAAGAGCCAAAAGTCATGGGTTTTGAGGGTCCAAAGCCCCTTGGAAAACCCATGGAGTTATAAAGAAAACCTTGGGAAAGTGTCTCAAAGAATATGGTTTGAACCCTTGAGCTATTGGGATTTATTTACTTCTATTTGAGGTGTTCAGAACCGTCGGATTGATATTTCCTAAGGATATGGTAGTTAAACCTTAGGGAGGGCCCTCAAGCCTTTGGATTTGCATGTACAATCTTGGGAGGAATCTTTTTAGAATCCATGTGAGAGCCATGTGATTTCATGTAACTTCCAAGGTTAGAATGCCTTGGATTAGAATCCACGTGGAGAAGACACTTGGCAATCTCTACCCACATTTCCCGTCGTGTCTTAGATGTATATATATATATATATATATATATATATATATATATATATATATATATATATATATATATGGGTGGAGTTGGTTGGGGGACACATGCATCTCTCACCCCTTGTGGGGTTTAGATTTGGATCTTGCGTGACTTTGCTACCTTGATTTAGTTTGATATTTGGCTTTATTTTATAGTCCTCTTGTTGTGAGAGGATACCTGTTGGGGGTTTTCTTGGACGTGAAGGAGTTTGAGGGTTTGTAGGAGAAAAAGAAGAAGAACAAGAGACGAAATAACTCAGACAAGCTTCTATAGAAACACCTTTGAACCTTCGAACCTTGAGTTTTTTATTACAATAGAAGGATTATACTATTTCGTTCAATCCAAGTGAAGGCGCAATTACAGAGAATGCTCAATCATAAAAGATCAATTATCTCAGAATCTCCCAGCAGCCGGCCTCTTTTGCACCAGTCCTTCACTTGCTTCCAGCTTCTCCTTGTGCATACCTTGCACTAAGCTTCCACGAGTTGAGGGACTAATCTCTTTCGGGCCTGATCGCGGATAGAGACTTTTGGGATTGGTCTCCTGCTTCGCACTCTCTGCACACCTCCTTAGCCACACTTCTTGCACTCTTCACTTCACTTCCTAGGGTCGTCACACACCAGTGACTCTTCACTTCTCTTCCTGCTTTCCGTGTCCAAGAATAGCCTTTTGTCTCTCTTTTGTTGAGTCCGCCGGTTCGCGCACTCTAACTGTAATACAATCTTGGAGCCCTTTCAATGTCCCAAGATTGTCTTTTTAACTGGTCATCAACAACTCACTACTTTGTCCTGTAGTGACTTTAGAACAAAAGTGACTTTAAGAATACAATTTTGATTGGGCGGCCCTATTTCCACCTCTTCCATACCTTCACCTTCCTTTTAATTCTTTACTTTTGCACCTAAGATTTTAAATTCATCCTTTGAACCTTAAGAGAAAAAATACTTTGCATCCTTAGTTTCAACTGGTTAGGGCTCGACAGATGCCCACCACCTAAAGATCTCTCCGTCCCGAAGAGACAACAGCAATACATGTAGAAAATTGCAAAGACACAGATATGAAAACAACGAAGCTGAGGCAAGAAAAGAGTTAAAGGGGCGTATATTATTTAAGTAAGAAAAAGAATAAGGCACCCTATAAGAATTATTGAGAAATCAGAGGGAGGAGAAAATTATTGACAAAGCAATAATGGAATCTAAGAGCAATTATTATGAAGGGGATGAGCAATTTATTGAGACTGTGGATGGCAAATTATTGTGCAGGGTGATTGAGATTCTCAGCCGATGTGGGTGGAGAGGGGGGCAAAGGAGCAGAAGCTTGTTCAATCATATGCTGTAGCGAATTAAGGCATTGCCTAAGATTATCCCTTTCCCGTCGGATACGTCTGCATGCAGCATTAGCACAAAGCCCTAAGTTAGAGCGATTCTGAAGATCTTCTAAGGCTTTCAACGTAGAGTCGGCCATATCGCGATAATGATCTCTCTCTTCTTTGAGCAATCGCGTCGTTTCATTGAGCGAGTGCCATTGAGAATTGGCCATGCGATTGATGTTTTCTATTGTGGAGATATACTGTTGATGAATCGAAGCGGCTGCCGATACCGAATCCAAGGAAATCTGGGAGGCCTGAGCATTGCCGAGAGCAACTACACTCGCGTCCTGTAGTAATTGCAAAAAGGAAGGGGTTGATGGGAGGTCAAAGTGCGGAGGAGGAGTGGCCGATGGATCAGGAGGGAGAGGGGAAGGAGGGATTACCGGCGGATGAGGAGGAAGGGTTGTAGTGGAAGATGGATTGGGAAGGGAAGGAGTGTGGGAGGGAAGTGGTTGACTGACAGGAACATTAATGATAGGGGGTGAGGTGGAATCCGGAGGAAGTGGGGGCATACACGTGGGGTTTTGAGGGTTGAGCTGCGTTTGAATGAGTGGCTTGAAAGCTGAAGAGAGGGGAGGTCTAGGGATAAGGGGAGGGGTAGGCATGGACGGAGAAGTGGTAGATGCTGGAGGGATAGGTGAAGAAGATTGGGGAGGGAAGGAGGGGATATCAGGTGGTGCGGATACTGGTGTCGATGCGGAAGCTGAGTCAATTGAGATTAGAGGGGGAGAGGGAGATTGAGCAATGGAAGGTAGCCCAGGTTGGTAGGGAGAAAAGCAACATTGTGGGCAGATTGTGCAGGAATTTGATAGATCCAAGCTAAGAAGGGCGCAGAATAGATGGAAAATGCATGAGAGCCCCTAGAGATAGCCTCGCGGAGGCGACGGGATCGCAAAGTCAAGGAACTATAGATGAGGGTTGCGTAAGGGTAGGGACGGCTATGGAGAAAGCAGAAAAGCGGATCGGCAATACGAATATCTGACCAGGGGAGCGAAGATGTGGGACTACGCAGTAAAAAGAAAAAAATGAACATATTGAGAATGGTGGTCATGCGGAGTGAAAACCTAGCATTACTTTGAAAGTGATCGGTACAAAAGGCAATGGTAGCCGAGGCTGACAATCCAGAGTATAGGAAGGGGGAAGCACTAAAATGTAAGAGGGAGGACCCAATATTGGTGGCAATGGCTGGGATGGAGATAGTGCCTGTTCTATAATGAGGGAAAAGGCGGATAGCTTCATAAACCTAGGTAAAATTGGATGGATTATTGAAGAAAACGTTGGCCAAGCCCCACAGGTCCGCCTGCTGAAGATCTTCAATGGAAAACATTTGACGAAGGGCAATGGTAGGTAGGGATAAATGCATACGGATTTGCAGGTTTAAGTCAGGTGGAAGAAACAGGCGCATATAATCCCCGGTTGGCGAAGATGGGTGTGAGGAATGAGACACAGATGGGGAAGGAGAAGGAGGGTGAGGGATGGGAGGTGGGGAATAAAGGTCGGTGGAATCAGAGTGTATGGAATAAATAGGAATAGCAAGAAGGGCAGTAGGAGGAGCCGAGTGCGATGCATCTTGCGGGGGGTTAGCGGGAACAGAGTGTTCTGCCGAGTGAGTAGGTTGATTTGGATGGCCGGAAGGAAGCGCGGATGTGGGAGAGGATTGATTGTGATGGTTGGGAGGAAACTCGGACGGAGGAGTATGTTGATTGGAATGGTTTGTAGGCAGTGCGGGCGGCGTGGGTTCTGAAATATCACCCGGAGCGGAGGGGTCGGCCATGATGGAAACGAGGATAAGAAGCTGAGCAATAGAAATCCAATGTCCTGGATGGTTGGCAAGGCCCCGAATCGATTGGTTGCAAGTCTCTTCTTTTAGTGGAATTTCTTGAAGGTCTTGGAGGTGGAGGGGAGTTGTGGGGGGAGAGGGTGGGGAAAGATGATGTGATGGTGGCGGGGTAAACGGAGGGGAAGGGTGGATTGCTCTCGGGTGGGGAAAGTGGGGGGAAGCCGCGAAAGGAATTGGAGGGCGCTGGCGGGGGTAATGGGAGTGGGTAAATTGGAGGGGGTAAACGGAGTGGAGGAGTGGATGGCGGGGTGAGTGGAGGGGAGGGGTCGGGGAAGAGAGGGTGGGCGGTGCGGAAGTAACCAGAGGGGGAAGGTGGTGAGCGGGTCCAAATGGAGGGGGAGGCGGAGGAGATATGCGGGGGTAAGTGGAGGGGTGGGAGGGGATGGAGGGAGGGGACGCTAGCAGGGTAATCGGGTGGAGAGCGGCGGTGGTTGTGGAGGGAATAGATGGAGGGGGCGGGGGAGGATGGAGGTGGCGCTTCGGGGTTATATGGAGGGGGCGGAGGGGCTGCCTGCTGCGAGAAGGATGGAGGATTGGTTGGTGTGAGATGGAGGGGGGCGGGGAAGGATGGAGGTGGCGGCGGGGGTAAACGGAGGGGGAGAGAGGTGGAGAGGTGGGGTCAAATGGAGGGGGAGGCAGAGGAGATATGCGGGGGTAAGTGGAGGGGTGGGAGGGGAGGATGGAGGGGGGCGCTGGTGGGGTAATCGGGTGTAGAGCGGCGGGGTTGTGGAGGGAGTAGATGGAGGGAGAGGCGGCGGAGATATGCGAGGTGAGTGGAGGGATGGGAGGGGATGGAGGGAGGGGCACTAGCGGGGTAATCGGGTGGAGCGCGGGGGTTGTGGAGGGAGTAGATGGAGGGGGGCGGGGGAGGATGGAGGTGGCGTAGGTGCTGCCTGCGGGGTGATATGGAGGGGGCAGAGGGAGTAGAGGGAGGGGGGGCGGGGGAGGATGGAGGGGGCGCTGGCGCGGTAATCGGTGGAGAGCGGCGGGGTTGAGGAGGGAGTAGATGGAGGGAGAGGCGGAGGAGATATGCGGGGAAGTGGAGGGATGGGAGGGGATGGAGGGAGGGGGATGGAGGTGGCGGCGGAGGTAAACGGAGGGGGAGAGAGGTGGAGAGGCGGGGTTAAATGGAGGGGGAGGCGGAGGAGAAATGCGGGGGTAAGTGGAGGGGTGGGAGGGGATGGAGGGGGCGCTGGTGGGGTAATCGGGTGGAGCGCGGGGGTTGTGGAGGGAGTAGATGGAGGGGGGCGGGGGAGGATGGAGGTGGCGTAGGTGCTGCCTACGGGGTGATATGGAGGGGGCGGAGGGAGTAGAGGGAGGGGGGCGGGGGAGGATGGAGGGGGGCGCTGGCGGGGTAATCGGTGGAGAGCGGCGGGGTTGTGGAGGGAGCAGATGGAGGGAGAGGCGGAGGAGATATGCGGGGTAAGTGGAGGGATGGAAGGGGATGGAGGGAGGGGGCACTGGCGGGGTAATCGGGTGGAGCGCGGGGGTTGTGGAGGGAATAGATGGAGGGGGGCGGGGAAGGATGGAGGTGGCGCTGCGGGGTTATATGGAGAGGGCGGAGGGGGATGGAGGTGGCGGCGGAGGTAAACGGAGGGGGATAGAGGTGGAGAGGTAGGGTCAAATGGAGGGGGAGGCGGAGGAGATATGCGGGGGTAAGTGGAGGGGTGGGAGGGGATGGAGGGGGCGCTGGTGGGGTAATCGGGTGGAGCGCGGGGGTTGTGGAGGGAGTAGATGGAGGGGGGCGGGGGAGGATGGAGGTGGCATAGGTGCTGCCAGCGGGGTGATATGGAGGGGGCGGAGGGAGTAGAGGGAGGGTGGCGGGGGAGGATGGAGGGGGGCGCTGGCGGGGTAATTGGGTGGAGCGCGGGGGTTGTGGAGGGAGTAGATGGAGGGGGGCGGGGGAGGATGGAGGTGGCGTAGGTGCTGCCTACGGGGTGATATGGAGGGGGCGGAGGGAGTAGAGGGAGGGGGGCGGGGGAGGATGGAGGGGGCGCTGGCGGGGTAATCGGTGGAGAGCGGCGGGGTTGAGGAGGGAGTAGATGGAGGGAGAGGCGGAGGAGATATGCGGGGAAGTGGAGGGATGGGAGGGGATGGAGGGAGGGGGATGGAGGTGGCGGCGGAGGTAAATGGAGTGGGAGAGAGGTGGAGAGGCGGGGTTAAATGGAGGGGGAGGCGGAGGAGAAATGTGGGGGTAAGTGGAGGGGTGGGAGGGGATGGAGGGGGCGCTGGTGGGGTAATCGGGTGGAGCGCGGGGGTTGTGGAGGGAGTAGATGGAGGGGGGGCGGGGGAGGATGGAGGTGGCGTAGGTGCTGCCTGCGGGGTGATATGGAGGGGGCGGAGGGAGTAGAGGGAGGGGGGCGGGGGAGGATGGAGGGGGCACTGGCGGGGTAATCGGTGGAGAGCGGCGGGGTTGTGGAGGGAGCAGATGGAGGGGGGCGGGGGAGGATGGAGGTGGCGTAGGTGCTGCCTGCGGGGTGATATGGAGGGGGCGGAGGGAGTAGAGGGAGGGGGGCGGGGGAGGATGGAGGGGGGCACTGGCGGGGTAATCGGTGGAGAGCGGCGGGGTTGTGGAGGGAGCATATGGAGGGAGAGGCGGAGGAGATATGCGAGGTAAGTGGAGGGATGGAAGGGGATGGAGGGAGGGGGCACTGGCGGGGTAATCGGGTGGAGCGCGGGGGTTGTGGAGGGAGTAGATGGAGGGGGGCGGGGGAGGATGGAGGTGGCGTAGGTGCTGCCTGCGGGGTGATATGGAGGGGGCGGAGGGAGTAGAGGGAGGGGGGCGGGGGAGGATGGAGGGGGCGCTGGCGGGGTAATCGGTGGAGAGCGGCGGGGTTGAGGAGGGAGTAGATGGAGGGAGAGGCGGAGGAGATATGCGGGGAAGTGGAGGGATGGGAGGGGATGGAGGGAGGGGGATGGAGGTGGCGGCAGAGGTAAACGGAGTGGGAGAGAGGTGGAGAGGCGGGGTTAAATGGAGGGGGAGGCGGAGGAGAAATGCGGGGGTAAGTGGAGGGGTGGGAGGGGATGGAGGGGGCGCTGGTGGGGTAATCGGGTGGAGCGCGGGGGTTGTGGAGGGAGTAGATGGAGGGGGGGCGGGGGAGGATGGAGGTGGCGTAGGTGCTGCCTGCGGGGTGATATGGAGGGGGCGGAGGGAGTAGAGGGAGGGGGGGCGGGGGAGGATGGAGGGGGGTGCTGGCGGGGTAATCGGTGGAGAGCGGCGGGGTTGTGGAGGGAGCAGATGGAGGGGGGCGGGGAAGGATGGAGGTGGCGCTGCGGGGTTATATGGAGGGGGCGGAGGGGGATGGAGGTGGCGGCGGCGGTAAACGGAGGGGGAGAGAGGTGGAGAGGCGGGGTTAAATGGAGGGGGAGGCGGATGAGGTATGCTGCCTTGGGGGTGGAGGGAGGGGCGCTGGCGGGGAGGCGGAGGTTTGACCAGAGGGAGTTGCAATAAATTGGCAATGGAAATTGATGAGGATATGGAGGGGTATTTGCTGAAACTGAGGCAGCAAGAATGAATGAGAGGGTTCATTTTATAGCAAGGAGGAATGAGGGATCACCTCACAGAAAGGGATGGTTCATCTTAAAAGAGGGCTCAAAAGAGAGGAGAAGCAAGCTCTAATCTTATCCATTCAAGAGATAAACAAAGGAAAGGGCATAATTGAAAGTTATTGAGCAAAACTAAGAGCCATACAAAAAATTGACGCCCAATTTTATTTAACGATGAATTTTTTATGATTTTTATTGATGAAATAGCACAAAGGAAGAAAACTTGCGCCCAAAAATGCGAGAGCATTGCTGATTATTACTACTTATTAAAACAATCCAAAACAATTAGGAAACAAAATAAATGAAAATGCAATGGTTATGATACTTGATAATAAGCCTTGAGTCTGGAAATGTTTACTAAAGGTAGGGTGTCGCCAGCGAGGGTTTCCAATTGCACAGCACCCCAATGCAATATCTTCAACACGCGAAAAGGCCCTTCCCAATGAGGGTATGAGGGTTAGGTTTATGGAGAAGAACTAACATGCCTGCTTCAATGTTGTTTTTCCACAGATGTTGATCATGTGCCTCCTTCCGCTTCATCTGAATCTCTATCAATTGTTTGGTCGCTAGTAGACGAATCTCCTCCACTTTATGTAGTGCTCCTAGCCTTTGAGAGACATCACAATCCTTCTTTCCCTGCATGAATGCTATCTTAGGCGATCCATGTAAAAATTCAAAGGGCTCGATAGGTAATATGCCATAAACCAGTTGGAATGGGGAATATCCAGTGGCCTCTTTGTAGGCTAACCTGTATGCCCAAAGTGTACCTAGGTACGCAATGCCCCATGAAGTGGGTTGCAACATACACTCCTTTCTTAACATTGCAATTAAAACCTTATTTGTCGACTCAGCCTGTCCATTTGCTCGTGGGTAGTAAGCACAAAGGTCCTATGAAGAATTCTATACCTGTTGAAGATTTCTTGCAGGACTTTATTGACAAAATGTGTACCTTGATCAGTACAAATTTCAAGTGGACAACCAAACCTGCAAATGATGTTACTATAAATGAAATCAGCAACAGTTCGGGCAGTGCAATCGGAGGAGGCAATAGCTTCAGCCCACTTTGTCGCATACTCTGTAGCTGTCAAGAGATATTTTTCTCTTTTTGGAAAAGCGGGAGGGTAGATGGGCCCTACAAAATCTAGCCCCCACTTCTCGAATGGTTGCCAGGAGGTGGAAATAACCAAGGGGTTATGTCTCTGCTTTGTTGGCTTAGGTCCACACCTCTGGCAAATGTCACATGCCTTTCCCCATTCATCTGCATCCCGAAATAGTGTAGGCCACCATAGACCCACATCCAGTATCCTCTGACTCATAATATGTCCTGGGAGGTGCCCACCACCTGTGCCTTCATGTACAGAGTGAAGGACTTCCCTCACTTCTTCTGCTTCCAAACACTTCCTGAACCGATCATCTTTGCCCTGTCTGTACAATTTATCTTGGATGAAGGTATATGGTCTACTCTTGAGTAAGAGGCTCTTCTTTTGTACAACACTAGCCTTTTCTGGATACAATCCAGTTTTAATAAAATTTTTAATGTCGTAATACCAACCTTGAGCTTTCACAGCAAACAGATGAGCATCTGGAAAGTCATCATTGATTCCACTAGTTTGATTCATCATCTTTATTCTGGATAGGTGATCCGCCATAACATTGTCTTTTCCTGGTTTATGGACTACAGAAAAGTCAAACTCTTGGAACAACAATAACCACCTCCATATTCTACCGGTGGCTTGGGGTTTGTTGAGTAGGTATTTTAGTGGTTGGTGATCTGATATAATAATAAATTTTACCCCCAGTAAGTAATGACGGAATTTTTGGACAGCAAAGACCATTGCTAGGGCTTCCCTTTCAGTAGTACTGTAATTCCTCTCAGCCTTGGTCAATATTCTACTGGCATATTGAATTGGCCTGTCCACTTTAAATTCTTCACTAGGTTGGGTCAAAACTGCCCCTACTGCATATGCACTGGCATCGACATGTATATGAAAGATTTTTGACCACTCAGGTGTGACCAAGATAGGAGCACACACCAACCTTGACCGTAATGTCTGATATGCTTTTTCCTCCTCTTCTTCCCATTTAAAAGGTACTTCCTTACCTGTAAGTCTAGTCAGAGGTCTAGCTATCTCTGCATACATTTTTATAAACCTTCTATGATAACCGGTATGCCCCAAGAAACTATGGATCTCTTTAGGAGATTTAGGTTTAGGTAACTTTAATATAGAAATGATTTTGTCAGGATCTGGGGCCATACCTTTAGCTGACACCACATGTCCTAAAAGGGTTCCTTCTGTCACAAAGAAATGACATTTATTTGGATTGAGCTTTAACTTAGTCTCTCTGCATCTTTGGAAAATATTTTGCAGCTGCCTCAAGTGGTGGTCCAAACAATCTAGATGAGTTTCCTTGTGAGATCCTGAAAACGAAAAGAAGTCATCCATGAAGATTCTAAGTGATTCCAGCAATAGGGGGCCAAAAATGAGATTGACCGTTCTGTTAAAGGTGGCTGGAGCATTTCTGAGCCCAAATGGCATTTTTACATACACATATGTTCCCCAAGGTGTGATAAAAGCAGTCTTTTCACGATCCTTTGGATGTATTGATATTTGATTATAGCCACTGAATCCATCCATAAAACTATATAATGCATGCCCAGCCACTTCTTCAATGACCTGTTCTGCAAAAGGCATAGGGAACCCATCTGGAATGGTCACCTTGTTGAGAGCTCTAAAGTCAACACAAATTCTGATTTTATTAGTATTCTTCTTCGGTACTATAACCATAGGCGAGAGCCACTCTGAGTGTTCCACAGGAATGATGATTCCTGCATCCTCCATCTTTTGGATTTCCACATAGACGGCTTCGGCATACTTTGGATTAAGTCTATAACTCCTTCCTCTGATGGGTCTGGCTCCATCAACCAGAGGGATTCTGCGCTCTCCATAAGATGCAGGCTCTCCTTCTAAGTCTTTATAATGCCAGGCAAAAACATCTGCATACTGGGTCAAGAATGATTTTACCTTTTCAAGGAGCTCTGGGTGGCTCCACAACCAAGTGGCCACCAGAACTGGTTGATTATTGTTTTGAGTGCCTAAGTGTATTTCTTGGACCGGATTTCTTGTTACCGTATTATCTCCGTGTGCATCTGCTTCCTTGTCTTCTTCTACTAGCTTTTCGTGCATTGCTTCATAAGCAGGTGTATTTTGGACTTCGATGTGTTCCTCCTTGTCCTGCATCCATCCTGCAGGGATTTCTTGAATTGGGAAAGAACATTCAACCTCAGAAATTTTTTACCTTGTTTTTAGCTTTAGAAACTTCGTTATCTGTGGTTGACACATCCTCCTCCAATTTGTATTTGAGGGGTATCTTCCTGCCCCTTCTGTGGTCAGTGATGGGCTCTCCCAATCCATCAACCTGGACCTTTTCCTTGTCTTCATCATAACCTTCAGTCGTGCCAGGATTATCAAGAAAAATTCCAAAACAAGAGGAAGAGTTGCCTGCTTGGAGCCAACTTAGAATATCCTCTTCTTCCTCAAAATCTATTTGGGGTTGGTCCTCCGCTTCTGTTTCCATGCAAATGCTCACTGTTTGCATCATACTAGTGTTTCCTTGATTGTCTGGGCCTTCTTCTAAATGAATTTGTGTCAGCTCCTGCCCTTTCTTTTGTACCCACATAGTGTCCTTACCCCAATCATGAATGACACTGGCATGCCTCAGCCAAGGTCTTCCAATTAAGAGAGGAAATCCTCCTTCAACCTGGGGCAATCTTAAAACCACAAAATCCAGAATGAATAGATTACCTTGCACTTCAAGTGGAACTTTTGGGATTACCCCCAAGGGCCTTACTTTGCTCTGATCTGCCAACGTAACCGTGAAATTTGCAGGTCTTGAAGGGTGGAGTCCAATCTTTTTCATGGTATGTTCAAGCATCAAGTTAATGCCAGAACCACCATCTACAATAACACCTTGAAATTCATGACCCTTGATTGATATTGTAAGCCGAGGACTTTTATAATCCGTAAGGGGTGCTTCCCCCATAATTATCCCTTTATGTAAAATAGCAGTCTTGGCCACTAAGCTTGTAGTAGAAGCCTCATCAATTATCTGCAATAATTCTGACCTGAATTTCCCATCCATCTTTATTAATTCAAAAATACTAACCTCCTTCTTCATGGACTTGAGTAGTTTTGAAGCCTCTGACTCTTTAATAGAGTGAGCTTCATTTGCTTTGCCAAGCTCTTCTTGAGCCCTGTTGAAGGCATGCCCAATGGCATCACTGGTGCCTATGAGATATTCCTTTTGGTTTGTGTCTGCACTTGTGGTGGCTTTATCTTCAAATGCAACTCTGTCTTTGTTCAATTCCTTAATTATCGATTCTTGATTTTCTACCACTTTTGTCGTTCCCTTGCTTCTTGTCTGTACTGCAAAAGATTCGAGTTCTTCTAATTGTACCACTCTGGTAGATGGTGAGGGTTCATTTACCTTAGGTAATGTTTCCTCCTTGAATACCGAGATCATTTGGAGATGGGGTCCGGAAGTAGAGGCTTGATTCTTAGGACAACAGTTTGTATAGTGATCCCTGGCCTCTGGACAGTTCCTGCAAGGAGGTGCATTTTCTGGGAGAGTGCACCTAGATTGGTAGTGCCCGCATTCTCCACATCTGAAGCAAATAATTGGCCTTCTAGGCCCATTTGCAAAGTTAGTTCTCGGTCTAGGATTATAGTTGTTACCTTGGTTTGCTGCTGCTGCCATTACATTTGCTGGTGGCAAGAGTCCTCCTTGTGTCCAGTATGTCGTTGTCGGTATTCCCCTTACTTGGCAATCATGGGCCTCATGCCCAATCTTCTTGCATAATTGACAAGTCACATTTAGCAGAGGACATTCACTTACTATGTGACCTTGCTTGCTGCACATGGAGCACCAGAGTCCGTTCTTAATGCCGCCTGCTTTGAGCTCTTGCAATTCTTGTCTCAGCTGAGCTAGTTCTTCTGCTTGAGCCTCCTCTTCCTTTTGGAGCTTGAGGGCTTCAATCTCTTTTCTCAGCTGAGCTACAGCTGTCTCCTCCTCTGTGTAGGGCTTATTCCTTTTCAAGCCCTCCAGCTCCCTTCTTAACTGGATGACTGGGTCCTCCAGTTCTGTACCATATGATGGTTGGGAAGAAGTTGCACCATACTGGTGCCTTATCTGTTCCAAGCGTGTGGCCGTATTGATGAACTCCTCGACAGAGGCATTAGGTAGCACTAACTCTTTTATTTTGCATTGGGTGACCACAGGTAGGGGTTTGGCTAACCATTTCTTGACAAAGAAATCGTGTGGTGGGTCTGGTAGTTTAGCCATTAGTGCTTTGGCCCTGGTCACAAACTCTGGGAACTTTTCTCCTGGACCCAATCTCAAGTTTTCTAACTCTTCGATAATGATCTCTGCCGTGTTTCCGTGCTGAAACTGATTTTTGAAGGCCTCTTTCATCAAATCCCAAGAGGTAAAGTGGTTTTCAGCAAACTGGCTAAACCACTTGTCTGCCAGACCTTCCAAAGTGGCAGGGAAGAGTATCAAGAAGGCATCTTCCCTACCCATTAGACCTCTAGTCTTGCATAGTGCAAGAAATCTTCGAATGTGCTCATCTGGATCCTCATGGGCTAAACCTCTGAAAGAGGGAAATTTTATGTTTAATCTGGAGAGTAAAGTTTCTAGGTCCACCTGTCCTGCCATGCTTCCTACCGATGAAGTCGATGAAAGTGGACTTGATGATCTTCTGTTCGCCTTTCTTCTTGTCTGCTTGCACTTGACCCTCAAGGTTTGTGACCGGGTCGCGGTCATGAGCTGTTCATAGTTCACCTGAAATGAGACACTTGATATACGTACTTACCTCAACTGGAGTATTACTGTTGGCACTGGAATAGATCTTCTCCTAGGCTCAAATCTCCTTGTAAGTCCCACCGGGCGTGCCAAATTTGTTGGGGGTTTTCTTGGACGTGAATGAGTTTGAGGGTTTGTAGGAGAAAAAGAAGAAGAACAAGAGACGAAATAACTCAGACAAGCTTCTACAGAAACACCTTTGAACCTTCGAACCTTGAGTTTTTTATTACAATAGAAGGATTATACTATTTCGTTCAATCCAAGTTAAGGCGCAATTACAGAGAATGCTCAATCATAAAAGATCAATTATCTCAGAATCTCCCAGCAGCCGGCCTCTTCTGCACCAGTCCTTCACTTGCTTCCAGCTTCTCCTTGTGCATACCTTGCACTAAGCTTCCACGAGCTGAGGGACTAATCTCTTTCGGAGCTGATCGCGGATAGAGACTTTTGGGATTGGTCTCCTGCTTCGCACTCTCTGCACACCTCCTTAGCCACACTTCTTGCACTCTTCACTTCACTTCCTAGGGTCGTCACACACCAGTGACTCTTCACTTCTCTTCCTGCTTTCCGTGTCCAAGAATAGCCTTTTGTCTCTCTTTTGTTGAGTCCGCTGGTTCGCGCACTCTAACTGTAATACAATCTTGGTGCCCTTTCAATGTCCCAAGATTGTCTTTTTAACTGGTCATCAACGACTCACTACTTTGTCCTGTAGTGACTTTAGAACAAAAGTGACTTTAAGAATACAATTTTGATTGGGCGGCCCTATTTCCACCTCTTCCATACCTTCACCTTCCTTTTAATTATTTACTTTTGCACCTAAGATTTTAAATTCATCCTTTGAACCTTAAGAGAAAAAATACTTTGCATCCTTAGTTTCAACCGGTTAGGGCTCGACAATACCACATTAGTATTAGAGCATGGTATTCTTTCCTTGGAAGTTGGAATTAGTGTGGGAGGAGATGGGTAATCAACCTTGGAACCTTGTTTATCCTTTAGCAAAAGATTAGTTAGAGTAGAGCCCCCCTTAGAGAGGGGTAATCCCTACTAAGACCTCAAGACTACATGCTTTGGCTCTCTCCAAGAATATCGAAAAACATGTGTAGCCATTCAATCCCACTTGCCCACAAGGGGCTCTTGAGCTCTCCCTATCGGCTTGTGATGATTAGTAGCCACTACACTCTTTTATATTAAGGATGTGCATAGCATCCACACATTGAATGGGGGATTTTTTCTGCCCGATCTCAAATTCTAGGAGATTTGTGAGCTATCTCTCCTTTAGAAGATCTTCTACTCTTAAAGAAGCTTGGAAAAGGGAATATAGATAGTTGAAGTATCATTGTTTTTTGAGTAAATTAAAAAATCTTCCAATAGTTATAAAGCTCGGTGGCTTGAGACACCGATGTTCTATAACAATAGAGTTTGGTAGATGGATGATGGTTTAACTTTATCCAAAGGATATTTTTTGAGTCTTGGGTTTAATCTCGTGAAAATATAAACAACGCTTCAAACCCTTGACTAGAACAAAGTCTTGAGTCTCATCTGGTTTGACTCAAATCACTTTAGTGTATTAGAGGTTGAATTGGTTACACAGAGTTTCAATTCTCCCTTCACTTTTTTTGAGCCTTGGATTTGACTCTAAAAGAATATTTCCAAGTCATTTCTAGACTACATTCACTTGGATGGAATAAGTACCTAAAGTAAACAGTGGAAGTTCTACGTAACCCATTTGACATCTTTTGTTTAAGAGAACTCATTCATCCATTGACTATTTCTCAAAGATCGATAGGTGAATTAAGACTCTAAAGTTCTCTCAAAGAGTTTGAGTAAAAGTCTTGAAGAAAAAAGATTTGCGAATTGTTTCTAGTTCCAATAGTTCCAACGAATTTAAGTCTTTGAAGAAGTACCCTAGTGTAAGTCATTTTCAAGTTGGCACCCCAAAGAAACAAATGAAACACTTCTTTCTTGCATTCTACCTTGGATTCTAAAGTTCAATAGGACATGGTAGTCTTGTAATTGGGAAAAGAGATCATAAGATGTTGGTTAAGAAGAGGGATATAGTAAAAAAACATCTAAGTTAGATTGTTTAAGGAGACTTCTCAAAGTGTTAAACTAGTTAATGATCCATATATTTTTCTAGATCCATGCACAAGTAGGGCACAAAAATGGACTAGATGGCAAATTAATTGAAAAGTCTTAGAATCCACCTACTTCATATGTTTGTGCTATGGATGCCCAATTTGCACATAGAAAAATAATGAATTAGGTAGGGATGTTTTAATCCACCATTATCACTCTTTCCATACTTTGTATCTACATTAGCCACTTACATGCAAAGCTAGATGGTGTTTAGAATGATTGGCTAGGGATTAGCCCACAAGTGGATTCTCCTCTTTTTAGATCTAGTATGGGATAGACACCCCTTTTAAAGAGGTGAATAAACAAGATGAAGGCCATGATCGACGAGAGTGATCATGGGGCATGGGGGAATACTCCAAAATTATACTTCTACACATGCTTTAGGATAAAAATGTTTAAAGAGGGAATAATATTGTCACTTGGAGAACCCTTGGAGTTGATTGAGAAACTCTAGGAAAGTGTCTCCAAGATTATTGTTTGAACCCTTGAGCTATTTGGATTTATTTGCACCCAATTGAAGGGTTTTGACCCTTAGGATTGATATTTCCTTAAGGCATGGTATATGAAGTATTTCAATGGTGATGGACCACACAGATACTCCACACAGAGGCTGCAAAATTCGCAGAAAAACATAGTACACAAGGAGCACACACACAGACTTCTTTAGGTGTTACAAATGTGGTCAAAGTTACAGTCTGTGGCTGACCATGCCACTATATGTTTTATCAAAGAACATATGCAAAAGTGTCTGATGGCCATTTGGCCTTTCACATGGACACGAACGGTAACAATCTCCCACTAAAGGCCAATATGGCCAAAGTATCTATGGGAGAAAATGAAGAATGATAAAGAATACATGAATGTAAGTATACAAACTATACCTCTCACTTGATGGGCATGTTACACAGTATACAAGTGACTATGTAAGATCATGAATCAAGTAACCCCCATCAAGTGACAACAGTGTCGAAAGCTATCTTGTGGTAAGCATTTAGAAAAGGCATCTACAACATTATCTCGAGTATGAACCTTCTCAAGAATAATGCACTCAGTGGCTAAGCAATCTCTAATAAAGTGATACCTCACCTCAATGTGCTTGAACTTTGCATGATAGACCAGATTCTTAGCCAAAGCAATGGCACTCTGACTATCACTGAGCAAATGAGGTACATGTTGAGGTAGACCCATATTACAAGCAAGATGACAAAGCCACAATGCTTCTTGACATGCCTCACTTGTTGCAACATACTCTACTTCTATGGTGGAAACAATTGTACATTCTTGAAGACAAGATCTCCAAGAGATAGCACCTCCATCAAAATGAAAAATGTACCTTGATGTAGACTTACGATTGTCTACACAACTGACATAGTCAGAATTTGTGTAACCAATAATGGATGCTTTCCCTCTACCTAAGCATATACACTTTTCCTTAGTGCCACTCAGATATCTCAAAATCATCTTGACCACTTCCCAAGGTTTCTTGCTAGGATTAGACATATATCTGCTCACAACTCCCACTACAAATGCAATGTCTAGTCTCATAGCTACCATAGCATACATGAGACTACCAATAGCAGACTGATAAGGAATTTTGGTCATGAATTCCTTTTCCTCATCTGATTTGGGGTTATTATCCTTGCCCAATTTCACATATGTGGGTAAAGGTGTACTCAATGCCTTTCCACCCTGCATATTGAACTTGTGAAGTACTTTGGAAATGTACCCACTTTGAGATAAATATATGCATCTTTTACTGCTATCATGAGTAATGCGCATGCCAAGAATAGGTTTGGCATCACCCAAATCCTTCATATCAAATGTGCGACTCAACTTATTTTTGAGAATTGACAAGTCATAAGAGGACTTCCCAACAATCAACATATCATCGACATAAAGTATCAAGCATATCAAGCTGCCATCTGAGCATCTCTTGTGTAGAGACAATGATCCTCATTGCTTTAAGAATAGCCTTGAGACTTCATAAAAGCATCAAAATTTTGGTACCATTGTCTAGGGGATTGTTTACGTCCATATAACCTCTTCTATAGCTTCCAAACTAGAATTACTTTGCCAAGAACTACATAACCCTCTGGTTGTTCCATATAGATATCATCTATAAGATCTCCATGTAAGAAAGCAGTTTTCACATCCATTTGGACTAGCTCTAAGTCCTCCATTTCAAGGAATCCAAGCAACATGTGCAGGGTAGTCATCTTGACTATTGGAGAGAAGATTTCCTCAAAATCAACACCATGTTGTTGCTTAAAACCCTTTGCAACAAGTCGTGCCTTATACTTTGGAGAAGCACTATCTGATGTGAGTTTTTGCTTATATACCCATTTACATGGTAAAGCTTTCTTGTTGTTTGGCAAAGGTACTAAATCCCAAGTACCATTCTTATGAATAGAATAGAACTCACTCTTCATGGCACTCTCCCACTTGACATGATCCATTTTCAGCATAGCCTCTTTGTAGCAAGAAGGCTCAACGAGCATCTGTTAGCATAACAAAACCCAAACTTGGAACATATCTATCAAGTGGATGTGAGACACGTGTAGAGCATCTCAATGGTTGCTGAACAAGAACATTTACAGAGTGATCTAATCGAGCATTCTCTTGAACATGCCTATGTGCAGCATTTTTATGCATGCTAACTGAAGGACTAGTATCCTCAAATAGCACTCCTGTCACTTCAACCTCCTTAATGGGCTTTTTATGCATTTTAGACTCATTCAAAATAACATCACTACGTCTTATTATTGATCATGTTTTAGGATCCCATAAGCAATATCCAAATTGTCTGTCTTGACCATATTCAAGAAAAATGCATTTCTTTGACTTATGGTCCATCTTTTGTCTAAGATTCTTGGGTATATGAACATATGCTTCATACCCAAAAACTCAAAGATGATCATAATATAGTGGCTTCCCTATCCATAACTCTTGTGCCACTTTTAGACCTTTGGCAATACTAGGTGAAAGGTTAATCACGTGAACTGCAATCAATACTGCTTCTACCCAAAAGCCTTGTGATAGGTTTGCATGATGTAGCATAGAAACTACTCTATCCTGAATAGTCCTATTCATCATTTCAGCTACACCATTCTATACTGGGGTATAAGAAGTTGTAAGTTCTCTCTCAATTCCTCTAGACTGACAGAAAATGCTGAATTCATGTGAGGTATAATCACTCCCATTATCTGAATGTAAAGTTTTAAGCTTAGTTCCTTTTTCAGTCTCAAGTGAAGCAAACCATTTTCTAAAAGTAGGAAATGCCTCATCCTTTGCTTTGATAGGATATACCTAGTCTTTTCTGGTACCATCATCTATGAAAGTGATAAAATAAAGAGAACCCCCCAATGACCTTGTGGGCATAGGACCCAAGACATCTCTATGAATGAGATCTAAAGGCTGAATTGAAGAGTCAATGTGCATTTTGTGCACATTCCTAGTTTGCTTTCATATTGAAAATGCTCACAAAATGAAAAATCAAAGAAAGATAACACAGGTAAGTAGCTACAACGAGAAAGATTTTCCATTCCATTACATGATATATGGCCCAAATGGCCATGCCAAATACAACCCATGGGTTGTTCAGTAACAACTAACAAGTGTTCTTTTTGTGATACAAATAAAGGATAAAGCAATCCAACTGCTACCTTTTGCAATAACCATATTGCCCTTTGATATGCGAAAGGATTGAGCATAGAAGACCACCTTGTAACCAAGGTCATCAAGTTGATGAACTGACATCAAATTGCATGATAACTGAGGTACATGGCATACATTATGCATAGTAAATTTTGAACCAGCAATGAACTGCACAACCACATCTCTAATCCCCACAACGTCACACTAGTAAGAGTCACCAAGTCTCATGGTACCAAGAGACTTTGCTTCATAATTAGAGAACCATTCTCTATGTGGTGTCACATGGAAAGAGGCACCAGTATCTAGCAGCCATGTGTGGGAAAGAGAATAAACCATAAGAGCCTCAATTGGCACAATACTATCAAGTGTCAACACATCTGCATCATCAGAAATAGAATTAATCTCTTCAATCTTCACTGTCAAAGTAGATGGTGCAGGTAGCTATTTAACAATATGCCCAGCAACATTATGTCCGTTACCTTTAACATTATTTAATGCATAACAATCTTTCTTCATGTGTCCTTTCTTATGACAATAATGGCATTCAATATCCCTCTTCCTTGATTTACTTCTACTTTTATTTAGTTGAACTTTATTTTGTTTGTTCTTGCTCCTGCCACATTGTTGATTCTTTCCTTGGTGAGAATCACAAACATTATATGCATCTCCACTCTGAGTGCCAGCCATAGGTTTTCTATGAATCTCCTCACTCAAGAGTGCTCCACATATGTCATCATATACTAGTTTACCACCAAGTGCACCCTTGCTAATAGCTCTGAAAAATGTATCCCATGATGATGGCAAGGTGCATAACGACAAGACTACTTTCATTTCATTATCCATATCCATTTCTTGAGGTTGTAACTAGGAGAATATAGCATCAAACTCATTTAGATGAGCAACAACACTATCTGTGTCCTTCATGTGAAGCTCATATAACTTTCTCATTAGATACACTTTATTTGATGTCGTCTCTTTTTCATATGTATTGCATAACTTCTTCCAAAGCTCCTCTACACTTTCACAGTCTAATACTGTAAAGTAAACATTATCTTCTAGGTGAAACTGAATGGTAGACCTAGCCATTTCATCTAAATCATCCCAATAATCTTCATCCATTTCAATAGGCTTCTTTGAGATTCCATTGACTGGCTTCCATTGCCTCCTCTGAATCAGTACATCTTTAATCTGATTCTTCCATAGAGCAAAGTTTGTGCCATCAAATTTTTGGAACTCAAAATGGTCTTTACCTTGCAAGTTATAACTCCTCCTCAGAACGCTGGCACTAGAACTAGATCCACTAGACGTGCTTGAGACCTCTGATGTCATGATGGTAGAGAATTGAATAGAATGATAACGGAGCTAGAAGAGTCCAAACCCCACTAAGGCTCAAAGAAGGATGACCAAGTATCAGATTCAAGGAGAGAATTCAGCAATCTTCTCAAAAAAATGAATTAATGAACAGTAATGACCAACTAAAAGGAGTATGTGAGAATAAATGTGCTCACACCGATAAGTGTATCAAGGAGTAAATTGACCACTGTATAGTTGACAAAACCAAAAATTTGGAAAAATTTTGCCAAAGTATCCTGTGAAAAATGAGCATATGACGAGTGTCAAAATCTCATAAAACTGCAAGTACTGACATGTTTACTTGCATTGTGAATCACTGACTCCACTGCATATAATTAGTTACCCGAAAGAAGCAAACTAGGCTTATCGAGCACCAATGAACAACTATCATACATCTATTATGGCAAGGCTCGGTAAGTCTTCCACTTGCATCACTGAAGAGACCCCAAAATCTGGGTGTCTCCTAGTTAAGAAAACCTCACCATGACCCTCTTGATCAAATGTAAAAGGCTTTATGCAAAAATGTAACCACTATATCAATGATCACATGGACGTACATAAGTGGTATCCACAGAAGCATACATAGTGCATATGTGCTCAATATATGCACCAAAATAGCATTCAAAGGCTGAATTCACTGCTCAAACAATGGCCAACAACACCTGCAAGTGTCTATCAACTTTGTTCTTTAGGCTCAAACAACTTGCATAGACGTAATTACGGTGGTTGCTCCCATGACAACTAAAACCTTTCAAGAAACCTGTAGATTAACTAGTGTGGCTGAAAACATAGCCCCAAAAGGTGAACATTCATTGTTGAAGAAATAGAAGGAACACTCTTCTTGATGTTCTTGGACCTCTATGAAGAGAACTATCCATGAAAGTACTCCAAAATGCCTCAAAAAACACCCCAAACATGCTTCAAAAATAGGCTTTGAAAACAAAGAATGAAGCTTTGAGGACCCAAAACTTGTTGAAGATAATATCAACCTTAGTCTTTTCCCTTCTTCAAGCACCACAAGAGTGTAGCTTAGTGGCAAGAGATTGCCACGGTTAAGCGAGCTTTGGGGGGAACAGTACTGGGATGGGTGACCTCTCGCGAAGTACTGGGAACCTTCGTCTTCCTTGATCGTTGAGGTTTTCCCTTGTGCATAGCCAATGATGCCAATGGTGAATTCGATGACTCGGATGACAAGGTATGCCAAGGTCTATGCCTTGGTCTCCACCTTAGTCGAAAGCCTTGGGTGGGTGGGTGGGTGCCCACTTCACTCACACAAAAGGAACAAAGCTTTTGCATCAAAATGATCTGATACTAGTGAAGTATTTCCTTGGCGATGCACCAAAGTGCACTCTCCTTCTTAAGAGCTCCACGACAATATCCTCATAGTAGAAAGCCAACCTCCAAGCACCGCACATGGTACTCTACATAGAGGCTGCAGAATATGTAGAAAAACACAGTACACAAGGAGCATGAACACAAACTTCTTCAGGTGTTACAAATGTGATTGAACTTATAGGCTGTGGCAGACCAAGCCACTATATGTTTTATTGAAGAACATATACAAAAGTTTCTGATGGCCATTTGGCCTTTCACATGGACACTAATGGTAACAATATTCAACCCTTAGGGAGGCTTATCAAACCTTTGGACTTGCATGTACAAGCTTGGGATGTATAGGTGAGAGCCATGTTATTTAATGTGACTTCCAAGGTTAGAAGGCCTTGGGTTAGAATCCATGTGGAGGAGGCACTTGGCAAGCTCTCCTCACATCTCCCCCCTTGGCTTAGAGGTATATATGTGGGTGGAGTTGGTTTGGTGGATACATGCATCTCTCACCCCTTTTGGGTTTAGATTAGGATCTTGGGTGACTTTGAGACTTTGAGACTTTGATTTAGTTTGATCTTTAACTTTAGTTTGTACTCCTCTAGTTGTGAGAGGATACAATGACCTCCTAAAACAAGCCTATATAGAGCACCTGCCTACGTGGTCTCTCATAAGGAATGATGGTGAAGTGATGAGAAGTCTCCATCTCACTCCCTCATGCATGTGTGTGGGGAGGAGAGAGAACCACTTCATATCCCTCTCCCTCTAGTGCGTCCTGCCATAACCAACTTGGGGTGCACATGAGGACTCATGACAATCTCACGAACAATAATTGGTTTAGATACCAAATATAATATATCCTTTTCAATGACTTAGAGAATTTAAAAGTTATGTACGTGAGTGATAGGATACATGAGATGAGTAAAAATGGCCAACCCATCCTCTCAATGACCCTCTTTGTATAAGCTTCTTACTTAGGTTAGGAGCTATCTCCTCCATAGCTTTTCCACCTACTATTTCAAGAGTGGTATAGGTTATTAGAGCTCCTAGCCTCTGATCCTGCCTCCAAGGCTCAAATCTTAGGTTATCTAACACATTAATGGACATTACCTATTTTTGTAATCATGATAACATGGTTGGAATGTGAAAAATAGTGTTGTAATCACAATAGAATCCCAAAAATGATCACCATATGCACCAGCACAACCAACCCCTTTAGTCAACCAAACCCAAGCTATAAGAGTAATATGGTGGTGATTTTCAAAATGAGTGAGGCACTAGTTGCCTTTCTCACCGAGGCTAGAATAGTATGTTAGAGTGGCACTGTTACAATTAGTGGTTAATTTTTATTTCACACAAATGTTTTAGCTTTGAAATTTGTAAATATGTTTGGAGATATCTCTTGTACATATAAGAAGAGTATTCTCAAGAAAAATGCAATAGAAAAGCTAGAATTTGAGTGTATTTTCATATTCTTTGTCTTTTTAACCTTTATGTAAAGTGGTACATGAGGCAACCACTATAAAAAGGCCAAACCCCTCACTTGTAGAGATTTTTACTAGTGTGAGTGAGAGAGATCTCCTTTAAAATTCTGTGCATGAACTTTCTGTCCTTCCTCAAATATGATTTTTGCATGTCTCATGGTTTGTCTTGCTTGTTACTTGCTTCCATAAGTCTTTTCTACTTTGAGATTATTTGTTTGTGTCCATTTCTTTAGTTTTAAGCTCTATTTTTTTGTGGAATGTGTGTGATCATATTTAATATTGTGGATTCTTCTCTGCATTACATGTGATTGTGTTTTGAATATTTGTAAGCTGATATCTCTTCTTGTTAGCTTCATTTTGAGACATCATACACATGATTTGGTCAATAAATGAGAGAGATGAGCTTTTTGGTGACTGGTTGTTTTAGCTTGATCAACTATGTGAGCATGATTATTTACTTGGAGATAATGATCATTTATCATCAATCTTAGATTCTAGATCACCAATCATGGATTTCTAATCATGTCTAAGTGATCTTCGATATTCTTTTGATGTGTATATGATAACAAAATATTCTTTGATTTTGTCTTATTGCATATGACATTTTTCCAATGATTGTGTAAAATTTGAGATGACCCTCGTGCACCACTCTTTCATAGTACAAGGGTGTACATTACAAGCTCCAAGTTGTGATAGAAACTGATAGTGATAGATGATCATCGATTGAAGACATGATCACCCCTTATGGAGATCACACTTGTCCTTATATAGAGGAGGAGGAGAGACCTCTTGGTGCTACCCCAATTATTAATCAGATCAATATGAACTTCCCTACATTCAAGGAAGCTACAACTCAAGACCTTGGTGATCACTTACAAATATTTATAGCATTATGCAAGAGTAGAGGCTTGGAAGAAAGAACATTTTTGGACCTTTTCCCTACAATCTTGGATGGATTGGTAGACAAGTGGTTCATCGAGTTTGAGGAGGATCACTTCCTCATATGGGAGGCATGGAGGGAAGAATTCTTTATGGCTAGATTGGGGAACTCCATGGAGCATGTCTTGGATGAGATAGGGAATCTCCAACTCAAGGTAGGTGAGTCCTTTCAGGAATTATTGACACGAACAAGAACACTGGTATCTAAGCTACCTCAAGCCCTCGATGAGTTCGTAGTCAAGAAATGGATGGAGAAAAAATTGTAAGTCACCATTAGGCATAATATTAGAGATGTCTTATCACCTAATTCCTTATTGGATAAGTTTGTTGCGATAGCCACACACATCAAGCATGCTAGGGTCCACTTTAGGGAATCCTCCTCTTTTGTTGGAGGATGGGATGACCTGGTGGCACAACTTAGAAGGATTTAAGCTGCAACAAAAGGGATCCATCCCTAAAAAAGGTGATGTAGTGACCCAACTCATGCAAGAGATAGAAGAGCTATGAAACAAGGAGGTAGGGGCCACTCTCTAATGTAGTTTTTGTAACAAAGAAGGACACACACATGCATTATGTCCTAGTTGTTGATGACATCATTGCTCCTACATAATTTCCATTTGTAACTACATGAGTGCATCTCCATTTTGTATCTAGGAGGCACTCCATTTCCATTTTATATTGTGTCTCTTTTATATTTGGGTACCTTTCTATTTGCTTCTACCTGTGTATTCATTCTCCTTCAAGGGGAATTACCCCACATTTGATGTAATTTGGAGAGACCCCTCCAAATCTATGTAAGGAGGGCCTCTCCCCCCATTTGTACTTGGTTAGAAGCTTGCGGAGCCTACTCCATGCTCTTGGCAAGCTCACTCTAATCCATGTGAGTTTTCCCATTTCATGGTCTACTCACTTTTGAGTCTCAAACTCTTTCATTTTGTGAGCACACTCTTCTTTGCATTTTGCTTTTGCGTGCGTACTCTCTACATGGCATCAGAGCACTAGGTGTAGGTCTTGGTGGATCATTTGGTCATGATGCTGGTAGAGCTTGGTGGTGTGACTCTTCATTCATTGAGAGAGGCCCTTTTTGCCATCATTTTGTGCTCTCTTTGGGTTGTACATTGCCCATTTGCCCACCCTTCCACCCTTCATTCTTCATCACTTTGTACCCCCTTTTCCCTCATTTTCCCTCCCACCCTTGCTATTGGTGTTCTTTGCTGAATTGTGATGAGTCTTATGGTCAGTTTTGTGGCATTGAGTTTAAATCTCATCCTTTTCAAAGTTTTTATAAAAACTTTCCCATGAATTTGCGTGATTCTACCACTGTGAGGGTGCTTTTCAAAACAGTTTCAAAATAGCTTGTCGTCTATAGTTCTATATTTTCAAGTGGATTTGCCATAGCTTATGTAAAAGTTCTGCATATCAAGGTCGAAGTCTATTGGTGTCATGGATAGAAAACTTGTTTGCTCATTATGAGGTCTGAAGATTGATACGTAACTCCCTATAGCACTTGAAAATCTATTTTTCTTTTCTTTTCACGAGGGTGTGAAAATGTCATAGCATCTTCAATCTCAAATGACCTGTAGAGATATCACTAATGGTATTTTCAAATCCAAGTGATTAGTAGAGTTTCCAGCTTAAGTGAGCATCACAACTCCACTCACATTGGTGTTGAAGGAGGTTCATGACAGTTTGCATAGCAGCATATTCCTATCCTTGCCTTAGTCCATGCTGAGATCTTCATCTACAACAAAATTTCAATACTACATTACTAGTCTACTCTTCTTATGAACAGTGAAAAAAGATACTAGAACACTTCAAAAGTGATTGTGCATGCATGCTTGGTCCCTGAAGCTCTCTCTAAGAAGTGAAGAGAGATGTTGTTCCCTTGCATGTACTATCTATCAGGAGTTGTGCATTAGCCTCATCTCTGGAAGACAAAGATCAATCCCCATCTCATCTCTCCACCAACAATGCGCATCACTCCACCAACAACACTCGGCTGCATTTCCAAAGGGTGATTCAACAATAGAGAGAGAGAGAGAGAATGAGAGATTTTCTCTCTACTGAAGCTTATAGGCAGGCACTACTCAGGATCCTCAAACATCTCTTCTCCTGCATCACCTATGGTTAGCAATCTCTTGTCCTGCATCACCTATGGTTAGCAATCTCTTGTCCTGCATCACCTACGGGCAACCATTTCTTCTCCTACATCATCTATATGCCACCGAGCTATGCAAATCAAGCAGGGTGCAATTCTCTTGTTCTAGTGAGAATAGCATCATTGAACTCTTTCTATTCATTTGCAGGTGAAGAAAAGAGCATTGTATAGCTTGCACCTCTCCAATGTGTCTCTCTCCTCATCAAGTGTAGGGATACTCTAAGCCCCCTACCCCATTCTGATTTTTGTGCCAATTTCGACTTCATTTTCGCAAGTGTGGTAAGTTATTTTCAAGGGCAACAATTTCTACGATCTCAAATGTGATGTCTTCAAGTCAATGGTACTTACCATCTTTTCCAATGATTTGTATGCCAAAGGATGAATGATTAAATAGCACCAATTTTAATCTATCGAAGGACACAATTAGGGCATACCTTTATACCAATCTCTTATATAAAGTAGTTGAAGAAATTGAGCATGAGCCACACAAGGAAAGTTATCTAGAAGAATGGAAACTATGGAATATCAAGACAAGAGAGCTTTAGGACAACTACTTTTAGCTTGTGATGAGTTAATCAAAGTTCATATTACCTCTTGTAAAATGTCCCACAAAGCTTGGAAGATCTTGTAAGACCTTTATGAGGACAAAAATCCTTCAAAAATTTACACCTTAGAGGCCAAGTTTCATGACCTATCCTTGGAAGATCTTGTAAGACCTTTATGAGGACAAAACTCCTTCAAAAATTTACACCTTAGAGGTCGAGGTTCACAACCTATCGATTGCCACGTTTGAAGACTATCAATGCAAGCTAGTGTTGTGTGGCCAACAAGTTTCCAGTGAGGACATGGTCATTCGCTTTCTTAGTAAGCTCCCTAGATACTATGAAACATTTGTAACCACCCTTTACAACTGCGGCAAAATATAAAATTGGGAAGAAGTTTGGCATCTTTTGATTCTCCATGACTCTCGAGCGACATCAGCATCCTCACAAGAAACCATGATGAAATCCAAGGGACCCTTCAACAGGGCAAAACATACTAGCCAAAACTCTAGCTTCACATCTAAACAAGGTTCCAATAATTCATAAAAAAAGTATAGCTGCAAAAAATGTGGTAAAACGGGATACCTTGAGAAATTCTGCTACAAAGAAGAATAGCTCCAAACCCTCTAGCTCCAGGAACCAATCAAAACCCTCTAAGCATAGGTGTTATTGTTCATGTGAAGAACTATTTATTTCCACAGAAGCCAATGTCCTACTTACTTCGAGTTCATCTCAAGAGTGGATCTTTGACAATGGAGCCACATCTCATATGTGCAAAGATTGAGACTCCTTCTAAGAGATTGAAGATCACACTGGTGAATTCTATCTAGGCAACAACAAAAGTTTTCCCATTGAAGGCTATGGAAAAGTTCAAGTCACCAATCATTGTGGGGAATGTAAAGCTCTATCCAATGTATTATTTTTATCAAACTTGTGCATGAACCTAATCTCAGTTAAGGCCATCACTGATCATGATAAGCAAGTGTTATTTGATAACACTTCTGTAAAGGCGATTGATCCTACAGCTAAAGACATCATCACACAAGGAGTAGAAGACAAAGGGTTGTACAAGCTATCATGTTTTTTGTCTAAGGGGTCCCTTTCAAGCCTTTGGCATAAAAGGTAATGGCACACCATTTACCTAACCAAAATTTCCGCATCATAGATGGTTAAGGGATTGCCCAAGATTGAGCAAGTACATGATATCTATCAAGCTTGCACCTTAGGCAAGCAACATACCGCTCTCGTTCCCAAGGAGGCTTCCACCAAGCTAGGATCCACTAGCCCTACTCCACATGGACCTCTGTGGAACCACGAATAAACCTTCACTTAGTGGATTAATCTACTTCTTTCTTCTAGTAGATGACCACTCAAGATACATCTTGGTATACTTTTTGAAGTCCAAAGCAAATAACTTTTGCAAGTTTCGATAATGGATATCTCAAGTTGAGAATGAAGCATCTAGTTCTATCAAGACTATTTGATTAGACAGGTGCAACTTGTCCCCAATATGTGTTGATGGTATGGAAATCCCTTGAAGTAGTAATGTTCCTTAGCCTCATGCTCAATCTTTCCACAAAACTCACAAGTTATCTTACTAGTGTGGAGAGTACACACGTGGAAGCAAAATGAAAAGAAGAGTGTACTCACAAAATGAAAGAGTGTGAGGCTCAAAAGTGAGTAGAACAAAGTATGCACTTAGTGCAAGAATGATTCTTATGGTTGTAAACCTTGCAGTTGGGGGCAAAGGTTTCTTCGTAATCAATGCCATGCTTTTGTTTATATCACTTAGCTACAAGTCTTTCTTTGTACTTGTCTAATCTAATTTGTAATTGACTTTGTATAGCCACTTAACTCCTATGACTTGATGATTTGAAGACTTCAAAACAAGTGATTAAGTATTGTTCTTCTCAATTGCATCCATCTTTGCTTGCATATATTCTTCCCACTCAGGTTGACCTTGAGCTTCTTTGTAATTAGAAGGCTCTACAATTTGCTAAATTTGATGCATATGAGCATAATTTACATAGTGACTTTGTTCACATTGTTGCTTTTCAATGAGCCTTTGTGATCTTCTTGGTTGCTGAGAAGTACTTGCCTCTGAGTTTTGATTAGATAATATTATGTACCCCTCTAAAGTGTCGATGGGTGGACTCAAACTTGCACTTGGATCTTTAGTTGAGTGTGTTGAAGCTTCAATAAATATTACATGATATTTTGAGATAGTGATGGTGTTCTCAAGATCATACAATCTATGAGCTTTAGATTGTTCACTATAGCCAATGAAGATATGTTTCTTGGACTTGGCTTGTAACTTGCTTAGATCTTCTTTTGGCACATGTACAAAAGCTTCACTTCCAATTACTCTAAAGTATTGAAATTGGGCTTTCATCCATAGTAGGCTTCAGAAGGAGTCTTTCTATTGAATGCACTTGTGAAACCTCTATTGATTATGTGTATTGTAGTGTGTATTGCTTCTGCCCAAAACTTAATGCTTTGTTGTGAAGCATGGTATGTTCCATTTCCATCACACTTCAATTTTTTCTCTCAAAGACTCTATTATGAGCTCATACTTGTATGATGCTTTAGAATTTGATATTTTTTGATGCACCAACGTGTCTAGAACACATCAAAACCCCAAGATTTGTTGGAGTTTTAGGTATGTGGAGGCATGTGAGTAGTACAAGGAAGAAGAAGAAGCTTGGAGCACAACACACAATACCAAATGTATTACCAAGAGAATATCCAAAGATTAGTATCCTGTTAGGGTTATAGGCATACATACAAGTCTCGGGGAAAAAAACTCCTAAAGAGGGACAAAAGTGCCTCGATGGTCCTAGTGTGTTCACACACATCACTACCAAAACATATCAACAAATCCTCCCTGGGAGTGATGCAGTGAAAAAGGAGTTGGCACTCATGTATAAGGAAGTGCCAAGCCATGTGGTATCAATCCACAAAAGGAAGTAAGCCCAAAGATTTTTAGAAAGCTTCAAACTTCTCCCTAGGCAGAGCCTTTGTGAAAAGGTATGTAATGATCTCATGTGTGGACACATATGCCAAACTGATATCTATAGCAGAGAACCTCTCCCTGACATAATGATAGTGCATCTCAATGTGCTTAGTGCAAGCATGGAGCACAAAGTTTCTCGCAACTTCCAATGCACTCTCACTGTCAGTAAAGATGGTGGTGGCAAATGACTAAACAACACCCAAATCAACCATAAGGCATCTGAGCCACACACACTCAATAATCGTTGTGAAAGCTAACCTATGCTTAGCCTCACAACTAGAAGTTGCCATAGTATGCTACTTCTTTCTCAACCAAGATATGTATAAGCTACCAACATGAAGCAAAATAAGAATTCCACACTACATAAAGATAATAATGAAGAATGGAAGGAAATGTCCAAAGAGGATCCCTTACATAGGTTACCCTTGGAAGAGATACCCACAGTTAGATACAAGGAAATATGTGCACTACTAAATTTGAGGGGACACAAGTATGCCCAGAGGATCATAATATTATCAACAAGAAAGCATTCAATTTTGCTAAGGATGATGATCTCGTCGATGACACTGGCTTAACCACCCCCATCAATTGCAAAATGGCTCCTACAAGATCCAACTCTCTTACAGAGAGCATGGAATTGCATAAGGCCTTCCCAAATATCCCTAGAAAGGCAAGTGAAGACTTAAGTATGGACCTAAAATACAAGTCCAACAGGAGGGTGTCCACTATTACCCTCATGGATAAAGTAAACCCTTTTATTATTACCAAAAGCCAAATTTTATATAGTGGTTTTCTCATTTTTTAGTAGCCTCCAAGGGCAATAGATAGAGATACACTCAATGATATGTATCAAAATTTATATGCTATTGAACATATGATACAAGGGAAGTGTAGTGGACTACACATACATGAAGTGAGCTCAATTTAATTTCACTAATGTAGCAATCTCTTAGAATAACTCTCTTACCCCACAACTACAAGTATGTGTATTTATACACAAGTGAAGAGTGTGAATTTGAATTTCCCCTCACCTAAAAGTGATCCTACACTTTAGGGATGATTTGAATTGATTCTTCCTACCACATGAGTCATGGGTTTAGCTCCCTAAATTCACGAGATTCCTTATTTTCTTAGCTTTTACAATTATCCAAAGTAAATACAGCCAAATTGACAATCAAGTGTTCATATGTGGTTCTTCATGTGAGGTAATGAAATAATGTGTAGTCATGAATAATTAGGCAAGCACTTAGGCTTGTTAATTTCACCAATAGATCCCCCTCAAGCCTAAGATGATTGAGTTCAATCCTTCATGATCTCCTGCAATCCAATCATTGATTTGAACCTATTCAATTTGCTTCCATCCAATGTCTTTGTCATTTTATCTACACATTGTTGATGAGTTGATACATATGAGAGTTGTATCTCCTTACTCAATCTTTTCTCTGACATAATGGTAGTGAACTTCTATATGTTTAGTCCAAGCATGATAGATAAGATTAGCAATAAGATGAAATGAACTAATATTGTCTCCAAATATATGTGGAGTTGTAGTGTTCAACCCTAAATCTAAGTATAGGGTTCTAATCCACATAATGTCTTTTGTAAGCGTTTGCAAGTCCTCTATATTCAGCTGCTATTGATGAAAGAGCAATAGTGGGATGCTTCTTTGAGGAACATGAAATCAATTTTGTACCTACAAAATCAAGATAACTAGATGTGCTTTTCTTATCATATTTAGACCCTACCCAATCTGCATCAAAGACGAGTTTAACATCTATATTAGATGTATATAGATAGTACAACCCTTCATTGATTGTACCCTTCAAGTACTTTGAATTTTCTTGGATGCTTCCATGTGAGGCTTCCTTGGAGTTTTCATGAATTGACTCAGCACACTAACTCCATAGCATATATCCACTCTAGTTAGAGTTGCATAATGTAAACTTCCAACAAGACTTAGATAACTAGTTACATCTTCAATTAGCTCACATTCATGAACACTTAGCTTCAAATTTACCTCCATGGTTGTACCTAAAGCCTTTGTATTTTCCATCTTGAATTTGGAGAGCATGTCTCCAATGTACTTCCTCTGAGTGAGGAACATACCTTTCCCTGTATATACCACTTCCAAACCTAGGAAGTATGTGAGTAAGCCAAGATAATTGATCTTGGACTCCTTCTTCATTTGAGCTTTGATTTTTTTGATACCATCTACATCACTTCATGTAATGATTATATCATCTACATATACAAAAAGGTATATGACCTTTGAGTGATTCCTCTTAATGAAGAGGGAAGGATCTACCTTGCTTACAATAAAACTTTTATCATGCAAGTAATGACAAGTCTATGATTCCAAGCTTTAGGATCTTGCTTTAAGCCCCATAAGGCTTTCCTCAACTTGCACACATATTTAGCGTATGTTTGTTGGAGTTTGAGGTATGCAGAAGCACGCAAACAACACAAGGAAGAAGAAGAAGCTTGGAGCATGAAACACAATACTAAATGTATTACCACTATAATGTACAAAGATAAGTAACCCGTTAGGGTAGTAGGTGTATATACAAGTCGACATAAAAAAACCTCCTAAAGAGGGAAAAAAAGTGCCTAGGAAGTCCTAGAGTGTTCACACACATCACTACCTAAATATATCAACAAATCCCCCCTATGAGTGATGCAATGAACAAGGAGCTGGCACTCATGTATAAGGAAGTGCCAAGTTATGTGGAATAAATCCACAAAAGGAAGTAAGCCCAAAGCTTTGCGGAAAGCTTCAAACTTCTCCCTAGGCAGAGCCTTTGTGAAAAGGTCTACAATGTTCTCCCACATGGGCGCATATGCCAAGTTGATCTCTCCAGCAAAGGACCTCTCCCTGACATGGTGATAATGCACCTCAATGTGCTTAGTGCGAGCATGGAACACAGGGTTCCTCACAACTCGCAATGTGCTCTGACTGTTAGTGAAGATGGTGGTGGCAAAAGACTGACCAACAACCAAATCAGCCATAAGGCATTCGAGCCACACACACTCAATAGTCGCCATGAAAGTTGCCCTATACTCAGCCTCATAACTAGAAGTGGCCATAGTAGGTTGCTTCTTGCTCAACCAAGATATACATGAGTTACCAAGCATGAAGCAAAAACCACTAGTGGAAACATGAGTGTCATAGCAACTAGCCCAGTAAGAGTTTGAAAAAGCATGTAAATCTAGTGGTAGTGATCCCCCCTTGGGACAAAACAATCCAAGTAGCCAGGTACCATTCAAGTAGTAGAAGATGTGCTTAACCACCTGCCAATGCTTGACACCTGACAGTGCATAAACCTTCTCATCTGTGAGACAACAAATTGAATATCTAGCCGAGTAATGCATAAGTAAATCAAGCATCCAACAACTTGCTGATAGAGAACAACATCAAATGCATCTCTAGCATCATGAAGACTCAATCATAAACGTGTCTCCATAGGAGTGGCAATGGGTTTATAGTCCTTAAGGCCAAAATGCTACAATAATGTGTCAATATATTTCGTTTGACACAAAGCTATTATGCCATCAACTTGCATAAACTGAATGCCCAAATAATGATGCAAATGCCCCAAATTAGACATCTCAAATGAGGCATGCAGATCAGCCTTAAAATCAGCAATATGCTTCTCATGAGGACCAGTGAGCAGCATGTCATCAACAAACACAACAAGGATTAGAAGCACATTATTAGCACGCTTAACATATAAGGCGTTCTCAATCGGACTATTCTCAAAACCATGTGCAATTAGATAGGCATGTATCTTTTCATACCAAGCATGTGGTGCTTGCTTTAAACCATATAATGCTTTCTTTAACTTGGACACCTGGTTTTCATGCCCTTTCTGCAAAAAGCCACAGGGTTGAGAAACATATACTTCTTCATGCAAGTCACCATTCAAAAATGCAGTTTTAATGTCCATTGATGTACATTCCAACCATGACGAGCTGCAAGTGCATAGATGCGACGAATAGTAGTCATTCGACATGTAGGAGCAAAGGTTTCATCAAAACCTTTGCAACATGCCTAGCCTTATATTTGTCAATTGTTCCATCAGGCTTACACTTAAGTTTGTATACCCACTTAGTGCCAATGGCCCTCTTGCCAGGAGGCAAGTCACATAAAGACCACGTACCATTTTTCATTATAGCACCATATTCAGATTGCATAACATCCATCCAATTTTTTGAATTTTGTGCTTCATCAAACGAAATAGGATCATTCTCATCACAAAGACTAGAGGCAGCCATAGCATAGAAATCTGATGCAAAAGCCTGACTCTTGACCATACACCTCGCCATCTCCATGAGTGACCTATTCTTCCATTTAGCAACTCCATTCTATTGAGGTGTATATGGCACTATACACTGATGTTTTATCCCACATTCAACCAGAAATGCATTAAAGTCAAAAGACAAGTATTCCCCCCCTCGACCAGAATGGAGGGTGTCCATTCTACATGCGAACAAATTTTCAGCCAAAACCAAAAACTATTTGAAGCACATAAAAACTTCGGACTTTGCTGTCAATGGATATACCCATGCATGCCTAGAAAAATCATCGATGAAAGTCACAAAGTAAAGATACTTCCCAAAAGAGGGTGAACAAGCTGCAATTTTTGAGTAGCTCGAACTGAACCATCTTTTGGGAATGAGGAACGCTGCATTTTTCCCAAAATATAGCCTTCACATACATGTTTACTACGTGGCTCAAGTTTGGACAGAGAGGACACCATTTCAAATTTCTATAGGCATAGCAAGCTAGTAAAATTCAGATGATCAAAGCATGCATGCCAAAGATTTGCATGTGGCATAGCTTGAGAATTATGTACTACACATGCCAAATCATTCACAGATTTTTCATAGTCTATGAGCTTATATAGCCCACGACATAAAATTCCAGAAGCAATAATCACATCGCCATTTGACAGATCATGAAATGGACATCTATCATCAACAAATTTCACAACCAAGCCAATCTTGGCTAAAGCTAAAACTAATAACAGATTCTTCTTGATCCCTGGTGCAAATAAATCATTCGACGATGTAGAAGAACTACCATCAGTAGTAGTCAGAATGATCTTACCAACTCCCATGATAGGATAAGAGGAGTTGTTGGCGCATGTGACAATATTCTCTGTAGGGGCAGGCTCGAGTGAAGTGAAGAAACTATGTTGCGAGGTAATATGTTTGGTCGGCCCATTAGTAAAGTACCAAACATCTGAGTCTACTGCAGATATACACTGTTCAAGAGAAGATGCATCAAAACTGTGAGTAGTAGTCAATTCCCATTCTTCATTCTACACTAGATTATCAAACTCTATTTTCAGTGTAGAGGCCTCTGCAACAACCAGTCCAGCCTCTTTTTTCTTTGCCTTGTTACAGCCAGTTTTGGATAATTTTTTATGACATGATCATTTATTTTATAGTACTTGCAAAACAATTTCTGCTTTTCTGTTTTCTCGTCGTCTCTGTCATCCTTCTTTGATTGTGGAGAATTAGCAGATCTATGCTTACTAGTAGAAGAGCTCCATTTACCTTTGCCCTTTTGGCTAGCCAGGAAAGCTTGATCTACAACATGCATAATGGACCTATTCTGCCTAGACTAATTTTCCATCGACACAACAAAGAGTAACTCCTCAAATGCTAAGGCATTTGGATTGCCTTTGATCATCAAACAAGGAGTAGAAGCAAAACTTTGATGTGAATCTTTGATCTTTGTCAAAAAACTATCCATGGAATCACCTTCATTCATGTGCTCACTCTCCAACTATTTTTGGAGATAAGCAACACGAGCCTCATTCCATGCCTGGTATAACGAGCATAAATCAACTACTTCTTCAAATATTTGAACTTTGTCAGAAAACTATCCATGGAATCATCTTCATTCATGTGCTCACTCTCCAACTGTTTTTGGAGGTAAGCAACACGAGCCTCATTCCATGTCTGGTATAAAGTGGTAAGTATATCCCAATCCTTAGCCGTTCTGCAAGAGCAAATGTGAGGAATAATGGCACATTTGATACACAAGGCTATCAATGCATGTGCTTGAGCATCTCTACCATCCCAACAAATTTTCTCTACAATAGGTGCAACAGGAACCGCAACACGAATAAGAACATGAAGAATATTGTCATCTTCAATGCCATCTGCATCACCTTTAACAACAATGGTTGTAGGTGTAATAGGATGTTTTTTGACATCTTGCACAATATTCCAAAGTCCTTTTGTGACCAATACATGGCACATCATATAAGCCCATGATGGGTAATTCGTACCATCCAACTTATCCTCAACAGCCAACATATGGAATACATCACTGCTTTCAACCATGGCCATTGACTAAAATACCCTGATGCAAAAAATTGATTGTATCTCAAAAAGTTGAACAGAACTACCCTATCAAGTTCTACTAAACATGTAGCAGACTTTGAGACACTTATACTGGCAAACCGAAACTTGTATATATCTTTGGCACAAAAAGATGAAATAGCCTACACAAGCACTGTGATAGTGCGTTCAAAGGTCGAAACGAGCTCAGATCATGTTTTCAACACCACAAAGCGAAGCAGTTTTGATCTCCTAATCACCCTAAGTATGCTCACCAAATTTTGTGTGATTTCGAGACTGTGACCAAAGGGGTGTCGATGATGCCCTAGATGAAGCGACAACCTACTCTGACACCAATTTTTGGAGTTTGAGGTCTACAAAAGCACGCGGACAACACAAGGAAGAAGAAGAAGAAGCTTGGAGCACAACACACAATATTGAATCTATTACCACTAGAATGTACAAAGATAAGTAACCCATTAGGGAAATAGGCATATATACAAGCCGGGGGGAAAAAACCTTCTAAAGAGGGAAAAAAGTGCCACGACAATCCTAGAGTATTCACACATATCACTACCTAAATATATCAACAATGCTTGATCTTCAAAACCAAGAGGTTGAACCATATATACCTCCTTTGAAATCCAACCATTTAAGAAAGCATTTTGAACATCCATTTGATAAATCTTCCGATTCTTGGAAGATGCAACGCTCATGAGTACCCTAATAGTAGGCATTTTTGCAATAGATGAAAAATTTTCTTCATAATCAATACCTTGGGTTTGAGCAATCGTCTGGCTACAAGCCTTGCTTTGTACCTGTTAGCCCATGACTTCATTTTGTCAAACAAGAAGTCAATTTGCCCACGAGGTTCTCATTTATTGCAATAACATTCCAAGTTCATTTCCACCTCCTAAATTTTTGGGCCTGGAAAATAGTGATAGATATTTCAGCATCTCTTTCAACATCCCACCCATGAGCTCTCTCTTCTCTTATACTTGCACCACACTTTTCTAGTACTTGCATGATGTTTCAAACTTTGACATTTTTAATGCACCAATGTTTCTAGAACATGTTAAAACCCCACTGTTGACTCTTAGATCATCTCAATTTGACATTAGGAACTCCATTTATGCACATTCTTGAGGGAATCCCTCAATGAAGATCTTGCACATGACCCTTCCCTTGGGTAATGATCATTATGCCACACTAAACATGATTACACCATATTATGCCACATTACGCCACACAAAAGATTACATGACATTAAACTACACTAAACAAGATACACCAGTGACCACATTACCCCACATTAAACATGATTACCTTGGATAGAAACACTACATTACACTAGATTACACCATGATTACACCACATTACACCGGAATTACACTATATACACTTCATTACACCTTGATTACATCCGTTTACACCATATTACACCATGAGTACACACCATTACACTTGAATTACACAAAATTACAAAACATTACACTCGCATTACACATTAATATAAAACATAAAAAAACATTAAAATCATTAAAAACAAAACAAAGCAAAACATTGAAAACGTTAAAACAAAACATTAGAAACATTAAAAGCATTAGAAATAAAACAAAGCAAAACATTATAAACATTATAAACATTATAAACATTATAACAAAACATTGAAAACATTAAAACCATTAAAAACAAATCAAATTTAATCATTTAGACATCTATCTCTCTTCTTGTGCATATACTCTGCCCATGACTCTCCATCATCAGACCACCTTACATTCTCAATTGCCAACCCCCCCAACACCAACTTGCATCTCCCCGCTCGTCTTCCTCATGTTTGCTTGCATATGCCTTAGTCTCTACACTCTTCGCCTTCTTTCTTTGTCTCTCTGAGCACTTTCTTGTCTGTGTGTGTGTGTGTGCGTGAGTTTTACATGGTCTCCCACTTAGTCCTATAGAGTATGGAGGCCCTCACTTAACGATCCTAGTACATTTTTGAAGGGCTTTGGTGTGCAGAACAAGAGGCGCAAGGAGGAGATGGAGGGAGAGAGAGGAGAGAAGATACGTGCACACATGCGTGGGATCCTCAAAACCCACATAATGATCTCTCTTGAGGCAATGCTCTATATATGATATATATATATGAATATAGGGGTAAGGTCACATGATCCTTACATCCCCAATAATCTCCCGCTTAAGCATCAATGTGACCGTAAGTGTAACATATACAAAGAATGATGTAGGACTATACAATAATGTATAGGAAGAGTCTGGATCTCAACCCATACAGATCAGCCTACACCAACTGCCTTGAGCAAGGTGTATCCATGCACCTCAAACTTCTCTAGACTCATATCGACAAGAGTTGAGCTCATATTTGACTGATGCAAGAACTGATGAAGCTCATATCTGACTGATGCAAAGCTCCCGCTCGCTCTATGCCTATGTCAATCATCGAACGACTGACAACTCCAAGTGTAAATGTTCTAATAGCAACTACAATGTCTGGTCTCGAGCATAACAACTCGTACATTAGACTCCCCAATGCTGACAAAACATGTGTTATCTTGGCTAACCTAAGCATCTCAGCCATGCCTCTATCCAAGGCATCCAAAGCACCATCATGAAGACCAACATGTCCTGATATATCTCTGTCAACATCTGGCATGAGCAAATCCAAGAATGACTGCATAACTGCTGACTCCTCAGCATCTAAATCAACCATTATCGCAACCAAGGATGTATCTGGTTGTGCATCCTGAGAGCTAATATGCTCTACTATACACTGTGTACCATGAGAGTTGTCCTGCTGTACCACAACAAGTGCATCATCATGCTTCACATGAGCTAATTGCACAACATCAATACCAAGGTCAAACTGATGATCTAACTCTAACTGAGTATCATCATAATGCTCTACATGAGCATCCATATCATGATCTAAAGCATCCAGCTGATCATCCGAAGTGTGCTCCACAAGAGCATCCATATGATCAATGAAATCATGCTCTACATAAGCATCATGAGCATCCAAAACATGCTCTACATCTCCATCCATCTGAGCATCTGAATCCTGCCATACATGTGCATCATGAATGTCAACATACATGTGCATCGTGAATGTCAATAGACCTATGTGTAGGTAGACAAAATGAGACATGATGAGTCTCACATCGCACATAAGGCTGAAATCCCACTGAGATGAGACTCTCTCACATGGAGTACCTGTAGTGGATACCTATGCCCAATCCGAGCACCTCTGACAAGCATAAGCTATCCCAGCTGCAACTGAAAATGATGCTCACTAAGGAATGCATAACATCTGCTCTCTTGTAATTGGCTAACTGAAATCAAACTTATAAGGAATGAAGGCACATAACGTACATGTATGAGTATAAGTGATGCTCCACTAGGTAGCATAAGACATACATCTCCTGCACCCTCAATGTCATATGTCATACCATCAGGCATGTGCACACATCCAGGAATCTCACCTGATAATCGATTACGATGTGGAGTAACATGAAAAGTGGCTAATGCATCGAGCAACCAAGCCATATGTGTGCTATCCAATGAACAAGAGGAATCATGAGATGATCCGTAGGAGAAAGTGATATCACCATCACTAGCATAATCAACTGCCATAGACTCTTCTGAAATCAGTACCTGACATGCATCACATGCATACCTCTGTCATCATCATCGCATCCGCCTGAAGCAACATCGTCGAATATGGCCCTCATGACCACAATGCCAACATCGAAGTCGTCGATGTGATCTATGTCTCATATGAGTCAATGGACTCACATACATATCATGTAGTCTCTTCCATAATGCACTACTTGTCTCCTCATACATAATAGACTCATATATAGAATCCACAAGCTGTAATCGGGTAGTGGAGCTAGCCAATGCATCCATATCCATCCATACATGGTCGGGCATGTCATGAGGCCTTTGTGCATCTCTATGCACATATATGTGTAACCCTGCAGGAACCAATGTATGCCACATTTGATCTTTCCATAACAGAAAGTCAGTGACATCAAACCGAGAAGACACCATGCTGGCGATCCAAAAGACTAGCAATGTAACAAGAGACTAAAACTAATACTCTATCCTCAATAGAATCATACCTGCATATCCATATGCATAACTCACATCACAAATGTCTTGACGGAGAAGGAACCATGTGAACCACCTATCACATAACCATGCATCTAGCATGCATATAAAACCATGAGCATGAGCCTGCTCACCAAGTCTTCAAAGTGACCAAGTAGATGTGAAAGAATCCCGGGGAAAATTCGACAGAGTATCCCCTGTAGATTGAGCAATCAAACAAGATAACCAATAACCAAAGAACAATTAGTAATCTGTCATCACCTATCACTGATCCAAACAAAGATAATGGCAACTATACATACCAAAAACTGATGGCAATACACACCAATACAATGGCGATACCTCCCACTTAAGAATAAATCTTGCAAGATGGTCCAATTTGTCACGAACAATGTGTGACCAAGTCCAAGTGAATGGAGATAATCAATGATCCAAAGCTATCACATAAGCTTCAAGATCCACTAGAGCTCTCTTCTAGCATAAAAGTTATCAAAATTTCGGCAGCATCTCCTTTGTAAAATGGACTCTCGAACCAAATAAACCATGTAGGAATCACCATCCACATATGCCAAGAATCACATTGGCAAATATATATCAATCAATGACCAAATGCTAATAATGGTGACAAATGAATGTGTAACTGAGGCTCCAATCTGGATCATGTACCTACAAAGAAAACAAAGATACAAGTACCAACTAAGATCCACAATCAACTCTCACAGAATTGTGTGCAACCGATAACTAAATCCATAACCAAGTGGCATAAGCAAGATATAGACCACAATGCCACTATACATCCATGATCGAACTCATGATGACATAAACCTCAAAAAAGAGTATACCACAATGTCATCTTACATGCCAAACACATGACAAGATTATGCTCTACTCTCATATGGAGGAGCTACCACAATGATCATACATGGATAATGCCTTGAAGCTCTAAAAATAAGAGCTTGCACACCAAAAATTCTCTCTCGAAGAAGTTGCAAAGTAAATTCAACCTCCAAGAGCAATTAGGGTTCTTATGGCGAAAATATGATGCTTTGTGTTTTGCTATTTCAGAGGTGATAACCTCTGAATCTGAACTTTTCCTCTTCAAAAACTTCAAGATCTCATTCTTGCCTATGTAACTGAGATAAAGAACACCTCAATTGGAGGTGCGCAGCTCAAGATATACACAAAACAAGCCTCAGCTATCAATTTCACCTTCATTTGCAACATTGCTGCTCTGTATTTTGCAGTTTTGGTGACCTTGCACTCTGAATTTGGATCTTCATGCTTCAACAAATTTGTAGACGCTAGTCCAAACTACGTATAGCAAGTTGAATCGTCTCATTTTGATTTGTAAAACTCAACTTATAGCCAAAATGCTGTCCTACTATCCAAGTGATTGTAGATTCATCTTCTACATCAGTCAGCGTTTTCCGAATTTTTGGCACTCTAGAATTCTAAAGCAGGTTCTAGACACTTCTGTTAAATTGTAGCCCTCTCTATTAGCTACACACAGAACTTTAAAACGCATCAATCCAAGCTTCCTAGCTCTAATTATGGCCGAAACACTGAACTGTTGTTGAGAGATGCCGACCTGCACTTTCACCTCTTGTGACCTAAGCTTCCATTGTAGCTTCTTGCACACAAGCCTTCAGCATGCTCTGATATCAATGAAGGGATTTGGTGTGCAGAACAAGAGGAGCAACGAGGAGATGGAGGGAGAGAGAGGAGAGAAGATACGTGCACACATGCGTGGGAGCCTCGAAACCCAAATAATGATCTCTCTTGAGGCAATGCTCCATATATGATGTATATATATGAATATAGGGGTAAGGTCACATGATCCTTACATCCCCAACAATTTCTTGCCTTGCACATCACATTGAAAAACACAAGTTGATGCTTGATGATGATGACGTGGGAGGAAAGGCACTTGTAGAGCAATATAAGGAAAATATAGAGGTAGAGAAGTGGATTTTAGGAGCAAATTCTACTACAATAGTTAGTCTTCCTAGAAGGAAAACCAAGATTTACAAGTTTCTCATTGATGGTTGGTGGAGATTTAATTAAGGGTGCCACTTAGATCATAGCTTTTAGGAGTGGAAGAAGCTCCAAGATGAAGGTGATGTTATTAGAAAAGCTATTGGAGAGCATGCAAGATTGTATAACCTTCCCGATGAGGATGATGAGTCTAAAAAGTTGTTGTTGGAACAATACTGCTTCACGATAGGCCTTGGAAGGGAAGGATAGATTAAACAAAAGAATTCACTTATTGTTGAGGAAGAGAGAATGAGGGCTCAAAAATATTTTTATGGGTTAAATGTTAGTGAGAAGGATCCCCATATAGTACAGAGCACCCAAAAATTTGAGAATGCAACTATTGATATTGCCATGAAGTATTGAAGAGATTCAACCCATAAGTGATGTGGATGAAGTTGGCCCCAAGACAAGATAAATGAAAGAGAAGGATTATTTTGGTGACATAGATGAGCATGCCTTGAAGCTACATGATGGTAACATAGTGTTTATGTGCCACCTTAAGGCTACATGTGCATCTCTTCATCATAAAAAGAAGTAAGGAAATAAAATCAATGAAGCTCTTCCACAAGTTCGAGCAGTGGTTGAGCCTTGGGATGTCAAGCCAACTTATAAAACATGCAATTTTAATACTAGTGGGAAAAGGATAAGAAATGCACATTTGGTTCCAAGGGCCATTTTCCCCATAGAGAAGAAGAGTTGCAGCAAAAAGATGTTACGATTGTTCCACCTTATTTGTTGCAAGATTCATTGGGGCTTTAAGCACTTTCAAGAACTTGGCAACTAGGTCTTTCATATTCTCTGCCTTATTCATATAAGGTTACTAATACATAATGGAGGCCTTCTAGGCCACTTTCATGAACTTGGCAACTGGGTCTTTCATATTCTCTTCCTTATTCATATAAGGTCATTGGCACAAAATGATGGCATCCTTGGGCTTGGATTAAGAGAAATTGTAGTGGGTGAAACAACTTCTATTTGGTATAATATGGATGAGCAAAAAAGAACCCCATAGTATTGCATAGATGCTTTTGGGCTTTCAAAACAATTGTTTGGGATCCTACTACCCAGGTCCATAAAACTGAAGCTTCAAAGTTTCCACTGATAAGTGTGTAGAAGAAATAAGTGCCCATCACAATCATTTGGCCTCTACGCTGTGGATGTTATGTCTCATTAGATGGATATATCTTCTAGCTCTTTTTTTTTTGCTACACTTTTCAAGACGAAGGGGCTTTTGCTTTGAACTTTCTTATGAGAAGTATTTCTATGTTGTATCCAAGATGGTTGTTGCTCCTGTTGAGATGCTCTTGATCCAGAACCAAGACAAGATGATTATAGTAGGATGGTCTTCATGGATATGGATCATGATTCTTGATGGAAACAAGTGTGATTTGGATACATGACACAATCTAGCAATCAGGGAACACAAGATCCCTAGTTTAAACTATGAAAGTCTTGTCAGACAGTACTGCAACATGCAGGTGGTTTTCTTATATCTGCAATGCTACTATGAAGCTTTCTCTCTCTCTCTCTATCTCTCTCTCTCTCTCTCTCTCTATATATATATATATATATATATATATATATATATATATATATATATATATATATATATATATGTATATATATATATATATATATATATATATATATATATATATATATATATATATATATATATATATATATATATATATATATATAAAGTTGGATGAAGTCAATTCATTCATTCAAGAATCTACATTCACTTTGAGACAAATTATGCTCTTACAAAATATGGAGGCATTGGTGTTGCAAAAAGCTCTATATCCATCTAGATCCCTCCGTGCCTATTGTGGTTATATAATGATCCATCTATCTTCTCCTTCTAGCCTCTTCTAGTATATGCTTTGTTACTCTTTGACTATGGTATTTCTTCATTTCTAATTCATCTCCCTCTCCCTGTAAAACTATGTTGTCTTCCTTTCTAGTTCATCTTCTTCTTGAATGGTAGTGTCTACATGCTAAATAAGCAATCTCTCTCCTCTTCTTATCCTTTTATTATGAATCTGAGTTAACATAGATATCCTTCTCTCCTTTGTCCATCTTATTTCTTTTCTCAATACCCTACACTTTGTTCTTCAATTGTTATTGAGTACAAATAGATCTTTTCTTTTTTCTCTTGCCCCATACTTCCCTACTAAGGGTTAACCTAATGAATCCTTTCCTCTCCTTGCTTGTTTACAAAACGACATGAGCTCCTAATGGAGTGTGTTTATACAATCTTGAAGATTATGATGATCTAATTTTGAAGGCGATAGATATATTTCAAAGAATTCTTCACTAGTTCTTATGTTCACAACAAATTTAAGTGGCAAAAGTAGGCTTTTTGATATACGGAATATGGTTTGGAGTGAAGGCTTCCCTCTGAGGACTTTGGATATCAATGAGGCCTTGGGAATCCATAATTCTCCTCCCCACCCTTTGCAACAAGAGAATTCTCCTCCCCAGCCTTTGCAAGAAGATGATCAATTCCTTCTCATTCTATATAGATTCTCATTCTCTATAGATCATCTTCAAAACAAGCAGTTCTTCCCATTCTTTCAATTTCTCTACAACCAAGTGTATATGTTCTTCTCTTTAGGTGGTCAAGTTCTTCTCTCTGTACATCAAGTTAGTCTCTCCATGCAAAAACCTCTCCTTCCATCTTCTCATGCTCTCTGGGACAGAGATCCCTTTAGTGGTGGGCAACTATAAAGCCCCATTTGTTCTCTGCAATGATTGGAGTGTACTTCCAAATGATCAAAATGTACTTTGCTATCTTTGATAATACTTTATACCTTCGTGTACAGTACTTTATACTTGCACTATAGTACTATGTTCTCTAAGATATTTGGATGAAGTATGTAAAGAAGCCCCCTCACAAAACTTTTCGATGTGCAACCTTTGATAAATTACTCATTTCCCTCGACATATAGAAGTAAGCATTCGAGCCTCTCTTGTATGCCAAGTGGAATAGGGGCCATAGAACTTCCCCTCTTCCATGTGGCATGTACTTTCCCTCTCTTCTTCCCAAGTGGATCCCTCTCTTCTTCCCATGTGGATCCCTCTCTCTCTAGAGTATCTCCTTTAGGTGCAAGTACATACTTCCCCAAGGGCATATCTCATGCAATCTCCAAAAGCACTCATGTAGAATTACCTCTCTCTCTCTCTAAGATACGATGAGGGTTCCCCACTCTCTTCCCCACACTTTTCATGTAATTTGGATCTTATAGATGGTTCTCTATAATGTGCCATGATGGAAGGGAAACGTGAGCCTTTTGATGAATTCAACAAGCTTATTATCCTCCTCCTCTATACAAGGACAAGCGCGATCTCCACAAGGGGTGATCATCTCTATATTCGATGATCATCTACCATTGTCAAATTCTATTAGAACTTAGATTTTGTACTATACACCCTTGTACTTTGTAGAAGTGGTGCAGGGAGTCTCTATGAGAAGCGTGATGAGGAGCTTGTGATTTTGTGGATTGGTGCCCACACTTGATTCACAAGAGGGTCTCCTGGTGCTACATCCATTCTTGGTCATACTCTAGCTACTTCATACAATCGACTCAATTCTCTCTTTTCTCTCTACACATACTTCCTTACACTTGAGTATACTCCTGTATGTGATTCTCTATACTTGTTTCCAGGTGTGTTGTTAGTAGTTAATGTGTCTCATTACTCTTGAACAATCTTCACTACCCCTTAAGATTGACCCAAAATCATCTACAATCTTTGTGCTAAATTTCCCTCTCAAGCTCATCCTTGATCTTTATGTTAAATTTAAACAAAATTTCCCATGATCTTTAAGCCAAAAATCTCTCGAAGGATCATAATCAATCATTTTTCACACAAAACTTAAAGTGTTGCCCATATCAGTAGGTTCATCAACTTCAATGCCCTATACATGAGATGCAAGGTTGAGAAAAATTGTGCATATTGAACATGGACCCAAAACCCCATAAAATCATCAATGACCTTCTATAAGGTTGAAGGTTATATGACATCAGCCACATTTTTTCCTAAAAATATTTGCATTAGATCAATGACGATCTCTTTTGGAATAAATCATGGAAAACCAAATTACCAATAATGATTATACATCAATTGAAATCATCACTAATGGTGCTAGCATAGAGAATACAATGATGGATATATGTTGGCATTAGAGGAATGCAAAAGCACACAAATAGCACAAGGAAGAAGAAGCTGGGAGAACAACACAACACTAATTGTATTACCAAGTGAATGTACAAAGATATGTGACCCATTAGGGTTACATGTGTATATACAAGGGGGGGGACTCCTAAAGAGGAAAAAAGCATCCTAGTGGTACTAGGTGTGCTCACACATATCACTACAAAATATGTCAACAAATCTCCCATGGGAGTGTTGCGGTGAACAAGGAGCTTGCACAAATGTATAACGAAGTGCTAAGCTTTGTGGGATGAAATAAATCCACAAAAGGGTTTAAGCCCAAAGCTTTGCAAAAAGTTTCAAAATTCTCCTTAGGTAGAGCCTACATGAAAAGGTTTGCAACATTATCTTATGTGGGAACATAAGACAAATTGATCTCCATGGTGGCGAGTCCTTCCTTGAAATAATGATAGTGCACCTAAATGAGGTTTGCATGAGCATAAAACACACGGTTCCTCACAATTGCCAATGTGCTTTGACTATCAGTAAAGATGGAGGTGGAAGAGGATTGACCAACACCCAAATCATCCAAAAGGAATTTGAACTACACATACTCAATAGTAGCTACAAAAGCTACCCTATACTCAGCCTCACAACTAGAAGTGGTTGTAGTAGGTTGCTTCAATCTCAACCAAGATATGCATGAGCTACCAATCTTGAAGCAAAGACCACTAGTGGACACACATGCCATAGCCACTAGCTCAAGTTGAGTTAGAAAAAGCATCTAAATGTGATGGTAATGATCCCCCTTGGGATAAAACAATCCAAGTATTTAGGTACCACTCAAGTAGCAAAAGATGTGCTTTATTTCCTTCCAATGCTTGATACCAGGGCAATGCATAAACTCGCTCATATGAGAGACAACAAATTGAATATTAGGCCAGGTTATCCATAAGTAAATCAGGCATCCAATAGCCTTTTGATCAAGGACAACATCAAATGCATCTTCAACATCATGAAGACTCAATCGTAAACCTATTTCCATGTGAGTGGCAATAGGTTTGCAATCTTCAAGGCCAAGCATTTCAGTAATGTGTCAATGTATTTTGTTTTGCATATAGCTACTCTCCCATCTACTTGCATAAGTTGAATGCCCAAATAATGATGCAAATGCCCCAAATGTGACATCTCAAAAGAGGCATGAAAATAAACCTTAAATAAAAAAAAAATGCTTCTCGTTAGGATGAATGATTAGCATAACATCAACACATATAGTACAATGATCAAAATTACATCATCTAGATGCTTAACATCTAGGGTGCTCTGAGCTAAATTGCTCTCAAATCCTTTTGCAAGCAAGAAGTCATGTACCTTTTCATGCCAAGAATGTGGTAATTTCTTCAATCCATACAATGCCATTTTCAACTTTCATGCTTTATTTTCATTCCCGTTTTGCACAAAACCATGGGGCTAAAAGACATACACTTCTTCATGTAAATGACCATTTAGAAATGTATTTTTTATATCCAATTGATGTACTTTTCGAGCATGATGAGTTTGAAGGTGCAAAGATGCTATGAACAGTGGTCATTCAACATGTGGGAGCAAAGATCTCATAAAAAATAATGCCCTTCAGCTTGTATACCCATTTAGTGCCAATGTCCTTTTTTCTTGGAGGCAAATCACATAAAGAACAAGTACCATTCTTCATAATAACATCATATTCTAATTGCATAAGAGCCATCCAATTTTCTGAATTCTACATTTCATCAAAAGGAATGGGCTCATTCTCATCATAGAGATGAGAGTCAAACATTGCATAACAGTTTGATGCAATAGAAACATTATGAGAGAATGAATGCATACAATATAACAAAGGTGCATCTAACTTTCTATCTCTCAAAGCATGTGCCAACAATTTAGGCATAATTTTTTCCTTTTTTATATCAACTCTCTCATCAATAAGTGCATCATGTAGATCAACATCAGAAATAGAATGATCTTATCATTTGGAACCTCTAAAGGTTGAGGCATTGTGTCACTTAGAGCAGCATTTGATTGTCCACCTATAAAAAGAGACAGCAAAGTGTCATACACATCCATTGGTCTAACTAATGTATCCTTAGTACATGAAATTAAGGGCTCAATTATATCTTCCACCAAAAAAACATCATGACTAACCAGAATGTGTTTCGTATGTGGATGATATAGAAAATAGACTTTTCTTTTAGAATTGTTCCAAAGAAAAATACATTTCACCATCTTATAATCCAATTTTATGTGTTTTTGTTTAGTCACTAATGCATATGCTAGACAACCAAAAAGACACAAATGAGAAACAAATGGCTTCTAACCATGCGAAGCCTCATATGGAGTGATAAAATACAATGCTTTGGTGGGACACCTATGAAGCATACATGCTACACATGTAATAGGCTCAAGCTATAAGCTACGTGGTAAAGCTTGACTTTTGACAATACACCTTTCCAATTTCTACGAGCGACATGTTCTTCCTCTCAGAAACTCCATTTTGTAGAGGTGTATATGACACTATACATTAATGTTTTATCCGATTCTCAACCATGAATGAATTAAACTCAAAAGACATGTACCCCTGTCAATCATAATGGAGGGTGCCCATTTTACATGATAATGTTTCAGCCATAACCACAAATTATTCAAAGCACATAAACACTTTGAAATTTTATTTCAATGCATAAATCCATGCATGCCTAGAAGGCCCTCACGTAACTTCTATTTTCAGGACGTAATAGAAATAAACCTATAAATACGGGTACTCTGAGAGACTTGTCCACCAGAGTACACGGGGGGAGATTGCACCCAGTATCGCGTTGATTGTCTCTCTGTTTCTGATTCTTGTTTCATCTTCTTTCTACCTCTGTGGGCATGCATTGAAGATCCTGATAATAGTGGTATCAGAGCTTGGCACATATCACTCCGGAGGAGATTGTTTGCCGAGGGGATTGTTTGCATTCTCTGTTCGTAAATGTGAATCTGAATCCGCGTCCGCGTCCGCGTCCGCTTTTGCTTCTGCTTCTATCTTTGTCTCAGTTCCAGTTCCAGAACCAAAACCTGCGTTTACACCTGCGGCTTACTCTAAGGCATCGACTAAGGCAAAGAACTTAGGCAGTACATTGGCACCCAAGGCTCCCTTGGCGACCGTTGGCTACACACGATGCAATTTTAATTGTGAGTGGCAATAGAGAGTTTTAGACTCCCTAAGGTAGGAGGATTTGAACCCACAACCTCCTACTTACAAGGGAAGTACTTTAACCACTACTCCATCTCTTTGAGTTATCACTTTATCTCCCTTTTGTGATATTTACATCAACCTTCACCTCCCTCTTCCTTTTCCAAGTCCCAAGTTAAGCTCACACATGTGGAAGCGCCCGTCAATTTTCCTAGGGAAGTGCATCATAAAAAGGGCATAACTTTCACTATATAACTCGGATTTTAGCATATATTATATCGTTGGAAAGCTCTCGGAACAAGATTTTTAGTTAACCTATTAGATTAAGAATCCAACATAGTTTGAAAGAGGGATTTTGTTTTCTAGTTATGGACCCTACAACAATGGAGGATTTTGGCAATTCACCTTTACCTGGGGTCTCACTCGAGCAACAATTAGAGATTATGCAAAAATAACTTCAAGCAACTCAACAAGCTGTACAAGAACGTGATGCTATGCTCTAGCAAGTACAAAGTGATGATTGTAGCTTAATCAGAGTGGTGAAAGCGATTATCACTGCACAAGAAGAAGGTGCAAGTTCCAAGATAGGTGCTAAGAACTTCCAATTCTCCAGATTCGATGGACGAAAGGATGGCCAATTTGTCCTGTCATGGCTCTCTCAATTTGATGATTTCTACTCCGATGAGTCATATTCAAAACATGAGAAATTCAAGTTTGATACCAATTATTTGGTAGGAAGAGCGTAGCTATGGTGGAATGTTTTACGGAATAGTTCCAATCGTCCTACCACATGGGATGCATTTCAGGCAAAAATTAAGGAATCTTTCCTTCCTTCCCAGTTCCATCTACATGCATGTCGTGCATGGACAACTTTTGGATGGAGAGAAGGAGATAATGTATCCATTTATACTGAATATTTTTGGCAATGTTTTTTATTACTTCGTTCACTTGAGCAGGTTCCTGAAGCAAGTTTGCAACAAAAATATGAAGATGGCTTGGAGATGGGAATCCAAGCAAAGCTCCATACCCTCCGACCTACAACCTTGTATGAAGCTATCTCTTTTGCGCATGATGCGGAGAAGGAGTTTCAATCTATCACCAAAACACTTCGCTTACAACAAATTCGTCAACGACAACCACCCGTCAAAGCCAATTGTCCTTTTAAGCATCCTTTTACTACGTTTGTTTCATCTACTTTCCAATGCCCTCCTCAATCCCATTTAGTACCATCCAACAAATCAACCTTTGGCCAGCCTCACAAACCTATCACTCTTCAAAATATGACGATGAATGCTCAACAAAAATGACCCTGTATAACTTGTTGGAATTGTGGAAAGATTGGTCATACCAAAGCTGCCTGTCGGATGAGATCTACTAATAGGCAACCCATTGAAGCTCAAGTACACAACATGGAGGTTGTTCCTGCTGACACTGAACCTAACTGGTCTGAAGAAGTATTAGAGCAAGAATTAAGTACCCTGGGTAATGGAATTTCTAACCATTCTCTTCTCTGCATGCATGGCACCATTAATGGAGTAGTAGTAAATGTTTTACACGACGATGATAGTTCGCATGATTTTATTTCTCATAAGCTAGTTAAAAATCTTAACCTTACTACTCATCCTTCCACGTATAAGGTTAAGGCTGCGTTTATAGGGAATGGGTATAATGTTACGAAGGAGGTACATAATGTTCAAATTTGTATAGGCTCATATGTTGATGAACATTCATTTTTACTTGCTCCGTTGCAGTCATATGATGTTATACTTGGCATGCTGTTTCGACATAATTACAACCCCTGCATTGATTATAATACACACACGATTACTTTCAAATTTTGAAATAAAGATGTTTCAGTATTTGCGATGCATGATTTTCAACCCTTCCTGTTCATTAGTCATACGCAAGTCAAACGAGCTTTTAGGAAAGGTTATAACTCATGTATTGTCTTTGTGAATCATATAACTGATTATACACATACACTTCCAAGTGCACATAAGTCATTTATGGACTCGTATAAGGATTGTTTTATGGCTGATTTTCCTTCTGCAATACCACCTTCTAGGGGATCCCTTGACCATAGGATTGATTTAAGTCCTGGTAGCTTTCCTCCTCATAAAACACCTTATAGGCATGGACCTTTACACCAAAATGAAATAACTAGACAAATTAAAGATTTACTCAATAAAGGACTAATATGGCCTAGCTCTTCTCCTTTTGGAGCCCCTGTTCTTTTAGTTGGAAAGAAAAACAAGACGTATAGAATGTGCATTGATTATAGAGCACTTAATAAAATTACCATTAAGAATAGGTATCCTATCCCTAGGATAGATGACTTGCTAGATAAACTTCGTGGAGCATGTGTCTTTAGTAAAATCAACCTCAAATCTAGGTATCATCAGATAAGAATGACATTTATAAAACTGCTTTTAGAACTCAACACATCCATTTTGAATTCATGGTAATGCCTTTTGGACTTACCAATGCACCCGCCACTTTTGCACGCATGATGAATAATATTTTCCTTGAATACCAAGATTTCGTTCTTGTCTTCTTTGATGATATACTTATTTATAGTAAGAATGACAATGAACATGAAACTCATTTAGCAACAATCTTTGATTTGTTACGTAAAAATAAACTTTATGTGAATTCTGAAAAGAGTTGTTTCTTCCAAAACGAGATAGAGTATCTTGGACATATGGTCTCTAGTCACGGCGTTCATGTCGACACCAAGAAGATTAAAGTAATTGAAGAATGGCCTAAACCTCAATCAATGAATGATGTCCATTTGTTTTTAGGATTAGCTAGCTTTTATCGAAAGTTTGTAAAGGGATTTTCTTATATAGCTCGTCCCCTTACTTTATTATTGAAGAAACATCTAAAATTTGTATGGGGAATAACCCAAAAACAATCTTTTACTAAACTTAAGTATGCACTTTCTCATGCGCCTATTCTACAATTACCTGATTTTGCACAACCATTTCACGTAGTTACAGATGCTAGTGGTTTTGGTATAGGTGCTATTTTAATGCAACATGATCATACTCTTGCATTTGAAAGTAGGAAACTCAAACCTTCTGAACGCAATTATAGTACATATGATAAGGAACTGTTAGTTGTTGTGCATGCATTGATAGATAGATAGATAGATAGATTGATTCATTGATATATATATATATATATATATATATATATATATAGATTGATAGATAGATAGAAAGATAGAAAGATAGATAGATAGATAGATAGATAGATAGATAGATAGATAGATTCATTCATTGATTGATATATATATATATATATATATTTATATTTATATTTATATAGATTGATAGATAGATAGAAAGATAAAAAGATAGATAGATAGATATATAGGTAGGTAGGTAGGTAGGTAGATAGATAGATAGATAGATAGGTAGATAGATAGATAGATAGATAGATAGATAGATAGATAGATAGATAGATAGATAGATAGATAGATAGATAGATAGATAGATAGATAGATAGATAGATAGATAGATAGATAGATAGATAGATAGATAGATAGATAGATAGATAGACAGATAGATAAGATAGATCGATAGATAGACAAATAGATAGATAGATACTAGATAGATAGATAGATAGATAGATAGATAGATAGATAGATAGATAGATAGATAGATAGATAGATAGATAGATAGATAGATAGATAGATAGATAGATAGATAGATAGATAGATAGATAGATAGATAGATAGATAGATAGATAGATAGATAGATAGATATATGGATAGATAGATAAGCTTCTTGCTCCTTGAAAAAGTCACGATTGGACATGTGGATGATAAGAGTAACATTAACTACTTAGTATGATGATGGTACCAATGTATCCACATATCACTTGATTAATGTTGCTCCAAAGTGTGAAAAAGGGCAACCACTATGGAGAATTCCATTAGTAATGTGATGTTCTCAAAAGAGAATGAAATTCCAAGCATAAAAATGCTCGCATTTTTCACATCGAGCTCTTCCCAACTTCATACAATGTATTTCGATACTCATGATTTACCCTTGGAACTTCTCAAAAACTAATCAAATTCAATAGTATCCCATTCAAGCCAACAACATTATACAAAGCAAAGATAAAAGTGAAGATTGGATTAAATTCAAATCAGCTTGTATCTATGGAGTCTACTACTATGATGAAGGAGAGGAGTGGAGGTTCTAGTGGAGAAGGTAGGAAGTTGCATCTTGGTTTGGAATGGTGATGATGCTTCTCAACTAAAATACTTGCCTTGGATAGGTGTAATGATTGGCTTTATTCCCAACTATTTAGATGTTGGATTGACTAGACCAAAATAGTCAACATGCAAAGGTTATTGGTATAGTCATATGTGGGAGTATTCCCTTAATGTTATTTTAATAAAGAGTACACATTGTGTTTGTATAATCTTGAAGGATATCATGATGTAATTATGAAGGCTATGGATAGACTCAAAGACAAAATTTAAGTAATTTTTCATCAATTCAGATGAAGTGGTTGAAGTGACGAAGATAAAATAGGCTGCACAAAGGGCTTCACTCAAGGCAATTGGATTTTAGTGTGGCATTGAGAAGCAAAATAAGTCTTTCTCGTTTTCTTTGCAGCATGATGGATAACTTTCACACTAGATATCTTCTCATTGGTTATCTTATCACATGGCACCAGTACTTCATACTACTCCATGATGGTTATCCTCTCCGTCCTCCCTTATCCTCGATGGAATACTTCTCTCAGCCTTTTCTTTCCTTCATGGTAATCTCTTAAGTCTCTCTCATGCTCTCGTTTTACTCTCTGGGATGGAGATCCCTTCAATGTTGAGCACATATAGAGCCCCTAATTGCGACATTTAATGTTCAATTGTACTTGTTGTAGTTGCAAGTAGTACTTGTGTACTTCAAGGTATTGTACTTTGTAATTCAATGTACTTTTTACTAGAAGGGATTCTTATCTACCTTGGGTTGAAGGCAAAGGCTACCATAATCAGATGCAATATGTACTTGGGGTTGAAGACAAAGATGCATAATCGGATTCAATGTCTTTGTACTATAAGGGGTTCTTGAGTGCAAATTATGGAAAGAATGACAAGAGTGGGTTAAAAACCTCTCTGCCCAATTCAAATTTTTTCAGGGCATCACTATTGCATGGACCTAGGAACAAGGGTGGGTTTTCTATCCCTATCAAGACCTTGAGAACTTTTATTTCACTTGAATTTGGTTTGGAGCATAAACTAAAACTCTAGTTGATCCAAACGTCTTAGTTAGATGTTTATACCATAGCCCACTTCCAAAACAACATTTAATTTGATTTATCACCCTACCAAAGCACTACTTTGTCCAATTGGGCTTGAAAATCTGGGATAAAATGTAGGTTGAAGTGTGCCATACGTTATTGTTCAAGTCCTTGGGAATCATCAGTCTTATAAACAACTCCTAACTCTTTTCTCTTCAAGAATGATTTGAACTATTTTTAGAGAACTATGACATCTTTCCTTTGTCAAATCAAATGGATGAGTCAACTTAGATTTGGAATCTTGAAGATTGAATGAGTTCTACATGAAACATCTATTCAGGATGTTTTAATCTAGTTACCTATTCTAATCGGCTATTGTTAGTCAGTCTTCTACCACCACCATCTTCACGGACAGTCAAAGTGCATTGATAGTTGCGAGGAACCCTGTGTTCCATGCTCACACTGGGCACATTGAGGTGCGCTATCATTGTGTCAGGGAGAGGTTCTCTGCTGGAGAGATTGATTTGGCATATGTGCCCACACAAGAGAACATTGCAAACCTTTTCACAAAGGCTCTACCTAGGGAGAAGTTTGAAGCTTTCCACAAAGCTTTGGGCTTATTTCCTTTTGTGGATTGATTCCACATAGCTTGGTACTTCCTAATACATGAGTGTCAGCTCCCCATTCATCGCATCACTCCTACGGGGGATTTGTTGATATATTTAGGTAGTGATGTGTGTAATCACACTAGGCCTACCGAGGCAATTTTTTCCATCTTTAGGAGGTTTTCCCCCTAACTTATATATACACCTATAACCCGTCAATTATCTTTGTACATTCTCTTGGTAATACATTCAATATTGTCTGTTGTGCTCCAAACTTCTTCTTCTTCCTTGTGTTGTTGGCGTGCTTCGGTAGACCTCTAACTCCAACAAAAACCATGGTGATCAAGAGCTCAAAATGGCTTCTCTCTGTGCTGTCAAAATTTTGATTTGAGCTCATTTCGGTCTTCAAATGCACTATTGCAGTGCCTATGTAGGCAATTTCATCTTTTTGTGCCAAACATATATACAGGTTTTGATTCACCAGTACAAGCACTTGAAGTCTATTACACATTTAATAGAACTCAACCGGGTAGTTCTATTCAACTTTTTGAGATACATTCATTTTTCTACATTAGGGTATTTTAGTGAGTGGCCATGGCTAAAAGAAATGATGTATTCTATATGTTGGATATTGAGGATAAGTTGGATGGTACCAATTACTCATTATGGGCATATATGATGTGTCATGCATTGTTCACAAAGGGATTGTGGAATATTGTGTAGGGTGTCGAACGATGACCTACTACACTTACAAATACAATTATTGAAGGTGATGTAGATGGTGTTGAAGATGATGATCTTCATGTTCCTATTTGTGTTGCAGATCTTGTTGCGCATATTGCATAGAAAGTTTCTTGGGATGGCAAAGATGCTCATGAACATGCATTGAAAGCCTTATCTGTCAAACATGCCATTATCCCTCATATTGGCTCTTGCAAAACAACAAAGGATGCTTAGGATACACTTACTACTTTGTATCATGCAAGAAATGAGGCTCGTGTTGCTTACCTCCAAAAACAGTTGGAGAGTGAGCATATGAATGAAGGAGATTCTATGGAAAGTTTTGTGACAAAGATCAAAGATTTGAAGGAGCAGTTAATGTCTATTGATGAAGTCTTGCCAGATAGTTCACTTGTACAAACTCTTCTGAATGGTCTTCCAGATTCATATCAAAGTTTTGCTTCTACTCTTTTGTTGATGATGAAAGGCAATCCAAATGCCTTAACATTTGAGGATTTAGTCTCTGTTTTGTTGTAGGAAGATCAATTGAGGCATAATAGGTCCATCATGCGTGTATCAGATCAAGCTTTCTTAGCTAGTCAGGTAAATGGAGCTCATCTACTAGTAAGCATAAATCTGCTAATTTTTCACATCGAAAAAGGAAGACAAAGACGAGAAGAAAACAAAAAAGCAAAAATTATTTTTCAAATATTATAAAGGAAATGATTATGTCATAAAGAATTGTGCAAAACTTGCTGCAAAAGAGTCAAAGAAAAAAGAGGCTAGAATGGTTGTTTTAGAGGCCTCTATACCTAAAACTTAGTTTGTTAATCTTATGTAGAATGAAGAGTGGGCGTTTACTAGTGTTTGCAGTTATGAACCATCTTCTCATGAACACTAATATCTGCAATAGACTCAGATTTTTATAATTATTTTGATAGTGGGTCAACCAAACATATTACCTCGTAGTGTAGTTTATTTAGTTCACTTGAGCTTGCCTTACAATGAAAAATGTATAATTCATGATCTATCAAATGGTGACCTCATAATTGCTTTTGGGATTTTATGTGATGGGTTGGCATGCAGGCTTTGGTCATCTGAATTTTATTAGTTTGTTACACCTACAAAAATCTAAAATGGTGTTCTCTCTGCTCAAACTTGAGGCACCTGGAAAACATGTCTATAAAGGTTGTATTTTGGGCAAAATGCAACATTCCTCCTTTCGAGAAGATGGTTCAGTTTGAGGTACTCAAACATTGCTCCTTCTTCACAGTGATGTATGTGGTCCTATGCATACACCTTCTTTTGGGAACTACGTTTACTTCATGAAATTCATTGATGATTTTTCTAGGCATGGATGGATGTATCCATTGAAAGCAAAGCTTGACGTGTTTATGTGCTTCAAATAGTTTCTGGTTTTGGCTGAAAATTTGTGAGCATGTAAAATGGGCACCCTGAAGTGTTTGATAGTGATGCACCTCAATGGACTCTCCTTCTTGAGAGCTCCACGATGATACCCTCAATGTAGAAAGCCTAGATCTAGATACCACACATAGTACTCCACATAAATCCTGTAGGCTATGCAAAAAACGTACTACACAGAGAGCACGAACATAGATTTCTTGGGTGTTACAAATGCGATCAAACTTACATTTTGTGGCTAACTAGGCCACTATATGTTTTATTAAAGAACATATACAAAAGTGTTCGATGGCCATTTTGGCCTTTCACATGGAGACTAATGGTAACAGTCTCCCACTAAAGGCCAATATGGCCAAAGTGTCTATGGGAGAAAAATAAAGAATGATAAAGGATACCTAAGTCTAATTATAGAAACTATAAATCCCACCTAATGGGTATGTTACAAAATATACAAATAACTGTGTAAGATCATGGATCAAGTAACCCCCATCAAGTGACACGAATGTCGAAAGCTATCTTGTGGTAGAGCTTTAGTCAAAGCATCTGCAACATTATCTCGAGTATGAACCTTCCCAAGAATAATGTGTTCAATGGCTAAGTAGTGTCTAATGAAGTGATACTGCACCTCAACGTGCTTGGTCTTTGCATGATATACCAGATTCTTAGCCAATGCAATGGCACTCTAACTGTCACTGAGTAAGATCATGGATCAAGTAACCCCCATCAAGTGACACGAATGTCGAAAGCTATCTTGTGGTAGAGCTTTAGTCAAAGCATCTGCAACATTATCTCGAGTATGAACCTTCCCAAGAATAATGTGTTCAATGGCTAAGTAGTCTCTAATGAAGTGATACTGCACCTCAACGTGCTTGGTCTTTGCATGATATACCAGATTCTTAGCCAATGCAATGGCACTCTAACTGTCACTGAGCAAACGAGGTACATGTTGAGGTAGACTTATATCAGAAGCAAGATGGGAAAGCCACAATGCTTCCTTACATGCCTCACTTGCTGCAACATACTCCACTTCTATAATGGAAACATTTGTACATTCTTGAAGACAAGATCTCCAAGAGATAACACCTCCAACAAAATGAAAAATATACCCTGATGTAGACTTACGATTATCTACACAACCAACATAATCACAATCTTTGTAATTAATAATGGATGCTTTCCCTCTACCCAAGCTTAGACACTTGTCATTAGGTGCCATTGAGATATCTCAAAATCATCTTGACCGCTTCCTAATGCATCTTGCCAGGATTAGACATATATCTGCTCACAACTCCCACAACAAATGCAATGTCTAGTCTCATGGCTACCATAGCATATGTGAGACTACCAACGGTAGATTGATAAGGAATTTTTGTTCATGAATTCCTTTTCCGCATCTAAATTGGGGCAATCATCCTTGCTCAATTTCACATACGTGGGTAAATGTGTACTCAATGCATGTCCACCCTACATGTTGAACCTATGAAGTACTTTGGATATGTAGTCACTTTGAGACAAGTATATGCATCTTTTACTTCTGTCATGAGTAATGCACATGCCAAGAATATGTTTGGCATCCCCCAAATCCTTCATTGTTGGAGTTAGACATATGCGAAAGCACGCAAACAACACAGGGAAGAAGAAGAAGCTTGGAGCACAACACACAATACTAAATGTATTACCACTAGAATGTACAAAGATAAGTAATGCATTAGGGCTATATGCATATGTACAGGGGGGGAAACCTCCTAAAGAGGGAAAAAAGTGCCCTAGTGGTCCTAGTGTGTTCACACACATCACTACCTAAATATATCAACAAATCCACCCTGGGAGTGATGCAGTGAACAAGGAGCTCGCACTCATGTATAAGGAAGTGCCAAGCTATGTGGAATCAATCCACAAAACAAAGTAAGCCAATCATCACATGAAACCTATAAAGGCTAAGAAGTTGCCTCATTAGGATCAGCACTAGACTATCCATCTATAAAAATAGGAAGCAGAGTATCATACATGTCTTCGGAGCTAACAGATGTCTCCTTTGTACATGAAAGTAAGGGTTCAATAGCATCTTCCACAAAGACAACATCACAGCTAACCAGAATGCGTTTAGTCTATGGATGATACAGATGATAGCCTTTGCTTTCAGAATTGTACCCAACAAAAATACATTTCACTGCTTTATCATCCAATTTTCTTTGATCTTGTTCAGGCACTAATGCATATGCCAAACAACAAAAAACACACAGATGAGGAGCGGCTTGCAACCATGCCAAGACTCATATGGAGTGATGGACTGCAGTGCTTTAGTGGGACACCTGTTAAGTACGTATGCTGCACACATAACAACCTGAAGCAAGAAACTATGTGGTAAAGCCTGCCTCTTGACCATACACCATGCCATCTCCATGAGTGATCTGTTCTTTCGTTCATCAACTCCATTTTGTTGAGGCATATACGACACTGTACATTTACGTTTTATCCCACATTAAGCTAGAAATGCATTAATGTCAGAAGACATATATCCCCCCTCGATCAAAATGGAGGGTGCCCATTTTACATGTTGACAAATTTTTAGTCAAAACCAAAAACTATTTGAAGCACATAAACACTTTGGACTTTTCTTTGAGTGGATATACCCATGCATGCCTAGAAGAATCATCAATGAAAGTAACGAAGTAAAGATAGTTTCCAAAAGAAGGTGTTTGCATAGGGCCACTGACATCACTATGTACAAGCTACAATTTTTTAGTAACCCGAACTGAACCATGTTTTAGAAAGGAGGAACATTGCATTTTGTCGAAAATGTAGCCTTCAAAAACATGTTTTCTGGGTGCCTCAAGTTTGGGCAAAGAGGAAACCATTTCAGATTTCTGTAGGTGTAGCAAACTAGCAAAATTCAGATGACCAAAGCGTGCATGGCAAAGCTTTGCATCTGACATAGCCTGAGAATCATGTACTGCACATGCTGAATCATTAACAGATCTTTCATAGTCTATGAGCTTATACAACCCACGACATACAATGCCAGAAGCAATAATCATGTTGCCATTTGATAGATCATGAACAATACACATGTCATCAACAAATTTCACAACCAAGCCAATCTTGGCTAAAGTCAAAACTGATAATAGATTCTTCTTGATCCTTGCCACAAATAAAGCATCAGACAAAGTGAAAGAACTACCATCAGCAGTAGTCATAATGATCTTACCAACTCCCATGATAGGATAAGAGGAGTTGTTGGCGCATGTGACAGTATTCCCTATAGGGGTAGACTCGAGTGAAGTGAAGAAACTGCGTTGTGAGGTAATATGTTTGGTTGCCCCACTATCAAAATACCAAATATCTGAGTCTACTGTAGACATACACTGCTCATGAGAAGATGGGTCAAAACTGCAAATATTAGTAAATGCCCATTCTTCATTATGTAAAGATTAGCAGACTCTGTTTTCAGTGTAGAGGCCTCTGCAACAACCATTCAAGCCTCCTTTTTCTTTGCCTCTTTAGTAGCCAATTTTGGAAAACTCTTAATGACATGATCATTTGCTTTACAGTATTTGCAAAACAATTTCTGCTATTTTGATTTCTTCTCATCTTTGTCTTCCTTCTTTGAATGTGCAGCATTTGCAGATTTTTGCTTACTAGTAGATGAGCTCCATTTACCTTTGCCCTTCTGACTAGCCAGGAAAGCTTGATTTGCAACATGCATAATAGACCTGTTCTGCCTAGACTCATCGTCCTGCAATAGAACAGAAACTAACTCCTCAAATGACGAGGCATTTGGATTTCCTTTCATCATCAAATGAAGAGTAGAAGAAAAAGTCTGATATGAATCAGGAAGACCATTCAAAACGGTCTACAAAAGTGAGCTATCTATTATAACCTCATTAGCAGAAATCAATTATTCCTTCAAGTCTTTGATCTTTGTTAGAAAATTGTCCATAGATTCACCTTCATTCATATGCTCACTCTCCAATTGTTTTCGGAGGTAAGCAACACGAGTCTCATTCCTAGCCTGGTACAATGTGGTAAGTGTATCGCAAGCATCCTTAGCTATTCTGCAAGAGAGAATGTGAGGAATAATGGCACGTTTGACAGACAAAGCTATCAGTGCATGTGCATGAGCATCTTTACCATCCCAATGAATTTGTTGTGCAGTAGATGCAATAGAAATCGTAGCACAAATAGGAATCTGTTGAATATCACCATCTTCGATACCATCTCGATCAGCTCCAGTACCTATATTTGCAAGCGTAACGGGACGTCTTTCAACACCCTGCACAATGTTCCACAGTCCTTTTTCAACCAATACATGTCGCATCATATAAGCCCACAACGGGTAATTTGTGCCATCCAACTTATCCTCAACAGCCAACATACGAAATACATCATTGCTTTCAGCCATGGCCACTAACTAAAATACCCTAATGCAGAAAAATGATTGTACCTAAAAAAGTTGAATAGAAGTACCCTAGCGAGTTTGGCTAAACTTGTAGCAAAATTTGAGATGCTTATACTGACGAACCGAACTGGTATATGTCTTTGGCACAAAAAGATGAAATAGCCTGCACAAGCACTACAATAGTGCTTTTGGAGGCCGAAACGAGATCATATCATGTTTTTGGCACCACAGATCGAAGCTGTTTTGATCTCTCAAACACCTTGAGTATGCTCACCAAATTTCATGTCATTTTGAGACTACGATTGGAGAGCTTTAGACGATGCCCTAGATGAAGCGGCAACCTACTTTGATACCAATTGTTGGAGTTAGACGTTTGCAAAAGCACGCGAACAACACAAGGAAGAAGAAGAAGCTTGGAGCACAACAAACAATACTGAATGTATTACCACTAGAATGTACAAAGATAAGTAACCCGTTAGGGCTATAAATGTATATACAAGCCGAGGAAAAAAAAACCTCCTAAAGAGGGAAAAAAGTGCCCTGATTGTCCTAGTGTGTTCACACACATCACTACCTAAATATATCAACATTCATATCAAATGTCTAACTCAACTTCTTTTTGAGAATTGACAAGTCATATGAGGACTTCCTAGTAATCAACATATCATCAACATAAAGTATCAAGCATATCAAGATGCCATATGAGCATCTCTTTGTGTAGAGACAATGATCATCATTGCTTTGAGAATAGCCTTGAGACTTCATAAAAGCATAAAAATTTTGGTACCATTTTCTAGGGGACTGTTTAAGTCCATATAAGCTCTTCTTCAGCTTACAAACTAGACTTTCTTTGCTAGGAACTACATAAGCCTCTAGTTGTTCCATGTAGATCTCATGTGTAAGATCTCCATGCAAGAAAGCAATTTTCACATCCATTTTGAATAGATCTAAGTCCTCCATTGCAATGACTCCAAGCAACATTTGAAGGGTATTAATCTTGACCATTAGAGAGAAGATTTCCTTGAAATCAACACCATGTTGTTGCTTAAAACCTTTTGCAAAAAGTAGTGCTTTATACTTTTGAGAAGCACTATCTGATGTGAATTTTAGCTTATAAGCCCATTTAGATGGTAAAGCTTTCCTGTCCTTTGGCAAAGGTACTAAATCCCAAGTACCATTCTTGTGAATAAAATCCAGCTCACTCTTCATGACACTCCCACTTGACAGGATCCTTTTGTCTGCATGGCCTCTTTGTAGCAAGAAGGATCATGAGCATCTATTAGCATAACAAAATCCAAAACTGGAACATATCTATCAGATGGATGTGAGACACATTCAGAGCGTCTCAATGGTTGTTGAATAGGAACATTTGCAGACTCATCTGATAGAAAATTCTCTTGAAGATTCCTATGTGCAACATTTTTATGCATGCTAACTGGAGTATTACTATCCTCAAACACCACTCTTATCACTTTAACCTCCTTAATGGTTTGTTTATGCATCCTAGACTCATTGAAAATGAGATCACTACTTTTGATCATTGAGCGCGTTTTGTGATCCCATAAGCAATATCCAAATTGTCCTTCTCGACCATATCCAAGAAAAGTGCATTTCTTTTACTTATGGTCCAAATTTTATCTAGTACTCTTGGGTATATGAACATATGATTCACAACCAAAAACTCAAAAATGATCATAATATGATGGCTTCCCTGTCCATAACTCTTGTGCCACTTTTAGACCTCTCGTAGTACTAGGTAAATTGTTAATCACGTGAACTGCAATCAATATTGCTTCTGCCCAAAAGGCTTGTGAAAGGTTTGCATGATGCCGCATAGAAAGTACTCTATCCTAAATAGTTATATTCATCCTTTTAGCTAGACCATTCTATAATGGAGTGTAAATGCTCTAGGAATTCTTCTAGACTGACAGAAAAGTTTGAATTCATGTGAGGTATACTTACCCCTATTATATGAATGTAAAGCTTTGAGCTTAATTCCTTTCTCAGTCTCAACTGAAGCAAGCCATTTTTTGAAGGTAGGAAATACCTCATCCTACGATTTGATAGTATATACCTAGACTTTTCTAGTAGCATCATCTATGAAAGTGACAAAGTAAAGAGAACCACCTAATGACCTTGTGGGCATAGGACCACACACATCTGTATGAACGAGATCTAAAGGAAGAATTGAAGAGTCAATGTGCATTTTATACACATTCTTAGTTTTGCTTTCCATATTGACAATGCTCACAAAATGAAAAATCAGAGAAAGATAACACACATAAGTAATCAGAATGAGAAAAATTTCCCATTCAACTACGAGATATGTGGCCCAAATGGCCATGCCAAATACAAGCCATATGCTATTCAATAAGAGCTAACAAGTGTTCTTTATGTGATACAAATAAAGGATAAAATGATCCAACTTTGCTTGCTTTTGCAATAACCATATTGCCCTTTGATATGCAAAAGGACTGAGCATAGAAAACCACATTGTAACCAAGGTCATCAAGTTGACCAACTAACACCAAACTATGTGATAACTAGGGTACATGGCATACATTATGCATAGTAAATTTTGAACCATCATTGAACCACATAACCACATCTCCAATCTTGACAACGTCACACTGGTAAGAGTCACCAAGTCTCATAGTACCAAGAGACTTTGCTGCATAAGTAGAGAACCATTCTCTATGTGGTGTCACATAAAAAGAAGCATGAAAATCTAGCAACCATGTGTGGGAAAGAGAATCAGCCATAAGAGCCTTAATAGGCATAGTACTATCAAGTGTCAACACATCAGCATCATCAAAAATAGCATTGATTTCTTCAATTATCATGGTTGATGTAGATGCCTATCAACATTATGTCCTTTACCTTACTTGATTTACTTCTACTCTTATTCCATTGACCATTCTTTTCCTTGTTCTTGCTCCTGCCACGTTGCTAATTCTTTCTTTGGTAAGAATCATGAACATTATATGCATCTCCACCCAAAGTGTCAACCATAGATTTTCTATGAATCTCCATGCTCAAGAGTGCTCCACATATGTCATCGTAGAATAATTTAGCACCAAGTGCACTATTGCTAATAGCTATGCAAAACATATCCCATGGTGATGGCAAGGTGCATAACAACAAGTCTTAGATTGCTTTCATTTCATTATCCATCTCCATTTTCTGAGCATGTTACTGGGAGAATATAGCATCAAACTCATTTGGATGAGCAACAATACTATCTGTCCTTCAAGCGAAGGTCATATGATTTTCTCATCAGATAAAAATTTTGTGAGAGTATCCTTTGCAAAATGCGCATATGAATAGTGTCAAAATCTCATAAAACTGCAAGAACTGATATGTTAACCTGCATAGTGAATCACTGACTCCACTGCATATAATCAGTTACCCAAAAGAAGCCAACTAGGCTTATCGAGCACACATGAACAACTAACATACATCTCCTATGGTGAGGTTGGGTAAGTCTTCCACTTGCATCATCAAAGAGACCCTGACATTTGTGTGTCTCCCAATTAAGAAAAGTTCATACCTTCTTCTACCCTAGAAAGGTATTTATGAATTCTACCCAATAAAGAAAAGTTCATACCTTCTTCTACCCTAGAAAGGTAAAAAGGTTTTATGCAAAAAAACATTGTCGCTATATCAATGAACACATGGACATACATAAGCGGTATCCACAAAAGCGTACATAGTGTGTATGTGCTCAATATATGCAATAAAATGGCACTGAAAAGGCTGAATTCATAGCCCAAATACTAGCCAACAACACTTGTAAGTGTCTATCAACTCTGCTCTTTAGGCTCAAAAAACTTGCATAGACTTGTGGTGGTTGCTCCCACCAATTTAAAACCTTTCAAGAAACCTGTAGATTTACTAGTGTGGCTGAAAACATAGCCCCAAAGGTGAATATTCGTTGTCAAAGAAGTAAAAAGAGTGCTCTTCTTGATGTTCTTGAACATGTGTAAAGAGAACTATACACAAAAGTACTTCAAAATGGCTCTAAATATCACCAAAAAAATGCTTCAAAACAAGCCTTGAAAGCAAAGAATGAAGCTTTCAGGTCCCAAAACATTTTCAAGGTAATGTTAACCTTAGGCTTTTCCTTCTTCAAACACCACAAGAGTATAGCTTAATGGCAAGAGATTGCCAATTAAGCAAGCTCCAAGGGGAACAATACTGGGATGGGTGAACTCCTAAAAAGTACCGAGAACCTCTGTCTTCCTTGATCGTTGAGGTCCTCTCTCATGTGCAACCACTGGTGCCAATGATGACTTCCATGACTTAGATGAAAAGGTATGCCAAGGTCTATGCCTTGGTCACTTCCTTACTCGCAAGCCTTGGGTGGGTGGGTAGGTTCTCGCTTCACTCGCACAAAACAAACAAAGCTTTTGCACCCAAATGGATTTGATACTAGTGAAATATTTTGATAGTGATGCACCTTAATGGAATCTCCTCCTTGAGAACTCCATGATGATACTCTCAACATAGAAAACCTAGATCTTGACACCACACACAATACTATGCACATAGCCTACAAAATACATAGAAAACACAATACACGGAGAGCATGAATATAGATTTCTTAAGTGCTACAAATGCAATCAAACTTATAGTCTATGGCTGACAAGGCAACTATATGTTTTATTAAAGAACATATACAAAAGTGTTCGATGGCGATTTTGGCCTTTCACATGGATAGTAATGGTAACACACCCTCTGATCTGATTGAGGGGGGGAATATATGTCTTGTGATTTTAATGCATTTCTAGTTGAATATGGGATAAACCATAAGTGTCGAGTGTTGTATAGACTACTACAAAATGGAGTTATTGAAAGGAAGAACAAGTCACTCATGGAGATGCCAAGGTGTATGGTCAAATGTCAGGCTTTACCACATAGCTTCTGGCTTAAGGTTGTATGTGTGCAACATATGTACTTAATAGGAGTCCCACTAAAGCATTGCAATCTATCACTCCATATAAGGTTTGGCATGGTCACATGCCATCTGTTTCTCATTTGTGTGTTATTGGTTGTCTGTCATATGCATTAGTGCCTGAACAACAACACAGGAAATTGGATGATAAAGCAGTGAAATGTATTTTTGTTGGGTACAATTTTGAAAGCAAAGGCTATCATTTGTATCAAAACATACCAAACACACTTCAAAGACCAAGGAAACATTTTGGACTCTTCCACCACCTATGGACAGAGGTCCTTATCATTTGGACATACATGAGTTTAAGTATGTAGATCTAATGATTCTACCCATATATGTAGATGAGAGAAATAAACTCTATTATAAGCAACCCCTGTTTTGTGAGATTCGGGGGTTCCATGAATGTAAGGCTCTTCACATATACAATTGTTCTTTATATTGATTAAAGCTTGAGAGAGTAGGCTCTTGCCGAACTTCCTTTTGAAAAAAGACACACACACATCTCAAATATGCAAGTTCCGTGAAATGACATTCCCTCATCTTTGTCCCTCTTCATATGCCGAGTGATGTGGTAGTGTGACATACACAGGGTGCTCCGTCCTTCAAAGTCGGAACGAGAGTTAACATGGAGCTCTTCCCAACTGTAACCTACAGATAGCAGGTTTAGAGTTCACTAGTCGACGTGGATCAACGGGACAGCTGACCATGGCGTCTACAATCCATGACGCTGCGCGGGCGGGTGATCTTGTACGCCTTCTTTCCATCATCGAAGCGGATGCGTCTACTCTGAATTCTCGTGATCGTCATTCGCGGACCCCGTATCCTGCTTTCTCTCTGGTATTGGATCTTTTCGCCTCCAGCGTGTGTCTTCCTTTGTTCATGTTTTATGTTCTGTATCATTTTTTCTGTTCCGACGGAGGAGACGGGCAAATCCTGTTCACCATCTTTTGTCAGTCTCATTTCAATCCATAGTTCAGGGATTTTGTCGTATGAGCAGTTTTTGAGAAGCTGCGTTGATAGCAAGCTCATGAGTTTTGTATATTCGTACTTGGGCATTTTCTTTGCAAATACCGAGCTAAGGAAAGCCGAATTGTCCAAAGTCGCACATTTTGTATTATGTGTAACTATTGATTTATGACTGGGCATTATGGACTTGTCGCATAACGTCTTTCTGTTCATTCTTTCTCTTCTTCTCATGTATTTTTTCTTCCTTCGACCGTGCATCAGAAGCAAGCTTTTTTGTTCGTTACGTGTAGATCAATCGTGTTCTGAATCATTGGCAGGACTTTTTTCTTTTGAAACTCAGAGAATCTTAACGCATTTAAAGGCTTCATTTGGCCTCCTGGGCGGGCCACACAGATGTTGTGCATGCTCTTTGTAAAAAGAACGCTGATGTTGGGGCAACAGCAGTTGATAATACGGCAGCTATACACTTTGCAAGTCAGAAAGGACATGTGGAGGTTGTACGCATGCTTTTGGCAGCAGGAGCCTCTGCTACTGCAAGCACGCGTAAAGGAATGACCCCTCTTCATTATGCAATACAGGGCGGTCACCTGGAGCTGGCAAAACTTTTGATGAAGAGGGGTGCATGTTTACACACCAAAAATAAAGCAGGGAAGAAGCCAGTTGATCTCATCAAGGATGAAGAATTTCTAAGGGCTTTGCAAGCTGCAGAGACAAAAACTCAAACAGCCAAATCAAGGCCTGAGATGATATCTGGGAAATCAGAGGCTTCTCTAGAGATAGAACCTGAGGAATCAAAGGATTATTTAGAGTGTGGAAGAATTCCTGATCCAAATAAGAAAAATGACAAAGATGACTCCCTGGAAGTTTCAACTTCACAAGTTGATGATACGTCCCCTTCCAGGAAGAAGATCAAAGTTCAGCTTTCACATCTAGATATGGAACATGAACATGATACTGTTTCTGACGAAATGCGCTGAAGCAGAGATTTAGTTAGAAAATATTTTCAAGGGTCAAAACACTGACATAGAAGCAATAGCCATCGGCATTGTCGAGCAAGATTACGTTCAATTGATGGTGAATAATCTATATAGTGGTTTTTTAAGTTAAAATATATAATGTGTGCTCTTGAATGTTTGACTACATATACTCCTTTGATATCATTTGCATATTCATAAGGTTCAGTGGTTGGTTGCAGACTGCTGTTATTCTCATCATATCACAGGTTTTGGAATTTTTTACCTTGTTGATCAAGACCATATATGCCCATTTCCCAGCTAGATCGAGAGATAAGTTCCTGAATTGAAGACCTCTGAGTCTCTACAGTCTGATGCCTGTTTATCCTATCTGTTGATAGCTTTCTTATTCCTTCAACTTCTGACATCTTGCTAGTGGTTGGAGAATGGAAATGTCATATAATCTCTAGCTACTTACTATATAATACAACAATGCGTATAGTTTTCTTTTCCTATTTTGATTGTTAAACCGTGGTTGTGAAGATATATATATATATATATATATATATATATTGGCTGTATTGTGTTGTAAATAACAAAGCTAAAGTTTAAAGCTTACATATATTCCTATGCAAAGCCATTTTGAGTGGCATATTTTTTTTTTATTAGTTTGTTCGTGTTTTACAAGAATAGGAAAGTAATATAATAAGATGTAAAAGAAATGCATATGGAATCACCTTACAAGGTCTAAAGAAGTGGAGATAGTTATGAAACATAAGTGCTCTCACTAAACGACAGAATGTGGTAGGGCAATCGAGATCAGAAAGTAGTTAATTACAACACTATTTGTTGGAGAAACAGACTTTCTATATGAAAGGAAGAAGAAAATTCACAAGCATGAACAACTCGAAGCTCAAGAAGCTAAAGGTTGAAGCATTTCAATGTGTTTTGCAGATTATTGCTACAAATGAATTTTTGTGTTTATCTGCTCGAATTGTGAACTATTCTTTTGAGGTGTTCATGTTGGCTATATCTTGAAGCTGATCTTATCTATATTCAGTATCTGCATAATGAGACTGCTTAAGCCTTGCAAGAAGCAATGAGATTTGAAATATATCAGGTATATGAATGCTATTCACACCTCGATTCGTTAACATTTTAGACTAATAGATGAAGCTACATTGAGAGGATTGAAAGCTGATAAATCAGGGCTAGTTAAGTACATTTTAATGAAGTACATTTCTTAATTTAAATACGTTTTTCTGATTGGTAGAAATGTTGGCTGTATTCTCATTGAGTGCAGAAAAGGTGAATGATTTTTTGTTTCTTTTTTAATATATTGCGTAATTCTCTGAGTCCTTGTCAGATAAGACTGTAAATTGAATCTTCGTATTTAACTGTTTGAGAGATTGCATGACAATTTATCACTGTACGCACTTGATGGACATTATTATTTTTATCACTATGTAGTGGAACTAAGTAATTTGTGTTTCCTGCAATGAAATGGAAATACTTTCTGTTGTTCGTGATTTTTATGTATTCTCTATCTGAGGTCATCTGTATGCAAATTTATATTGGATGAACATAATGCTATGATGCTGAAGTGGAGTTATTTCCTTTTTCTGTTTTGCAAATTATTAGCAGATTGATACCACATGCATTAAGAGTCACTTCTTGTTTGTAAGCCATACGGACACCTTTGTTTCAATTCTCATGGCCTATCTCCAATGTAAAACTAGTGATGCATTCTTATTTCATAATGTTCTTAGGATGCTGCAAGAGATTGATAAATTATGACCACCACCACCACATGCTATAATGATGACTCTCCTCCCAACCTTATGCCTATATATATAGCTTCTTGAATCAATGAGGACCACAAATGTAAAACTAGAGTCCATAAGTGCATATGCAATCTCTTCGACTCCTTTAGCACTTTCGACTAGAGTCCACTAGTGGTTGTTGTACTATCACTTGAGTTAAGTCTCTTTTTGGGCATGATTGATGCATGGACATAGGAACTAAAGCGGATTTTTTATCCCTCAAGACTTTGAGAACCCTTGATTCACTTGAATTTGGTTTGGAAAACTAGAAGTATGATTGTCCCAAACATCTAACTTGAATGTTGTTGCTGTGGCTCACTCCTAGGTAACATTTACTTGATTTTTTTTTCCACTTGACTTGAGGACTAGTTTGTCCTAACGAGCTTGAAAATCCTACTTAAAATATAGGAGAAAGTTTGCCATTTACTTTTGGTCAACCGTACTATGACCTGATCAAGTCAGATCCAAATGAAAAATGATCTAACTTAGGATACTTTTCTCAAAAAGACTTTAGCTAAAAGAATTATCAATCTAATGAGAAATTTCTATCTTCTCTATTCTATAGTGTATTGAACTCTAGAAAGTCATTAGAGTTATGTTAGCTAACTTGAAGCAAACTCAAATGAATAAGTCAATCTTGGACTTAGCATCTTTTGAAGATTTGAATGAGCTCTTGTACAAAACATCTATCGAGGATGTTTAATTTAGTTATCTGGTTCAAACTCTAACCCTCAACTTTTATGAAAAGAAGTAGATACCATATCTGAGTTAAATAAAAAAGATTCGAAAAATAGAAGGAAAGAACTAAAAAGGAAAGAACTAAAACTCTGTACAAGCAATTCAAACTTTGAAGACATGTAAACTTGAGATGAGTCAAATTCTAGATGGCTCTAGACTTTAACTACTCACAGATCTATTTCAACAAGATATTTAAGCATTCTATCAATCTTTAAGAGAAAGGAACTAGATTCTCAAAAAGATTCATGGAGTAAATATAAACATCAGCCAACCATAAAATGTTAATATGGTTGAATCAACGATACTTTATCTTGAAGTGTTTCATAGTTCAAATAAGAACAAGTCTTTGTCTTATTTGGAAAAGAAGATCTTGGAAGTTACTTACTTCATATCTTCTACTTACCTGATCTTGAAGTATCTTGAGATCATGCTTTTATCCTCCATAAATTTAAACTTTGCCTTTGAAGTTTTAATTTTCTTGAGGATTAGATTTAACTTCAAGGTTCATTCTAGGACTAAAAGATAATTATCATTCCACGGTCCGATGTCCTATACCATATTTCTTACATCAATTTGAGTATAAAATTTGATGTTCCATATTATCCTATTTTATATTCATATTGAAGTGTGAGTGATACTTATTCTAAATTCTAAACATATCTTGATAGAGTTCCTTTTCACTTCAATTCTTAAAAAGAATTTTTGAAGTTTCAAGCATTACCTCTAACTAGATTTTCTAGGTTTTGATTCCTTCCCAAGATCGTTTCACGATCTCGTATCGTTTCCTAAGAAACTTGAAAATCTTTGGATAGAACATCCATCCGTCTTTGGTAGGATTTTAAAAAGAAAACCATTTATCCTTCCAAGTTCTTTTTTCAAAGTCAAGTTCAATTGGTTATATTCACCAATTTGTAGTGACAAGATTCATTTAATTATTGTCTTTAGATTCCTTTCTAACTAAAGCTGTAAATAGCTACTTGAGGACTTTACAAGAATTTCCTTGGAAACTTGAAAACCTTTGGAGAGAACATCCATCCTCCTTTGCTAGGATTTTTAAAAGAAAACCTGTTATCATGTTCTTAAATTTTTCGAATTCAAGTCCAATTGGTTATACTTGACCAATTTGTAGCGACAAGAGTTGTTTAATTCTTGTCTTTAGATTCCTTTCTAACTAAAGCTTTAAATAGCTATCTCGAGGACTTTACAAGAATCTCTCTAGTGCTTAAGTCTAAGCATCGGCTCATGCTTTTGGATTTCATCTTTAAGAAATCCCTTTAAGGATAGGTAAACTTTACGTTGTACCTTCCACAAACTTAATTACCGTTTTCACGATTCTAGACTACATACTTGGAATATTTTACTATGTTCAGACTTGGAACAACTTACTCTTCCCACACTTTTCCATTGGATAAATGGAACTTGAGTGAAAATTTCCTGAAAGAAATTTGATTATCGATACTTTGGGCAAACTTTGGAGTAGCTCCAATTGCAAGTTCTTAGACAAACATTGCCAAGCTTGATCAATTTTGATTGACCTTGCGAGAAGAATAAAGAATTAGTCTTTATCATTAAGATCTCTTGAGCTATCTAAAGCTTCTTTGTTTACCCATGGGATTTTAGAGATCTTTCCTTCATGCATTGTCATATGCAAATGCATGTGCTTGCATGTAAATGCATGTGAGTGCATACATGTATTGGCGTGTTTTTCTTTTCATGCACCAAACTTAATTCAAGCAGGTCTTGAGCTTGCTTTGCATGCATGTCATGCATCCATGCACAAACATGCTACTTGCTACATTTTAAAAAGATATAAACATGCATGTGCATAAACTTGAGTGCATCAAATACCTTCTTCAAGCAAGAAGAAAGCATGTGTTGTGCATAAAACATTCTTTTAGAAAGAAAAATGCACAAAATTTCATTCATTTCCTATGTATGCCTGTGCTTGATGAAATTTCAATACCTCTATGCTCTCCCATTTAGCTTTCATTAGTTTGCCTCAATATTATAAAAAATGAACATTCGTAGATTCTTTTTATTTATGATTCGTAGATGCATGCCTCTGCTTGATGAATATTTCAATACGTCTATGCTCTCCCATTTAGCTTTCATTAGTATGCCTCAATATTATAAAAAATAAAGATTACTACCGTACTTCAATGATAATAAAATGCACTACATGAAAGGCAAGAGCAAAAACAAGTATTGAAATCAAACATTAACTTGGAAAATACTTATCTCTTGATCAAGCTATATCCTTACATTATCCAACACAAGAGCCATTTTGTTCCATCTTTGGTCTATGAATCTCTATGCTTCATGCTCCACACGTGACTAGAAAAAGTCACCTACTTGGAACTTGTTACAAAAGAATAATCTTTCTTTGTTGCCTCCCATGTAAGATCATAAAAGAAAATTCCTTAGTGGCATCTATGTAATAAATGAAGACTCAAATATGATCCCTCCCATCCTCACTTAAGAAAACATAGAGCTAAATATTCTCGGGTTTGGATTATGTGCAAAGTTTGTACTAAAATTGGCTCGGGTTTGATTCTTGTTCACCTCATGCTTTTGTTTGCATGGATTTGAGCTTTGTCAGGTGCTTCGATAAATGGTTCATGTCTTAAAGATGCTAAAAGCAAACATTTTGCAATAGAAAACCAAAGGAGATAAAGTCAACATTCTTGTACGGGCTTATCTTTGTTGTTTTGATCCCTATCCACATCTCTTTAGATGCATAGAGTTGCTCTGCATGCTCATGTAACAACTTGATGGAGAGAACTATAATCTCAGGATGCTAATTCCTAGATTCGATATCCATTGCCTCCATCTTGGCTATAAAGCATTAATGTATGATGGATATGATATGCAAATGCGGACAGTCGCTAGCCCATCACTTACTATAGCATGGGTGTGAGATCGATGCTTGCCTCCAATATTCAGAGGAACTGATGAATTGCCATTATTATTGCCTCCAAGTCCCGAGGTCGGGGACATAAGTCTTGCTTGGAATTGATCTCTTTTACCATCTCTTGGGTAGAGATGGTGCAAAAACATATCAAGATCAAATATACCTATCACATTTACATAAATCTTGTAGTGATCCTGTATAACATGAAACCGTTGCTCAGTAACCACCAGAGTTCCAATCCGTGGGGAGTCCCGATGGCGACACCAATGTGCAGACCGACTCCTTTTTGTTGTGAAATCTTGAATAAGAGAGAGCAAGAGCATTGATTGAAGAAAAAAGATATTTTTGCTAAATAACAAGATGGATATGGTTGTGTGCTTAGCTCAATCTATCAGTGCTCCTGAGGTATCAGGTTTGAGTCTTGATGCCTACACAAAAACAACCATATACTTTTGCTATTGGTTCTCTTCAGAAGAGAGAGATAGATGCAGTCCAATGCAAATGCATGGCATGAGAGAGTCTAGGGAGAGAAACATTCATGCACAAGGATATGTACTAAGCTAAAATGGAGTGATAAGAATATTTTGTCATGAAGGAGACAAGAAAAAATGTAGGGTTTCTCGGGTAGCTACTGAAGGAGATGATGAAACCATCAAGGTCACCATGAAAGCTTGCCTAAAGCTCTGATTCCAATGCAAGAGACTGACAAATTATGACCACCACCATGTGCTAGAGAGATAAATCTCTTGCCAAACTTATGCGTGTTTATATAGCTGCTCAAATCAACGAGGACCACAAATGTAACTAGAGTCCACAAGTGCATGTGCAATCTCCTCCACTCCTTTGGTACCTTCCACTAGAGTCCACTAGTGGTTGATGTACTCATCACTCGAGTTAAGTCTCCTTGGACTCAAGCTATCTCATATTAACTTGAGTTAGAAGGCTCTAGAGCTCTTTGGGCAAAAATCTCTCGCCATGCTCCCCATGGGGGTTGAACCGAAGACCTCCTCCTTCACAACCTTGAGACTTAACCACTTGACTAAGTCTTAAGTCTAGTCTCGAGATCTTTGGCCATACACGTGAGTGACCAAATGGTGTTGGATTTCATACTGTTTGAACCGGTTGGATTAGACCATAGAATTACTTTATTATAGGTGCCAAATGGTCTTGACTAATATGAGACCTTTGGTTTTCATGTTCTCCTTAGACAACAATAGATTGTGCATTTCATAATTTCTTCATTTGAGGTTCTATTGAAATAATTCATTATCTTACTATCCGTTCTTTGTGAGCTTATCAACATGACTGCTTTGATATGCCCCCCCTCTCCAAAAGAAAAAAAAAGAAAAGAAAAAGATGTGTCCCATTTCATCTTTGCAATTCCTCTTTCCCTCCTTCCAAGTCCACCACTATGATATATTTTTATGAAGAAGACAACTTTTGGGGTCTACATAGCCGATCTCCTTTAAGATAAATATTGAAAATGTGAACTATGCAAGCTCTAGGTGGATAAAGAGATCAAACAACCTTAATATGGACAAAAGTCACAACTTAGATTACTTAGGGCAGACTCAAGGTCAGGAAAGGTCAGGCAAGGTAGTCCTAAGGTAGTGGAGAAAGTCGGGAGAGGCATCCAAAAGCTATAAAAGAAGGTGAAGAGTCATCAAATGCATGGAAGTCTTGTAGGTCGTTGAAGACTAAGATGGCATTACAGACATATAGGAGTAATGACAAGCTATCAAGCCCATACCCCCTCTAGTCTCTTGTAGGTATAGATATAGTCTGCTTATAAAAGTTATAACTTCTTATGTGCATATCCAATTCAAGAGATTTAAAGTGCATTCTATAGCTTATATATATGTTTCTTACTTTCCTTAAGACGACTTCTTGAAATCAATTTTACATGGAGAGAAAATGATGTATCTCTATAACCCTAATTTTTGCATATCCTACATCTCTACATAGTCTATCTTGTACAAAGTTTTTGACTGACCTAAACAGATGCATTTGAGGTGTTCTATAGCTTTTTGGAATGCTTGTCAACCATAACAAGTGTGACTAAAAGCTTAGGTGATTTGAGTTAGTGTAAGGCAGGTGAATCAGAGTTTTGTTGCAGCGTAGCAAAAAAGGTGTAAAAAGGGACCTAGGTATTGGGTTTATTTCACTTCTAGTGAGCAAATCTGAGGAATTAAAGTCCATTAGTTGCTATCAAGGTAGGAAACATCCTTTGAACACTCTAGGAGAAGGACATAAAATATTGGACATCAAGGCTAAGAGGTACTTTTAGTGTAACCCTAATATAACATTCATTATGGCAAATCTAGGTCAAAAAAAGGAGTTGCTTGACAAAGACAACTACCAATCATGGAGGTTCAGAGTCATGAACTACCTCATGGGGAAAGGTTTATGGCCTATTTTATCTGGAGATGAAGACAAGCTCGATGTGGATCCCCAAGATCCAAAGATCAGTAATCAAGAGTTGAAGATGTTGAAGGATTGGGAGGAAAGGAATAGGAGAGCTATCTTCTACATATCATAGGTAATCTCTAACAGTATGATTGGTCATACATCAGAGTTTGATCATGCCAGAGATGTTTGGGAGGCTTTAGAGAGGATATATGCCACTTCCATAAGAAGCAGAAAGATGTAGCTTAAGAATGAACTCCATTCTGTGAAGAAGGGTAGTGGTCAATCTATTGTTGACTACACCTTGAGGGTGAAGGAGTTTAGGGAGCCATTGGCATCCATTAGCTACAAATTAGATGAGGAAGGCCTTGTGAAGATTAGTCTCAATGGGTTGAGAGGGGAAGACAAGTGGAAACCCCCCATTACTACCATCTTGTATAGAGATCCTCTACCAACTCTTGAGGAGTCGATCCCACACCTAGTGATAGAAGAGGTTGCCATAGGAGACACATCCAAGAAGGATGGTCACTCACAGGTCCTATATGCTAGAAAAGGCAGAGTAAAGAGTGGAAAGAAGAGGGAAGGAGGAAAAATCAAGTGGAAGAAGTCCAAGGAAGAAGATTCAGATTTAAAAGGAGATAGAAAGACATCACCTTCAAGGAAGGGCAAGAATGGTAAAGGGAAGAACAACCCTCATCAAGGTAAAACTTGTTTTATATATAGTAAGTAGATTCATATTTCTTCAAATTGCTGGTTCAAGGATGACAAAGGCAAGAAGAAGAAGGAGCAAGGGAACTATGCGAACAACTCCAAGAAGGATGATGATAAGGAGACCCTCCTAGCCATGAGACATGGCTACACCAATGATCCCAAGGACACAAAGTGGTACATAGAATCTGGATGCTCTAATCACATGTCATGTATGGAGGAATCTTTTGTTCATATGGAGGTCCCAAGCTCAAAAAGTTGTGTGGAGACAAGAGATAACACTGAGCATCCCATTACAGATGTGGGAGATATGAAGCTAGGTGAAGGTAAATTTTTCAAGACTCTTAAAGATGTGCTCCATGTTCCATCTATTTCCAAGAACCTTATCTTTGTAGGATAGATGGTAGAGAGGAGTATGTAGGTTATATTTGATGCAAAAGGATGCATGGTGAAGCAAGGAGACAAGATCATTGTCAAGGGAAGGAAAGAAGGCAGATTGTTCACACTAGATGTTGCCCCTACACACAACAAGGTATGTTATGTGATGATTGGTAATAAAAGGATTTTAGAGATTGATCTTTGGCACAAGAGGATAGGGCATATCAATATTCCCAAGTTAAAAAGCATGAGTAAAGCAAGCTTAGTGTAGGGACTACCAGATCTTGAAAGCCAAGGTCTACATGAGTTTTGTGATGCTTCTCAGTTTGGTAAGCAAGCAAGGAAGCCATTTTCAAGGAGTGAGTACAGATCCCTAAGCTCTTGGAGCTTATACACTCAGATGTTTTGGGCCCTAGTACAGAGGCTTCATTGGGAGGAGCTAGATACTTTTTCAATTTCATTGATGACCACTCAAGAAAGGTATGGCTATATGTTATCAAGGAAAAATTAGAAGTGTTTTCATGCTTTCAAAAGTTTAGGTCCATTGTTAAGAAAGAATGTGATGCATACATCAAGACATTGATGTTAGATGGAGGGGGAGAGTATTTCTCCAAGGAATTCACAAAGTACTTGTAGGACAATGGCATAAAGAGGCACTTTCCATGTAGGTACACTCCTCAACAAAATGGTGTTGCAGAGAGGAAGAATAGGCATTTGGTTGAGATAGCTAGATGACTCATAAATGAAGGTATGTTATCATTCTCTTATTGGGCTTTGTTCATGTTCCTAGTGAAGTGAGAACAAATTTTAGAGCCCAAGAGTGAGAAATGTGTGTTCATTGGCAACTCAAATGAGAAAAAAGGCTACATGTGCTACAACCCTCTCTCAAACAGGCTATATGTCTCAAGAGATGTTGTGTTTGGTGATTCAAGGACATGGTACGAAAACTAGGGCAAGGCAAAGTTGGATGAAGAGGATGAAGAGGAGTATTCAAACTTTGATGTGCAGATTCAACCTCAAGAGTGAATCACAATCGGTAAGGTACACTCATATGATCACTCTTACACTTATGATTATGAAAGACCATCCCCTACTTCAAAGTATAGAAGGCTGCAAGAGATAGACTATGACACTAGGGAAGCTCAAGAGAAGTAAGAAGAGGAAGAGCTTGCAGATGTAACTACTCCTGATATAAAGCTCAATAGACTCAAGAAGCAATATCCCAAAGGTCAAGAAAGGAGGTCCACAAGGAAGAAGACATCCCTGCAAAGGTATACATATGGTTCTTTCATGGCAAAGCACTATGCATACATGATGAATGTCATTGCAGATCAAGGTGGAGGAAAGTTATGTATGAAGAGTTCAAAGCTCTTAAGGAGCACAACACTTGGGAGGTAGTACCCAAGAAGGAAGGCACAAAGATAGTCCAAAACAGGTGGGTGTACAAGAGGAATGCAAATGATAGCTTGGCAATGAACAAGGTTAGACTAGTAGACAAAGGCTTCACATAGACACAAGGGGTGGATTATGAGGAGACTTTTAGCCCTGTGGCAAACAAGGCTACCATAAGAGCTCTCATTGCCCTATGTACAACAAGGAGGTGGCCTATCTATGAGGTGGACATAAAGAATGCTTTCTTGAATGGTGAGTTACAAGAAGAGGTATTCATGGAACAACCTCAAGGGTATGTAGATCCACAACATCCTAGCTATGTAAAAGGCCTTGTAGCAAGGTAGTCCTAAGGCAATGGAGAAGTGGGGAGAGGCATCCAAAAGCTATAAAAGAAGGTGAAGAGTTATCAAATGCATGGGGAAGTAGGTCATTGAAGATTAGGAGACATATACTCAAGGAGGCTCAAGGAGCTAAAATGCAGCAGTCCAAGCTAAGAAAAATGCAGAGGAGGGCATTACATGCATAGAGGAGGATTAAGGAGGAGCTATTAAGCCCACACCCCTCTAGTCTCTTGTAGGTATAGATAGAGTCTTCTTATAACATTTATAATGCCTTGTCTACATATCCAATTCAAGAGATTTAAAGTTCATTCTGTAGCTTATATGTATCTTAGTTTCCCTAAGAGGGCTTCTTGAAATCAATTTTATGAATAAAGAAATTGTTGTATCTTTGTAACCCTAATTTTTGCATATCCTATATCTTTGCATAGTCTATTTTCTACAAAGTTATTGACTAACCTAAATAAATCCATTTGAGGTGTTCTATAGCTTGTTGGAATGATTATGATACGAGAATAAGTGTGGCTAAAAAATTATGTGATTTAAATCATTGTAAAGCAAGTGAATCAAATTTGTACTGTAGGGTAGCAGAAAAGGTGTATGAAGGGACCTAGGTATTGGATTCATTTTACTTCAAGTGTGAAAATATAAGGGATTGAATTCCATCAGTTGGTATCAGAGCAGGAAACATCCTTTGAAGACTCTAGGAGATGGACACAAAATCTTAGACGTCAAGGCTAAGAGGTAATTTTTAGTGTAACCCCAATTTCCCATTCATTATGGTAGATCTAGGTCAAAAAGTGGAGTTGCTTGACAAAGATAACTACTAGCCATGGAGTTTTAGAGTCATGAACTACGTCAAGAGTAAATGTTTATGGCCTAGTGTGTGTGGAGATGAAGATAAGCCCAATGTGGATCCTCAAGATCCAAAGATAACCAATCAAGAATTGAAGATGTTGAAGGATTGGGAAGAAATGAATAGGAGAGCTATCTTCTACATATCACAGGCAATTTCTAATACTATGATTGGTCATATATCAGAGTTTGATCATGCTAGAGATGTTTGGGAGGCCTTAAAGAAGATATATGCAACTTTCAAAAGAAGAAAAAAGATGTAGCTTAAGAATGAACTCCATTCTTTGAAGAATGGTAGTGGTCAATCTATTGTTGACTACACCTTGACGGTGAAGTAGTTGAGGGAGCAATTCACATCCATTAGCTACAAAGTAGATGAGGAAGACCTTGTGTAGATTACTCTCAATGGGCTGAGAGGGGAAGACAAGTGGAAACCCCTCATTACTACCATCTTGTATAGATATCCTCTACCAACTCTTGAGGATTTGATCCCACACCTAGTGACAGAAGAGGTTGCCATAGGAGACAAATCCAAGAAGGATGGTCACTCACATGTCCTATATGCTAGCAAAGGCAAACCCAAGAGTGGAAAGAAGGGGAAAGGAGGGAAAAGAAAGTAGAATTAATCTAGGGAAGAAGATTCATATTGAAAAGGAGATAACAAGGCATGAGCTTCAAGGAAGAGCAAGAATGGAAAAGGGAAGAACAACCCTCATTGATGTAAAACTTATTTTATATGTGGAAAGCACAATCATATTTCTTCAAATTGCTAGTTCAAGGATGATAAAGGCAAGAAGAAGAAGAAGGAGCAAGGGAGCTATGTTAACAACTCCAAGAAGGATGATGAGGAAGAGACCCTCCTTGCCATGAGACATGGCTACACTAGTGATCCCAAGGACACAAAGTGGTACATAGACTCTCGATGCTCTAATCACATGTCATGTATGTAGGAATCTTTTGTTCATATGCACGTCCCAAGCTCAAAAGGTTGTATGGAGACAGGAGATAACATTGAGCATGTTGGAAGTGGTAGTGGGCCACAATTACAATATATCATAGGTTTACAGGATCTTCCAACAGATGAACCTTAACATACACACCTAATACTCAAAAGGAAGATGAGTGAGAGATAGAGAGAGAGAGAATAAACAAGATTTCAAGTGTAATGGTAAGCTATGAGGCTCACCTACATTAACTTATATATGAATGTCAAATTACAATGTGTGTATATGATACAAACTGACAATATCTATATCTAGGCAGAAATAGGAACTAGATACAACAGATTGTGTGCCTAAGAGGTATGAAGTGTGTGTGTGTGTGTGAGAATATGGGAAATACAAATAGTTTGGAACTATTTTATAGCAAACCCAAATTCTAATCAACTTAAATCAGAAATGAGTGACCTAGCGAGTAAGAATGGAAATAGACTTGCTACTCATAAATCAACAATGAATGTTGATGGTAAGCTGACAAAATCTCCTCTAGATATCACCAAGATGTAGACCACAAATCCTCCAAGAGTATGTGAACTCCTCCTCCAAGATAGCCTCCTAGTGATCACCTCCTCAAGAGTGTGTGAACACTCTCTCTGCAAGAAGACCTTCTCCTTGTCTTGAGCACTTAAGCTACTTGAGATGATCCTTGAGCGATAATACAATAATGAGTAAGAGGCCTTATTATTCCTTGCAAGTTTACCAAAAGAAAAATCAAATTCCAAGATCTTCACACTGCGTTATTTTGTTGTCATTGTTATCCACAAGCTTTTCATAAAAGCTACGAAGAAAAATCTGCCAATTCTTGCACGATGTACCAGCCAAGATCTGAACCCGAGCCATCACGTTGGAAGGTGGCTATCTTAGCCAAGGTGCCTCTCAATTTTTCTTTTGGAGACATTGGAAGGAGTACTTATTATAAACTTCTCAAGGGTTTTGGACCATGAGTGAACATTGATTCCAACAATCCCCCCTTCGATGTCACAATGGTACAAGGTTTAATAACCTTCAAACTTTTGATATCTTGAAATATCTCTTCACTGATTTCCACTGAATCTTGAGCTTACTGTGCATGAACCTGGATATTTGAGAAACTGCAAACTAATTATCCTGTCGTGTATTACATAGATATATCAAGCAATTGATTGCTTGAATATTAATGTAGCATCAAATGGTTCTAAATCTGCTCCCGATTGTAATATTGCATAACATCCATAGGTGTCTACATAGGCTTGGAATCTATCATATCGAACATTTTTAAATATTTCTCAAAGTATTTTTGTTGTGTCATGTAGATATACTCATCTCTGTACTTGAACTCAATCCTGGGACTTGTGATAATCACATCACTTTGTAGTGCATCTTGAAGAATAGCTAGTTCATTCTCAACTAAAGTAAGAGTTGAATTATTATGACTCTCAAAATGTTCTGCATAATCTACCTGGTCTCCTCGTCTGACTTCCAGTTCTTCTAGTGTATTCCTTTATACCACTATCCTTCCAAGTTTGGTATAACCAATTTGGTGTATTCCTAAAAAGTGGTGCTATATCTGGAACTTTGGAACCTTCTCCAAAATAAGTCGGAACTTCAAGAGGTACTAATGATGGACTAGGTACTGATGTAGGTAATGTAACTCTCTCTTCACCTATATCTCTTAGGGTTTTAGAAGGTTGATCACCCCCTTGTATGGTTGAATGTAAGCATCTAAATTCCTTATGAAGAATGCATAGTCATCTGCCTTTATGAAATCTAAAATTTATTCCTTCTTATAATAATCTAACTTTATGCAATATATGCATTGCGTGAGAGTAGGATATCACCTGTATCCAGAACATAGAATCTCTATCCTTTGCTTTCATTTGCATAACCGATAAAGACCGCTTTAATGGCTTTTACATCTATATTACCACGATCCTTCTTCTCAATGTGAACATAAGCTGGGGATCCAAAAACTTTGAAGTAACTCACATTGGTTTTCTTCCCATAATAAGCTTCATAAGGTGTGATGACCTTCAAACCATTTGTGGAAGACTGATTCAGAATATGATTAGCTATATGTACTGCATCAAACCAAAACTTGGGAGAAAGCCTTTTAGATGGCATAACACTATGCATCATCTCAATAAGTATCATATTCTTTCTCTCTGCAACACCATTCTATTTTGTCATATAAGCAATAGTGAGTTGATGAGAGATACCTTTGTCTTCAAGAAAAGACTTAAAGTCTCTAGATATGTACTCTCCTCCTCTATCACTTCTCAAAATATGGATCTTTGACTGACTTTCATTTTCAACCATAGCTAAGAACTTGTTGAAAGTAGGTAAAAACCCCCAACTTCAATTTAAGACCATAAATCCGTGGATATCTTGAGAAATCATCAATGAACGTAACAAAATACCTGAAACCTTGAATAGAATCTGTTCTCATCAAACCATTCACATTTGAATTTTTGATATGCAACTTCCTTATGGCCAATCCATGTTTCTTGAAAGGTAGTTTGTGAAGCTCTCTTTCAAGACATCCTTCACATGACTCTACATCATCTGGTAAAGAAAAATTAGAAAACTCTCCACCATATGCTGATCTTTGATATCCTTGAGAGTTGTGTAACTGATATGAACAAATCTAGCATGCCATAACTTCACGTTCTCTGTAGGTGTAGTAGACCTAGCAACATTAGCATGACTAATTTCGACAACACAAACATGCCACTTTTGTTTTCGTCTTGAAGTAGACAATGCTCCTCATTAGGTGAGAGGATCTGACATGAATTTTTCTTAAAAACAACTTTATAACCATCGGATAAGAAAGTAGAGATAGAGAGAAAATTCTTCTTTATGTCTGCAATATAAAGAACATTAGAAATTATGAAATTTCCACCTGCTCTAGACTTTAGGTTCGCTTCTCCAACACCAGCAACATCTAAGTCATGACCATTTGGAATGGTCACTCTTCTACCTGAAGAGTTAGAAAGGAAAGAAAATACCTTTTTGCAACCTGTTATATGCTTAATAGCTCTAGAATAAAAAATCCAAGGATTATTTGAAATTGCATTTAACGTTGCCTGATCAAAAGCTACCTCTTCAATAGTAGCACATGCATATGAATCTACCTTTGAAGATTTAGGTTTTGGATCATCTTCAATAATATTACTTGCTACTTTCTTCTTCTCATTAAAAATCCTTGCTTTGCATTCTACTATGTAATGACCTAGTTTTTTATAGTAATGACATACTCCTTTCTTTGAATCAGATGTAGTCGAAAACTTTTCTTTGGGTGTAGAGGAAGAATTAGGAAAAGGACTGGAAGACTTTGGATTAAAAGACTTATTTTCCTTCTTGGATTGTTGACTCTTCTTCTCCTTATTCTTCTTTCCTTTCCATGATGATAACATGGCTTCATCATTCTCTTCCATACCCTTTTGTTGATCTTCATCTTGAAGTTATAGGAACTGTGGCTCTTCAAATGAAATTTCTTTATCTCTTATAGAGAGAGATAAAGAAGTAACAAAATCATGATATGCTGATGGAAGTGAGTTTAGAAGTGTGTTTACCATCTCTTCATATGAAATGTTTACTCCTACATTGAGTAACTAGTATCTTAAATCTTTGAGTTTCAAAACATGTGTTTGAATTAATTCACCAACTTTCATCCTTGTGTTGGCTAGCTGTCTCCTTAGATGAGCTTTCCTAGCAGGGTTTCTACTCTGATAGAGATTCTCTAACTCCAACCAAGCATGATGAGAGGTTTTGCATGACCTGATTTGGGGTATAATATGCCTTCCCATAGCAATATATGAAAGTGTTAGTGCATCCCTTGAATCCCATCTGGATTGGTCTTCTGTAGGAAGTAATCTAGTAGTAGTACCACTGACTCCTGATGATGAAGTGGTTCCTTCTTCTTCACTAATCTCCAGTTGAGTAGAAATAGGAATAGGGGGTCTCCTAGAAGACGAAGTAAACTCTTCTCCGAATTGTCTTGAGCTTGGATAAGTGCCATTGACAATATTCCACAAGTTCTTTGTTACTAACAGATTCATCATCATAAAACTCCACATTGGATAATTAAACATGCCCTCAAGCTTGTCTTCATTCTCAAGTCTATAATCACTTATCTTATTAAGGGTGTATGTCAACTATGCTCTGATACCAAATGTTGGAAGTGGCAATGGGCCACAATAACAATATATCACAGGTTTCCAAGATCTTCCAACATATGAACCTTAACATACACACCTTCATACTCAAAAGGAAGATGAGTGAGAGATAAAGAGAGAATAAATAATATTTCAAGTGTAACAGTAAGCTATGAGGCTCACCTACACTAACTTCTATATGAATGTCAAATTACAATGTGTGTATATGATACAAATTGACAATATCTATATCTAGGCAGAAATAGGAACTAGATACAAGAGATTGTGTGCCTAAGAGGTATGGAGTGTGTGTGTGTGTGAGAATATGGAGAATACAAATAGTTTGGGACTGTTTTATGGCAAACCCAAATTTTGATCAATCTAAATCAGAAACGAGTGACCTAGCAAGTAAGAGCGGAAATAGACTTGCTACTCATAGTAAATCAACAATGAATGTTGATGGTCTGAAAATGGTTTGCTGAATCAATATTGAAAGTGCTTCATAATGCAAATGTTGTTCATGCGATACGGATCTGTTCTCAGCCGAGTGATTTATTGGTTGTTTTATTCTATGCATATTGTTCTGAAGGAATAAGTTGCTAGCAGTTCATGCCTTGAATGTTTGATGCAACATGACTTTCTAACCTGGTGATCAGTCGCTCATGACAAACAGTGTTTCCTCATATGAACCAAGGTTGGACATTGTTTAAATAAATGTTGCAATCATCTCTCATTGAAGACTATGCATAACTTCATAGGGCTACAATCGTCTACTTGCTTCATTGCTGAATAAAGATTTTGGGAATAAAATTAGTACATTCGATTACACGTTTAAACTTGTGTCATTAAAAATAGCACAAGGATCGCATTTTGTTCACTTCAGTCATTGCTGAGTCGCTCTCTTCCCATTGTTCGTGTAATTTCCATTGCTATCTGTTGAGATAAGGTATAGGATTTGACTGATATAAAAGGCCTACCCTTTATGTGGATCAATATTGTATTAGCATCGACTGAGCCTTTTCAATATAGCCTGAAACCTACATCATAACATCAGCGGCTTCCAGTTCAATTTGTAGCTTCTATAGTTACACGTTGTTATGTTTAATGCTTTCTACAGTCTTCTGCACAACATCGTTATATAAATCTCTCAAAAGGGAGATCACATTAATTGAAAGAGACTCTACTTATTATGAAAAGCAATAGGCGAGTGTTGGAAACCTTGAAAATACACCGTTTACAGGGCAAGGACATTTTGGCATGAAATAGAGATGAGAGGCTCGAGCAAAAATTAGTTCAAGAATTTGTTGGAAACTGCTCCTAGCCATAGTGGACTTCCTTGCGCTTTACACTAAATCTGAGCCTTGCATTTCCAAGCTATCAACTCACAAGTTAAGTTAATTTTATCATGAATGAGTAACTTGAGAATTTTCATACTTTTGTTTCCATTACAAGAGGGTGTGAGTACGAGGGATCAAAAGAGTATGGGAGTATAGAGGGAGGGGGTAGAGAGTGAGAAACGCGCGTGCTTGGGGAATACATGCTTGAAGCATGGATGAGAGTATGCATGTATAAGGGTGTGCATGAGGGTAAAAGGTGAACAGAGTGAGGAAAAAATAAGAAGAGAGAGAGAGAGTGGAGAAGAGAAGGCGAAGGAGGAAAAGACAAGTAGGGAGTGAGGGGAAGAAGAGCAAAAGTGTAGACGTGTGTGCATGTAAGTATATTTGAAAGGATGTGTGTGTGTGTGTATATGTGTATGACGAGCATGTGTGTGGTGTGAGTGCATGTGTGAGAGAGGGTAGTGTTAGTGGGAAAAAGAGTGAAAGCATGTGTGTGGATAGATGGGTGCAAGTGTGTGGTTGCCTTTGGGTGTTTGAGTATTTGCATAATTGAGCTGATGTATGTGAAGTTGTGTGTTTGATGTACGGGTAAGAGCGTATGTGGTTGTGTGAGAAAGGAAGAAGGGTAAGAGAGAAGAAATTTAGTAAAGGGTGTAAAAGGGAGAGGGAGGCAACAACTGAAGCATAGGACAAATCATACATATAGAGAAAAAGAAAGAGAAGAAAAAGGGAGGTGAACCAAGAGAGATCGGGAGAGATATTCAAGCAATGTTCGGGGCTATTTTTGGGCATTCACATTAGGTTTTCATTCTCAAACTCCCCATCAGATCCATCCAAGTACAATCGTAGGCTTAGAACAAGTAGAATATGGCATAGAACAAGAAATTTGTGCAAAATATGAGTGCATATAAGCATCTATTCCTTGGGTTGAGTACTTATCATTTTGGCGATCCTACTGGGGATTGCTTAGCACGTCTCTATCAAAGAGTGCCATAGGTTTGCCTAGCACCACACGTTGGTCAAGCATGTGGACCTTGTGCCTAATACATGAGTGAGGAGAGATCGTCCTGAGGGAGAACTCTCATGCTAAGAGAAAAGCGAGCCGCTCGTAAAGCCGAGCCTAGAGAAAAGCAAAGATAGAGATTGTATGAAGAGTCGTTGAGTAGTCGAAGACAATCCGAGGAAAGGAAATATTATCGCAGAAGGGTTGCTGGCCAGGTCAAGAGACTCGAGAGAGTCCTAAAACCTAGGGTTTTAAATTTCTGGGAGTGTAGTGACATCGTGATCTCCCTGCTATTTGAGATGACTCACCGTATACCGATTCATTTGGGAGATTTCCCTAAATTTGCAGGCGCCTGGGATGAGGACCCGGATAGTTTTATCCAGCTCTTCAAGGTTACTGGTGAGGCTAAAAAAGTAGTTGATCAAGATCAAAGGTTGAGAATTTTCTCCGCTACTCTTCGTGACGAGGCAGCCAATTGGTATGGAAATCTGACACCACAAGAGCGAGGAACCTATTAGATGCGTAAGGATGCCTTCTTGTCGAAATTCAGAAGACAAGGCTTCCCGGATAGACTTGCCCAACAAATGGACTATCTACAACAAGGAATCAATGAGAGCATCGATAATTACATACGAAGGATGGAAACTTTGGTGAGGCGAATGGGCATGACTACCCCGAATGATGAGACTTTGAAGAGGAGATTTATTGTTGGATTGAGAGATCCCATTGAACATCAGCATATTAGTCTTACATGACCTGCTAATTTGATGGTTGCCAAGAAACAAGCAAGGTTATGGGAAGAAGTGCAATTAGGTCAGTAAAGGAGGATTGAGCTTTTATATGAGCCAATGGGAGGACCCGGGAGCATACCTGTGAAAGATTCGGGCCAAGGAAGTCCTACATTGACCACTCCGGCTTTTGTAGTCTCCATTAGCATACCACGTGAGGTGAAGCTTGCGCTAAGGAACGAATACTGGAACTAGTGACACAAGCTGTAAAGGCCGCCAAATTGGCCCACGAAACATACATAGTGAAACAAGAGGTAGTTGCAAACCGTAATCAGGTGTTTAGGTCTAACACATGGTGTGGAAAGTGCAATGGCTATGGTCATATGGCTACTGAATGCCCCATAGTCTCAAGACTTGTCACAGATAGATCATCGCCTAGAATTCTTTGCACCTTTTATGGTAGGAAAAATCACACAAAGGATCAGTGTCATCATAAGACAACTTATGAAAGACGAGCCACACAAGTGGGAAACGCGGGGGAATATACTTACACGGGATTGCCTACTCAGAGTGTCCCACCTACGCTTTGTTGGGAAAACAGACAGGCTTATGGGTATGGTGCTCAAGGTCAGGGAGGAGGATATCCGAGAGGAGCCACACATGATCAAAGAAGGATTGGTCCAATCCAGTATTGGAGATGCCACGACTTTGGCCATACTCAAGCTAGATGCCCAAACGAAAAGAAATCGGTTTACTACACTTTGATGTGCAAGTATCGCAATGGAGAGGGCCACTTCGATGGCAATTGTCCAAAGAGGAGAGCCGACATCGGCAAGGGAGAGGGGCCAATGGAGTCCTCGAACTACGTTGAGACCTAGATGCCTCCTACTCCTAGAGCACAAGACCATGTTTCTATGCTTGGAGTGGTGTTTAGGACACCGAATCCTCAGGAAGGATCTAGTTAATCCATGCACTTTGTGGATGCTGACCAAGGTAAGGATGCACAGAAAGATCCTATTGTGGCGATAGTCACACATGTTGGAGGAGATGGTGGATAATCACAAGAGATGAAGTGGTGTAGCTAGATCCTACTTCACACTTGCTAAAAGTGATGACTGGAGAGTGTTGTGGGCCTCTTTAGCTATCTAATGAATATAGATAATCACATATTTTGCTTGGAAGGTGATCCACTACTTGTATGATCAAAACAGATAGAATAGAAGATAGTACAAGATCAAAAACTTGCTAATTTGGTTTATACACATGTGCAATAATTTGAATAGTTCTCTCGGCACAGTAGCAATTTGCTTAATTCCTTTTGGGGAACTCTAATTAACTTAATAAGCTACTAATCATAAGTGATTTCATAAAAAATGATGGACTACATGCAGAGAAAGATGTTTAGGAAAACAAACAAGCATCCCGACGTTTATGGGCCTTGACAATCAACAAACCAGTGAGAAAAAATGGATTAATATCTAATGATTGCAAGAAGAATTACTAATGAAATTTTGTGATTAAATTAGACACTATGCTAAATCTACCATGCTTTAAATCATGGTAAATGATCAACTACACAGTGAGAACGAGGTTTTAGGAGATCACTGTTTTGATGGAGTTATGACAGAGAAGTGAGATGAAAGTGTAATGATCGTATGTGTATTAAATCATGTACAAATAGGATGTCATTGGCAATCAACCATTGCTCAATGTGTGAGAGGTGAATGAGTTATGATATGAGCTCCCTCTTTGTTGAGAGAGATGATGGATAATCACAAGAGATGAGATGGTGTAGCTAAATCCTGATTCACACTTGCTATAATTGATGGCTGGAGATGTTGTGGGCCTCCTTAGATAGCTAATAAGCATGAATGATCATATATGTTTCTTGGAAGATGATGTACAAATGATAGGATCAAAACAGATAGGTAGGCAAATAAACAAATGCACAAAACTTGTTATTTTGGTTGAGATACCTGCTCAGTGTTTCACTTAATCCTCTGTGTACATTAGCAATTAGCAAAATTCCTTTTGGGGAACTTTAATTAGCTTAATAAGCTACCATTCATGAGAGGAATCGTCTAAAATGATGAACCATGTGCAAATAATTAAGTTTAGCAAGTACAACAACACTCCCGACTTTTAGGGGCTTACACAATCACATACCAGTGAGAAATCTTCAATTAATATCTGACGATTGAGTGAACCAAAGTAGATGACACTTTGGAGGATTAAAGTAGATAGTATGCTAAAGATGTCATGCTTTGAATCATGCAATATGATGCACTGCACGGTGAGAAGCAATTCATACAAGATCACTGTTCTCATAGAGTGTGATAGAGATATGAGAGTAGGAAGTAATGAACATGTCTAGATTAAATCATGTACAAATACAAGATCATTGGCAATAATGCATTGCTCAATGAGTGTAGGATGAGAGAGCTATAGTATGAGCTCCTCTTCACTATGAAAGAACTAAGGAATGATCTCTGAACTTCGAGATAACATGCAGGATTTACATCTCATCTTTTATAGCATTTTTGGAGGCAAGCACTTGAATTCAAATTCAAATGCTCACCTAAAAGTAATCCTAAAGTGTAGGATAGATTCTCACTTGATTTCAACTACCAAATGCTACGAGTTTGATGCTTCCTAAATCCTCATGGGTATGCTTCACTAAATTATACTCAAAGTTACAAGAGGTTGTACATATAAGACTTTCCAAGTGATATGCCATTACATCAAGCTTGTGTGTGTACATCAAGTACGTAGGCTTGGACTTAATTTGCACCAACAGCTCCCCCTCAAGCCTAACATGCTTGATCTTCATTGCTCCTTGATCTCTTGTAATCCAATCATCAGTTTGAACCTATTGAACTTTGTTCCATCCAATTCTTTAGTGAGTAAATCTGCACATTGCAAATGAATTGACACATATGCTACCTGAATGTCCTTGCTTAGTAATTCCTCTCTAACAAAATGATAATGCACTTCAATGTGCTTAGTCCTAGCATGCTATACAGGATTAACAGCCAAATGAAGTGAGCTAGTATTATCTCCAAATATAGTTGGAGTGTAAGAATGTATCTCTAAATCTACATACAATTGCATAAGCCACATAGCTTCTTGAGTTGCATTGGCCAAACCTATATATTCTGCTTCTATGGAAGATAAGGCCACAGTTGGTTGCTTCTTGGATGACCATGATATGAGCTTTGACCCTGCAAAGGATAGATACCATGAAGTGCTCCTCCTATCATCCTTGAAGCCAGCCCAATCTGCATCAGAATATAACTTTATATCTATGTCAGAAGTGAAGGGATAGAATAACCCCTCATTCATTGTACCCTTTAGGTACTTAAGCACCCTTTTTGGAGCTTCCATGTGGTACATGCATGAATTGACTCAATGTACTCACAACATATGCAATATCCACTCTTGTTAAGGTAGCATTATTAAGACTACCCACAAATTGTTGATACCCTGTAATATCATCAAGTGGTTCATCTTCATGTGAATTTAGCTTATGATTGATCTCCATAGGAATACCTGCATCTTTAGTGTTCTCCATTTTAAACTTGATCAACATATCATTTATGTACTTCCTTTGTGTGATGAATATACCTAAATCTCTATACACAAGTTCTAAGCCAAAGAAATAGGTTAGCAACCCTAGATCACTAATTTTGAATTCCTTCATCAATTGAGCCTTGACCTGCTTGATTCCTTCAAAATCATTACCTGTAATAATGATATCATCTACATAAACACACAAGTATATGATCTTTGACTTATTGTTCTTCACAAACAAAGAAGAGTCTCCTTTGCTTACTACAAAGCCTTGATCCTGCAAATAGGTAACAAGTCTATGGTTCCAAACTCTAGGAGTTTGCTTGAGGCCATAGAGTGCTCTTCTTAGCTTGCATACATAACCTGTTTTTTCCTCATCTTCAAATCCTAGTGGTTGTGCCATATACACTTCTTCTGATATCCAACCATTCAAAAAAGCATTCTTGACATCTAACTGATATAAATTCCAATTTTTGGATGCAACAAGACTTACCAATACCCTGATTGTTGGCATCTTTGCCACAGGTGAAAATGTTTCTTCATAATATATTCCATGTGTTCGGGCAAAACCTTTTGCCACTAGTCTTGCCTTATACCTGTTTATTGAACCATCATAGTTCTTTTTAACTTTATATATCCACCTTGACCCAATTACCTTCATATCTGGTTTCTTGGGAAGTAGGTCTCAAGTGTGATTCTCCTACAATGCCTCCACTTCTTCCTGCATAGCATCTATCCACTCTTTCTTCTTCTTAGCCTCTTCAAATGAAGAAGGCTTCTCTGTCATTGAATCTTTAATGATGTACACAGAGTGCTTCGTAACTAAGGAAGTATCATATCCATACCTTATGGGCTTCTTACTTTCTCTTTGTGATCTTCTTAAGGCTTGATTGGGAGACTCGGGTAGATCTTCTAATTGCTTGTGTTTGCACTTGCCTCTTGATTTCCAAGCTTTGAAATCAACTTGCTCCTCATCTTCTGAGTTGATTTCCTCTGCTTGGTGTTGAACTTCTTGAGCTTGCAATCATCTTCAAACCAAGAGTTA
>CM035443.1:107781332-107793832 GCA_020310875.1 Ceratopteris richardii | reverse complement strand
TCAGATTGCAGAGATGATTTCTTTGAGCTTGGTGAATCATTTTCAGTGATTTAACTCGGTAAACTTAGCTCTCTAAGTCTATTGTATGCTCACCAATTTTCATTACAATTGGATGTTTCAACCTTCAGATATGATCATTTGAAGGAACCTGTGTCACTTGGTTTTCTTCTTCTCTGGCAACACTCTCTCAGAATAGTCATTTTGTCAGAGCTGTTTCTCAGTGTATACTTCACCATTTTCTATGATTTAAAACTTGTTGAATTCAGCATTCTGTCTAGAATAGCCTCCAAAATTTCATAGTCATTGGGTTCTTGAATCTTGAGATATTTGCATTTTACTAATCATGGGTCTGAGTACTATTGCAGCCCGAGAAAATCGGGGTCATCCTATGACTTGCTAAGTTTGTTTCTCTTTGTGTGGTTCATCATTTTTTATCAAATCACTCATGATTGTTAGCGTATTAAGTGTATGAGAGTTCCCCAAAAGGAATTAAGTATTTTTTTGTGGACCCACGCATCATATATACAATTTTACACATATCAATTTATCAATACAATTGGTTCTTATCTGCACTTTTTTTCTCTCACTTTCTATCAATTGATGCCCTTATACTTTATTTCACTGTTTATGTTTAAGTTCATGTATCTATTAGCATCTTCTATTTATGATCATGGTCATCTAAATGTTTTAATTTCTAAACATCTCAAAATTCCAATAAGAACTTTAACTACTAGTAAACATTTTGTGTGGAATCATGCCAAGGAACATATAGGTTATCTTATTGATGTTTGTGCTTTTCTTTTGGATCATAGCACTCCAATGCATTTACACATACCATTTTAGAATAGAATCTATAATTCATTGGCTCCTTGATTCATATAAAATAATTGCTAGAAAGGAGTTGGAAATGTTTAATTACTTGAGTATCCTTATTGGATTGTGCTTTTTATCTATGTAATTTTGGTATTAAAAAGATAATCACTTCGACTCATTATTATGATGCCCACAAGATATGGCTCTATTCTCTTGAAATTCAAAGATGACAGAGTTACTATGTCATATCGATTATGTTTCGATTTTAAAGAAGGTTTTTCTTGCATTTATTATCCATTTACTAATAACTATGTTCACAAATCAAAAGATTATTTATGCATAGCTTTTAGAAGATACAAGTTTTCATTCCACGTTTCAATCAAAATGGGTATTCATAAGTTTGGCATCCTTCAATATATTATCAGGTTTTCTTATGGTTAGTCATTATGGATGAAATCAATGTTCTATCTTGTGCAACGGAATGCTCCATTGTGGTAGTAGCATTGTGGTAGTAGCATGCATGGTGATGCTCTTTGCAATATGGAGCAATTTAGAACCCTGATCCTATGTCTTAGTTAACAAGCTAGAAATGTTTCTCTATTTTGTGAAGATAATTTAAATTGGTTTTTACCCATCAAGTTACATAGAACTTGTATTTCCATCAATATGGACTCATATTAAGTATGATTATCAAGAGCATGTACACTATCATGATAGTATAAATGTAAATTAATTAATAAATAAAAATTTTCAACAAAAACGCACATGTTTTCACCCAATATATATATATATATATATATATATATATATATATATATATATATATATATATATATATATATATATATTGTGTGTGTGTGTTAAAGATCGTGCTAAATAAATATAATAATTCTATAAATAATTTTGCATTGGCATGTTATTCTAAGAACATTCTAAGTTTATTCTCTTGAAAATTTCTCATTGTATTCACATTTCAACAAGATGTTGACAAAGGCCATTATTTTTGCAATAATCTATTTTATTAAAATTGGTTTCTTTACTAGTATTAGTAAAGTTGTTTCCCATGTTCTTCTTTTCAAATTGATAATGTTAGTTAGTTTTCGGATACTTTTAATTAAAAGAACAAAATATGTCAACCTAAATTGATTTTGCTGCATACCCAATTTTTAAGCTTGGCTCTTCTTTTCATTGACTATGGTGGATCCCTCCAAGTCTCATTTTAATTGTGGTAGATCTCTTGCATTTTTATGAGATTTCTTTTTCTTCTTATTGATTTTTGTGCCTTCTAATTCTACAATGTAATATTGGAGTACATGTTATGTTGTCATTGCCGTATTGATTATTCCTATGTAGGTGGAAAATTCATGTAGGTGAACCATTCACAATTCCACAAAGTCGGTTTTTTTAGCTTGGTTTTTCTAGTTTTTTCAATTACATGCAAGATAATCAATCCCATAGTCAATAGAGTTGGTTCAATCCCTATAATTATTTTTAATGGAAGTAACTACATAGTTATGGATGTAAAATTTGTACCTAACTTCACTATAAATCTTCTATCCATCCCTAATTTTAGGAGAATGATCTACGAATTACTTTGAAGACAATTTCTTGTTCAAGACAAGAAAAATGGTTACAAAGATGTTCTAACAACTTCCTTATATCATTGAATCTAGACCTCAATCCATTATGACAAGTTACCTATGTATATTAGAAAAGAAAGTGTGACAAGTTTACATCTATATTTCTTCTCAATATGTTATGAAAAATACAAGCATATATTGAGCACTAGTTGAGTTTAAGGAATGAATTCTTTACAAAGAAACGTGAAGACATCATGATCCAATAAAAATTAAAAGTAGTTTGAAAAAGTGACTATCATCATGTGCTCAAATTTTTGCATCATTCAATTCAAGATGAGGTTGCAAATAAGTATTCAAATTCTCTCCCAAAACATATACTCGATCTATACACTTAAACATGTCCTTCACATTAAGGAGATAGAGCCATTGAGATACATGCTTTTGTGTATATTCTAGCATTGGGATATTGTTGCAAAAATATGCTAGGAATATCCTCTTGAGGATAATCACATTGCAACATGGATTGAAATATTGCAACCATATCAAATTTTGGGGAAATATTTTATCTTCTGAAAGTAGCTTTTTATCAAATTTAACAAAGGCATCTTACCATGCTTTTTAAAGAGTGATCACAACATAGATGGATGAATTCAAGATCAAAGTAATATGTTCTCACATAGACACATTCACTTTTGTATCAGTTAACCTTTAGTGAAGACTTGTCTTCTAAGATTGGATCTCTATGTCATCAATCTTGGTGGCTCTCTCTAGATTTTGTTCAATTGTGATAGATTTCTTGGGTTTCAATGAGTAGTTTCCATCAACAATTTCTACGATATCATTAGAGAAATAAGGGAATACATATCCACGTGCATGAATGGATGCATGCAAACATGCACACGTACATACATACATACATACATACATACATACATACATACATACATATGTACGTACGTACGTACATACGTGCGTGCGTGCATGCGTGCCTGCATGCGTGCATGTGTGCGTTTGTGTGTGTAGATACATACATACATACATACATGCATGCACACAAACATATGCATCCATAGACATTGCATATATACACTCAAATATAAATAAATATAGAAATGCAAGTTTCAATATTGGAGATCCTTCAATATCATTACTATTACAACTAGTGTCACAAAAGCTTGATGCTTCTTTTTCACTAATAATTTTTACGACATCTGAGAATGCAATCCATGAGAAGATAAAGATGATTGGCTAGTCCACAAATCCACATCATTTGCAGGAGTCCTAGCTTTGCAAAAATAGTTATCCTTGGTTACACCCGCAATAGATTAAAGTAACATATGCCAACAAATAATCATAAATACTAATGATTGGATATCTGCAAATATCTTAACAATGCCTAAAGAAAGTTTTCCTACCCGTTTTCGTAAAAGTTGATGTTCTATCAGTCATGATCTTTTTTCTATCTAGCATGATGATCTATGTGCAACCAAGACTATTGCAATCATTCTTATGACCGAACTTTGCAATAGTACCTTTTTCTTGGTATAGCTATGAAGTATCATGAAAACTTTTCACCTCCGGTTTTTTAAAGGTCATTTTTCCACCTCCGTCTTACAAGAACTAATATCTTGTCAATTGAACTTCTTCAATCATTCATCCTGATAATCCTTATCTAAATGCAACCAAGGTTATTGCACTTGTTGACGAGACCTATATCTACTACAATTGTTTTCATCTTCTTCCATTTCTTTTCTTGGAATATGAATAGAAATATCACGTTCAACAGTGTGCCAAATCTCCAACCTTATTTATCTTTGTTTTCAAGTTGCCTGATAATTGCGATAGGTGTTAAAAGTATGAAATTGACTTGTTTGTATATGGTACATCTTTGAAATCAAATTGTACGAATAACTACAGCGGTTTTGCGAGAGTCCATAGACCATGCTTCCTTGTAATATGCACATATCCCCTAGATCTCCTACAGAAGCATCAGAAAGGGCATCTTCCAAACACTACTTAATAAAATCCTTCCAATAAACACACAATCAATTTGTCCCTTACAGGTGTATTGTCAAGCATAGACCACATTATTTTTTACACACAATATCTTTCATGTACCTTCTAATATATGTAACTGTTGCTGGTTCATTCCTCGATGCACTTTTGTACTGCCATAATCATATACTTGTACTTTGTCATGACACGGAGACCAATACATTCAAATCATTAGTGTGGACTTGTGGAACTTCCAGTTTGGGAACTGGGTTTCTTTGGCAAGGCATAATGAAGGGTGCAAAATAATCTAAAGAGTAGAAGACAAAAAGAAACCATGAGAACACGAGCATGCAAGAAAACTTAAATGCATAATAAAAACTACTAGAATAGACTAAAATAAATGATACATATCAAAAGCCACTAATATAATGGAAATATATGCATCAATTATGGGAGCGAAAAGCAAAGAGGCATATCCTTTGTTCTGCACGAACCCAGTTGGACAGCATACATATAACAGTTTCTTCGAACAGATGCAATATGCCTATGGTAGGCTGGAGCTTCCAGCACCGTATACATTATAAATGAAAGCATTATTCAGAGCAACCTTTTTATCATGTACAAGGGCATGATGCAGCAGCATATATATGTGAATTCTTGATCACACATGTCATGGATAAAATGTGCCAACATAATGGAAGACTGCATCATGGATGAGATCATAAAGCAGTGCAGCAGAAGTTTCAATTCCAAGAAAAAAACCAGCTGAGGAATGTATGTCTATAATCTGTTGCCAACAGATGTATCATGCATGATAGCAATCTGCAACTGCCAACATAAAAGCAGCACATGCATTATATATGAATGCTATGAGCAGAGAATCTCATCTATTATGTGCAAGAGCATAGAGAAATACAGCATGTATGGGCTGTTGCCTATGTATACACCATACATGCAGCATGCAAGCAACTGCAATCTTGTGTTCTGTATTACAATAAGGATCAGCACAGCATCTGTGAACTGCTGCCAAACATATGCATAATGGATGACAGCATGTATGAGAGCATTAAACAGAGGAGCATATGTTTTATGTACGAGGACACTGACGAGCAAAATATGTATGTGAACTATTGAGTGATATATGTATATGAGCTACTGCCAACATATGCATCATGCATAGCAGGGTGATATTTCCAGCAATTAAAGGTGATCTTAATGTGAATGATGCACTTCCACAAACATGAATTGTGGATTCAGGTGCATCTTTTAATGTGACTCCTATCGAGTGTTTTGCTACTTCAGCCATGTTTATCTTGGGAACAATCGTGCATGCTTCATTGAAGGTATTGGCACTATGCATCTGTCTTTGAGTGATGCCAATGAGCTGATTTTGCATAACGTGTGTTATGTGCCAAGCATTAAAAGGAGCCTATTGTCGGTTGCACAGAGGGATATGCATGGATATAGCATTGTAAGCAAGTAAAGAATTCCTACTACTCTGGTGTCTCTCATAAGTCGAATGTGCTTGATCTTGTTCACTCAGATGTTTGTAGCATGCCAACCAAATCTATGGGGGATGCTCTGTACATTGTTTCTTTTGTTTATAACTACTCCAAAAGCTTTGGGTTTATTTGCTAAAATCTAAGCATGAAGCCTTTGCTGCATTTAAGAAATTCCATGCATTTGTGACCACCCAAATAGGTAGAAAGTTGAAATGCTTGCGCACCAATAATGGAGGTGAGTTCACATGTGCTGAATTTAACAGATTTTAGGAAAATCTCGGCATTAAAAGAGAGCCAACAGTCCCATACAGCCCCTCTTCTAATGATGTGGCTGAACAGTATAATAAGAGAGGGTGAGATGCATTCTGTCCACAACTAATCTCCCCCATGGCTTTGGGGAGAGGCTTTGAAAACTACAATACACATTTGCAATCGATCCCCTCATGTGTCCTTAAAAAGTGACATTCCTGAAGAGGTTTAGTCTGGCAAACCTGCTTCATATGACCATCTATAATACATTTTTGCATATTAGACCAGAGTTGAACAAATTCAATGCAAAGTTTACGAAAGGCATCTTCATGGTATGGAGAGGAGGATGAAATGGGCTACAAAATTTGGTTACATCAGATATGTAGGCGAATAGCTACTACTGATATAGAGATAAAGAAAGAATAGAGACAACAGGAAGAATAGACAGCACACATCAGAGATATAAAGAGCGAATCTCCACATAATTCATTACATACATTGATTGCAGTTACAAAAGATGGCTGGTGAATAAGCTCTTGATGTACAAGTTGTCCATGAACTTCAGAACTCTTCAAAGGCCGATGTATAATCTTCTCCAAGGTAATAATATTCTCCTAGTAAGTATATGGATTAATACTCACAAGAAGAAAATATATGCTGCCGTACACCTTGAGGTTGATGAACACCCTCCATGTTCTCCAAGTAGAAGAAGACCACACCTTAGCTGATAATGAAATCTCAACCTCTTGAGCTCATAAGGCTAAAGAGCTAATTCCCAAGTGATGATACAAGTGTTGCCAATCCTACCTTTATATAGAGTAACCATGGCTGGGGAAAAAACTGCCGGAAATCAGCTTTTAGGGTTCTAAATTTTCCGCAAATCTTTCTGCGATGACATACGACAGCTCTGCATGCATTACTTTAGTTAACTTGTCATACCTAATCATCATTGGATTTTAAATGCTAGATTCAATCATGAATTGACATGTGGCATGTGCTTTTCATTTTAAAATATGTCTTTCATGTTCTAATCTAAAATTAGGGTTTGACTTTTGACTTGAAGAATTGAAACAAACACACAAAGTGTATATATATATATATATATATATATATATGTGTGTGTGTGTGTATGTGTAGATAGATATATATATGTGTGTGTGTATATATATATATATATATATATGTATATATGTATATATATATATACATATATATATATATATATATATATATATATATATATATATATATATATATATATATATATATATATATATATATATATATATATATATATATATATATATATATATGTGTATGTATGGGTTGTATTTTATGGAATCATGGAAGGTTAAATGGATTTTTAATGTTTTAAATATCCAGAAGGTTTTAATGTGGTTGTGTTTGATCTAGCAGGTAAAGAAGCATGAGGGCGTGGATACAAGTGGATGCGCGTAAATAAATAAATTTGAAGACTAAATCAAAGACTTTTAGAATAGTTATATTTAGGTTTATCTTGTTATAAAAGTAGTGGTTTGCTTTAAAAAGCGACGCCTTTTGTGAATAAAATAGTTTTTCTTAAAAGACTCTTCTAAAAGCGACGGCCCTCATGTAACTTCTATTTTCAGGACGTAATAGAAATAAACCTATAAATACATGTACTCTAAAAGACTCGTCCATCAGAGTACACGGGAGGAGATTGCACCCAATATTGCGTCGATTGTTACTCTGTTTCTGATTCCTGTTTCATCTTCTTTCTGCCTCTGTGTGTGCGTGCGCTGAAGGACCTGGTAACAGTGGTATTAGAGCCTGGCACGTATCACTCCGGAGGAGTTTGTTTGTATTTATCTCCACGATTGATTCCTATTTGCGTTCTCTGTTCACGATCCGAAACCAAATCCGCGTCCGCTTTCGCTTCCGTCTCTGTTCCAGTTCCAGAACGAGAACCTACGTTTACACCTACGTTTTCACCTACGCTTACACCTTCGCTTACTCCAAGGCATCGACTAAGGCAAAGAAGTTAGGCAATAACTTGGCAATACATTGGCAACATTGGCACCTAAGGCTCCCTTGGTGACCGTTGGCTACACGCGAGGCAATCTTAATTTTGAGTGGCAATAGAGAGTTTTAGATTCCCTAAGGTAGGAGGATTTGAACCCACAACCTCCTACTTACAAGGGAAGTACTTTAGCTACTACTCCATCTCTTTGAGTTATCACTCTATCTCCCTTTTGTCATATTTACATCAACTTTCACCTCCCTCTTCCTTTTACAATTTCCAAGATGATCTCACACATGTGGAAGCGCCCGTCGACTTTCTAGAGGAGTGTATCAAAGCTTTTTAACTAACCTATTAGATTGAGGATCCAACATAGTTTGAAAGAGGGGTTTTGTTCTCTAGATATTTACCCTACAACAATGGAGGATTTTGGCAATTCACCTTTATATGGGGTCTCACTCAAGCAACAATTAGAGCTTATGTGACAAGAACTTCAAGCAACTCAACAAGCTGTACAAAAACGCGATGCTATGCTCCAGCAAGTACAAAGTGATGATCGTAGCTTAATCAAAGTGGTGAAAGCGATTATCACTGCACAACAAGAAGGTGCAAGTTCAAAGATAGGTGCTAAGAACTTCCAATTCTCCAGATTCGATGGACGAAAAGATGGTCAATTTGTCATCTCATGGCTCTCTCAATTCGACGATTTCTACTCTGATGAGTCATACTCAGAAAGTGAGAAAGTCAAGTTTGCTACCAATTATTTGGTAGGAAGAGCTCAGCTATGGTGGAATGTGTTACAGAATAGTACCAACCGTCCTACCACATGGTACACATTTCAGGCAAAAATTAAGGAGTTTTTCCTTTCTTCCCAGTTCCATCTACATGAACGTCGTGCATGGACAACTTTTAGATGGAGAGAAGGAGATAATGTATCCATTTATACTGAACGTTTTTTGTAATGTCTTTTATTACTTCGTTCACTTAAGCAAGTTCTTGAAGCAAGTTTGCAACGAAAATATGAAAATGGCTTGGAGATTGGAATCCAAGCAAAGCTCCATACTCTCCGACCTACAACCTTGTATGAAGCTATCTCTTTCGCGCATGATTCTGAAAAGGAGTTCCAATCTATCACCAAAACACTTCACTTACAACAAATTCGTCAACGTAGACCACCCATCAAAGCCAATTTTCCTTTTAAGCGTCCTTTTACTATGTTCGCTTCACCTACTTTCCAATGCCCTCCTCAATCCCATTTAGTATCATCCAACAAATCAACCCTTGGCCAGCCTCACAAACCTACCACTCTTCAAAATACGACAATGAATGCTCAACAAAAACGACCCCGCATAACTTGTTGGAATTGTGGAAAGATTGGTTATACCAAAGCTGCCTGTAGGATGAGACCTACTAATAGGCAACCCATTGAAGCTCAAGTACACAACATGGAGGTTGTTCTTGCTGACACTGAATCTAACTGGTCTGAAGAAGTATTAGAGCAAGAACTAAGTACCTTGGGTAACGGAATTTTAGTCATATGATGTTATACTTTGCATGCCGTTTCGACATAATTACAACCCCTGCATTGATAAATCATACACACACAATTACTTTCAATTCAAAATAAAGATGTTTCACTGTCTGCGATGCATGATTTTCAACCCTTCCCGTTCATTAGTCATACGCAAGTCAAACGAGCTTTTAGGAAAGGTTATAACTCATGTATTGTCTTTGTGAATAATATAACTGATTATACACATACACTTCCAAGTGCACATAAGTCATTTATGGACTCGTATAAGGATTGTTTTATGGCTGATTTTCCTTCTGCAATACCACCTTCTAGGGGATCCCTTGACCATAGGATTGATTTAATTCCTGGTAGCTCTCCTCCTCATAAAGCACCTTATAGGCATGGACCTTTACACCAAAATGAAATCACTAGACAAGTTAAAGATTTACTCAACAAAGGACTAATACGGTCTAGCTCTTCTCCTTTTGGAGCCCCTGTTCTTTTAGTTGAAAAGAAGAACAAGACGTATAGAATGTGCATTGATTATAGAGCACTTAATAAAATTACCATTAAGAATAGGTATCCTATCCCTAGGATAGATGACTTGCTAGATAAACTTCGTGGAGCTTGTGTCTTCAGTAAAATCGACCTCAAATCTGGGTATCATCACATAAGAATGACATCGCATGATATTTATAAAACTGCTTTTAGAACTCAACATGGCCATTTTGAATTCATGGTAATGCCTTTTGGACTTACCAATGCATCCGCCACCTTTGCACGTATGATGAATAATATTTTCCTTGAATACCAAGACTTCGTTCTTGTCTTCTTTGATGATATACTTATTTATAGTAGGAATGATAGTGAACATGAAACTCATTTAGCAACAGCCTTTGATTTGTTACATAAAAATAAACTTTATGCTAATTCTGAAAAGAGTTGTTTCTTCCAAAACGAGATAGAGTATCTTGGACATATCGTCTCTAGTCAACGCATTCATGTAGATCCCAAGAAGATTAAAGTAATTGAAGAATGGCCTAAACCTCAATCAGTGAATGATATCCGTTCGTTTTTAGGATTAGCTAGCTTTATCGAAAGTTTGTAAAGGGATTTTCTTATATAGCCCTTCCCCTTACTTTATTATTGAAGAAAAATCTAAAATTTGTATGGGGAGTAGCCCAACAACAATCTTTTGGTAAACTTAAGTATGCACTTTCCCATGTGCCTGTTCTGCAATTACCTGATTTTGTGCAACCATTTCACGTAGTTGCTAGTGGTTTTGGTATAGGTGGTGTTTTAATGCAAAACGATCATCCTCTTGCATTTGAAAGTAGGAAACTCAAATCTTCTGTACGCAATTATAGCACATATGATAAAGAACTGTTAGCTGTTGTGCATGCATTGAAAATTTGGAAACATTACCTTATGGGTTCGGAAGTTCTAATTAAAACCGACCAACAAGCTATTAAGTATTTATTACATCAACCATTGATTTCTGATAGACATATTAAATGGACTTCATTTCTATAAAACTTCCAACCTCTGATTCAATATCACCCAGAAAAAGCTAATGTTATAGCGGATGCTTTAAGTCGTCTCCCTTCCCCACAAACAACTACTGTTTCAATTAATAATATTTTTGCTATACAGATTCATTCATTTCATGATATGATTTCCACTTATGCAGGTGACCTGTATTTTTCACAAGCATGGACTGCTTTCAATAATTCCACATCACATCATGAGGATCATTTACACATTTCATAATGGATTCTTGTATTTCCAACACAAGTTATGCATTACACAAGTATTCAAAGAGTTTGTCATGAAAGAGATGCATGAACCACCATATATGGGTCATAGGGGCATACAAAGTACTATTTCTGAATGTAAAGATTTCTTCTTTTGGCCTAACATGGAAAAAGATGTTGCACAGTATGTTTCTCACTTTCTCACTGCATTGTTTGTCAACATGTAAAACGACATCATGGTAAACCATTCGGATTATCAATGCCACTTCCTATACCTGATGGACCATGGGAACAGATTTCTATGGATTTCATTACTGGTCTTCCTACAACTCTCACAATGATATGATTTGGACAATTGTTGATAGGTTTAGTAAACATGCATCATTCCTTCTAAAAAGACTTTAACTGCACCACAAGCTTCTAAGTTATTTATTAAATGTATTTTTTTCACATCATGGTTTTCCTAAAGTTATTCTTTCAAATCGAGATGTTCGTTTTTGTAACCATTTTTTGATGGCATTATTTCAACATCTAGGATCAAAAATAGACTTTAGTTCTGCATTCCATCCTGAAAGTGATGGTCAAAGTGAGGCTACAAATAGTACTATTTTCGATTTATCACGTTGTTACTCTTTAGATAATCCAAGTAATTGGGATGAAAAAACTCCCTTTACTTCAATTTGCATATAATAATACCCCACACACTACACTACTACTGGTCGTGCACCATATAAAATTGTTTATGGAAGAAAGCTTCCCACTCCCATAGTCTCACTCAAACGGACATTCCTATGGCTGATTCTTTTACACACGATCATATTTCTGCACTTGCTGAAGTGCATGAGCATATTAGGAAGAGTCAAGAATGTTACATGCATAGTATTAATAAGAAGCGCATAGCCAAACAATTTAATGAAAATGATTTAGTTTGGTTACAAATCATTAAAAGGCTCTTAAAAAAATATTTCTCAACACCCTAAGGTAAAATTTGCCCCACAGTATTATGGACCTTTTCGCATTATTGAGAAAATAAATGAAACTTCTTTTCGATTAGATATACCTTCGCGTTGGGGTATACATAATTCTTTCCATATA
>CM035443.1:107713832-107773832 GCA_020310875.1 Ceratopteris richardii | reverse complement strand
CTCAGTACCCATTGTGTTTGCCTATAGCCCTTCACCTAGCATATGTCTACATTACCATCTAAGCTCCGTATAGGGAGTGCATGGGTGGATAGAATCATCTATTTCTTCTATAGTGTTTGATTCCCATTGTCTTAGAGTTGTGAGTTTGAGTTGAATTAAGTTGAGTCATCTCCTATTCGTCTTGCGTGTGTTGTGGTAACTTCTACATGGTATTAGAGTTTTGTCAAACATTGGTCTACAGAGACCACTCCATGTGTGTGTGGGACAAGGGCCAGCCGAAGCCAAGGTCCCAAGCTCGAGGGATATCCTAAGGTATTCAATGGTAATGGGGATGAGTGTTGCATGATGGCCACATGGCGACACTAGACCATTCCAGACCATTACTATTTTGGATGCAAGAGAATATATTGGATGGGAAGAGAGTGGCATACACATCATTCACAAATCTTCATGTTCTAAACCTTTAGAGAAGTTTTAGCTCTCACATTTGGTATCTAGAGCAGTTTGGGAAGTTCTTGGGGGAACTTTTCATGCGAGGTGAGGTCTCTGCGTGAGGGAGTAGAGAAGTCGGGACTGAATCAAAATACGGGAGAAAGGAGGCCCCTCAGAGAAGCCCCAAGGCCCCAACGGACCTCATGGCACTCCGAGACTACACACGCGGCAGGCGCACGGAGTTTGAGAGCCGTACAAACCAGGTGACGCCCATGCACAACGCTTGATATAGAAGAAGCTTCTCTTCATCCCTTCCCCTCTCTTGGATAGGAATAAAGAAGGTATGAGGCTTGTTATATACCCATGTTTTACGTTTTCTCCGGCCTATGTGGGATAAACAACACAAGCACACACGTTTCAAGCTGAGGGGAGACTAAAGAGGAAGAAAATTCAAATTCTTTTTTATTCCCATGGCCAAAGTTCTTCTACCATAGCCTAGTTGGACTACATAGCTTCACTATTTTGGCCATATCTCACTCAGTTGATGTCCCAATTGAGTGATTTCTCCTTCTATCCATTGATTGGTTAGAAGCCACCATTTAAACCTATCTTCAGACCCGCACAGAGCTCCAAAGTTGGCTGTTCAACAATGAAGTCCCTCATTCGCGCACTCTTTCAACGCGATAATCATCCAGATACTCTTGGAGACTCAAGAGGAGTGTGTGTTGATCATCTCCAGCACTTACACAAACCTGCACATCAAAGTTTTGGACTCCAAGTTAAGTCTTCTAGTCAATTTTGATGCAGTCTTGCTCTTTCCATGCATTGTTGTGCGCATAGGACAAGCATAATGCATAGCATATGTAGTATATGGTTAATAAGAAGCTTATTTAGCTCTGCAATTTGCATGAAAGTAGTATGTTAGTGCTTGATTTTGCAAGTACAGCCAAGAGAATATAAGAACTTACACTCGTGGTTGAGCACATCTCAGACCCTATAAAGACCATGAGTGCTAGGATAGCACACTTAGAGAGCGCACTCCACGACATCTTGGAGCACGTGAGTGGCTCCAAGAAAGAGTTGTGTCTGCGACCCATTTGCCAAGGATGGAGGTAGATGCTCCAGGCGAACATCAAATTCCAAAGATCCCTAGAGAGAGCATACTAGTCAGAGAGGCCTGATGGAAGCTTAAGGACCTTAAGCCACCTAGATATCACAGTTCGACTAGTGCTAGGACGGCTGATGTTGTTGAGTAGTGGCTAAGCAAGTGGGAGCAATAATGTTAATGAATGATATCCTACGATCGTTCATTGGGAAGTGTGTTGTGGATTTTGTTGATGATCTATTAGTGTATAGTAGATTTGTACATGAGCATGAAAGTCATTTGAGATTAGTATTAAATAAGTTAAAAGAAAATCAGTTGTTTGTAAATACAGAAAAGACTCAGTTGTTGCTTCTAGAGATAAGAGTATGTAGGGCATGTGATATCTATCGATGGGGTTCAGATAAATCCCAAGAAGGTCTTAGTTATTCTAGCTTGGCCTACTCCTCAGGATGAGGAGCAATTACGATCATTTCTAGGACTTTCCGCTTTCTATCGGAAATTCATCTCTTCTTATTCGTCGATAGCAACGCCTATGATGAACTTCCTTCAAGGCAAAGTATCATTTGCATGGAGGCGAGAGCAACAAGAAAGTTTTGATACTCTAAAATAAGCTGCTTCAGAGGCTCCTATACTCAAAGTGGTAGACCCGCAAAAACCATTTGAGTTGGAGACGGATGCTAGTGGCATAGCCATAAGGCCACTCTTGAGCCAAGATGGAAGGCCAATAGCTTTTGAAAGCAAAAAGCTGAGTAGGACACAGCGCAATTGGTCAGTGCATGAACCGGAGTTGTATACAATGGTGCATGCACTTAAAGTCTAGAGACACTATCTTTATGGTGCAAACTTTAAAGTGTACACAGATCACCATACACTCAAGTACTTTTGCCGTCAGCAAGATCTTTGAGGAAGACAGGCTCGTTAGGTTGAGCTCGTGCAGTGAGTTTCACACGGAAATCTTGAGAATATAGTAGCGGATGCATTATCATGGATAGTATATCAAATGAGCTTTACAATTCTAGAAAGCTCATTGCTTCAAGAAATAAATGAAGCCCAGGAGGAAGATCCACATTTGTTACAGATCATTAGAGCCATCAATGATGACTCTATCATAGGAGATGAGGCACTTCTAGCTCTTTCTTCCCAAAGTCCATATTCCAATTTCTCAAAGGAGAATGGAATAGTTAAACGGAAAGGAAAGATTCACATACAAGATTCCCGAGATTTGAGAAAAAAAGTCATGCATGATAACCATAATGTTGCAGAGCATCTTGGTGTTGACAAGACAATTCAACTTGTTAGAAGAACATTTTGGTGGCCTGTATTAGCCACAGATGTCCACACATATGTTCAACAATGCTTTATGTGTCAAGTCAACAAAGCAGAAAGGGTAATGAAACCAGCTCTTTTACATCCTTTACAGATTCCATAGCATAACTTGGACAGTGTATCTACTATCCATGGACTTCATAGTGGGGTTACTGCGGACCCAAAGGAAGCGGGATACTATCCTAGTTGTGGTAGATAATTGAGCAAGATGGCTCACTTCATACCCACGTAGGAGACGATCAGGACAATGGGGGTGGGGGTGGGGGCTCTATCCCGCATGTTGCGAACATCCACACCCCTTAGGAGCCATGGTTGGATGAAATGGGCCTCATGGAAAGTTGATTTCGCAACCTCTTGGCCTAGTAAATGTGTCTTCAACCTTTGGGGAAGTTAAATGGATCAATGCATTAGGCCTTAGGCAGACCCTTCCCAATTCTACCCTAGTGGGCCTTCGAGCTCCGGACTAGGGAATGCTCAAATAGCACACGTCCATGTCTTATTATCCCACATGAACAAGCAGAAGCGGAATTGTCAGAGTATATCATGCTCACATTCATGAATCTTGATTCATAAGCTAGGGAGGAAGAGGCTATGGAGTCCTCTATTTGAACATGCATGTACGCATGGGAAGACAGCTATTGAGTCTAAATTGCTCCTTCTTGGATACCCACATGGCTCCACTCGTCTGCAACAGTTTCTTTGGGGGGCTCCTTGAGCTCTCCGAGGGGCCTAAAAGCTTCTTTTCTTTTGCTTCAATGTAGTCACGAAACCCTTCTCTGTCGTCAGAGCCTGCATAACCTAGTGGTTTGACGCCTTGAGTCTCCTTGAGGAAGTCCCGAGTTCAAGTCTTGGCTGGACATAAGATGAGTGCCTCTACCTTACGAGGTCGGGTGTGTGAGTGTGTTTCCAATTCATTGTACTCTCAAAAAAAAAGAAACCCTTCTCTTTTTGTAATTTGCACCAAGACAAAGACCATCGATGAAGCCTCATAATTTCCTCATTCGACGTGCATGAAAACTATCAAAATAGAATGATTTTCCAATGATCTAATCTTCCCTTGATATCAATTGTGAGACTAGGCCAAAAATTGGTTGTGTGTACGACTCTCCACCCATCGTTTTATCCTCTTGTTCCCAAATAGGCTTCTAGAGTCCTCTATTGAGACATGTGGCTATCATGCACACTCATCCTACCTTTTTAAAAAGGAAACTTAAGATAACCCCCGAGCTAGGGATCTTGGCTAACTGGCCCTTATCCCATATGCACATATTGATGGTCATGGATCACTCTAGACCGATGTCTAGCAATGAATGATAAGCATGGACATCCTCATACCATGTACACAAATGTGTGAAAAAATTGGAGCTATACATGCTCCCGGTGATCATCCACAAGACATAAGAGTTATTATTATAGAGAGACATGAATTCAGTATCTCAAAACATGAATGCAAGTTAAACATATCTAACTCTTGTTCAAAGTGGAGGATCCAACTATAAGATGTTATCACTAGAGATGGATAAAAGGTAGAGATAATGGCTCAACATAGTATGACTGCAATCATCTAAATATGGTGCACCAAAATTCGACATCATTTTCTTCATGCCTGCTTACTATCCACTAAAAAGCTATGAATTGTTTGATGACTCATCTTCATGATAATATCCAGGCTTTCAAACTGTTTGCACTTATGTATCGACTAATTTGAGCCCATGCCGAAGGCAGAGAATGTCAATTCTAACAATTAGTTGGAATTTTGAGACAATTTCAAACTTCGCTGCAACTATCTAAAGAGCTGCTACAGAATCTTGATCAAGAGTTAAATAGGATTGTGTCACTTGATCCCTCCATCCCTACTCTGCCCACCTCACATGGCCTTCTCTCTCTTCCCTCATTCCTTTCCAGGAAGATGTAGTAATCGATTCAAATGGTTAAAAATAAACAATCTTGAGTTCCTCAAGAGTATGAGATGAAGAAAGGCAAAGTAAACCAAATAACTTGCAGTATATTTCAGATCTCAGATGTACAACTGTTTCTATTTTTTTCGAGCTGCTTGCTTGCAACTACCAAGCAACACAGAATCGTTCAAGAACAAAAAGTATCCATCTAAACCCAGAACTGAAACAAAAGGATCACAAAAAAGTTAAGAGCAATAAAAAATCTAAATCAATTTTGAACCCTGCACCAATCTACATCGGTGAAGAGGATAAGAATAATATTAATTATAAAAAAAAGGCTGGATTTGAAATATCATTCCCTGAAGCACAAAGAGCTCCAGTAAAAGACCAGTGCATGATAATTATGCCAGCCAATATAACCTGTTTAAGAGCTCTCTAAAAGTACAAAATCTTCAAACCAAAACAAAGTTGGAAATAATATTCCTCAAAGCATCGGTGAGCGAATGTGAAAGTAATCTGTAGATGAAAGCACATGCCACCATGCAAAGAATCCAATTATGATCAACGATGTATTCATAAGGGGAAAGAACAAGGTCAGACAAATAAAAAAACAAAAAGCACATCACAATAAAGGAAACGTCAGAAAAAAATATGGATGCATAAAGAAATGAATGTAAATACAAAACCGTGAGGGACAATAACAGCAAAACAGAAACACACTTACTTCGCTTGTGAAGCCATGTTTCCAAGGAGAAGCGTTTGCACTAATAAGAGAATAAGCGTACAACAATAACCCAAGCCATGAATATCCCCTAAATCAGCAGCTCAGATTCTGATTATGGCCATGCCTGCACATGTGTGACATTGAAAAGCACAAAGCCACCTAATCAGGTTTTACAGGCATGTTCAGAAACATAGAATCCTTTTTTTCCTTTTCCAAGGTGATGAAAGGGCAGCCAAACAGACAGTAGAAAGAATAGCACTTTATGTTTGGGCAACGAGATGCGATATTATAGTGAAATTCACCATGATCATCAAGTGGGGGAAAGCTATTCTTGTACAAGTGCTAACCTCTAAAACTGAGTACAAAAAGTGCACTCTCTCTCAGTCGGACAATTTTAGCTCTGTAGTTGTCGCTGTTGCTTTTTCTCTACTTCTGCTACTGTCATTTTCTCATAGTCTGCAACCAGCTCGGCAGCAACATTTTCAAAAGGCTCCCATGTAGGCTCTTTTATGTCTGCCCACCGGACTAAGTACTCTACTTTCCCCTTCTGAACCCTTTTTTGAAGAATCTCTTCTGCAATGCCATATTCCAAACCTGCCTCATAATCTTGGATTAGATCATCTGCAACACTCTCTGCACTGACCCATTCATCTGGAGCACCGTCTTTCCACTTCACAAGATATTCTACCTTACCATCTCCTGCAGACCGTCTATCAAGAACTTGCTCCACCTCAATATTCTCGAAGATTTCAGTCTCAAGTGTCTTCAAAATATTTTCCATAGCCAATCTTCGTGCAAATTGCAACGGATTTGCTTTAGGAATTTTTTCAATGAGTTCTTGTGCGAGAGTAATCGATGTTCGGCCCTTTGAATCTGGGATTTCCGGGTCTGCGCCTAGCTCGATAAGTGTAGAAACAGAGTTTTGCCTTGCATAGCCAGTGGCCATGTGGAGTGGTGTTAAACCGTCTGGATCCTGACCATCCACATCTGCACCAGCGTCCACAAGGACCCTTATACACTTGTCTGACCCAATACCTGAAGCAAACAGAAGGGCAGTCCTCCCATTCTCATCTACGGCATCCACATCTCTCCCTTCATCACTCAAAAGCTCCATCAACTTGGCATCATCACCGGCACGTGCTGCTTTCCACCAGTTACTCTCGTACTCAGCCAGAACATCCTTGGCAATGCTGGAGGCAGGGAGCCAGGAAGGCTCGTGCCCATCTTTCCATTCAATGAGATAGAACATGCGATGGTCGATGGCACGGCTGGCAATAATTTTGCTTACTTCTCCATATACGGCGGTGGCACTGGTAATAGTATCATTATCCCATTCTTGCTTCTGAGAGTGAGCAGGCGCGTCTTCGTAGCCATTGTGTTCATCACTGCCGTTGTTATGGACAATGCTATCATCTTCTTCATCAACACCTACGCTTCCATTCCCGTTACTTACAAGAGCACTAGAATGAGCTTCACCCTCTGCGCTCTCTAGAGCTGTTTTCCCCCGCACAGTTCCTTTGACTAACACGTCGCGAGTACAAACAGAGATGCAAGGCCATGGAGCAGGACGCCTGCAAAAGGAGCGAATGTTGAGATAGGGCAAGCAAGGCTGCCTCCAGAGAGACGCCCTAGCGAGAACCAGATGAGATCGAGCTTGACAGCAGAAGTGTAGTTGAGATGCCGCCATTGATTGCAGCATGCCGGATTGACAGGATAAGCTGACGACGTGATTCAGTGTTCATTTGATCCATACAGATTTTGAAATGCCGATGTATCTCTTTTCGTGGACGACCAATTGCGTTTCCTTATGAGCATGACAATGGATGGTAGTGAGGATCAAAGCAAAAAGAGATATATGACAAAGAATAAAGTCGAAAAAAAAAAAACAAAAACAAAAAAAAAAGTGAGGATCAATATTGAGAAGCTGTGGGTCCAAGCCCGCATAGCTTAGTGGATGATGCTTTGAATCTTTGGGAGGAAGTCTTGAGTTCAAATCTTGGCTCGACATATTCATGAGTTTCCAAAGATGGGTGTTCATGAAGTTCTCCAAGATGGATGCCTCTACCTTACAAGGTTGAGTGTGTGTATCTTTCTAATTCATTGTACTCTCAAAAAAAAAATATTGAGAAGCTGTGGGAGGAAGTCTTGAGTTCAAATCATCGCTAGCCATGTCTCTTAGATCCTCAAGATGGGTGCCTCTATCTTACTAGGTTTGGTGTGTGCATATTTTCAATTCATTGTACTCCAAAACAAAAACAAAAAAATATATATATTAAAAAGGTTCAATGACAAGGATAGAAGGGACTTGAGATTCCAGGCAAATCCTCTTAGTTGATGGTAAAAACACACACAATTTGCCATCATGATTCTTTTGATGTCATGTTGGTCTTGACCCATTCCTCTCCCTTCTACAAAACATTTTGATTGGCTATCAAAATTTTTGCTTACACAACCATAGTTGCTAGATTCAAGGTTCTGCATAAAATGAATTTGACATAGTCCGAGGTCTATTGTGAGCTAAAATCTTACAAAGGCTTCACTTGCTTCTCTTAGCTACAAAATTATGATGGTAGTCTAATGAAAAAATATCCAAAATCCTTTATGACCTATTGTTCATATTAGTTCTTAGAAAGTAATCTGAAGAAGTTGGACTCTATATTATGTATCTTTATAGTGTTTCACATGTTCCATTTTCACTCTCTGAATGTTTGGAATCCCTTGTAGGCTTCATCTCTAAATTTATATGCCATTTCACTTTTTGTGGAAGCCTCTATGATTGTTTAACAAAATATATCGGTTCTTTAGTCTGATCGCCTTCTCTAGTGAAAGAAACTTGTCAAAATATTCGCATTGTTGTTCAAATTTAAGTGATTTTGATCTCAAAAGCTTCTTTGCAACATTTTTGCACACTAATCTTGTAGAGCGTTGGAGGACATCTCTTCATTTGATTATGTGCACTTAGTTTTTTTGTAATTCTAACATAACAAGCAATTACTCTTTGAATCTAGTATTCCTCTTTGAACTTTTTGAGCACTTATTATGTGCAAAGAGAAAATATATGTTTATATATGTTATAGGTTAAGCTAGGCATTAGTGTAGATGCATCTTACTACATTAGATCTATCAAATAATGGTAGAAGTTTGTGATAATATGCATCCATTTTAACATCAAAGAAGTGTATGTAGTGAAATATTTATGTAGATATCAAAAAGCCCATTCCAAAGAATCTCAGTATGTTTGTCAATAGCATCATCCATATTCCTCTTTATATGGTGATACATTATAAGTATGTTTGTGTGCATCGATGTGCTTCTTTTGCACATATGCCACAAATAACTCATTAGTTCCATAAATGTGTTCATCTATGTACAATCATGGCAAGGAAAATATGGGTTTTTGAGGCTTGAAAAGTGAACTAAAAATGATGGGTGTTGCAATACCCCTCCATACAAAAAATTATTGATGGCAAGTGCTCGTGTGCTCGACAAACACATATTTTTTTTTTAACTATCGACACTCTTTTTTGAGATATTTTTATATCATATAATCTAATCTAGGCTTGCACATGCCAACGTGCATATTGATGGAAAAACAAAACTGACACGTATATCAATGAATAAAATAAATAAAAGAAAATTTGCACATTGTGTGCAACATTTCCCAAAGTGTTTTCGAGAGTGTGTGCATAGCAGAATAGCAAATAAGCCTGTGTTTTATTCATTTTTTCATCTCTTTCTTACTCTCTCTCTTTATTCATTTTTTCATCTCTTTCTTACTCTCTCTCTCTCACACTCCTGCCCACTCTTTCTATCACTTTAATTCACTATTTTTGTTTTACTTTTAGGTTCTTTTAGTGTAATATGTAGAAATCAACAAGTTGACTGAAAGAGCTCCAAATCTACACAATGTGGCTTACTGCGCTTCGCCTCTATGCTAAGAAAGCTCTACAGTCACTTATCATTTCAAGTAAATGGAAAAATTCAATTATTTCTTTATTATTTTATTCCGATTTATTACTTATTATTTTTAGCTATTAAAGGAACATAAAAATAGAAATATTAAGAAAAATCCAATTAAGTAATGAATTTAATAAATACACACATACACATGCATACATACATACATACATACACACACACATAAATACAAACACGTACCTACACACACCTAAACACCCACACATACATGCATATGTACATGTATATAGACACATACATATACACACATACATACACATGCGCATACACACATATGCATACACACCACATATACACATACACACATAAACACACACACATACATGCACACATACACGCATGCATGCGCACATATGTCCACACACATACATGCACACATATAATAATAATGATTTCGTGTCTTTTTGGTTATGGTGTGGGTGCCTCATATAATAATGATCGAGTGCCTTATTGTTGACACTTAGGAGTGAGGACCGTCAAGGAACTTTTTTCCCTCTTTAATAGACTTTGTTACCATGGCTTGTATATATGCCTATAATGGGTCACTTATGTTTTGTACATTCACTTGTTTGTCACTTATTCCTCTTTATATAATGGCACATAAGTATGTCTGTGTGCATCGATATGCTTCTTCTGCACATATGCCACAAATAATTCATTAGTTTCATGAATATCTTCATCTATGTACAATCATGACAAGGAAAATATGGGCGTGTGATGCTTGAAAAGTGAACTAAAAATGATGGGTGTTCCTATATCCCTCAATAAAGTAAAAACTATTGATGGCAAGCGCTCGTGTGCTCAACAATAGTTTTTTTATTTTTCTTAATTTTGACTATCGACACTCTTCTTTGAGATTTTTTAATAACATATAATATAATCTAGCCTCGCACATGCTAACGTGCATATTGATGGAAAAAAAATATTGACACCATATCAATGAAAAAAATAAATAAAAGGAAATTTGCACATTGTGTGCAACATTTTCCAAAAGTGTTTTCGAGAGTGTGTGCATAGCAGAATAGTCGATAAGTCTATGTTTTATTCATTTTTCATCTCTTTCTTACTCTCTCTCTCTCTTCCACTCCTGCCCACTCTTTCTATCACTTTAATTCACTATTTTTGTTTTACTTTTAGGTTCTTTTAGTGTAATATGTAGAAAATCTACAATTTGACTTAAAGAGCTCCAAATCTACACAATGTGGCTTACAGAGATTCGCCTCTAAGCTAACAAAGCTCTAGATTCATTTATTATTTCAAGTAAATGGAAAATTTCAATTATTTCTTTATTGTTTATTTCAATTTTTCTATTATTATTTGTAACAATTAAAGAAACATAAAAATAGAAATATCAAGAAAAATCCAATTAAGGAAAGAATTTAATAAATACACACATACACATACATACATAGACATAAACATGCATGCACATACATACAACATTCACACATACATGCACACACATACACACACATTCACACACATTCACACACATTCATACATACACACATAGAACATACATACACAAATAGACACATGCATGCACACACACATACATACAACACACATATCTTCACACACATAAACATGCACACATACATACACACACATACATACACATTCATACATACACATGAACACATGAGCATATAAACACATACATATACACATACATGTGAACACCCACACACATAAATACACACACGTACATATGCACACACATACATACACACATAAATACACACATAAACACATGCATGTGTGTATGCACACACATACATACACACATAAACACACACATACACATATGTATGCACACATACATACACACACATACACATGTACACACACAAACACATATGTACGCACACATAAATACAATCACATACCTACCTACACATAAATACCCACACATACATGTATATACACACATACAAACACACATACATACACATGCACATACACACATATGTACACACATATGCATACACACCACATATAAACATACACATACACATACATGCATACATACATGCATGCATACACACATATATCCACACACATACATGCACATATACACACATGCCTACACATACATACCTACATACACATACATACACACATATATACATACATAGACACATAAACACACCACATACATACACACACATCTACACACATGCATACAAAGACACATACACATATGTATATACATGCATACACATATACATACATACACATATGCATACAGACACATATATAGACATATAGGTAGAATGTTTTTCATAGGTAGTATGTTTTTTTTAGATAAAATGTGTTCTTCAAAGGTGGAATGTCTTTTGCAAGTGAGATGTCCTTTTCTAGATGGATTATAACTTTTTTGCAAGTAGTTTTATGGCCTTCACCTCTTATAATAATGGTCGAGTGCCTTATTGTTGATATATTTCATTAGTGATGTGTGTGAACACACTTAGGACCATCAAGGAACCTTTTTCCCTCTTTAAGAGGTTTTGTTACCATGGCTTCTATATATGCCTAGAATGTTAATGGGTTACTTATGTTTTGTACATTCACTTGGTCACTTGATGTTGTGTTGTGCCTCAAGTTTCTTCCTCTTATTTGTGTTGCTTGCATGCTTCTGCAGTCTTTGAACTCCAACAATTGGTATCAGAGCAAATACTCATATTCTTTAGGACATCATCAACGCCCTTTCGGTCATATTCTTAGAATCGGACAAAAGTTGGTGAACTTAATTCAACCTCACATGCACTAGTGCAACGACTATGCAAGCAATTCTATCCTTTTGTGCAAAACATATATGCAATTTTCGGTTTGTCGATACAAACACCCAAGTCTGCAATACATCTAGTATAGCTCGATTATGTATTTATGTTCAACTTTTGAGATATAATCAATTTTTTGCATCAGCTTATATATTCACTAGCCATGGTTGAAAGTAATTATGTATTTCATATGTTGTGTATTGAGGATAAGTTGGATGGTTCTAATTACCCATTGTGGGTATACATGATGTGTTATGTATTTGTAGCAAACATCTTGTGGAATATTGTGCACAGTGTCGAGATACGTCCTCCTATACTTGCAAATATAGTGAGCGCAGGTGATGCAAGTGGCGTTGAAGATGATGATCTTGAATTTCTTGGTTTTGTTGTGGTTCTTGTTGTACCTTCTATAGAGTAGCTTTCATTGGAATGGAAAAGATGCACAAGCACATGCATTGATAGCTTTGTCTATCAAACATGGGATTATCCCTCACATCCGCTCATGGGAAACAGCATAAGATGCTTGGGATACTCTTACCACTGTATACCAAGCAAGAAATGAGTCTTGTATTGCTTACCTTTGAAAACAAGTGGAGAGTGAGCATACAAATGAAGGAGATTCAATGGACACATTCTTTTACAAAGATCAAGGATTTGAAAGAGAAGTTGTTTGGTGGATGCAATCTTGCAGGATAGTTCACTTGTGCAAAATCTTCTCAATGGTCTTCTAAATTCTTATCAGAGTTTTGCTTCTACTCTTTGGTTGATGTTGAAAGTCAATCCAAATGCCTTAACATTTGAAGAGCTAGTCTTTGTTTTGTTGCAAGAAGATTAGTCTAGCCAAAACATGTCAATTATGCATGTTGCAGATCAAGCTTTATTAGCTAGTTAGAAGGGCAAAGATAAATGGATCTTATCTACTATTAAACAAAAATATACTAATGTTTCACAGTAAAAAAGGAAGACAAAGATGGCAACAAAATAAAAAAGTAGAAATAGTTTTGCAAGTATTGTAAGGCAAATGATCACGTCATTAAGAGTTGTCCTAGACTGTTTACAAAAGATGCTAGAATGGTTGTTGCAAAGGACATTAACCTTGTTTAGAATAAATAATGGGTGTTTACTAATCACTACAATTATGACTCATCTTTTCAGGAGTAATGTATATCTTTAGTAGAGTTTGATGTTTAGTAGTTTGATGGTGGTGCAAGCAAACATTTCACTTGAGCCTACTCGTATAGGGAATATTGTTACATGTGCTAACGATCCTTATCTTATCATGGGATTTGGAAAGATCATTCTTACCACTATTCATGTTAGTCCTTTCACAATGCCAGATGACTTATATGTGCCCGTGATCAAGAAAAATGTGTTATCGATTTCAAAACTAGCCAAAATTATCTTGGTTGTTGAATTTGTTGATGACATGTATGACTAAAATTTTGATGCAATCTTCCACTCCGTGGATTTGAGTTGGAACTATTGCTTGGTGACACATCAAGTCCACTCAAAACTTGAGATTCTTCATTTAATTTTTCCCTTTGTCATTTGAGTCAAGATTAAGTCCTTCTTCGGCATTTGCATAGAAGCTTCAGATTTCATCAAGCACCACATCTCTGCTAACCTTCACCTATCGTGTGAGTGGGTCATAACATTTATATCCCTTTTGGTCAAGGGAGTATGTTGATATATTTAGGTGGTGATGTGTGTGAACACACTAGGACTGTCAGGGCACTTTTTTCCCTCTTTAGGAGGTTTTTTCCCCCCGGCTTGTATATACACATATAGCCTTAACGGGTTACTTATCTCTGTACATTCTAGTGGTAATACATTCTTCAGACTTCGAATACACTATCATAGCACTTGTGCATGTTATTTCGTCTTTTTGTGCCAAATATATATACAAGTTTCAATTCACCAGTGTAAGAGTCTTGAAGTCTACAATAGGTTTAGTAGAACTCGATAGGATAGTTCTGTTCAACTTTTTGAGATTCAATGAATTTTTTGCATTAGGGTATTTTAGTTAGTAGCCATGGCTGAAAGTAGTGATGTATTTCATAAGTTGGCTGTTGAGGATAAGTTTGATGACATGAATTACCCATTGTGGGCTTATATGATGTGTCATGTATTGTTTGCAAAAGGACTATGGAATATTGTGCAAGGTGTTGAAAAACATCCTATTACACCTACAAATACAAGTACTGAAGCTGATGCAGATGGCGTCGAAGATGGTGAAATTCTACATATTCCTATTCGTGCTACAGTTCCTATTACACCTACTACAAAGAAAATTTGTTGGGATGGCAGAGATGCTCAGGCACATGCATTGATAACCTTGGATGTCCAATGTGCCATTATTCCTCACATTCGCTCTTGTAGAACAACTAAGGATGCTTGGGATACACTTACCACATTGTACCAGGCAAGGAATGAGGTTTGTGTTGCTTACCTCCGAAAACACCTGGAGAGTTAGCACATGAATGAAGGTGATTCTATGGACATTTTTCTGACAAAGATCAAAGACTTGAAGGAATAATTGATTTCTCTTGATGAAGTTATACTAGATACCTCACTTACGCAGACCATTCTGAATGGTGTTCCTGATTCATATCAGAGTTTTGCTTCTACTCTTTGTTTAATGATGAAGGGCAATCCAAATGCCTTGTCATTTGAGGAGTTAGTCTCTGTTTTGTTGCAAGAAATTAGTCTAGGCAGAACAAGTCCATTATGCCTGTTGCAAATCAAGCTTTCTTGGCTAGTCAGAAGGGCAAAGGTAAATGGAGCTCATCTACTAGTAAGCAAAAATCTGCAAATACTACACATTTGAAGAAGGAAGACAAAGATGAGAAGAAATAAAAAAAGAAAAAATTCTTTTGTAAGTACTATAAAGGAAATGATCATGTCATAAAGAACTATCCAAAATTGGCTGCAAAAGAGGCAAAGAAAAAAGAGGCTGGAATGGTTGTTGTAGAGGCCTCTACACCAAAAATAGAGTCTACTAATCTTGTGTAGAATGAAGAATGGGCATTTACTACTGTTTGTATTTTTGACCCATCTTCTCTTGAACAGTGTATGTCTGTAGTAGACTCAGATGTTTGGTACTTTGATAGTGGGGCAACAAAACATATTATCTTGTAGCATAGTTTCTTCACTTCACTCGAGCCTGCCCCTAGAGGGAATACTGTCACATGCACCAACAACTCCTCTTATCTGATCATGGAAGTTGGTAAGATCATTCTGACTACTGCTGATGGTAGTTCTTTTATATTGTTGGATGCTTTATTTGTGCTGGGGATCAAGAAGAATCTATTATCAGTTTCTACATTAGCCAAGATTGGCTTGGTTGTGAAATTTGTTGATGGCAGATGTACAATTCATGATCTATCAAATGGAAACATGATTATTGCTTCTGGCATTTTATGTCGTGGATTGCATAAGCTCATAGACTATGAAAAATCTATGAATGATTCAGCATGTGCAGTACATGATTCTCAGGGTATGTCAGTTGCAAAGCTTTGGCATGCGTGCTTTGGTCATCTGAATTTTGCTAGTTTGCTACACTTGCAGAAATCTGAAATGGTGTCCTCTTTGCCCAAACTTGAGGCACCTGAAAAACATGTTTGTGAAGGCTATATTATGGGAAAAATGTAGCATTTCTCCTTTCCAAAACATGGTTTAGTTCGAGCTACTCAGAAATTGCATCTTTTTCACAGTGATGTCTATGGTCCTATGCAGACACCCTCTTTTGGAAACTATCTTCACTTCATGATTTTCATTGATGATTTTTCTAGGCATGCATGGATATATCCACTCAAAGAAAAGTCCGAAGTGTTTATGTGCTTCAAATAGTTTTCGGTTTTGGCTGAAAATCTGTCAGCATGCAAAATGGGATCCCTCCATTTTGATCGAGGGGGGAATATATGTCTTCTAAGTTTAATGCATTTCTAGCTAAACGTGGGATAAAACACCAGTGTACAGTGCCTTATACACCTCAATAGAACGGAGTTGTTGAATGAAAGAACATGTCACTCATGGAGATGGCGAGGTGTATGGTCAAGAGGCAAGCTTTACCACATAGTTTCTAGCTTGAGGCTGTTATGTGTGCAACATATGTATGTAACAAGTGTCCCATTAAAGTGCTATAATCTGTCACTCCATATGAGGCTTGGTATGGTCGCAAGCCATATATTGCTCATCCACATGTTTTTGGTTGTTTGGCATATGCATTAGTGCATGAACAACAACACGGAAAATTGGATGATAAGGTAGTGAAATGTATTTTTGTTGGGTATAGTTATGAAAGCAAAGGCTATCGTCTGTATCATCCATAGATTAAACACATTTTGGTTAGCCGTGATGTTGTTTTTGTGGAAGATGCTATTCAACCGTTACTTTCATGTACTAGGGAGACATTTTGTTAGCTCCAAAGACATGTATGATACTTTTTTGTCTCTTTTTAAAGGTGGACAGTCTAGTGCTGGTCCTAATGAGGCAACTTCTCAGCTTTTATAGGTTTCATATGATGATGCAGATCATTCCATTTCTGATGTAGGTTTTCATGATGCACTTCTTGATGAGAGAGTTGATATTGAGGAGGCAAAAACTATGCCAAAATGGCTGGTGCAAACTTTGTGTGATAGCAAATTAGATGCACCTCTATCATATCATACTCATTTAGGCTCTCATAGTGCCTCTTTTGCATCAGATTGCTATGTTATGGCTACGTCTAGTCTGTGTGATGAGAATGAGCCTATTTCATTCGATGAAGCACAAAATTCTGAAAATTGGATGGCTGCTATGCAATCAGAATATGATGCTATCATGAAAAATGGTACCTGGTCTTTATGTGACTTGCGTCTTGGCAAGAAGGCCATTGGCACAAAGTGGATATACAAGCTGAAGCATAAGCATGATGGAATAGTTGACATGTATAAGGCTAGGATTGTTGCAAAGGGTTATGCGCAGGAAAGAGGCATTGATTTTGATGAAACCTTTGCACCTACATGCCGAATGACTACTATTCGTAGCATCTGTGCACTTGCAGCTCATCATGGTTGGAATGTACATCAATTGGACATTAAAATAGCATTTTTGAATGGTGATTTGCATGAAGAAGTGTATGTTTTTCAGCCCCATGGCTTTGTACAAAAAGGGCATGAAAACCAAGTGTGCAGGATAAAAAAGGCATTATATGGTTTAAAGCAAGCATCACGTGCTTCGCATGAAAAGATACATGCCTATCTGATTGCACATGGTTTTGAGAATAGTCCAACTGAAAGCACCTTATATGTTAAGTGTGCAAATGATGTGCTTCTGATCATTGTGGTGTGTATGTTGATGACATGCTGCTCATTGGTCCTCATGAGAAGCATATTGCTAATTTTAAGGCTGATTTGCATGCCTCATTTGAAATGTTTGATTTGGGGCATTTGCATCATTATTTGGGCATTCAATTTATGCAGGTTGATGGCAGAATAACTTTGTGTCAAGTGAAATATATTGACACATTATTATAGTTGGAGATGCATTTGATGTTGTTCTCTATCAACATGCTATTGGATGCTTGATTTACTTATGCATTACTCTGCCAGATATTCAGTTTTTTGTCTCACAGATGAGTAGGTTTATGCATTGCCCAAGAGTCAAGCATTGGCAGATGGTTGAGTGCATCTTTCACTACTTGAGTGGTACCCAACTACTTGGATTGTTTTATCCCAAGGGGGGATCACTACCGCTAGATTTGCATGCTTTTTTTGACTCTGACTGTGTTGATTGCTATGACACTCGTGTGACCACTAGTGGTTTTTGCTTCATGCTTGGTAGCTCATGCATATCTTGGCTTAGCAAGAAGCAGCATACTGTGGCCACTTCTAGTTGTGAGGCTAAGTATAGTGCAACTTTCACAGTGACTATTGAGCGTGTGTGGCTCAGACACCTTATGGCTTATTTCGATGTTGGTCAGTCTTTTGCCACCACCATCTTCACTGGAAGTCAAAATGCATTGGTAGTTGTGAGGAACCCTATGTTCCATGCTCGCACTAAGCACATTAAGGTGCATTATCATTATGTCAGGGAGAGGTTCTCTGCTGGAGAGATCAAGTTGGCGTATGTGCCCACGTAGGAGAACCTTACAAACCTTTTCATGAAGGCTCTTCCTAGGGAGAAGTTTGAAGCTTTCTGCAAAGCTTTGGGCTTACTTCCTTTTGTGGATTGATTCCACATAGCTTGGCACTTGCTTATACATGAGTGCTAGCTCCTTTTTCATTGCATCATTCCCAAGGGGGATTTATTGATATATTTAGGTAGTGATGTGTGGGATTATACTAGGATCGTTGAGGCACTTTTTTCCCTCTTTAAGAGGTTTTTTCCCCCGGCTTGTATATACACCTATATCCCTAATGGGTTACTTATCTCTGTATGTTCTAGTGGTAATACATTCAGTATTGTGTGCTGTGCTCCAAGCTTCTTCTTCTTCTTTGTGCTATTTGCATGCTTTCACAGACCTCGAACTCCAACAGAGTACCCAATGAAGATACATTTTTATACGTTTGGATCAAGCTTCATCCTCAACTCATCTGGAACATGTACATATGCAATAGAGTCAAATACTTTCATATGTGATAAGTTTGGATTTTTACCTGTAAACTTCTCTTCATGTGTAACTTGATATACAATAGCAGTCGGAGATAGTGTGCACAGCTTCTGCCCAATAACAATGAGGCATATTTTGCTCAGTCGTCAAGGCTCTTGCTATTTCAACAATATTTCTATTTTTGCATTCAACAACACCATTCTATTGTGGTGTGTACCTACATGAAAATTGTTGTTGAATTCCATGAATTTTTAGAAAGTGACAGAACTCCTTTGACATGTATTAATCTCCTCCACATTTTAATGTCTAAATATACTTAATTGTCTTCTTTTCCACCATAGCCTTAAAATTTTGGAAGTAATTGAACACCTTACTCTTCTCTTTCATGAAATATACCCATACTTTCTGTGTATGGTCATCAATGAAAGTAACATAAAACCTGCAACCACCCATAGATGTGGTCTTTGCAGGACCCCAAACATTTGTATGTACTATTTCTAGGATATTCTCACTAACATGCTTGTCATGTAGAAATGATGCTCTTGACTATTTACCAAATTTACATGTTGCACATACCTTTTGCATCTCTAAAACCTTGAAATTTGGTAGTCCATTGACAATGTCCTTTGACTACATCAATTTCAACCTCTGTAAATTTGGATGTCCAATTTGTTTGTGTGATATCTCTATATCAACAATAACTCCTTCACCTTTTGCTTACATGGATGCATTCATTTCAAGAATTTTCACATTTAAGGTGAACCTTACCCACTTTGTTTCCTTTGCCAATCAATCTTCCATCCTATTTGTACTCTTCTACATATAATCCCATCAACATTGAACTTGTAATCCCTGGTCAACCATAACAGAAACTAGATTCTTTTTTATATTTGGTTAACATGTAGCACATCCACAAAATGTTTTACCTTCCCAGCCTCCATAGACAGTGCTATGTTTCATGTATGCTCAATAGGATGTGATGTGTCATTGTTTGTTTCATCATATCCAAGAATTGGCAATTTCTACAAACTACTAAACCATTTTGCATGACTCCTCATGTGATTTGAAGCACTTGAATCAACATACCAAACATTAGCTTTTGATTTTGAAACATCAGCAGACAACATATTCATCATGTGATGTTGGAACATGAATGCTTCTCAAAATCATCTTCACTTGTGGATGCATAGTTGTTTTGTTGCCTTCTATTACTTTGATTTTCCAACCTGTAATCACATTCAAAGTGTCTAGGTTTACCACAATTCCAACATCCTTTACTGTCATTACTGAAGTAATTCAATGGCGATGCACCACACTGCACTCTCCTCTCGAGAGCTCCACAACGATATGCTCGGGGTAGAAACCGAGCTCCTGACACCGCACACAGTACTCCGCACAGAGGCTGTAGAATACGCAGAAAACACAGTACACAGGGAGCACGAAGACAGACTTCTTAGGTCTTACATATGCGGTCAAACTTACAGTCTGTGACTGACCAGGCCACTATATGTTTTATTAAAGAACATATACAAAGAAGTGTCCGGTGGCCATTTGGCCTTTCACATGGACACTAACGGTAACAATCTCCCACTAAAGGCCAATATGGCCAGAGTAACTATGGGAGAAAAAAGAAAGAATGATAAAGAATACCTGAGTGTAAGTATACAAACTATACCTCCCACCTGATGGGCATGTTACACAGTATACAAGTGACTGCGTAAGATCAAGAATCAAGTAACCCCCATCAAGTGACAACAATGTTGAAAGCTATCCTGTGGTAGAGCTTTAGTCAAAGCATCTGCAGCATTATCTCGAGTGTGAACCTTCTCAAGAATAATGCTCTCAGTGGCTAAGCAATCTCTAATGAAGTGATACCTCACCTCAATGTGCTTGGTCTTTGCATGATAGACCGGATTCTTAGCCAAAGCAATGGCACTCTGACTATCACTGAGCAAGTGAGGTACATGCTGAGGCAAACCCATATCACAAGCAAGACGAGAAAGCCACAATGCTTCCTTACATGCCTCACTTGCTGCAACATACTCTGCTTCTGTGGTGGAAACAGCTGTACATTCTTGAAGACGAGATCTCCAAGAGATAGCACCTCCAGCAAAATGAAAAATGTACCCTGATGTAGACTTACGATTGTCTACACAACCAGCATAGTCAGAATCTGTGTAACCAATAATGGATGCTTTCCCTCTACCTAAGCATAGACACTTGTCCTTAGTGCCAATCAGATATCTCAAAATCATTTTGACCGCTTCCCAATGTTTCTTGCCAGGATTAGACATATATCTACTCACAACTCCCACTACAAATGCAATGTCTGGTCTCGTAGCTACCATAGCATACATGAGACTACCAACAACAGACTGATAGGGAATTTTGGTCATGAATTCCTTTTCCTCATCTGATTTGGGGCAGTCATCCTTGCTCAATTTCACATATGTGGGTAAAGGTGTACTCAATGCCTTTCCACCCTGCATATTGAATCGGTGAAGTACTTTGGATATGTACTCACTTTGAGACAAGTATATGCATCTTGTACTCCTATCACGAGTAATGCGCATGCCAAGAATATGTTTGGCATCCCCCAAATCCTTCATATCAAATGTCTGACTCAACTTCTTTTTGAGAATTGACAAATCATAAGAGGACTTCCCAGCAATCAACATATCATCCACGTAAAGTATCAAGCATATCAAGCTGCCATCAGAACATCTCTTTGTGTAGAGACAATGATCCTCATTGCTCCGAGAATAGCCTTGGGACTTCATAAAAGCATCAAACTTTTGGTACCATTGTCTAGGAGACTGTTTAAGTCCATACAAGCTCTTCTTGAGCTTACAAACTAGACTTTCCTTGCTAGGAACTACATAACCCTCTGGTTGTTGCATATAGATCTTATCTGTAAGATCTCCATGCAAGAAAGTTGTTTTCACATCCATTTGGACTAGCTCTAAGTCCTCCATTGCAACGAATCCAAGCAACATGCGCAAAGTAGTCATCTTGACCACTGGAGAGAAGATTTCCTCAAAATCAACACCATGTTGTTGCTTAAAACCCTTTGCAACAAGTCGTGCTTTATATTTTGGAGAAGCACTATCTGATGTGAATTTCAGCTTATATACCCATTTACATGGTAAAGCTTTCCTGCCCTTTGGCAAAGGTACTAAGTCCCAAGTACCATTCTTGTGAATAGAATCCAACTCACTCTTCATGGCACGCTCCCACTTGACATGATCCTCTGTCTGCATAGCCTCTTTGTAGCAAGAGGGCTCACCGGCATCTGTTAGCATAACAAAATCTAAACCTGGAACATATCTATCAGGTGGATATGAGACATGTGCAGAACGTCTCAATGGTTGCTGAACAGGAACATGTGCAGACTGATCTGAATGGACATTCTCTTGAACATCCCTATGTGCAACATTTTTATGCATGCTAACCGGAGGACTAGTATCCTCAAACACCACTCTTCTCACTTCAACCTCCTTAATCGGATGTTTATGCATCTTAGACTCATTAAAGTTGACATCACTACTTCTGATCACTGACCGTGTTTCAGGATCCCATAAGCGATATCCAAATTGTCCTTCTCGACCATATCCAAGAAAAATGCATTTCTTTGACTTATGGTCCAACTTCTGTCTAAGATTCTTGGGTATATGAACATATGCTTCACACCCAAAAACTCGAAGATGATCATAATATGGTGGTTTCCCTGTCCATAACTCTTGTGCCACTTTCAGACCTTTGGCAGTACTAGGTGAAAGGTTAATCACATGAACTGCAGTCAATACTGCTTCTGCCCAAAAACCTTGTGAGAGGTTTGCATGATGCAACATAGAGACTACTCTATCTTGAATAGTTCTATTCATCCTCTCAGCTACACCATTTTGTACTGGGGTATAAGGAGCTGTAAACTCTCTACGAATCCCTCTACAATGACAGAAAAGGCTGAATTCATGTGAGGTAAACTCACCCCCATTATCTGAACGTAAAGCCTTAAGCTTAGTTCCTTTTTCAGTCTCAACTGAAGCAAGCCATTTTCTGAAAGTAGGGAATACATCATCCTTCGATTTGATAGGATATACCCAGACTTTTCTAGTAGCATCATCTATGAAAGTGACAAAGTAAAGAGAACCACCTAAGGACCTAGTGGGCATAAGACCACACACATCTGTATGAACAAGATCTAAAGGCTGAATTGAAGAGTCAATGTGCGTTTTATGCACATTTCTGGTTTGCTTTCCATATTGACAATGCTCACAAAATGAAAAATCAAAGAAAGATAACACAGGTAAGTAGCTAGAACGAGAAAGATTTTCCATTCCACTATGAGATATATGGCCCAAATGACCATGCCAAATACAAGCCATAGGCTTATCAGTAACAGCTAACAAATGTTATTTCTGTGATACAAATAAAGGGTAAAGTGAGCCAACTTTCCTTCCTTTTGCAATAACCATATTGCCCTTTGATATACGAAAGGACTGAGCATAGAAGACCACCTTGTAACCAAGGTCATCAAGTTGACCAACTGACATCAAACTGCGTGATAACTGAGGTACATGGCGTACATTATGCATAGTAAATTTTGAACCGTCAATGAACTGCACAACCACATCTCCAATCCCCACAAAATCACACTGGTAAGAGTCAACAAGTCTCACGGTAACAAGAGACTTTGCTGCATAATTAGAGAACCATTCTCTATGTGGTGTCACATGGAAAGAAGCACCAGAATCTAGCAGCCAGGTGTGGGAAAGAGAATAAGCCATAAGTGCCTCAGATGGCACAGTACTATCAAGTGTCAACACATCAGCATCATCAGAAATGGCATTAATTTCTTCAATCTTCATAGTCGAAGTAGATGGTGCAGGTAACTGTTTAACATGCCCATCAACATTCTGTCCTTTACCTTTAGCATTCTTTAATGCATAACAGTCTTTCTTCATGTGTCCTTTCTTATGACAATAATGGCATTCAATATCCCTCTTCCTTGATTTACTTCTGCTCTTATTCCGTTGACCATTCTTTTCCTTGTTCTTGCTCCTGCCACGTTGTTGATTCTTTCCTTGGTAAGAATCACGAACATTATATGCATCTCCACTCTGAGTGCCAACCATAGATTTTCTACGAATCTCCTCACTCAAGAGTGCTCCACATATGTCATCATAGACGAGTTTACCACCTGGTGCACTATTGCTAATAGCTGTGCAAAATGTATCCCATGATGATGGCAGGGTGCATAACAGCAATACTGCTTTCATTTCATTGTCCATATCCATTTTCTGAGCCTGTAACTGGGAGAATATGGCACCAAACTCATTTAGATGAGCAGCAACACTATCTGTGTCCTTCATACGAAGGTCGTATAATTTTCTCATCAGATATACTTTATTTGATGCCGTCTCTTTTTCATATGTATTGCATAACTTCTTCCAAAGCTCCTCTGCACTTTCACAGTCTAATACTGTAAAGTAAACATTATCTGCCAGGTGCAAGCAAATGGTAGACCTGGTCATTTCATCTAACTCATCCCAATCATCTTCATCCATGTTAGCAGGCTTCTTTGAAATCCCATTTACTGGCTTTCATTGCCTTCTTTGAATCAGCACATCTTTAATCTGATTCTTCCATAGAGCAAAGTTTGTGCCATCAAATTTTCGGATCTCAAAATGGTCTTTGCCCTGCAAGTTATAGCTCCTCCTCGGAACGCTAGCACTAGACCCTGATCCACCGGATGTGCCTGAGACCTCTGATGCCATGATCGTAGAGAACTGAATAGAATGATAATGGAGCTAGAAGAGTCCAAACACCAACAAATAAGTGTATCAAGGAGTAAATCGACCACTATATAGTTGACTAAACCAGAAATCTTGAAAAATTTTGCCAGAGTATCCTCTGCAAAATTAGCATATGACCAGTGTCAAAGTATCATAAAACTGCAAGTACTGACATGTCTACCTGCATAGTGAATCACTGACTCCACTGCATATAATCAGTTACCCAATAGAAGCCAACTAGGCTTATCGAGCACCTATGAACAACTATCATACATCTCCTATGGCGAGGCTGGGTAAGTCTTCCACCTGCATCACCGAAGAGACCCCGACATCTGGGTGTCTCCCACTTAAGAAAACCTCACCACGACCCTCTTTATCAAACGTAAAAGGCTTTATGCAAAGAACGTAACCACTATATCAATGCCCACATGGACGTACATAAGCGGTATCCACAGAAGCGTACATCGTGTGTATGTGCTCAATATATGTAGTAAAATGACACTAAAAGGCTGAATACACAGCCCAAAAACTAGCCAATAACACCTGTAAGTGTGTGTCAACTTTGATGTTTTAGGCTTTAAAAACCTCCATAAATTTGTAGCGACTGCTCCCACCAAAACTGAAAACCCCTCGAGAAACCTGTAGTTTTACGAGTGTGGCTGAAAATACAGCCCCAAAGGTTGATATTTATTGTCTGAGAAGTACAAGGAACACTCTTCTTGATGTTCTTGGACCTGTGTGAAGAGAACTACGTGCGAAAGTACTCCAAAATGGCTCCAAAAACACCCCAAAATTGCTTTAGAAATAGGCTTTAAAAGCAGAAATGAAGCTTTGAGGGACCAAAACTTGTTCAAGGTAATGTCAACCTTAGTCTTTCCCCTTCTTCAAACACCACAAGAGTGTAGCTTAGTGGCAAGAGATTGCCACGGTTAAGCGAGCTCTGGGGGGAACAGTACTGGGATGGGTGACCTCCCGGGAAGTACCGGGAACCTCTATATTCCTTGATCGTTGAGGTCCTCCCTCGCGTGCAGCCAACGGCGCCAACGGTGACTTCGGTGACTCGGATGACAAGGTATGCCAAGGTCTATGCCTTGGTCGTCGCCTTAGTCGTAAGCCTTGCTGACACCGCACACAGTACTCCGCACAGAGGCTGTAGAATACGCAGAAAACACAGTACACAGGGAGCACGAAGACAGACTTCTTAGGTCTTACAAATGCGGTCGAACTTACAGTCTGTGACTGACCAGGCCACTATATGTTTTATTAAAGAACATATACAAAGAAGTGTCCGATGGCCATTTGGCCTTTCACATGGACACTAACGGTAACAATTACTTGAATCATTTCTTTGGATATTTCTACAACCTCTTTGGCTCCCCCTACCTCGAAATTGTCCTCTACCTCCTGCATGATTTTGATGTTGACCTTGGCCTTGGTTACTGTTTCCTCTTCCACTTTTGAAACCTCTACCTCTTCCTCTGCCAAAGTAGAATACTTGCTCAGAACTAGGTTTTCCTTGGGATTTTGAGTCCCCACCAGGATTATTTTCTTCAACAATCAGCACAGATATCGGATCAACAAACATTCAAAATATTTTCCCTGGTTTGAATATAATTTTTGAACTGCTTATATGTAGCTCCTAAACCACAGAGGCACACTTCCACCTTATGATCATCATCTACATTCACATCAATAGATGCAAGTGACTCACATATGCTTTTGATTTTCAAGGTGTAGTCATGCACCAACATGCCCTTTTCTCTAGTGTATGCAGCTCGTTCTTGAGTTGCAATTTCCATGCCTTTGTATTGGTCTCATAAAATATGAGCAAACTGTTCCAAGCCTCTTTCAGATTCTTGCATCCTATATGTACCAAATCATGCTATACTATATGCTAATAGATAGCGAATACATTACCTTTTGTGATCCTTGATTCCATTCTTCATCTACTCTTAGTTGGTCCGTAGTCTGATTCCTCTTTGGTAACTATGGAGTGTTTCCATTCTCTCCTTCGATGTACTTCCAGTAGCTTTTTCCCATCAAGAAATTCTTCATTATGAACCTTCAAGCATGGAAGTTGTTCTTATCTAGCTTATCGCTCATGAGTTGACTCATTACATCTATACTTGCCATTTTTACAGCAATTTGCAACTCTACAGAAATGCTAGAAGCAGTACCTTTGCTTGAATATTATCACACTATGACTTGATAGTTCAATCTCAGAAAAACATAGTTTTCGTGTACCATCAGTACATGGAATCATCTGAAATTCTGGATCTAGAATATCTGAGTGTTGCTGAACAGAACCCAAGTTAGAATTCTGCAAACTTACCTGATTTTTTTGTGGGCCCCACCTTGTGGGCTCAAAATTTTGTAGCAATCTGAGGTCGTTTGTGGAATGTGCTTTCTCCACACCTTCTCATGTACTCTTCACTGTCGATGTTCTTCACAAGCTCTGTACAGCCACACTAGCTCTGATACCATGTCATGAGGAAGGAGATAAGGAGGAGATCTCACTCACACACTCTCACATCCAAAGAGAAGCACACACATAGATTGAGGCAAGGAAGAATGATCTTCTTGTATTACATATAAGGAATATACAAGAATGAACTAATACAACAATACAAATAATGCAATATATAAAGAATAGTACATAAGGAAAAAACCAATGTTCGCGAATGAGTGAGCTGGAAAGAAACAAGTGTGCCATCACTCTTGGTAAATGAATCTAGTAAAGCTCACTAAAGTATCCCTAGCATATACTGGTGTGACCACAAATACATGTTAGAGAAATGAAAAAGTGATACCTGTCATCATCGATCATCACATGTCAAGCTTGATATCTCAACATATCACTCTATATGAGGCTTGGCATGGTTGTAGGCCACTTATTCCTCATGTGCATGTTTTTTGTTGTCTAGCATATGCATAAGTGCCTAACAACAACATAGAAGATTGGATGATAAGGTTGTGAAATGTATTTTTTATGTGTACAATTCTCAAAGCAAAGGCTATTATCTATATCATCCATTAACTAAACATATTTTGATTAGTTGTGATGTTGTTTTTGTGGAAGATGTAATTCAGCCCTTACTTTCATGTACCAAGGAGATATCAATAAACTCAAAGGATATGTATGACACCTTGCTACCTCTTTTATAGGTGGATGGTCAAATGTTGCCCCTAGTGAGGCAATTTCCCAGCCTTCACAAGGTTTAAATGATGATGTAGATCATTCTATTTTTTATGTAGATTTACACGATGCACTTATTAAGGAGAGAGTTGACATGGAAGGGGCAAAAATTATGCCTAAATGACTAGTACAAACTTTGAGAGATAGCAAGTTAGGTGCACCTTTGTCATATCCTAATCATTCAGGCTCTCTTGATGCTTTTTTTGCATTAGATTATTATCAATTTCCTCTAGTTTTTGTGATGAGAATGAGCCTATTTCTTTTGATGAAGCACAAAATCTAGAAAATTGGATGACTATTATGCAATCATAATATGATGCTATTATGAAGAATGATACTTGGTCTTTATGTGATTTTCCTCTAGGCAAAAAGGCCATTGACTCTAAATAGGTAGAGAACTTTTATGATTGTTTAACAAAATGTGTAGGCCCTCTACTCGAAAAAAATAAATAAAAGAAAATTGGCACATTATGTGCAACATTTCACAAAAGCATTTTTGAGAGTGCGTAAGTATGTGCATTTATAGCACTTTAATTCACTATTTTTGTTTTACTTTTAGGTTCTTTTTGTGTAATTTGTAGCAAATCAACAACTTGACTTACAAAGCTCTAAATCTACACACTTCGGCTTATAGAGCTTTGCCTCTATGCTTACATTTCAAGTAAATGGAAAATTTCAATTATTTATTTATTATTTTATTGTAATTCGTTATTCTTTTAAATTATTAAAGAAGCATAAAAATAAAAATATTAAGAAAAACACAACTAATGAAATATTTAATAAATACATGCATAGCATACATGCATACACACACATACATATATACACATACATACACACACACATACACATACAAGCACAAGCACATGCATACATAGACACATACATACATACACACATACAAAAATAGATACATACATACACATATACATACAACAGACATATCTTCACATGCATAAACATGCACACACACATACATGCACACATTAACACACACACATACACATACAGATACATACATACACATAAAGACTTACATATAGGCACACATACATACATGCACATATATACACACATAAACACACACATACATATATGTATGCAAAAAATACATACACTCATAAACACACACATACACATATGTATGCACAAAAATACATACACACACATACATACACACACATACCTACACACACATACCTGCACACACATACATACACACATAAACACCCACTTATACATGCATACATACATACATACATACATACATACATACATATACACATACATACACACACATACATACACATGCACATACACACATATACCACCACATATACACATACACACATAAAAACACACACATACATGCATGCATACACACATATAGGCACATATACACACATACACATCTGTCTACACATACATACATACATGCACACATAAACAGACACACATACACACATATATACATACACACATAAGCACACATACATACACACATACACATACACATACACACATTCATACACAAATACATACACATATGTATACACACACATACACATACACATCTACATACATACACATATGCATACATACACAAACATATAGATATAATATTTTTTTCTAGGTAGTATGCTTTTGTTACACTTATGTGTCCCTCAAGTAGCTTTGATGTGAATTGTTTCCCTATACATGGACGCTTTTTACTTTGGCACTAGTCAAAGGTTTTTTCCTCATGTAATCGTATATACATGATATACTCATATGTGGTGGTACTTTGTACTTAGGGATTTACTTATAACTCTCACTTTACTCATTCTCATATTATAGATTATCTATCAACAAAGAGCTCTTCTAGTTGTCGTGTGTCTCTGTGCTTTTATCTCCTTCTTCACTCTTCTGTGTATTTTTGTTTGTACTTCCTTGCTCACCACACCCAACAATGGTATTAGAGCAATTTGAGCCCCTTCACAACCTACCTTTTCTTTTTCGTGATGCCTCTACACACATTTTTGTTTGAGTTTGAGGTCTACAAAAGCACACAAATAGCACAAGGAAGAAGAAGAAGAAGCTTGGAGCACAACACAACACTGAATGAGTTATCACGTGAATGTACAAAGATAAGCAACCCACTAAGGTCATAGGCATATATACAAGTTGGGGAAAAAACCTCCTAAAGAGAGAAAAAAAAGTGTCTCGGTGGTCCTAAGTGTGTTCACACATATCCCTACCAAAATATATCAACAAATCCCCCTTAGGAGTGATGCGATGAACAAAGAGTTGGCACTCATGTATAAGGAAGTGCCAATCTATATGGAAAGAGATCAATCCACAAAAGAAAGTAAGCTCAAAGCTTTGCGAAAAGATTCAAACTTCTCCCTCGGTAGAGCCTTTGTGAAAAGGTTTGCAATGTTATCCTGTGTGGGCACATATGGCAAACTAATTGTAATGATTGTGCATCTCAATGTGCTTTGTGTGAGCATGGAAGGAAGGGTTCTTCGTAACTTCCAATGCACTCTAACTATCAGTGAAGATGGGGATGGCAGAAGACTAATCAACACCAAAATCATCTAATAGGCATCCTAGCCACATACCCTCAATACTCGTTGTGAAAACTGCCCTATATTCAGCCTCACAACTAGAAGTGGCCATAGTAGGATGCTTCTTGCTCAACCAAGATATGCATGAGCTACCAAGCATGAAGCAAAAAGCACTAATGGATATGCAAATGTCATAACAACCAACCCAATGTGAGTCAAAAAAAGCATGTAAATCTGACCGTAATGATTCCCCTTTGGGATAAAACAATCCAAGTAGTTGGGTACCACTCAAGTAGCAAAATATATGCTTAGCGAAATATATGTTTAACTACCTGTTAATGATGGACACCTGGGAAATGCATAAACTGGCTCATCTGAGAGAAAACAAACTGAATATCGGGCTGAGTTATGCATAAGTAAATCAAGCATCCAATAGCCCGTTGATAGAGGACAACATCACATGTATCTCCAACATCATGAAGACCCAATCATAAACCTATTTCCATAGGAATGGCAATAGGTTTGCAATCTTCAAGGTCAAAATGCTACAATAATATGTCAATATGTTTTGTTTGACACAAGGTTATTCCCCATCAACTTGCATAAAATGAATTCCCAAATACTGATGCAAATGCCCCAAACATGACATCTCAAAAGATGCATGCAAATCAGCCTCAAATTCAGCAAAATGCTTCTCATTAGGACTAGTGAGAAACATGTCATCAAGACACAAAAAAATGATCAGAAGTACATCTACATGCTTAACATATAAGGTGCCCTCAATTGGACTATTCTCAAAACCATGTGCAATCAAGTAGGCATGTATCTTTTCATACCAAGCACATGGTGCTTGCTTCAACCCATATAATGACTTTTTCAACCTACACACTGTTTTCATTCCTTTTCTACACAAAACAAGGGGCTGAGATATGTAACCTTCTTCATGAGAGTCGCCATTTAGAAATGTAGTTTTAATGTCCAATTGATGTACATTGCAACCATGATGAGCTACACATGCCCAAATGCTAAGCTCTCTTCCATCAGGCTTACGATTCAACTTGTATACCCATTTAGTGCCAATGACCTTTTTGCCCAGAGGCAAATCACATAAAGAGTAGGTACCATACTTCATAATAGCATCATATTTTCATCACAAAGACTAGAGGCAGCCATTGAATAGCAATTTGATGCAAAAAAAGAAATATGAGAGCCTAAACAAGTACAATATGACAAAGGTGCATCTAATTTTCTATCTCTCAAATTCTACACCAGCAATTTAGGAATAGTTTTTGCCTCCTCTATATCAACCCTCTCATCAGCAAGTGCATCATGTAAATCTGCATAAAAAATGGAATGATCTACATCATCATGTGGAGCCTATAAAGACTAAGAAAAATTGCCTCATTCGGATCAATACTTGACCATCCACCTATAAAGAGAGGAAACAAAGTGTCATACACATCTTTGAAGATAATAAATGTCTCCTTAGTACATAAAAGTAATCGTTGAATTGCATTTTCCACAAAAACAACATCATGGTGAATTGAAATGTGCTTAGTCTATGGCTGATACAGATGATACCCTTTGCTTTCAGAATTGTACCCAACAAAAATACATTTCATTGCTTTATCATCCAATTTCTTGTGTTGTTGTTTAGGCACTAATGCATATTCTAGACAACCAAAGGCACACAAATGAGCAAAAGATGGTTTGTGAACATGCCACATGGAGTGAATATTGTAGTGCTTTGGTGGAACACCTATTAAGTACATATGTTGGACACATAACAGTCTCAAGCCAGAAGTTACGCGGTAAAGCCTGACTTTTGACCATACACCTCACCATCTCCATGAGAGACATGTTCTTTATTTTGGCAACTCCATTTTTTTGAGGTGTATACAAGATCATACACTGATGTTTATCCCATGTTCAGACATGAATGCATTAAACTCAGAAGACATTTATTCCCTCCCTCTATCAGAATGGAGGTTACCCATTTTACATGCTGATAGATTTTAAGATAAAATCATAAATTGTTTGAAGCACATAAACTCTTTGGACTTTGCTTTCAATGGATACACCCATGCATGCCTGTAGAAATCATCAATAAAAGTCATGAAGTAAAGGTAGTTCCCAAAAGAAGGTGTTTGCATAGGACCACAAACATCACTATGAACAAGCTACAATTTTTCAATAGCTCAAAATGAACCATATTTTGGGAAGGAGGAATAATACATTTTTCCCAAAATATAGCCTTCACAAATGTTTACAAGGTGCCTCGAGTTTGGGCATAAAGGACATCATTTTGGATTTCTGCAGGCATAACAAACTAGCATAATTCAGATGACCAAAGCATGCATGCCAAAACTTTGCATCCGAGATAGTCTAAGAATCTTGAATTGCACATGTTGAATCATTCACAGATTTTGCATAGTCTATGAGCTTATATAGCCCACGACATAAAATGCCAGAAGCAATAATAACATCATTATTTGAGAGAGCATGAATTGTACATCTGTCATCAACAAATATCACAACCAATCTAATCTTGGCTAATACAAAAACTGACAATAGATGTTTCTAGATCCTTGGTACATAGAAAGCGTTTGACAATGTGAAAGTACCATCACTAGTAGTTAGAATGAACTTACCAACTCTCATTACAAAATAAGAGGATTTGTTAGCACATGTGATAGTATTCCCTGTAGGAGCATGCTCAAGTGAACTAAATAAACTGCATTGTGATTTGATATGTTTGGTTGACCCAATATCAAAGTACCAAACATTTGATTCTACTATAGACATACACTATTCATGAGAAGATAGTTCATAGTTGCATACAATAGTAAATGCCCATTCTTCATTTTGAACAAGATTAACAGACTTTGTTTTAGGCATAGAGGCCTCTGGAAAAACCATTTTAGCATCTTTTTTCTTTTCATATTTTGTAGCCAATTTTTCACAACTCTTTATGACATGATCATTTCCCTTACAAAATTTGCAAAAATATTTTTGCTTTTCTACCTACTAATTGATGAGCTTCATTTACCTTTACCCTTATGACTAGCTAGGAAAGCTTGATTTGCAACATGCACAATGGACCCTTTCTGTATGGACTGATTTTTTTGCAACAAAACAAAGTCTAACTCCTCAAATGTTAAGGCATTTGGATTGCCTTTCATCATCAATCGAAGAGTAGAAGCAAAATTGTGATATGAATTTAGAAGACCATTAAGAATAGTTTGCGCAAGTGAATCATCTGGCAAGAATTCATCAACAAAAATTAAATGCTCCTTCTAATCTTTGACCTTTGTTGAAAAATTTTCCATGGAACCTCCTTCATTCATGCAACAACCAACATGTAGAATACATCATTGCTTTTATCCATGGCCATTGGCTAAAATACCCTGATGTAGAAAAATGACTGTATCTCAAAAAGTTGAACAGAACCACCCTATCAAGCTCTGCTAAACGTGTAGTAGACTTAAGATGCTTGTACTGGAAAATTGAAACTTGTATATATGTTTTGCATAAAAGGAAAAAATTGCCTACACACACATACACACACACTATGATAATGCGTTCAAAGGCAGAGATGAACTAAGATCAAAAAATTGATGCCACATAGCAAAGTTGTTTTGAAATCCTTATTGCCCTGAGTATGCTCACCAATTTTCGTATGATTCTGAGACTGTGACCAGAGGGGTTTGGACGATGTCCTAGATGAAGCGGGGACTTTCTGTGATACCAATTGTTGGAGTTTGAGGCCTATCAAAGCACATGAACAACACAAGGAAGAAGAAGAAGCCTGGACCACTACACAACATTGAATGAATTACCAAGTCAATGTACAAAGATAAGTAGCCCATTACAATTATTGATGTATATACAAGCCAGGTGGAAAAAACCTCCTAAAGTGGAAAAAAAGTGCCCCAACAGTCCTAAGTGTGTTCACACATATCACTACCTAAATATATGAACAATTTTCAATAGTGTAGATCAATTTGAAATACAAAGTTCAACACTCAAAGATCATTTTCACCAAGTGCATTGGAGTTTTACCCCCTTAAAAACCAATTTGTGCAGTCCGATTCGCCATCAGAGTTACACTTTGTGAGCTAGATTTCAACTTGAATTTGAGCTTTGTTGAAGTACATATCTTGCTACATTTGAGTTATTTATTGCAATGACAAGCAACAATGACTTGTTTAGCATGCTTCAAGATGAGGATAAGCTTGATGGGACCAACTATGCAATGTGGTCTTAGATGATGAACCATGTTCTTGTTGGAAAGCAACTACATAACATAATGGAAGATGTTGACAAGCAACCCAACAATTCTTCTACTATGCAGGTTGTTGTCATAGATTCAGGATCTGCTTCACGCAAAGTGATTATGCCTTCTCCACCAGGCAAGAGAAATTAGATGGGATGGAAAGGATGCTCAATCTCATGCATTGATTGCCCTTCCTATGAAGCATCATATTGTTTCACACATCTTATCATGCACTACTTCAAGAGAAGCTTGGGATACACTTGCTTATTTGTATGCCATGGATAATCAAGCATGATTTGTTTAGTTGAGAAAGCAATTTGAAGATGTATGTATGGATGAAAATGAGTCAATGGATGTATATGTTAAACACAGCAAGGGCTTCAAAGAGGAATTTTCAAACATTGATGAGATCTTTTCGGATGCATCACTCATTTTTACACTACTCAAAGGATTGTCAAAATCTTTTCAAATCTTTGCTGCTACAATTGTGAATAGAAGTTGTTTGCTTGAGAGAGTGCAAGCACTTGGTATTACACAAAAGGGAAAAAGATAGTATGGTTCAACTTTTGGTTCATCAAAACCAAAACCTCACACTTCCTCTTCCACTTCTTCCTCTCTTGATGGTGATATAAAAAAGAAAGAGAGATGCAAGTATTGTAAAAAAGATGAACATACCATTGATGAACGTAGAAATCTTGCCAAGCATAATGAAAAGAATAAGGAATACATGTCCATTATTGAAAATACATCTAATGCAAAGAATAATAAAGGTAATGTTGCTCAAGATATTCTGGCATGTGTTGTTGCATGTCATTATGATTTCTCATCACATTCTACATGTATGATTGTGAATTAGGTTGATTCATATTGGATTTTCAATGGTGGTGCTTCAAATCATATCACTTCAAGCCAAAGTTTTTTTGAATCTTTAAAAGATGTGCCCAATAGAGGATGTTGTACATGCAAAGAATGCTTCTTATCCTATTGTCAGATTTGGAGGAATTTAGCTTATGGCTATAAATGGAGAAATTGTTACTCTCAAGAATGCATTGTGTGTACCCGATATCAAGAAGAATTCGATTTCGATTCCTACCATTGCTAGTGCTAGGATTCATGTACACTGTTGAGAACAAATGTATGGTTCATGATTTCAGCAATGGAGATGTTATTTTGATGTCCGAGACATTATGCAATGGCCTGTATCACTTCGATACGTATAAGAGAGTCACCTCAAATACCTTTCTCACACATGCTTTTTCTATGGTTGAAATGGAGTTCTGGCATGCTCGTTTTGGTCATTTGAACTTTAATAGTTTGCTTTCCTTGCAAAAGAAGGATATGATTATTGGGTTTTCCACATGTGATTCCATTGAAAATAAAGCATGTGAAGGTTGTAAACTTGGAAAAATGCATCGTGCTTCTCTTCTTAAAGATGGTGCTACACATGGTACACAAAAATTCCAACTTGTTCATAGTGATCTATGTGGTCAGATCAACACCCCATCTTTTTTGCAAGCATTTATACTTTGTTACCTTCATTGAGGATGCAAAACAACATACTTGGTGTGTCCTATGAAAACAAAGAATGAGGTGTTCTGTTTCTTTAAAATATACTTACATATGGCTTATTTTTTTGTGGAAATAAGCTTTTTACTCTTTGCACGAATCATGGTGGTGACTACATGTCACATGAATGTAATGTTTTTCTTTGTGAAAGAGCCATTGCGCACCAATGTACAATGTCATATAAACCTCAAAAAAATGTTGTTTTAGAGCGTAAGAATAGAGCACTTCTTGAAATGGCACAATGTATGGTTAAATGAAAGCATCTTCGATACAAGTTTTGGATGGAAGTATTCATGTGTGCAAACTATGTATTGAATCATTGTCTTACAAAATATAATGAGAGTGATTACACCTTATGAGGCTTGGAATGGGTGGAAGCTAATGGTTAGTCATATGCACATGTTTGGTTGTTTGGCATATGCTCTTGTGTCATCACAACATCACAAACTTGAGGACAAGGCAAACAAATGTATATTTGTTGGATATAGTAGTGAGACTAAATATTTTCTCTTATAACATCCATTGATGGACAAAATTATTATAAGTCAAGATGTGGTATTTGCTGAAAATTTAGCTTATCATTTACTTGAATGCAATTTTCACCCAACATTTAGTTCACAAGATGTATTTGTTACACACATGCCTTTGTTTCAAATTGGTGTGTTTGACTATGGCCATGTAGGCCATTCAAATGAGGTTCAAGAAGCTGAAATTTTTCATTCAAACGAGTTTGAAAAATTCTAGCGAAACATGGAAAAAAATTCCCAAAATTTGCAAAGAAACATGGTTGAAAAATTCTAGACAAAGATGGCCAAAAATATCCAATCAAACATGTATGAAAATTTATAAAATTTTCAAACACACATGGCTGAAATTCAGCATGATATTCAGCCCACTTCTTATGTATGTTTTGATGATGTATTACATGAGGAATGCACATCTATAAAGGATGCACAATGTATGCCAAAATGGCTGCAAAAGACATTGCAAGATAGTAAGTTGAGTGCCCCTTTACTTAATAGAACAAGATCAAGCTCTTGCCATGCATCAAGTGACTTTGTGGATGTATCTCTTATTGAAACTGCATGTAATCAAGAGCCACTCACTTTTGAAGATGCATGTGTTGATTCAAATTGGTTGAATGGAATGAAAAAAGAATTGGATTATATTCACAAAAATTGTACTTAGCAGTTATGTGAATTTCCAAAAGGTAAGAATGCCATAGGTACTAAGTTGGTTTACAAGATGAAAAGAATTCAGATGGTAGCATTGATTGCTACGAAACTAGACTAGTTGCAAAAGGTTAGGCACAAAAATATGGTAGCATATATGAGGAGACTTTTGCATCTACTTCGTGCATGACTACCATTTGTTCTATGATTGCATTGGTTGTCCATTGTGGTTGGAAAGTGCATCAATTGGATATAAAGATAGTTTTTTTGAATGACAATTTGCAAGAAGAGGTCTATGTGAAGCAAGCTCTTAGATTTACATCAAAGTTCAAGAGCATATGGTTTTCTGCTTGCATAAGGCTTTGTATGGACTTAAGAAAACTCCACATGCATGGTACGACAAGATACATAAGCACTTGATTGCTCTTGGTTTTACATGTAATCCAATTGAAATCACACTTTACATACACAAAGATGGGGTTGATTGACCTTATAGTGCTTGTTCTTTATGTTGATGACGTTCTCTTGATTGGGTCATGTGATGAGAAAATTGGAAAGCTTATGTCTTATTTGTAGCATACTTTTGATGTCTTCTATCTTGACTTTTAGGAGTATTATCTTGGCATCCATTTTGTACCCATTGAGGGGGGAACTGTTGTGCATCAAGAAAAGTATATTGAGAAGCTATTTCAATGCTTTGGTTTCGAGGATTGAAATCCTATCTCAACACTAGTGGAAACAGGATTTAGGTTCTCAATCAAGAATGTAGGTGATGCATTTGATACTTCTCTTTATCAACATATTGTGGGATGTTTGATATATGCATCTGACATAAGGCCAGAATATAGTATGTTGTTTCCAATTGAGTAGATTTATGCATAGACTTGGGACTAAGCATTGACAAGTGGTAAAATGTGTGTGTAGATATTTCAAAGGCACTTTGAATTTGGGCCTCTTTTATGGCAGAGATGTTCAATCATGCTTGTATGCTTTTACAGATAGTAATTGGGTTCGTTGTTATGATATAGGGGTGTCCACTAGTGGTTGTTGCTTTTTCCTTGGAGGATCATGCATATCTTTGTTGACTAAAAAGAAACCTTTTATGGTCACATCGAGTTGTGAAGCTAAGAAGAGGGAAGTATTCACAACCAAAGTGGATTGTATATGGTTAACATGCCTATTGATGGATATATGCATGGAGATTGATGCACCTATGTACATTCTCAGTGATAGTTAGAGTGCATTGGTAGTTGTAAGAAATCTGATATTTCATGCATTCACAAATAACATTGAGGTTCAATATCATTTTTTCAGAGAGTTCCTTCATGCTAGAGGCGCCCACACAAGATAATGTGGCAAACATATTCACCAAAGCTCTTCCACATAAAAGTTTGAAGCTTTTTGCAAAGCTTTAGGCTTATTACCTTGTGGGGGCTGATGTGTCACTCCCTATATGTGTTCATATCATTCGCTCCAGGGGGGTTTGTTACACTTTTTTCCCTCAAGTAGTTTTGATGTTAACCGTTTCCTTATACATGAGCACGTTTTACTCTATTATTGGATAGAGGTTTTTTCCCCATGTAACCACATATACATTATATAATCATATGTGGTGGTACTTTTTACTTAGGGATTCACTTATAGCTCTCACTTGACACATTCTCATATTGAGGATCATCTATCAAGAGAGATGTCTTCTAGCTACTGCATGTCTCTGTTTATCAATCTCCTTCTTCGCTCTTGTTTGTACTTCTATTTGTGCTTCCTCACTCACTCACACACCCAACAATTTTTTTATAGATAGAATGTGTTTTTTTGCATGTAGAATATCTTTTGCAAGTAAAATGTCTTTTTCTATATGGAATATGATTTTTTTCAAATGGTTTTATGGCCTTCATGGCTTTTTGGTTATGTTGTGGGTGTCCCATATAATAATGGCCCAAGTGCCTTATTGTTGATATATTTGATTGGCGATGTGTGTGAACACACTTAGTGCTATCAAGGCACCTTTTTCCCTATTTAAGAGGTTTTGTTCCCATGGCTCGTATATATGCCTATAACCCTTATGGGTCACTTATCTTTTTTACATTCACTTGGTAATACACTCGATGTTGTGTTGTGCTCCAAGGTTCTTATTTTTTGTGTTGCTTCCATGATTCTTCTATCTTTGAGTTCCAACAATCGATATCAGAGCAAGTCACCACTTTCTTTAGGGCATTCTAAACACCTTTTCGATCATAATCTCATATTTGGAAAAAATCGATGAACTCAATTCAGCCTCACACACACACTGGCACAATGATTATGCCAACAATTCTATCCCTTTGTCTCAAACATAAGTGCCAGTACAAACATCCAAATTCAAGGATAGGTCTAGTGGAGCTCGATTGTGTATTTCTATTCAACTTTTTGAGATATAGTTAGTTTTTTGTATCATGATATATAGTCATTGGCCATGGACTTCATAAGAGCAAATTAAGAACTATGGTATCTAGGTACACTTACTTTTGAGTTCATTTAAGAGAGGAATAAGGAATCATCACACTCAATTATTTGCTAGTTTTCTTGCTTGAGAGTGTGTTTCTATGATTCTTAGATCAAGAGAATTACTTGGAACCAATAAATCAACATGTAGTAGCATCTACACCATTGAGAGTGCTATAGGCTCAAATTGGAGCACCACTTAATATATAGCAAGTGATTCAAAAAGTGAGTTTGAAGTAATTGCCTCCTAAAATTCCCAAAATATGTAAAATATCAATCCTAACACCTTGATAGATTGGATCTCCAAGCATGAGGGTGAGTTCCAAATAAGATTCATCTTCATTCACACTAATACGTTGGGAGCCACCATTTATCAAGATGATTGAGGACAATTTATTGTTGGACTTGGTGATCTTAGGGATGGGGCTCTCTCGAACATCATCATGGTAATATTTAAGGGAGAGGTGCTAGTGGACAAGATGGGAGCCTATTACATGGTTATGAATAGGCCATAAAGAATCACTCTATAAGGGGTAGAAATTCAAGAAAACATGAGTTCCAATCTAAAGTCACAACAAGCTTAAGGTAGAATTGATCTTAATACCCTACCTTCATTAAGGACCATATATGTGGGCAAGATAATTCATGATGGATTATCTTGTGAGGTTTACTTTGTAGTAGAATCAAAAGAATCCTTTTGGGCTCTAGCATTGTGCATAGATAGAGGTCCTTACACTTGGACATTCATGAGTATAGGTATGTGGATCCCATGTTTGAGTACGATAGCAATAGAACACATTTTTTGATTGAGGTAGATGGCCAGAAACACTTTAGCAACACCATGATCTGTGATTTTTTGCGAATGGCATTCTAAGGACAATAGGCGTTTTGACTTGAGGTCTAAAGAATCCCAAGCCGTTAATTTTGACTATTCCACCAACCCTAAAGTCACCACTGTAGCACCTACTTCAAGTATGTTATCTATCAATACTAGTACAATGTGCATATTATTATCTCAATAGCTCAAAAGATGGTAGTCTCAACTCCATTTATAATAGTCACATCTGTACTCTAAAATATGAGTACCACATGGCAACATGTGCCTAGTGCATCTTTTGGGCTAACTCCATTAACTTTGTCAACGCTAGGTATTCCACCACCCACACAACCTACTATTACCCCTACATTTCCACAATGTCCACCTCCTATGCCATATTTGGTAAGTCCATTAGGCCAACAAGAGTCTATTATGCCATAAGCCCCACCTATTTCTCAAAGTTTTTCACAACAACCCCAAATGTCACAAGTGTATATTGTAAGGCTCAACTTCATAGGCTCTAACCGTATCGAGTGGAAAAAATGTATGCAAGAGTGAGTGGAAAAATGTATGCGAGAGTACTATGATTTCTTCACACAATATGAAGCCTTTGCACTCACCTTGAAAGGAACTACATTAGCTTGGTTCCAACCACTATGCATACAAAATTTTCAAAACATTGATCAGCTCTTGAGGGCATAACTGAATTTGCTAAGATAGGAGTATGGCTTGATACCTTAAAAACAATAGCAAGCTTCAAAAAAGAAGTCAATGAGGTCCTGAGATTAACTGCATGCTGCTACAAGCAATACATATCGTTATGCACTGTAGGGGATCTACCATCATAAGCTAAATTGATTTCACATTTCCTTGATGGCTTAAAGAGTGCTCAACACATACTACAACCTACTTAATGAAGCCCACCACTTGGGAAGACTATATTCAAAAGTGCATCCATGTTGAGGACGTCTTGGTTAATTCTATTCAATTCTTCTCACCTTCCATAGAGTCTATGCCAAGTGTGAAATCAAGTTCCTCAATAATTGATGAAATGGTAGATGTCGTCACAAAGAAATCGAATCTACAAGCCACTAGGCCTTCGCCTACAAAGTGCTTGCAATGTGAAGGAGATTATCCATCACATCTGTGTAATAGAAAACCACATCCTCTATCATAATCATAGTGCAATACTATGAGATTGAGCAGAAGTGGACTAATCAGTTAGCTGTCGAGTGTTTCTACAATAAGAAACCAATCAAGCAGCCACACAACAAGGTGAATATCAGAATATATTGACTATGGGGAGTTATCAAGTCCCAAGTCCAAGTACACAACCACAATACCTATATCCCTCATGATAGTCATACCTAGTCAAGCCTCAAAATCCCTACCCACATCGACCAATGCTGGAGTATCCTACATACCCAACTACACATTTGCTGAATCTGCAACCACTTGGTCCTAAACATGTCATTCCAATGAAGTACGTATATGGTCTACAGCCAACAAAGCAATCCATAATGCCAATTGCTCCAATAATTATAGAGGTTACAAGATAAGAACGTGCCATAGAAAGTAGTTCACAAGAGGCATCCCCTCAATAGTATGACCAATCCACTGGTTAATCGGGTTACCTAGATTATTCAAGTGGATATGATGACTACTATAGTCAAAGTTATGGGTATGGTGAGCCTAAATATAGAAAAGTTTTTTACACAAATGTTCTACTATAGAATGTAGCTAGATCTCAAGCTAAACCTATTCCTTCGAGAGGTTTGTGCTTCAAAAGTAATGGGGATCATTTTGTTAGAGAGTTTCCACATGCTCCAATTCCCTAATTACCACCCATACTGACTAAGAAATCCTTTAATAATGATTATGGAGAAACTCACCTATATAAGGACTATCCTCACAACTCAGACAGTAAGCCTATCCTTGTTAGCATGGTAATGACAATTCCCTTTAACTCTAGTAGTGAAGGGAGAAAGAAGCAGCAACCCTTGTACAAGTGAACACATAGGCACAAACCAAGGCTAAGCAAAAATATAAGGGCAAAAAGGTGCTTGATCCATTCAAGCTCAAAGAGTGACGAGGAGCTTCCAAAGGATTCTCCATCTATGAAGGGAACCTAGAAGAATCATTATGGAAAACATGTCAATAAATGGAAGAAAAAGTTTTCTGAAATTGAGAATTCTCTCAAGTCCATGCAAGACAAGCTGAAAAGGGAAGACAATTATCTTAATGGGGAGCATGTAGCACTATAGTGCTCCAACACTATCACATGCATATGCTCATCCAAATCCATGGCCATAGCTAAGATCATTGCTAGTTCACCCTCTAACTTATGAGGATATCATGATAGACTAGAGTAGGACCATTGCTTGAGCATCATGAAAAATGTTACCCACAAGGGGATTTAGAAAAGGAATGATTAACTATGTGCCAGAAAATGAGTGAAGGTAGATGAGCTCCTTTTTCCTTTGCCCTTCTGACTAGTAGAAGAGTAGAAGCAAAACTTTGATATGAATCCAGAAGAACATTCAGAATAGTCTGCACAAGTAAACTGTCAGGCAAGACCATCTTCAATACCATCTGCATCAGCTTCAGTAAGTATAGTTGCAGGTGTAATAGGACGTTTTTCAACACCCTGCACTATATTCCACAATCCTTTTGCAACCAATACATGACACATCATATAAGCCCATAATGAATAATTGGTATCATCCAACTTATCTTGAACAACCAACATACGAAATACATCACTGCTTTTAGCCATGGCCACTGACTAAAATACCTTGATACAGAAAAATGACTATATCTCAAAATGTTGAACAGAACTACCCTCACAAGTTCTGTTAAGCCTACAGCAGACTTCAAGGCACTTATACTAGTGAATCAAAAATTGTATATATCTTTGGTACAAAAAGATGAAATCGCCTGCACAAAGACTTTGATAATGCATTCAGAGGCTGAAAAGAGCTCATATCACAATTTCGACACCATAGAGCAAAGCCATCTTGAACTGCTAATTGCCCTGAGTATGCATACCGAATTTTGTGTGATTCTAAGGCTGTGACCGGAGGGGTGTTGACAATGCCCTATATATAAGTCGGGGAAAAAAACCTCCTAAAGAGGGAAAAAAGTGCCCCGACGGTCCTAGTGTGTTCACACACACTCTCTACCTAAATATATCAACAATAAAAGTAAAAGTGATGTGGAACTACCTAGACTATAGAATGTGAAAGACAGTCAAGCTTTTATGGGAAGCTATGGATATTATGCAAGGTTCATACATATGAATGCAACCATTGCTTAGCGAATGTATGGGTTGCTAAAGAACTTTGAGTGGACGTATGAGTGTGAAAACTCCTTCCACAGACTAAAAAAGGATCTCATATTAGCATCGATATTGAAGGCCCCGATTTGGAATAAACCATTCCATATCCATGTGGATGCTCCAAATCATGCAATTGGATGCATCCTAGAACAACTTGAAAATGAGGGCAATCTCAACTTCCACATTGCTTATGCAAGTCTCCAACTCATCTTTGGACAAGAACAATATCGTTATCTTCATGTGGGCTCCTGGAAGGATCATGAGTTGGTGCCTTTCCTAATTCCTTGAGTGTTTGGTTTGCCAATTCCACCATGATGCATTGCTGCTTCACCCAGACCTGAAGAAGTCCTCTTCTTAGGTTTAGGTTTATTGCATGGTCATAGATCCAATCCTGACCCAAGATAAGAGGTTCTATGAGGTCCTCATCTTGACACACTAGTACTTTCACTATCATATGGACATCTTGAATGGAGATGGGAAGGTTCACCTCACCCAAGCAAGTGGTTTCCACTCCTTCCAATCCTATGAGGTAAGCTTCTATAGGATTGATAGCTGCAAATCTTGATAGTGAGAGAATCTAACTACACTAGTGGCTGCGCCTGAGTCAATCAAGGTTTTATAGTCTTCTTATTTGTGCCCTGTCCTACTTCTATGGTTAGAAAAGGACATCTATCTATTAGCTTGTGTTGGGTTCCATTCACTGTTTGGCACATGGCCATGTGATATCTTGGTGCCTTGTAAGTTTTTGCTTCTTTTTGGGCTTCTTCTTGAATTTGTATGTTTCTCCTCGTGCTTCTTTGATGTGTTGAGTCAAATCAACATGTCTTTCTTTATGGGTTCTTGATATAATTTCACTTTGCATCCATTGATGGAACTTGATAGTATATCACCTTCTAGGGTGGTTAACTAAACAACACCACTTGTTGAGATTCTATTAACTAGCATGGGTCCATAGCCTCGCTTCTCTAACCTTTTAATGTATACACCAAGACTAATTCACCTACCATTAAGCCCGTATCTTTTACATGTGTGCCAAAATAAGGTTTTTGTATCTTCTTAGCTACATAGATCCTTGCAGCTTCTCTTAATCGAGTTTCTCCAAGTTTTTCTAAGTCAAAAACTCGTGATGAGAGCTTGTGGCCGGTCCATTGATGCTCTTTTGCTACTTTCAAAGTAGGTATCAAGAAGTCTAATGGCAATACTACATTCTATCCAAACACCATCTGAAAGGGTGTGGCTTTATAGGCCACTCTATAGGCCCAAACAACATGATGTAGCTATTTTTCCCAATTAGAACGTTTATTGTTCATCGATTTTGTAAGAACCATACAAAGGATCTTATTCGTGCTTTCTCCTTGTCCGTTCTCTTGTGAGTGGTAGGTGCTGACTTCTTGTTAATGATCACGAATTCTTGTAATAAGTATTCAATGAACTCTTTCAGGAAATGGGTACCATGATCACTGACTAGTTCTATCGGCAAACCATATCTTGTAAAAACATTTCAAATAGGAACTTGGCTATTGTTTGGGCATCATTCTTCTTAGTAGCTTTTACTTTTACCCATTTGTTTAGATAATCTATGGCAACAATAATATATTCAGAATGTGAAAACTTAGTTGGGGGATTAATAGGACCAACAAAGTCTATGCCCCACGTAGAGAATGCACATCCTCCCATCATGGGTCTTAGTGGCATCTCATCTTTGTGTATAGGGTATTGAGTTTGCTAACAAATGTCATATTGCTTCACATAGGTATGAGCATCCATGTGGAGAGTTGGCAACCAAATTCTTGCAAACAGTTTTGCTTTGATCACCCTATTTGGTCCAAAATGTCCACTTGCCACACCTTGGTGAGAAATTTCAAAAATATTAAGATATTCACTTTCATGGACACATACATGTAGATAGAAATCTCTAGCACACTTGTATAAATTATTTTCGATGAGCGCATAATCTAGGGCCTCCTACTCTAAGCTCTTGCATCTAGCAAAGGTCATCTCTTGAGGGAATGTTTTCATCCTCAAAAAACTTACCAAAAGTTTGCTCCAATCTGATACTAAAGATACTTGATACAGACTGGCATGTTCCACTAGCAATCTAACACTACATATTGGGCATTCCTTGCACATCCTATGGAAACCTGCTTCCATGGTTGGCCAATGTAATAAAGTAAGTCTATGATCTAGGGATCCGATGGCTTCAGACAGATCTGAAATCGGATACTGTTTGGTCACTCGTCTGTAGGACCAAAGATCTCAAGAATAGACTCAAGCATAAGTTCATGTGCTCTCATATTCACATAATCCACTTAGCCTAGTGGTAAGTCTCATGGTTGTGAAGGAGGAGGTCTTGGGTTCAATCCCCATGGGGAGCATGGGGAGAGAGTTTTGCCCAAAGAGCTCTTGAGCCTTCTAACTCAAGTTAACTCAAGTTAACTCAAGTTAATGTGAGTTAACTTGAGTCTAGTGGACTTAACTCAAGAGGTGAGTACAACAACCACTAGTGGACTCTAGTGGAAGGTACTAAAGAAGTGGTGGAGATCGCACATGAACTTGTGGACTCTAGTTACATTTGTGGTCCTCATTGATTCAAGCAGCTATATATACAGGCATAAGGTTGGGAGGAGAGTCATCTCTCAAGCACGTGGTGGTCGTAATTCTTGTTCTCTTGCATTATATAATATACCGACTGATTGAGAACATTGGATAAGAGACGTGCCTCCTCTCTGATAGGTAATGGGTTCAAATCCCGCTGCTGATCGTCCATAGTCTTCTTCTTTTGCTCAACTAAGCTCCAGCGTTCAATGGAGATATCAAATTCTGCGACAGTTAGAATCACGATCAGCACTTGTCTCCTTGGCTAAGGGAGAATTCGTGGACCCAAGAGATCGTAGGTTCGAAACCCAACTATTGATTTGCTGGATCTTCCTTTTTGCTCCTGGATGAAGCCCTTCTTCAGCGGGAAATCGAGGAAAATTTATATTGTTCCGACTTAAGTGCAGTCCATGAACGCCTGTGAGCTTCGTGAATAGGGCAGTGCTCCCTCTAGGAGAGGTTCTGAGTTCGATTCTTCATGTGCTCACAGCAAAAATGGTGTTCTCTTTCTTTTGCTCTTGGATGAATCCTTCTTCAGCCGAAAAATAGAGCAGTATGAACTGCAGCAGAAGTTACTCCGCGAGCGCCTGTGAGCTTTGTGGATAGGCGAATGACCCCTCAAGGAGAGGATGGGGGTTCAAGTCCTCTGCTCTACACATCAAAGATTAATCCTTTTGGTGATCTCCTCCTTGAGCTATAGCCAGCGCCGCCATGACTAATGTGGTGCGGGATGAAACTCCAAGATGGATGCGAGCAAAAATGGAGTCGCCTTGAGAGAGTTATGCACGCAAGGACTTATGAGGAAGATGATGGAGAGAGCTATGGAGACTGCTCTGATACCAATGCAAGAGAACAAGAATTACGACCACCACGTGCTTGAGAGATGACTCTCCTCCCAACCTTATGCCTGTATATATAGCTGCTTGAATCAATGAGTACCACAAATGTAACTAGAGTCCACAAGTGCATGTGCGATCTCCACCACTTCTTTAGTATGAATCATTTGCTCAAGATATTTGATTCCCTAAAAGGAATCTCAAGTCTTTGAAGAATAACATTCTTCCAAGTATTAAGAATGAAGTTCTTCATCTTCTTTAGTAAGTAAGTAGTTCCCTAGCAATTCCAAACCTCAAGTATTGATACTTAAGTCCAAATAGTGATATAACCAAGAGGTATATCAAAGATTCTTAGCTTTGGAATCTAAGAGGCATCAATGTATGCTTGGACTTAAGTTAGGAAAAGATCTCTAAAAAAATCCTACAGGTAAGCCAAAAAGCTTAGAAAAGCTCAAGAGATCTTAATGATAAAGATAAAGTCTTTATTATTATCGCATGATCGAAAAGACTTGATCAATCTTGGCCACGGTTATCCAAGATAATTGCGATTGGAACTATTAAGAATTTTGCCCAAGTATTGGCAATCAAATTAGTAAGCTGTTCAAAGTTTGAACAGAGTAAATATTCCAAGTATGTAGTCTGCAACCGTGTCGACGGTAATTAAGTCTGTGGAAGGTAAAACATAATTTTTACCTATCCTTAAAGGGATTTTGGTACAAATCCAGAGAGCATAAGCGGATGCTTCAGACTTAGGCAGTAGAGAGATTCCTATATAAAGTCCCCGAGGTAGGTACCTAGAGCATTTGTAAGAAAGGAATCTAAAGACAAGAAGTCTAAAGCTCTTGTCACTACAAAATTGGTCAAGAATAAACCAACTTGACTTGAATTTAAGAAAATTCAAGTACTTGGAATTCTAATTGGTTTTTATTTGAAAACCCTAGTAAAGAAAGAATTGTTTAGACTTTAGGATAAATATCATGCACACATTAATGTGAATATAAAATAGGGTGGTATGGGATACCAGATTTTATACTCAGATTGGTGTAGGAAAGATGGTATGGGACATTGGACCGTGGATGATAATTATCTTCTAGTTTGAGAATGAATTTTTGAAGTTAGATTTGACCTTCAAGGGAATTAAAAATAAGTTTTAATTCAAGAAGGATAAAAGCAGTATCCTAAGATACTTCAAAATAACTTCAAGATCAAGGAAATTGAAGATATGAAGTAAGTAACTTCCAAGATCTTCTTAGAACACTTCAAGCTTAAGTGTTATCGATCAGAAATATTTGATAAATTTCTGAAAAAAGTTGGACTTTGATTTTCAGTTGATCTTTTCAACCAAGGATTTGATTGACTAGGTCAAGTATCAAGTTCCTAGTATAACTTGGTAAATTCACTGTTTTGATTCAAAGAAATGCACAAGAATTGCATTCACGATAAGAAGTCAGAAAGACTGAATGTGACTTGAACTTAGTCTCAAGTGAAGCATTGTTTGAGTAGAAAACTCATCAACAGAACCTCAGTGGATTGACACACTGATGGTAATTGCCACACTAGTATCATGTGGTTGGATGATGGTTTTGATATTCTTTGCATCTTTTTGAGAATCCAACTTATTTCTCTTAAAGATAAAGAAAATGCTTCAAATCTCTGTTGAAATAGATCATTCAGAAGTTAAAGTCATGAGTCTTCAAGTACTTGACTCATATCAAGTTTAGATCTTAGAAGTTTGAATCACTTATATAGAGTTTTTAGTTGGTTCCTTTCGCTTTCCAAATCTTTTGGAATTGACTCAGCTAAAGTATCTGATTCCTTTCGCAAGAGTCTTGGGTCAGCTGATAAGAACTCGATAACTAAATTAAACATCCTAGATAGATGTTCTGTATAAATAACATATTCACCCTTCAAAAGATAACAAGTCTAAGATTGACTTATTCATGTGAGTTTGCTTCCAGTTATTAGCATACCTACATTGAATTTAGGAATTGCTCATCAGATTGACAATTTCCAATAACTTTCAATTAAAGTATTTGAGAAAAGTATCCTAAGATGGATAATTTTCATTTTGAATTTAAATTGGTCAAGTTAGTATGGTTGACTCAACAGAAATGGTAAACTTTCTCCTACAGTTTACATAGGATTTTTAAGTGCACCAGTTATGCCTAGAAATGGACTAGTAATTAGAATCCACCTAGTTCACATCTTTGTGCCTAGATCGCACATCTAGAAATTGTGAATTGGCTAGGGATGTATTTAGATCCACCCTTATTATTCTTTCACTAGTTTGTACTTTGTCCAGTTCATCAAAGTGCAACATGAGACAGTGTTTTGAATCATTTGGGCACGGACACCACCACAGGGATGAGACATGTTCTTCTAGTTTTAGAACATGACCATGTTCTTCCAGTTTTAGAACATGCGGCTCGGAGGTTGCCTACAGTTATATATATAGCTTTATTTTCGAGGACGAAAATCTTTTCCAAGGGGGGAAGAATGTAATAAAGTAAGTCTATGATCTAGGGATCCGATGGCTTCAGACAGATCTGAAATCGGATATTGTTTAGTCACTCGTCTGTAGGACCAAAGATCTCAAGAATAGACTCAAGCATAAGTTCATGTAACTCTCATATTCAAGTAATCCACTTAGCCTAGTGGTTAAGTCTCATGGTTGTGAAGGAGGAGGTCTTGGGTTCAATCCCCATGGGGAGCATGGGGAGAGAGTTTTGCCCAAAGAGCTCTAGAGCCTTCTAACTCAAGTTAATGTGAGTTACCTTGAGTCCAGTGGACTTAACTCAAGAGGTGAGTACAACAACCACTAGTGGACTCTAGTGGAAGGTACTAAAGAAGTGGTGGAGATCGCACATGCACTTGTGGACTCTAGTTACATTTGTGGTCCTCATTGATTCAAGCAGCTATATATACATGCATAAGGTTGGGAGGAGAGTCATCTCTCAAGCACGTGGTGGTCGTAATTCTTGTTCTCTTGCAGCCAATATACACCTAATCTTCACAGAGTCTATAGGGTTCTATGTTGTGAACGGTGTTGCTTCATTGCACCTATGTGTGCTAATTGCAACCATTTTGCATATTCATCTTCTTCGACACAACAAGCCAATATGTCTTGATTTGTGTGCTTATACATATTTTCTACCAATTTGTGGTACTTTTAGAATCTCACCACTTCTTTACTTTGTCTTTTAGTACAGGATGCTTACGTCCAAAGGTTAGAATAGGCACGATAGTCTTCGTTCAATTAGGCACTACTTCCAGGCTCTATAAATAAGCATTAGGAAGTTCATTTGAAACTCCTTATGGGGACTCTCCTAAAGTGAGTTTAGAAAGATGATCAGCCCTCAACTGGGTCTTAACTTTCGTAAAAGCCACCTCAATGTCATATTCCATTAGTAAGAGGAACCATCTTACTAATCTGCGAGTATTACACAGTTTACTCACCAGATAGAGTAAAGCCTCATGTTTTGTAAAAAATTAAACTTATTTGCAAGCAAATAATGTCTAAACATTTTGATCACATAGACCATGTCTATCCTTCTCTTTCGGTCGTGGTGTAATTCTGCTCCACTGCATTTAACTGCCTACTTGCATACACTATTAGAAGATCAATGTTACCTTCACTTGTGGGTTGTGCTAGCACACATCCAATAGCATAATTGGATGCATACATGAACATGGAATGGCTTATTCCAGTCTGGTGTAGTCAAGATTAGTGTTGAACACAATCATCTTTTGAGTTCATTGAAAGAGTTTTCAAACTCATCCTTCCACTCAAAATTAGTCACAAGCTTGTACAGAGGCTTAGCAATGATTGCATACATATGGATAAAATGTCGATAATAACCACAATGTCCCATGAAGGCTTGTACTTCCTTCACATTCTTGGGTTTGGGTAAATCAGCAATGGCTTTAATCTTATGTTCATCCGTTGATATGCCATTCTTTGGCACTATGTGTCCTAGAATCTTGCCTTGCCTAGACATGAATACACACTTTTCAAGGTTCAAGCAGACTTGATATTCCTGACATTTGTCAAAGATTGAATTCAATTCACAGATGTGTGTCTACCTAATGTTGGAATGAGCACATAAATCATCAACATAGACCTCTAGGTTCTTTTGCAAGAACTCCTTGAACATGTAACATATCAGCCTTTGAAATCTAGCAGGGGCATTGGTGAGATCGAAAGGCATAATGCGAAATGTGAAGATTCCCTGCTCAATGGCAAAAGCCTTCTTATGTTGGTCATCTGGGGCAATAGCTACTTGATTGTAGCCAGCAAAACCATGGAGAAAGCTCCGGGATTCCTTTCTTGCTACTCATTCCAATAAGTGTTCTGTGATAGGAAGAGGATATCTATCTCTAATGGTGATGGCATTGCATTTCTTTAAGTTGGTGCATGCTCGCAGCTTTCCATTCTTTTTGAGCACTACAACAAATGTTGTAGTGTGTGAAATGACTCAAAAATTAAAAATTTTGGAAAAAAAGAATTGTCTCAAAATCATGAATAATTCCCAATTTTCGTGAATAGGCCTTGTATACCAAGAAATGGGTAAACTCACATAGATTCGAAATGGGCTTGCTAAGAGAATGAAGTATGATCTACAAGATTCTAACCAAGTACAAAGTGGAGGAGAGACCCTCCTTATATAGAGTTGGAGGAGGCTCTCCAAAGTACATCATATGTGGGATAATTCTCCTTGAAGGATAATGAATGCAATGGTAGAAGAAAATGGCAAGGTACCCACATACAATGAGATACAAATAAAATAATATGAAATGGAGTGTTTTTTGGATACAAAATGGAGGTGCTCATGCGGAACATGGAAATGGAGTAGATGAACCCATGTCATCAACAAATAGAATTGTTTTGCTTGAGGGAAAGCAAGCACTTGCTATTACACAAAAGGGAAAAAACAAGTATACTTTAGTTTTGGGTTCATAAAAACCAAAGCCTCTCTCTTCCCATTCCACTTTCTCCTCTCTTGATGGTGATATGTAAAAGAAGAAGAGCAAGTATTATCAAAACATTTGAGTTACCATTTATTAATGTAGGAATCTTGCCAAGTGTAATGAAAAGAAGAAAGAATCTCGCATGTCTATTGTTCAGAACACTTCTATGCAAAGAATGATGAAGCTAATGTTGCTCAAGATGTTTGGAGGATGTTTATTTACATGTCATTATGATTCATCATCACATTCTACATGTATGATTGAGACTGAGGCTGATTCATATTGGTTTTTTGATAGTGGTGCTTCAAAGCATGTCATCTCATGCAAAAGAATTTTTGCATCTTTGAAAGATGTTCTCAAGGGAGAACATGTTGTCTGTTAAAATCAATGCTTCTTATCATATTATTGGAGATGGAGAAATTCACCTTATGAATACAAATTGATGTATTTTTACTCTCAAGAATGCATTATATGTACCTCTAGTATCAAGAAAAACTTGATATCTTTTTCTACTATTGTTAGTGTAGGCATTCATGTAAACTTTGTTGATAACAAATGTATGGTGCATGATTTCATCAATGGTGATGTTATTGTGATGTCATGAACATTATGCAATGACTTGTATTTCTTGAATACATATAAGAGAGTTCCCTCAAATGCCTTTCTTACAGATACTTCTTCTATGGCTAAAATGGAGTAATGACATTCTCATTTTGGTCATTTGAACTTCAATAGTTTGCTTTACTTGCAAAAGAAGGATATTGTAATTGGTTCTCAAATAACTGAGTCATTGAAAAACATGCATGTGAAGGTTTTATACTTGGAAAAATGCATCATGCTCCTTTTCCCAAAGATGCTTCTACACATGCTATACAAAAATTGCAATTTGTTCATAATGATGTATGTGGTCAGATCAAGAGTCCATCTTTTGGCAAGCATGTGTACTTTGTTACCTTCATTGATTATGCAACTTGGATCTATCCTATGAAAGCAAAGAATGAGGTACTCTCTTGCTTTAAGATATTTAGCTATGGTAGAAAAAATTTTGTGGCAATAATCTTGTGACTCTTCACATGGATGATGGTGGTGAATACATGTCACATGAATTAATGTTATTTTTTTTGAAAGAGGTATTGTGCACTAATTTATACTACTATATACACAATAAAATGGTGTTGTGAAGTGCAAGAATATAACATTTCTTAAAATGGCATGATGTATGGTCAAAGGAAAGCATCTTCTAGTTAAGTTTTGGATGGAAGCTATCATGTGTGCAAACTATGTGTCATATGAGCCCTGGAATGGGCCAAACCCAATGGATAGTCATATGCACATATTTGATTGTTTGGTATATGCTCTTGTGCCTTAAGAATAAAATCACAAACTAGGCAAAAAAAATTATATTTGTTGGATATAGTAGTGAGCATAAAGGTTATCACTTATACTATCTGTTGACCTACAAATTTATTGTAATTCAAGATGTGGTATTTGTTGAAAAGTCAACTTATCCTTTACTTGAATGTAAATTTCAGCCAACAATTAGATCACAAGATGTGTTTTATACACTCATACCTTTGTTTCAAAGTGGTGTACTTGTCTATGGCCATTTAGGCTATCCAAATTAGGTTCAAAGAGCTGAAATGTTTTAGCCAAATATGGGTAAAAAATTCTAGCCAAACATGGTGTTTGGCTAAAATTCCCAAATTTTGGAGACAAACATGGCTGAAAATTTCCAACCAAATATGGCTAAAAATGTTCAGACAAACATGGCTGAAAATTTGCAAAATTTGAAGCCATGAACGGCTCAAATTCAACATGATCTTCAACCCACTTTTGATGTAGATTTTGAGGATATATTTACATGAGGAACACATTTCTATCAAGAAGCACAATCCGTGCCAAAATGGCTACAAAAGACATTGCAAGATAGCAATTTGAATGCTCCTTTACTTGGTAGAACAAGATCAAGCTCTCACCATGCATCATGTGACTTTGTGGACGTATCTCTAATTGCAATTGCATGTAATGAAGAGCCGCTCACTTTTGGAGATGCATGTGATGATTCAAATTTGATGAGCACAATGCAATTAGAATTGGATTCCATTCACAAACATTGTACTTGAGATTTATGCGAATTGCCAAAGGGTCAAAATGTCATTGATACTAAGTGGGTTTACAAGATTAAATCAAAGTCACATGGTGAGATTGATTGCTACAAAACTATAGTGGTTGCAAAAGGTTATGCCAAAATATGGAATTGATTATAAGGAGACTTTTGCACCTACTTTGTGCATGACTACCATTGATTTTGTGATTGCATTTGCTACTTATCGTGGTTGGAAAGTGCATGAATTAGATTTAAAAACAAAGTTCTTGAATGGTGATTTGCAAGAAGAGGTCCATGTGAAGCAATCTATTGGATTTGTCAGAATATGTTTACTGCTTGCATAAGGGTTTGTATGAACTTAAGCAAGCTCCACGTGCATGGTATGACAAGATACATAAGAACTTGATTGCTCTGCATTTTACATGTAGTCCAAGTGAAAGCACACTTTATGTATGCAAAGATGGGGCTAATCTTATAATTTTTGCTCTTTATGTTGATGACATTCTCTTGATTGGTTCATGTGATGAGAAAATTGGCATGCTTACACTTGATTTGCAACATGCTTTTGATGTCACATATCTTGGTATTTTGGAGTATTATCTTGGCATTCGATTTGTATCCATTGAGGGGGGAATCATTGTGCATCAACCAAAGTATACTAAGAAGCTACTTTAGCATTCTGGTTTTAACAATTCAAATCCTATCTCAAGACCCATGGAAACAAGATTTAGGTTCTTAATTGAGGATGTAAGTTATGCATTTGATACTTCTCTTTATCAAGCTATGAGATGTTTAAGATATGCATTATCACAAGGCTGAACATATGGTATGTAGTTTCCTAGTTGAATCGATTTATCCACAGCCTTGGCACTAAGCATTAGCAAGTGAAAAAATGTGTGTTTAGATATCTCAAAGGCACTTTAAGTTTGCATCTCTTTTATGGTAGAGATGTTCAACCATTCTTGTATGATTTTACAAATCATACTTGGGTTGGTTGTTATGATGTATGCATGTCCACTAGGGGTAATTGATTTTTCCTTGGAGGATCATGCATATCTTGGTTGAGTAAGAAGCAACCTATAATGGCCATATAGAGTTGCGAAGATGATTCTAGGGTAGTATTCACATATAGTTGAGATGCTTATTGATGGATCTATGCATGGAGATTGATGCACCTATGCATATTCTCATTGATAGTCAAAGTGCATTGGCAGTTGTAAGAAATTCAGTGTTTCATGTGTGCACAAAGAACATTTAGGTTCATTATCATTATGTTAGAGAGTACCTTCATGCTAGAGATATTGATTTGGTATATGTGCCTACACAAGATCATATGGTAGACATATTCACCAAAGCTCTTCCATGAGAAAAGTTGAAGCTTTTTGCAAAGATTTAGGCTTATTAACTTGTAGGGGTTGATCTATCACTCCATTTATGTGTCCACGGGGGATTTTATTACACTCATGTGTCCCTCAAGTAGCAGATGTGAATTATTTCCCTATACATGGGAATTTTTTACTCTAGTGTTGGCTAGAGGTTTTTTTTTCCATGTAAGCACATATAAATGGTATACTCACATGTGGTGGTACATTGTATTTAGGGATTTAATTTTAGCTCTCACTTCATATATTCTCATACAATTGATCATCCGTTGACAGAGAGCTCCTCCGACCATCATGCATCTCTATGCTTCAATCTCCTCCATCGCTCTTGTTTGTACTTCTATTCGTGCTTCCTCACTCGCTCACACACCCAAAAATTGTTTGCTTGAGGATGATACAACAATGGAAAATCCTTTTAGTAAAGCCTCTATGACTTCATTGACAAAATGTGTACCGTGATCACTGATTATCTCAATGGAGAGACCAAACCTTGTAAATATTTTCTTAAATTTTATTTCTTTTGATGTTTGAGCATCAAATTTGTGTTGATATATTTTGATAGTGATGTGTGTGAAGATACTAGAACTATTGAGGTAGTTTTTTCCCTCTTTAAGAGGTTTTTTTACCCTCGGCTTGTATATATGTGCATAACCCTAATGGGTCACTAAACTTTTGTACATTCACTTGGTAATACATTTAATAATGTGTGTTGTGATCCAAGTTTCTTCTTCTTCTTCCTTGTGTTGTTTGTGTGCTTATTCAAACCTCAAACTCCAACAATTGGTATCACATCAGCTCGCCACTTTATCTAGGATGTTGTCGCACCCCTTTAGTCACAATCTCAAAATCACACAAAAATTGGTGAGCATACTTAGGGCAATTAGGAGTTCAAAACCGCTTTGCTTTGTGGTGCCAAAATTTTTATATAAGCTCGTTTCAACCTCTAAATGCACTAGCATAGTGCTTGTGTATGCAATTTTTTCCTTTTGTGCCAAACATATATACAAGTTTTGTTTCGCCATTACAAGCAGCTCAAAGTCTATTATAGGTTTAGAAGAGCTCAATAGGGTAGTTCTGTTCAACTTTTGAGATACAATCATTTTTTTGAATTAGGATATTTTAGTCAGCGGCCATGAGGCTTAAAGCAATGATGTATTTTGTATGTTAGCTATTGAGGACAAGTTGGATGGAAGTAATTACTTGTTATGGGCATATATGATGCATCATGTACTGGTGGCAAAAGGGCTATGGAATATTGTGCAAGGTCTTGAGAAACAACCTACTACACCTACAAATACAATTATTGAAGGTGATGTAGATGGCATTGAAGATGACGATCTTAAAATTCCTATTCATGTTGTAGCTCCTACTATACCTACTACATAGCAACTTTGATGGGATGGCGGAGATGCTCAGGCACATGAATTAATAGCGTTGTCTATCAAACATACCATCTCTCTTATTCTCTCATCCAGAACATCAAAGGATGCTTGGGATACACTTAGCACTTTATACCAGGCAAGAAATGAGGATCATGTTGCTTACCTCTAAAAATAGTTGGAGAGTGAGCATATGAATGAAGGAGATTCTATGAACAATTTTTTGGCAAAGATCAAAGATTTGAAAGAGCACTTGATTTTTCTAGATGAAGTCTTGCTAGATAGTTGACTTGTGCATTGTTCTCAATGGTCTTCCTGATTCATCTTAGAGTTTTGCTTCTATTCTTTGGTTGATGATGAAAGGCAATCCAAATGCCTTAACATTTGAGGAGTTAATATCTGTTTTATTACAGGAAGATCAATCTAGGTAGAATAGATCCATTATGCATGTTGCAGATCAAGCTTTCTTAGCTAGTCAAAAGGGCAAAGGTAAATGGAGCTCATCTATTGGATGATTAAACTGACACTTAAACATTAAGCCTAATTGTATTATAAGTGGAGTATCAAGGCTAGGCTGAAAACTAAGAAGTTATCATAGTGATATTATCTGTGGGACTTGAATAATTCCCAAAATTCTTGAATTGGCCTTATACTCACTTTGAGTCTCTCTCACACTCTTTCATTTTGTGAGTACACACTTCTTTTCATTTTGCTTTTGCACGTGCACTCTCTACATGATATCAAAGCGCTAGGTGGAGGTTTTGGTGTTGATTTTTGAGATTTTAGTGGTGGTGGTGGTGCTTGAGTTTGGTAATGTGGCTTTCTTCTCATTGAGAGAAGCCTCTTTTTACCATCATTTTATAATCTTTTGGGTTATATATTTCCCATTTGATCACCCTTCTCTTTCATCCATTTTTTACTCTCTCCCACCCTTTCATTCATCTAGTTTTTTCCCTTTTACCCCTTTATAATTTTTTTGCACCCTCTCACTCCTTTTGCTTGATCATTGTGTCAATTTTCTTATTTTTGGTGGTACCTATGTAGAGTTGATAGTGGATCTCATAGTTGATAGTGTTTATAAACACTATTTTGTATTCCTTTTGCTAGAGTTCTTTTATTAATGGTAGTCTTCATACATAGTTGCTATCTTTTTGCAATCATGTAACAAAGTTTCTATCGAACAACACAAAGTGATTTTTAACACTTTTTGTAATGGAGTTTCTTGAGGAAGGATATGGTAATTTGAAAACCCAGGACAATCCTAAATCTATAGATGTCAAGAAATGGAGGATGCATTTCGAGTAAGATGTTGTAGGATCCATCTTGTAGATTAAAAACTAGGGCTTACGATTTCCAATTTTAACATGAGATATTTGTCTCAAAGTTATCACCCCTTGGACATCTCTTTTGCCCAAGAGCATCAAAGGCTCTTCGAGAAGCAACAAAGAGAACAAAGCCACTATGTCAATTATGCACTTATACAATAGATTTAGCAAATTCTAGAGCCTTCCACCTTTAAAGAAGCTCAAGGCCAATCAGAGTGGGAAGAAGCTATGCAGACATATATGGATGCAATAAGAAAGAGCAAAACTTAATAACTTGTTCCAAAACCTACTAATCATGAACTTACTGGAGTTAACTAGCTATACAAAGTTAAGTACAAATCATATAGTACTTTGGAAAAATTTAAAACAAGACTTGTGACTAAGGGTTATATGCAAAATCATGACATTGATTATGAAGAAACCTTTTCCCCTAGTACAAGATTTACAACTATAACAATCATTCTTGCATTAAATGCACACCTTCAAAAGACCCATTTACCAACTCGATGTCAAAAGTGCTTTCCTCGATGATGATCTTCAAGAAGAGGTATACATAGAACAACCTGAAGATTTCAAGGTCAAAGGAATGGAAGATCATGTATATAAACTTCACAAAGCACTATATGGACTTAAGCAAGCTCCTAGGGCCTAGGATGAAAATATCCACAAGTTCTTTAAAGATAGAGGATTTCAAAGGAGCACGACTCATGCTAGCTTATACATATACCAAAAAGAGTCCTTAGTTTGAATAATGATCCTTTATGTGAATGACTTGATTTTGATAGGTTCAGATGACGTATGCATCAAATTCGTCATCGTATAGCTTCAACTTGAGTATTCCATGATAGATCTTGGTCCACTTCACTATTTCTTAGGCATGGAAGTGTGGCAAACAAACCAATGCATATTCCTCTCACAAAAGAAGTACTAATCTGAACTTCTTTCTAGGTATATCATGGAAGTGTCATTCCATATCTGCATCACTTGATCCAAATATCAAGCTCAGATTAGAGGACTCAACGTCACTACTATATGTGCATGCATATCAATAACTTGTTGGACCTTTATGTCACTTGGTCAACACAAGACTAGATATTCCCTATCCAATTGTCATTTTCAATTAGCTTGCACATCAGCCTTGTCAAATACATTGGGATATTGCTCAAAGACTACTTAGATACCTTGCTCTCATTTGACATCATGTTCTTTGGTATAGAAGGGTCATTGAAATTGCGAGATATTCAGATTCAGATTTGGCTGGTGATCTTGATTCTTGACGGTTTGCTTTTGGATACATATTCTTGCTTGGCTTAGGACCTATCTCTTGGGCATGTAAGAAGCAGCGTACAATTACTCTATCATCCACCAAGACTGATTATTG
>CM035443.1:107498832-107708832 GCA_020310875.1 Ceratopteris richardii | reverse complement strand
ATTTAATGTATGTTGAACCAGATCAGTCATCAAGATTTGTAAAGTACGGGATTCATGCAATGGACAAATATCCCTATGAAAGTACCACAGCTGTTCGGAAACATGTTCATGGATTTGTATTGTTTCAGAGTTGGAAAAATGTTAGTGCATCGGGGTAGCCTAATACTAAACATCCTATAATATAACATAGGGATCACTTGAGCGCCCAATGAACAAATGCCAATGCCAAGGATTATTAGGGTTAGAATACTCTGAGTACATATCCCCCCATATATATATATATATATATATATATATATATATATATATATGTGTGTGTGTGTGTGTGTGTGTGTGTGTGTGTGTGGAAATAGGATCATAGGTAAGAGTTCGATTCTGTGAGTTAAGCGATATGGAAAGGAAAGAATAGCTAAGTGTTTGATTTTTGTCACTAAAGAGTTTGATGTCTGGAGAGAGAGAGAGAGAGAGAATTCGTGTTGTGATGAGCTCTTTCTAATTTGAAATGCGAGCATGGCTGCGAGTTTGACCTCTACGAGGAAACTAATGTAATGATATTGTCTGTAAAAAAAACACATTAAGAAGCAGCAAATCTTTAATCGACAGAAGCTTACGACTGCTTCTGTGTATATATGAATGTCGATGCATCTATATGTACATGGATATGAAAGAAAAAGGAGGTGATGGGCGGCATGGTGGTATACAAAATCATGCGTATTTATTTTGCATGGGCAGGAGATGGTAAACTGTGATTCAGGATCTGGACGATGCAGAGGGGTAGAGCTCAGGGTAGCGGAGGAGGGCGGGGTGGTTGGGAGGCGGACATGAAAATGAGCGATCGAAGCGGGAGCTGGCGGAGTTCAGGAACGCTCTCTGGGGGCTGCGGGGGTTGTTGAAGCCCATGCTACCAAGTGAATCCACACGCCCGCTCTCTGAGATGCCCAGCATGCACGCGACGTACGAGTCCGTCACCACCTTGATAGGCCGGGAGAGTCCCTGCTTCACTCGCTTTCCCCACACTCCGCCGCCCACCTCGCCCACGGGCTTGGGTGCCGCTGCTGCCGATCCGCCCACCGCCACCTCTGACCTTCCAGCGCGGCGCGACGTCAGACTCCTCCTCAGCTGCACAAAAAATCCGCCATTACCGGAGGCTTTGTGCGCACCGTCCGCCTGCGACAGCGCCTGCCGATCTGCCGGCCGATGGACAGAGGTGAAGCTTCTCCTCAGCTGTTTGAAGAATCCCCCTCCGTCGCTTGCGCCGTCGGCCAGCGCTGTCTGGGCTGTCTTGGAGCCTGTTCCTTTGGAGGTCGTCTGTGCCAGCTTCTCCCCGGCACCCATTTCCTTCTTCAGAGCTGTAATTGCAGCTAAGCGGTCAAAGGGAGGAGTGAACGAGCTGAAGATGAAGGTGGGCAGTCTGCAAAGCGGTAGAAGTTGAAAGGAAAAGAATCTCGTCTGATTTTTCCCAATATTCCTTTTATAATGTACAGAGGACCCTCAACTGCGTTGCGTCTTTCAATGGCCAAACTTCTTCCTGGTAAACTAACAGTGCTGATCTCCGCGACCTCATCTTTTCCAAATAGGATCAAGACTCTTCGCGCCTTTGATCTACGCGCACTTTTTTCTTCTCCTCCCTTTGACGCAATCGGCAACTCACAGGTTGTCGGATCCTCTCCTCTGTCATGGCTATGCAATGGTCTGCTTGTGGGCCGTGGAGGGGTGAAGAAGACAGCGCCTCACGCGCTTCCTCATTTTTCTTCTGCCATTGATAGAGTCAATGAAGACCTCTCAGGCTTTCGGAAAAGCCCACATGCGAGTTTTAGAGAGCCACTCCGCACATTGATTCACGTGAAGCAGAAGATGAAGAATCATGAACTTGTTATGGTTGACTGAATAACAAACTCTTGGCAGATGGTTTAGGTTTTCGCCATGGATTCCACACAGCATTTTTGGACTATTGGAGAACTTCTCCATGCTTGCAACTCTTTTGTGCTCTGGGATAAGGGGGGGGGGGGGGGGGGGAGTGGCAAGTACTAGGCCTATTGAGCTTGTATGCTTAATTCAATAATTCAAGCTCAAAGTTAGGCCGGAGTTAGAGCTCCTCAAATAGAAAAGATGCGATGATAACTCTAAAGGGCTATGTGAGAGAGACAAGTTCGAGTGGCTCTCTTGAATGACCAAAGAAGAAATAGCAAGGGCTACGATATTAGAGATATCTATCTATCTATCTATGTACATATGGATCTATCTATTAATCTCTCACAATCCATGGGCCCTTGAGTGTTCTCTCGGTCTAGGCAATGGGAAGTCAAGTTTGCATCTATATGTGTCCTCTCACTTCTTTGTCTCTCTCTATCTGGTCTATTGGTTCCTATGTTCTCATCTTCCTGCACCTAGGTTAGGAAAGAAACTAACTTTGGTTGGGTCTCTCGATCTCTTCTTATGGATTTTTTGGTCTGAAGTCCGATGCCCATGGATCTTGTGTCTCTGTGAAGTGGCTTGTTTCTATAGTGGAAATATCTTCTCTCCTTAATTTCCGAGTATGTGTGGTTCAACTGAGTTCCGAGGCTTAGTACAATCAATCCGGATTGCAATCTAGGTACACAAATTTGCCTAGAGACAAAGGTCGTTGAAGATGTCTTTTCTCAACCCAACCTAACGTGACCTCTATGATTTGTAGCGTTTCTGTTCCTTCCAAAAAATATATATATAAACACTTTTCTCCTAGATATGTTAGGAATGTCCTATGTGGTGTTCAAACATAGCCAAAAGATATTCAAGACCAAGACATGACCATTGTAGGTGTCAACCAAGAACTAAACTAGAAAGCATTGTGAACCACTACAAGTTTTTGAGATATTCCAACAAGAAGAATCATAATCTGGACACCTAAACAATCATGTAATACACATCAAGGAAATAACACTAACACATCTTGAACTCTTCTTTATAAGGTCAGTACTCAAAAAAAAAAAAAAAATGAACACTTCCCACAGTATGACATTTCGCCATAGTCGATGAAACAGAGGAGAAAGGGTCCATGCCGGTGTGGCAAATGTTGTTCCCCAAAAGTCAATTGAGTCTATCCTCTTCCCACTATTTCAGAGAGCAAAAATCCATGTTGATGTGGGTGATCAACTACTTCATGAAAAAAGCAACTTTGAAGACCTTGAAACTTTAGGTTTATCTTTTGATTTTTTTTTGTTTTGAATCGATCTTCATGATTTCACATTAAAAACGTTATTCCAGTTGTCAAATCATGGAGTGTGTGTGTATATATATATATATATATATATATATATATATATATATATATATATATATATATATATATATATATATATATATATATATATGCAGGGGATATAAAAAGAAACTTTGTGAAGGAGAGAAACAGAATGGAGGGAGGGAGAGAGAGGTGTGTGCACGTTTGCATACACACATAGGCACACAATCACATATATGCATGCGTGTGTACTCATAATACCAGGCATACATACATGACATGCATGTGTACTCACAATACCAGGCATACATACATGGCATGCATGTGTACTCGCAATACCAGGCATACATAGAGACATTCTTGCTTCTATCTATATATGCATCAATATGTGCATATAAGTGCACAAATGAAACATACATACACAGAAACATGCATGTTTACATGCAACCATGATACACACATCCATGCATGTGCACACATGTGCACATACATACTTACATTTGTGCACAAACACATCGCGAGGGAGACATGCATAAACACACACATGAAAATAAATACATATGAATGCATGAGAGAAATTTGTGTGCATATACAACCCTTGTTTTCCAAATCTAGCAGGAATCATGGATATTATAATCATGGATTAAGTTGATTCACCAACTTTAGACAAAAGTCGCTTTGAATTTACATTGATGGCTCTCAACCTGTAAGTTTACATTAAGTATTGACACGAACTAATAATAACAAAATGGCATGAGGGAGATATGATAACAAAATGGCATGTCCCCAAAGTCAATGTTAATGTGACCAAACTACTTCATGAACAACTTCTCAGGTTTTCAATTACCAACTGTTGCACCAAATTGATGGAGATAATGGGAGTGAGCTCCATACTTCCTTTTATCAATTTTTATTCCCAAATCTAAACTTAATCCGCACATCACTCTTTAACTAAGAAGCATTCTTTGACTTGTTTTCTTCTTCTTCTTTGACTTGTTTTCTTCTTCTTTCATGATTCCAACATTGAATTGCAATTCACTTTGGCTTCAACATACAAATCCATTGTTTTTGTTTGTAATCTTCGATTTCACATTAGCCGTTACTTCAGTGGTCGGTTTTGGGAAACATCATCTCACTGCAATAATATCAGCACAAGTAGCCAACATCAGTACTTTTGCGTAGTTATATGCATAGATGGAATTATACTTTATATGCTTGATGGCATATATATATATATATATATATATATATATATATATATATATATATATATAGAGAGAGAGAGAGAGAGAGAGAGAGAGAGAGAGAGAGATGATGTACAAAAAACGGAGTTGTAGAGGTGCTGAGAATATTCTCTAACGGGAGATAGGATGGACAGTTTAAAGTAGAAAGAAGAAGAGTGTATACACACACACACACATATATATATATATATATATATATATATATATATATATATATATATATATATATATATATATACAAACGAGAGATAGGATGGAGAGGTTAAAGTAGAAAGAAGAAGAGTGTACATATACATATACACACACACACATATATATATATATATATATATATATATATATATATATATATATATAAGAGAGAGAGATGATGTACACAAACGGAGTTCTAGAGGTGGTGAGAATATTGACAAAGGAGAGATAGGATGGAGAGGTTAAAGGAGAAAGGAGAAGAGTGTATACATACACATACAAACACACACACACACACACACACACATATATATATATATATATATAGAGAGAGAGAGAGAGAGAGACATACAGAGATACATTAAAGGCTTCTCTAACCTCTATAAAAGTTGAACGGGCATCAAGAGTAAGTAAGTTAATTCATAAATTGTCAATCCATCGAAACAATTGGTGATATGAAGACCTACATAGATAAGATGAAAAAAATATGCACTCAAGCAAGCATGCATACACATGATAAGAGAATAGACACAAAAGTATTATTCCAAGAAACTCTTCAATCGATTCTAGAACTATTCAACAAATTTTAGAGATGAGACATTATTGTCTTACTTAGAAACTTTTAAAGTTTGAGCCCTATCCATACGCTTGTGTCTACCTTAGTTACAAATAGGTCTTAAAATGTTATTTTGAGTTCTAAAAATTATATAAAAATTATATAAAAATTATAAAAAAATGGCTCGAGGACTCCTCTTTCAAGTGGTGGCCCCAATCATTAGATATAGGGAATTCAAGTCTAAAAACAATCGTGTTTACATGTGTATGGGCAAAAATACATGGATTTGAAAGGTTTGAAGAAATTTTTGGGTGGGAAAAATCGGAGGTCTCCCTAAGGTAACTTTTTCTTTCTTTTCTCTAGCTTCTCTTTGTTTTCTTGCCTTCTCCTACTTCTTTTAGCCTTCTTTGCCTTCTTTCATTGCTTTGAGCACCTTTGATTGTGATTTTTCTTTGACTTTCCTTAACTTTATCCAACACTTCCCCTATTTTCTGTTGTCCTCAACACACCTTGTCATGGGTATGGAAGAGTGTCATCTTTGATTTTCTACTAGTCATTTTATTTGAGTACCTGCAAAATTCTTTATGAGAATGTGACCGAATTTTTGTTCTCATTAAATGTTTGGTCTAAGTTCACAAGAAAAAGAAAAGTGGACTAAAAGGAAAATAAAGATGGATGATTGAGGAGAAAAGTGGACTAAAAGGAAAACAAAGATGGATGATTGAGGGTGCTTGAGTGAAAGAACAAAAGTAAAAATATTTTCAAAAGTTTAAAAGAGGCAAAAAGATATTTATCTTCTTATGATTGAATCAGGTTGGAAGTAGCCATTGGTTTGACAACTTAGCACAGTGCATGAGCAAATAGAACATTATATGCTTTGTGCATGGCCTTGTAGGGTTTCCCTATTATTATGCAAAAGTTTGGAATGCATGTTTGACATCATGATGCAAACATGAAGGGAAACAGGCAAAGATCCCAAGGGTTATTTTGCAAACAGGTTTCCTAAGTAAATTTGGTGGATGATTGTTTTAAATTTCATTAATGCTCATGGTTATTTTGTTTTATTTTTTGATGCATATATCTCACTCAAAGGGAATAACTTAAGGATATGCTTGCCAAGCTCAAAATGTAGAATTTTGTTGCACTTACACCATGGAGATGAATCTCAAGCTAAGTGCTCATGAAGGAGAGCCAATCAAAGACATAACTAATTATCAGATTTTAGTGGGTAGTTTGAATTATGCCACATTGACTAGAGAGAAATTTATTATAGTGTAAGTGCCCTAAGTCAATTTATGCACACTCCTAGGAAACCTCACATGAAACAACCAAGAGGATACTCAAATACCTAAAAGGAACCATCAATGAAGATCTATAATATCCATACAAATTTGATATAGACATAAAACTCTTCTCTGATGCAGATCGGGCAAGTTCTAAGGATGGAAGGAGAATTACATCAGGATATCTCACCATTGCAGGTATAAAACTCATGGTCTTCAAAGAATCAACCTACTATTGTACTCTCATCAATTTAGGCTGAATACAAAGGATTAGCCAATGCAACTTAGGAAGCAATGTGGATAAAAACCTTGTATGCTGATTTAGGTCTCAAGTCTTCTACTACTCACATATTTGGAGATAACATTAGCTCACTTCATCTTGTAGCTAATCCTTTCTACCATGCCAAGACCAAACATATAGAATCTCACTGTCACTATGTCAAAGAAAAGATCACAAGTGAAGAGATTGAACTTTCATATGTATCTACTTACCAACAATGTATAGATATGATGACCAAGGCATTGGATGGAGTAAACTTAAACATGTTCAAAGCTATGATTGGACTATGCGAAGTATTGAAGTATTGAAGACTCAAGCATCTTAGCCTTGTTGCAGAGGTGTTTGGTGCATGAAGCAAGCCTAAATGCTTGGCTAAATTCACTTGGACTTCTTATGACTTATGAAGCATAATTTAGAACCTCTTAGGTAGTGTATGCCTTGGGCATTTTAAAGGTTAAAGGCTTAATTTATCTCAATTAAAAGTAAAAGTAAGAGATGGAGAAAATCTTGTGATTTAATGGGATCCAAAGTCCACAAATCCATTTGAATTCAAATCCAAATTATTCATAAAAATTAGGATTACGTTATAGGTGGAATTCCTAACTGCCATCAAATAGAAAAGATGTATATATACACCATGCTTCTAGTCACGGGATAGGAGACCATATACATAGAACTCAGAGATGATCATCACACTCTTAGTAAGTGAATTATGTACTACCTCAAAGTGAGAGAAGTCCTCCACAATTCCTTTGTATCATACGTGCATTAGCAATACATATCATGCTTCATTTCTATTGACTTGTGAACCTTTGTCTACTGTAACAATACTTTGCGCAACTCTATCAACTTCTCAGAGTCATTTCTCAGTGTGCAGGTATGCATTATCCAATCCATTGATTGATCACTTAGCTATGAATTTTTTAATCATTCCTAAAAATTTTCATCATCATTGGATGCATAGATCTTGAGACATGGTTGACTATATCTGATAGGGGTTGGTGTATCCATTTCTTCCCTCCATACTTAGAAACATTGCTCAATGTATGGTCATCCAAAATTCATGAGATCACTTGCTATAGCTTGATAAATACTTCATTTGAAGGTGTGCAAAAGCTCTCTGGAAAATTTCTACCTAGCTATGAGCACTAAACAAAATATTGAGAACTTTCTAATATATAGTTTCTCAAGTGATCTTGAACTCAAAACTTATTTGTTTTGACACGAAAGGTTGAGAATGATTCTCCAAAGTGCTTAGGTAGTTTAAGTGCATATTTTGGAAAAATTGGGAGTTTACTAAATTTCTCTGAAATTACAAAGGCTAAGGATTTTTCCAAGACAATCTCATATGTGTATTATTCCCATCATTTCTTCACAAGTTCTATAATTTTCTTAGTTTGGTCTAATTTTCTTGTGGAATTTTGTTTTGATCTTTTATGTGGCACATATATTTACTAGTAAAAGTGCCTATTGCACATTATGTTCTTGGTCTAATTCTGTGACTTGCATTTTTTGTTGGAGTTTGTGGATCAAGAAATCATAGAAACAACATGAGGAATAGGAAGAAGAACTTTGGAGCTCAACAATGATTATATTACTATGTGAATGTACAAAGATAATTAGTTGTTTGGGGCTATTCGAATATATAATTCATGAGAAAAAACCTCCCCTAAGGAGCTAAAAAAGCATCATGGTAGTCTTGAGTGTGTTCACACATATCAGTATTGAAATATACTAAAAATGCCCGCTAGGAGTGATGCACTGAAACATTCATGTATAAGGAGGTGTCAACCAAGGTGGAATAAAATCTACAAAAAGGATTAAGCTCAACTCTTTATGAAAAACTTCAAACTTCTCACAACAACAAGCCTTTGTGAAAAGTTAGGCAACACTTACTTGTGTGGGCACATATGACAAGCTAATCTCTCTAGTAGATAGTCGCTCTTTGACATAATGATAGTGCACTTGAATGTGCTTAGTGAGAGTATGGAACATTGATTTCCTCACAACAAGCAATGTTCTTTGACTATCATTAACATGGTGATCATAGAAGTCTGACCAGCGCCCAAGTAAAGTAGAAGTAAAAAAAGCATGTAAATATGGCAATGCTCATTAACCCTTGGGATAAAACTACCCATGTTGATAGGCACTAGATAATAGTAAACTATATGTTTAACTGCCTGCCAATGCTTAATTGTTGGCCTCTACATAAATGTACCCATTTGAGGGACAACAAATTGAAAATGAGGTTGAGTGATGCATACAAATATAAGGACTTTGATAGCTTGTTTGATAGATATCAACATCAAATGCATCTCCAACATCATGGAGGCTCAATCATAAACATGTTTCCATGGGAGTAGTAATAGTTTTAGACTAATCAAGTCTAAAATATTCAAAGCTTGGGATCCTACACCTACATGACATTGCAAAGCTATGGTGGAAGTCCTATTTGCGATAGACGCTCCATATATCTTATAGCTAAACCCTTCATTTTGCCTTGCACCTCATCAAATTTCATTGTAAAAATTTTGGGAGGCATAAATGAAAAATAAAATACCCAAGAGATAGCTTCATTTTGCATTGCTACATAAACCTCCTAAAGGATATCTACTAACTTACGAATATATGATTTGCTTAACCAAACCTTGGTGCAAAGTACATGGATCTACTCTTAATATAGCCATAAAAATGACAAATAATATTCTAACAATGATTCTGATCATACTGAAGGTATTCAAGCACTTGGAGTTTTCATTTTTTATTTTCCCCAGCAGTAGTCAAGGCACATTATTTGTTATTTGGTTTATCAATAAAATTGAGTAGAGCCACCTTGATGGCATATTTTTCCATGCTAATCTTTTTGCCAAGCCACTATTTATAGAATTTTAGAGAAATTATTTACAAGGTTTATTGAACAAGATTCAAAAGTATTTTTGAAGAGCCATAAGAAGGTCTCTCAGAGATGACATACACTAGGAGCATGGAGATAACCAAAGAGCTACAAAGAAAGTGGGTCCTATATTTTGATGTAAAATATCGTTAATGATGTAATGCCCACCATGTTGTAAGCCATTTAACAATGTACGAAGAGGAGTTCACTAGTGCCAGTTTTCCAATCTTGTATCATATCAGGCTAACTTTTTGAGTCCTAGCACTTTTTTTAAAATGCTCGTCCAAGTGTGTGAATGAAAATACATTTTGGCACATCTATTTAAGTCAATACCTATTCATTTCATAGATGTTCTTGTTATTTTCAATAGAGAACTAACTTGTAAAAGTGCAATCCCATAAATCCTCTTTTGTAGCCTCTTATCTCCTTCTCTATGAGCTTGTCTACATGTCTATGGCTTGAAAATTGTACTAAGGTGAAATGTCTACCCATTGCCTACCTTTTTTCCCTATTTTTCATGCATGTATGAGGTGGAGGAAGCAACCTACTGAAAATAGGTATTACTTGATACATAGTTTTTTTTCCATAAATTTGTATAGGAGACTCAAAAAACATTCATAATGCTTCAAGTGATTTGAAAGGATATTTGAGTTCTCAAGCTAAGAGAAAAATCTATTTCTATTGTTGTGTGTGTATGTGTGTGTGTGAAATTGCAGGTCTTATGTGTAAAAGGTGGTCTATACAAGTAAATTAAAGGATTATAGACATTGAGGTTACTTGGAGATGCTCCTTGCCCTCCTAGGTGTGGGGACATTTTCGGCTATCAAGCTATTATTTGATTTTGTATTGGGTTCTATCCTCAATTATTGATGGTGGTTTCCCTATAGATGTCCATTCTTTTGGTTCTTCAAATCTGATTGGGTCATTGTCTTAATATTCAGCTAATCTTCACCTTTATGCACATGTATCATGTATAAACCATGATAAGAGCTCTAGTTGATGTTATTTAGGCATAGATATTGCTAAAATAGGATTGCCAAATAGGTAGTAGGGAAATGTAATCTCCCACTCACAACCCCTAAATAATACAATTGAATAATTGCAAATACAAAAATTGACCTACGAGTTCTTCAAGAACAAATACTAATACCACTCTTCAATACATAAACTACTTTTTGACTACAAGTGATTAATTAATTGCACGTAGTCTTTGAATTTGGAGATAAAAATTATTTCACAATCATGAGCAGATATTTCAATTTAGAACTTCTCCCCTTAACCCGCTACATGCTTCATAGTTTCCCCATCCCAAAAATGGAAACCTTTGTGAGCACATCGATTGGCATCCTCCATGCATCAATTTTCTCATAACTCTTCATTTGATTAAGATTCGGATAGACATTTATTTATGATGAACGCTTGTATCTTTCAAAACATATTAGGGTTTAAAACATAAGTATGAAAAAAGTGTTTATTTATAGGTTTAGTTAGTTTGTCAAGGAAATCTTAGAAAGCATGTTGCTTCAAGAGATAAAGGAAGCACATGTGGAAATCCATGTCTTTTACAAATTATTAAAGTCACCAGTTATGACTTTATTATAGGAGATGAGAAAATGTAATCTGCTTCTTTTCCTAATAATGCAAACCAAGTGAAGTCCAGATTCCAATTTCTCCATGGAGAATGGAATACTTAAACCAAAAAACAGGTTTGCATATAAGATTCTTGATAATTGAGAAGAAAGGTCATACATGAAAACCATGGTGTTCCTCATACAAGAAATCTTGGTACTGAAAAAGCCATATGGCTAGTCAAAAGAACATTTTGGTGGCTTGGATTAGCCAAATATGTCTATAAATATGTTTGGTAGACCTTTATTGTTAGAGCATCAAGCTTTTTCCATGCTTGAGAGTAGGATTTATCATAATCCAAGTATATTCATGAAGTGAACCTTAGTTCTTTAGGATGAGTCATGTAATTTTCTATCCTTATAAAATTCCATAATTATTTATGGATTCTAGACCATTAATCTCATTTAAGGATGAAATTAAAAGTCCTAAAATCCAAGACATATGAAGTGGGTACTCAATCAACACCTCAATTTGAATTTGAAGACCTCAATTCCCATATTTTAGGAAAAGGGATTTAGTCAAATAAAACTAATCTCGTGAGTTTTTTTATTGAATTTAAAAGGCTATAGAGAGTCGTGGTAATTGATGAAGTCTATATAAAGACTCTAAGGACTTGTGCTATATAGATAGATGAATATACAATCGTTTGTCATTAGCATCTTTCTTGATGCTCATTTTTGTGTATCATCTCCTTCAAGTCAACATGAGTACAAAGGCTAGTTCTCACAGCTCAGAGGTCCGTCCTTCATGAGTAACAGCTCATTGGAAATTTATTAGTGTCTACTTGATTTTCTCAACGTTTCATAGCATTTGGATCTTTATTTTGTGTGGTAGAGTAAATTCTTTTCCTTGGGGTTTATGTCTGCTACTTCCTAAAAAATCGAGGTGACCCCTTGAAGATGCTAAGCTTGTAATCACTGCATACTTTGTTTATAATTCCAAATTTTGTTCACAATAGAGCAACCACACTATTAGATAATTTCCTCTAATAGGAATTGGATCAATTGTAACCAAGTTGAGAGCATTGAGCATTTGAGTTTGACCTTCTCTTCCAAAAATAGAAGGTTGTTCATAGTCACACTTTCAAGTTGTTAGTCTAATTTGCACCAACTATTTCCATGTGATGATACAAAGCAAATATGGTAATTTATTACACTAAGTACGAATCTTTAAGGTGAAACAAAGCTTCCCAGTGAAATTAGGTTGACTCCATAATGGAAAGTTGAATCAAACTTCATCATTCTAAGTTGCACATTGTCTACATTTTTTTCTCCTCTCTAGCACATAAAGTGGTATCAAAGAAATCTTCTTCAAGATGGGTGATGGATTTCCTTCAATATGTTGCTTGGAACAAGTATGTTGAAGAAAGTTGTTTGGAGTAGTGAAGGGTGATGAAGTCCTGCCGATACCAAGATCCAAAGGAGGACCTACACAAGAGGAGATTGAGAAGCTCACATTATGGTCTGCAAGAGATGCTCAAGCCAGGTCTTACATCTTAAAATTAACCTCTAGTTTCTTGCTTCCACACATTATAAGTTTAAAACATCATAAGAAACCTTGGAAGCACTTGAAACATTCTTCTTTGCTAGAACCAAGACTAGAAAGAATCGCTTATGGAATGAGTTCAACCAAATGAAGAAGACACCAAAGCAAACAATCAAAGATTTTTTCACCAAGGTCAAGGATTTTGCAGATCAATTAGCTTCTAAATTAGAGAAATAACTGGAGATGAAGCCATTATGAGGAAAATTTTGAATGGCATTAGGAATTATAAACAATGGCAATCATTCACTACTGCCTATGACCTCATCATGGATATGAAGACACTTGACTTCAACATATTTCTTGGATAACTCTTCAATCAAGAAGATAACAACAATAAAAAGTAAGGTAACTCTATTAGTACTCTTTATAAAGATAAGGAGGACAAGAAGAACAATGGTAAAAAGGAGGATGATGACGAAGAAATCTACCAAGCCAATTATGTAGGCAAAAGAAAGTGGAAGGGAAAGAACAAAGGAGCAAAGCAAGATAAGTCCAAAGGAAAGGAAGTTCAGCCTTGTGTCATTTGTAACAAGACCAATCACAGAACTTGAAACTGTTGGTTTGATGTAAGAACATAGAAACGAGGATGTAGAAGTGGATTTGGTAATACAAGAGGTAGAGGTGGACAAAATTGCAACAACAATAGGAACAAAACTAGAAGAGATTGCAACAACTACTATGAGGATCAACCACATGAAGATTCTGTACTTTTGATAAATTTGAGCCATAAACAAGGTAAAAAGAGGATGAGCATTTGTTCTACATAGATTCTGGTTGTTCAAACCATGTTGCAAGCAATATTGCTCTCCTCCTAACTTGAAAAAACCTAAGCACAACCATGAGGTACAAATAAGAGATAATACTAAGCACAATGATGAAAGGATTGGCAATTTCAAAGCATCAAATGGCAAGACAAACATTTTGAGTAAGGTTCTCTATGTACCAACTATCACCGAAAACCCAATAATTATAGGCCAAATTGTAGAAAAAGGATTTCATGTTAGGTACATTCAACATGGAGCTTATGTGGAAGATACATGTCAAGGCTTCAAGAAAATAGCTAGAGGGGAGAAGCATGGTAGAGCCTTCACATTTTAAGTGAGAGAAACCAAAAATATACCTATCTATAACTTTGGTTCTCAAACCCTAAGTGAGCTAGAGGTATGGCATAAGAGACGTGCTCATCTAAATGAAAGAACACTTAAGGATATATGCAAGGATCAAAGTGTTCTAGGGTTGCCAAACATTTCAAAGAAACAGACAATTAACAGATGTGATGCTTTTCAGATTGGAAAATCACTAAGACAATATTTTCATACTAAATGGTACATCCGCAACAATCTCTTGTACTTAGTACACAGGGAGGTGTGGGGAGTAAGTCAAGAACCATCATTAGTAGGCTCAAGGTATTATGCATCTATTGTTGATGATCACAATAGGTGGACAATTCTATACTTTATAAAAAACAAAAGCGAAGTTTTTGATTGCTTCAAAAGATACTTAGCACATGTAGAGAACTTCACAGGTAGATCATTGAAGAAGCTTAGATCTGATGGAGGGGAGAATACTTCTCCAAAGATTTTGATGATTACTTTCCACAATTTTCTTGTACATAGTAGTGTTTCCCAATGCTTCACATAATGTAGTATCCAAATTCAAATTAGGATCTAATTTGATAGATTTTTTCTTAAAATCATCCATACCATACTTTTGCAGCATACTCAAGGTATATTGTCTTTGGGACAGCCATATAACTGTTTCTGTAACAATAAATTCAATGCCCAAAAAATAGCACAACACGCCAAGATCTTTGAATTTCTTGACTTGTTAAAGTTTTCTTCATTATCACCACCTACAATAAATTCATCAACATAAATAGCCACACTTTTGATGTCATCATCACTCTTCCTTGCATATAATGAATTATTTGCATCACACATAGAAATCCAATCGAGATTAAATAATATGCCATCTTTGCATGTCAAGCAAGAGGGGCTTTTCTAAGCCCGTACAAGGCCTTCTTCAACTTGCAAACATATTCAAGATGCTTTGAATCCTCATATCCTTGTGGTTGGTCAACTCTTCACATCCATCTTATGAAAAATCCATCATTATGTTGTATCCCATCCAACATTTGCTCTAATAGTAGTGATTTTAACTATAGGGCTGAAAGTTTCCTCATAACCAATGTCATATATCTGTGCATAGCCTTTTTCTACCAATCATGCTTTATACATGCTTATGCTACCATCGACATTATTCTTTACCTTGTAAGCCCACTTGCAGTCTATGGGCTTTTTTTCATGTGGCAATGGAACTAGCTTCCATGTATCATTTCCATAAAGTGCAGCCATATCCTCATCCATGGCTTTCTCCGAATATTGATTTCCACTTGCATCTTCAAACCAAGAAGGTTCAACATCTTGTAGTACATTGGTCATGTAGGAACAATGAAGAGCCATGTAGCTTTTATAATTTAATCGTTGCACTAAATTCTACATCCTCCTATATCTTCTTGGTCTTGGGTCACTTCTTCTTGTTGTATCATCTACATATGGCTTTCTTACTCCTAGATTCTTCATAGAGTTCAGTCCAAGTTCCTTTTCAAGGCTATTTTCTAAACGATTTTCTTCTTCATGAATTTCTTCAAAACTTGCATATGTTTTATTACCAACAAAATCCTTTTCTTTACCTTTCTTGGATGTAGTCAATGATTGAATTCATTGGACTAAAATTTTTATGCAATCTTCCACTCCACGGGTTTGAATTGGAACCATTGTTGGGTGACATATTAGGTCCACTCAAAACTTGAGATTCTATAATTGAGTTTTCATCATTTCCTTTTTCATTTGATTCAATATTAAGTCCTTTGGCATCATCATAGAAGCTTGAAATTTACATTTAATCAAACACCACATGTCTACTTACCTTCATCTATCATGAGTGGGTTTGTCACCACCTCATAATTTTCAATCCGCGAAGATGTGAGGAGGGTATGACGACCATGAGCGAGTGAGATGCACAAGTGAGTGAGTGAGAAGCACAAGCAGCCACATGCACACACACACGTGCACACACAGTAAGACAAAGAGATGGAGCAATGGAATGTTTAATTAACCAAAAACACGACTACAAGATCTGTTTCATTTCAATTCCCAATTTGGTAGCCTAAAAAATGAGCTCTCTAGCTCCTTTTATAGTTAGACATAGATGGTGTTGATGGAGGGTGTTTGGCTCATATCATAGACTAGGTTACGATTTCCTTCAAAAAACCCTAGGGCAAAAATATGGCGAGCTTGGACTTTCCGAAAGTTTTGAACATGATCTTCATTAGCTCAAAAATCTTCATACACATCTTTGTGACAATGTTCGGCACGTTCTTGAATCTTGCAGACTAGTGGCATATAGTAGATACCATATAAGCAATTGTTGGTCGTGCTCTAGGTAGAGCCAAATAAGGATAGTTCATCCAATTTGAACACCCTTTGTTATTTTGGATAATAACAAAGATCGGTGGATAATAGGATAGTAAGAAGGGTTATGTTTAATGTACAAGGGCATATTTGAGCATGTGCGCATCATTTCCTAATAATCAATCAATGGTCGTGCATGCCAATTTGGTTGAAAAATAGTTCCTACCTATGGCTTCTCAGGTAGGTCATCTAGGTCAAATTGAGTAGCAGACATGAGTTCTATCAATAATACAAAATATGGCATGTATTTGATGTGGTGATGAGCCATTGATGTGATAAGTTATGGAAATAAGCAGACTTGAGAACCATTTCTTCAAGATTGGACATTGATTGAATTTGTACTACTACTATCATCGTGAGTCTGGCCTATCTATTCCACCCACTTGAGCCAATATGGAGCTTCAATTTCAAATGTGTCTATACCCTCTTCAATGGTAGGGTGCCCTTGCTAATACCTGATGTGCCCTCCAGGTATTAGCAAGGGTTTCTATGGTTCTTCAAAGGATTCTTCGATAGGGATTTCCACTAATGTGTCTAGCTTTGGGTCTTGAATCGGAGAAGGTTGCTTCTCATAGTGTAATAGCCTTGCTTGGAGTTCTTTAACATGTTTCCTCAGGGTTTCCACTTCCTCTGTAGTCTCAGGGAGGGTGGCAACCTCCGATCAAGATATGATTATTGTGGTTAATTGCTTCTTGAGGTATGTGCACTCTGTTTCCAGCTTCTTCTATGACTTTAGGAGGCTAGAATGTTCCTCGAGTAAAATCTTGATGTCATATGAGGGAACAGCTTGAAATCATGTGGGACTAATCACTATGCTCGGTGTCCCTTCCATATTGACCTCAAGATTATCTCGGTGTCACTATGCTCCTATTTTCTTCCAGCATTGCAGACATATGCTTCCTGAGAAGCCCTATATTCCTTTGAAGTTTTGCATTAGTTACATTTTTCTCGTGTAGCATGTCCTCCAATTCTTTGAGAGCTTGGGCATCCACATCAGGTACCTTGGACTCCAATTCTGCATGAGCTTGTTGTATTGTGAAGTATTCAGCCTAGAATGTTTCATTGTTTGCTTCCAAACCTATGACTCGTGCTTGTAATATTTGAGATTCGTCTTGGAAGGAAGCACTCCAATCTTCCAATCATTGATAATCTTGTTGGAGTTGTGAAACACATTGAATTATCGTATTGAATGTAGTATTCACAGTTGCAGATGCAAAGGGAATAGTGTTTAATGCAAGGGGAATGGGAATGGGAATGGGAACAGGAATGGGAATGATGGATGTAGTGCATAGTAGTACTAGTGATGTTGGTGGAGGGGGAAGCAGAGATGGTGGGAACATGGGGGGAGGGGGATGTGTGATAGATGGAGAAATGTCCATGGGGTCGAACATTGTTGTGTATATGGGAACTAACATGAAGGTGGGGATGGCAGGTGCAGTGATTGTGGTATCAATGTGCAGTGAAGTGGATATAAGTGTTTGTGATCCTACTATCTATGTGGTGGGAACACGAGTAAAAGTTTTCGTGAATGATACATACTTGGGTGGGGCTATGCTGGCGATTGAGGTATATGGAAAGATTGATGAGGCGAATGGAAAGTATGGGTTAGGAGGAAGGGGAATGTGTGAATGGGGGGTAAATGGGGATACCTAAGCTACCTTCAGTGGCTCTCAGGTGTCCTTCTATACTAGGTATGATGGGGTGTCCAATGGTGGTTTCTACAGACAAAAATGGAGAAGTAAAGAATGGATGGGTGATAGAAGAAAAGAGGTTCGCTTGAGAGGTTGGTTCACGGAAGGAAAAAGAGGTTGATGAGGTATGGGTTTGGGTAGTGGTTGTTAATGCTATAGTGGTTTCAACATTGGTAGGAAGCAAAGGTGGGGGAAATGGGGGAGATGGGGGTGCTGAGGTGAGATAGGTGAGGTTTGTACAAAGGTCTCCCCAATAAGATCTCTGGTGGCCATTGAGGTAGTCGTTGGTTCTATGGTTGCTGTCAGTTCAGATATGGGAATATGCATGTCTTTGCCCATCCATGGCCTTGTCTCCGTTCTTTGTTTGTCATACCAGATTGATTGGCATAGTGCAATGTGCACAGCCTGTTGGACTCCCAAGGATTCTGTTAATAATTTGAGTGTATTGATGAATTGAGGGTCCACCCCTTCATCTACAAGGATCTTATCTATCAAGGCTTGGCCTGACATGAATGAGACTCTCTATCGTCCTTGTACTGTGTTAATTGTATTGTATAGTTGTTGTGATTGGGGGGGGTGTATGCAGGAGAACCCATGATTTTAGGCACTTCTTGTTGCTCTTCATGATGTCTTTCCTCATGTTCATCATCGCCCTCTTCAAAATCTTCTGTTTCATCTTCATCTTCTTCGTCTTCTTCATCCTTGTCGACTAAGGTAACAAGCACTTGTGGTGTGTTGCTTGTTCTTGTGAGTGTTCCGCAACTTGTTCCTCACCCAACTCAATATTAGCATTTGTAGGGTTCGATGTTTGGAGTGATGTTGTTGTAGAGCACCTTCATGCTTATACATATTGCCTGCCATTATGTGATATTTCTAGGACCTCACTACTGCTTTGTCCTTGGCCTTAAGTATGGGATGCCTTGATCGGTATGCTTATACATATTGCCTCCAATTATGTGATATTTCTAGGACCTCACTACTGCTTTGTCATTGGCCTTAGTTATGGGATGCCTTGATCGGTATGCTTATACATATTGTCTGCCATTATGTGATATTTCTAGGACCTCACTACTGCTTTGTCCTTGGCCTTAAGTATGGGATGCTTGGGTCCAAAAGTTAGAATAGGCACTATAGTTTTGGCCCAGTCAAGCACTACTTCTAGATTGAACAAGTAAGCATTAGGAAGGTCATCTGATGCTCCTTGAGGGGGCTCTCCTGAAGTTAGTCTAGAAAGGTGATCTACCCTAAAGTGAATTCTACCTTTCCTAACTACAACTTCAAAGTCATATTCCATTAGTAAGAGAACCATCTTACTAATCTGCTTGTATTGCAAGGTTTGTTCATTGGATATAATAGTGATTGATGGTCTGTAAAAAATTTAGACTTATTTGCTAGCAAATATTTCTAAACTTTTTAAACGCATATACCATGGCTAATCCTCAACTTTGAGTGGTGGTATAATTTTGTTGAGCCGCATTCAATTTTCTAATAGCATAAGCAATGGGTAGATCCATATTACCTTCACCATAGGTTGTGCGAGTACACACCCAATAGCATAATTGGATGCATCCACATGAACATGAAATGGCTTGTTCCAATTTGGTGTAGTCAAGATTGGTGTTGAACACAATCGTTGCTTAATCTCATTAAAGGATTTTTCACATTCTTCTATCCACTCAAAGTTATTTATAGAGGCTTTGCAACAATCGCATACATACGAATGAAACGTCGATAATATCTGCAATGCCCCATGAAAGCTTGCACTTCCTTGACATTATTTTGCCTAGGAAGCTCTGCAATAGCTCTAACTTTATTCTCATCTGTGGATATTCCATTCTTTGACACTATGTGTCCTAGAATCTTGCCTTGCCTGACCATGAAAACACACTTTTATGGGTTCAAGCAGACCTGATATTCTCTACATTTGTCAAAGATTTTTCTTAGCTCAAATATATGTATTTGTTTGATGTTAGAATGAGCACATAGATCATTAACATAGACTTCCAGGTTTTTATGTAAGAACTCTTTAAATTCATAACCCATCAACCTTTGGAAGGTGGTTGGCGCATTGGTGAGCTCAAATGGCATTACCAAAAAAGCAAATATTCCCCATTCGGTAATAAAATCCATCTTATGCTGATCTTCTGGAGCAATGGCCACTTGATTGTAGCTAGAAAATCCATCAAGGAAGTCATATATTTCCTTGCCTGCCACTCTTTCTAATAGATGCTTTGTGATAAGAAGCAGATAATTATCTCTAATAGTGGTTGGGTTAAACTTCTTCAAGTTAATGCATACTGTAACTTGCCATTCTTTTTAAGCACCACTACAATGGGAGACACCCATTTAGTGTGCTCAATCTCATAGATAAATCTGGCTTCTACCAATTGATCTATCTCTTCCTTGATCTTGGCAGCATAATTATCATTATATGTGTATGGATTTTGCTTGGAGGGTTTGGCTTCTGAGGTCATGGGAATTGTATGTGAGCATATGTCAAGGTCTTCTTTTAGGCCCTTATAACTCCATGCGAACACATCTCTGTATTATCTTAAAAAATCAATCGACTCTTTCTCCTCTTCCTTTGTCAAATCATGTCCTATATATGTACATCATTCTTCACCTTCTTCTATAGTCTCAATAATTTTCTTAGTGGTTTCTTTGTTATCATAGGCCAATCTTGTGAGTGCTTCTCATTTAGGCATTTGGATCATGACTTTCCTACGCTCAATCTCGTACTTATTAAAGTTCCCAGGAACCTCGAATAAAGATTCTTCCTCTTTTGGTGGGATTTCTCTCTTCTTTCTTTTCTTGCCTTTGCTCTTTGTGGTTACCTGTGTGGCTAACCTCACATCATTTGTAAGTTCTTCTCATCCTTGAGTGTGACCCTCCACCACGTATAGGTATTCTTCCTCTGATGCACAAAAAGGATCCATAATAATTGATTCTAAACCTAAGTCACTTGATTGTTCAATTTCATTCATGCTAGGCTCACACTCTTCTATAACCAAATCACACATAATTGGTTTTATAGTGAAAACCGAAATGTCATAGCCATCTTTGTCACACAATGGTCTCCATTGTTCTTCAATGGTAGCTACATCCACTGTGGCTAAGATTTTTGCCCAACCGTGAGGTTCAAACTCTTCATCTAGAAATACTATAGCTGCATAGGTTGGGTCTTGACTTGATCTATGAGTTTCCTTAGCACCTACCTCTCTGGTGTTTTCTCTTTTCTCTTCTTCTACTACAACTTTGCACATCCATAAGTGAATCTGTGTCATCTGTGGCTCTATGGATGGGATTCCTCTATATTAGGGACAACTCTCTATGAGAGTAATCCTTGAGATTGACTTTACTTGTAACACCTAAGTGCTACAATACAAGGAATTGGTTCCCCAATCTTGCACTACCTGCAATTGTCTCATGAATGGTCTTTCCAAAATCATCTCATAGGCCTAGTTTTTGCTAAAGTCGTAGATAGCAAAATTGTGCTCAAACTCTACACCACAAGTAGTGAGAGTTATCCCTTCTAACAGTCCTAAAGGTCTCTCTCTGTGACCATCAGCCATCTATAAATTCATTCTTGTTGGCCTGAGTGTTTGCTTGTCCCAACGCTTCCATAGGGAGGTGGTACCAATTGCAACTCCTGCACCTAAGTCCAAGATAGCCTTGGTTGTGTAACCTTGATGAGTGATAGGGAGATAGGTGTTTCCTTCTTCTCCTTTGCTCATGTCTCCTATCTTATCCAAGGGTATTTCAGGCACTAATCTATGTGATCCTACCTGCAAATGGGTTTTTGCTACTTCAGGCACTTGGTTTGCTATGTGTTTCCACAATTGTGGCTTAACCTTGAGTAGCTCCTCTAAAGTGAGATTGCACTACACTCTAGTGTTCTTTACTACCTCTGTATTTCTAAGCAAAACTAAGTCTTCGTTCCTTATCATGATAGTGGGTGCTCTCATACAGGTGGAATTTTCTTACCATAGATCTGTGAAATGAGGCAGTTCTTGTAGGGAATCAGACTCAAAGTCTAACCATTCACTCGACTAGGCATCCTCTTTTTCTCCATAAATAGAAGGAATATCTTGTGGGAATTGGTCATGTAGGCCATCCAAAAGTTCAATGGGAGGAGTATTTATGCTTTCTTTTGCCCATTTCTATTCTTGAATTTCTCTTCAAAATTCTTGTGAATACTGATTTACAGAAGCAAAGGTTCCTGACTTGGTGGAGTTGGGAATGTAAGCATCCTTGGGAGGAAGGCTTATCCTTTCACTTCTCATGTTACTCACTTTTGATGTAGCTTGCTTTTCTAACTTAGTTGTCATCTCTTCTAATCTTTCTAATAATCCATCAAAGTGTAATTGTGTTTTAGTTGAGGTTTTGCAGTTGAAGAGGGGACTAGCCTCAAACATGGTTTGAGCCAATTCTACCATCTTCGCACAAAGCTTTGTTCTTTCTATCTCTAGGTCAGCCCTGAGGTAAAATTTCTCATGTTCTATCACATTCGGCCCTCCTTGGATTTTGGCTTCATATGCTTTAAGCATCATGTCTAGGTCTTCGGGAGTGGGATCTATTAGGACTAATCCTACTCTAGGTGGTGGTGGGGTTACATGAGGTTGAACAGATGGTGATGGTGATGGTGATGGTGATGGTGATGGTGATGGTGATGGTGATGGTGATGGTGATGGTGATGGTGATGGTGATGGTGATGGTGATGGTGATGGTGATGGTGATGGTGATGGTGATGGTGATGGTGATGGTGATGGTGATGGTGATGGTGATGGTGATGGTGGTGATGGTGGCGGAGATGTGTGAGAGTGTGTTTGAGATGTGATCTCAACTATCTTGGCTTTTGTTTCTCTTAGGCTTTCCTCAAGTTTGCTCATCTTCTTTGACCATTGTCTTTTCATTCGTTCACGGCTATCCTTCCAAGATCTTATCCTTTTCTTAGTTTGACTCTCGGTCTCACTACCCTCATAATTCTTTTCTTGACTTATGCCTTGGTTCTGCTGCAATGTCTGAGTTCTAGTGACTACTTGCACAGGGGTAGTGGAAGTCACACGTCCAGTATAATCAACTACTGACCCAATAACATTACTGGGAGTGATCTTCAGCCCATTGTTTGGGTTCTTAGGACAATCTCCTAAAGATGCACCTTGCCACAATACGAACAAAAACCTTGAATTGTCACTAATTGGGGTCGAATGGGTGAAGTTATAGGGCAATCATGAATAAAGTGATCTCCTTGGCATCTATACATGGTCCTCTAGGTGTTGGGGGTCTTATCTTCTACATTGGGGCCTAGAGTTAGGATTTGCATACATTACATTAGTGTATTCTAGCTCCCAACCTAGGTTTGATAGGATTTGTGTAGGGGTAAATCTCATTGTGTTCTAGTGACTCCATATAGTAGGCCGGTGGACTATAACCTATTTATGCTTGCACTTGAGTAATTAGGGTTCTTGTACTTGTATCGTGCCTAACGTAGCCCTAATTAATCAATACCACTAAGTGTACTTAGCCTAAGCTAGGAATTGACTGAGGGAGTTGAGAATGCTCCAACCTCAAGTTGCTTCTTGGATCATACTTCAGTGCTCAAGACACTCGTTCTCAAGCTTGCAACATGCTCTTGATCTGGACACCCTTCGATGCTCGCAATGGACCTGTAAAAGTCTCACACTTAGGCCACACTTTAACTTTAGATGATTTTGGTTTTAGGTATTTTTAAAGACCCCTTTTTTCTATTGTTGTGGATGCTCATACCTATAAGAACGCTCAAGAAACATGCAAAAAATAAGGCACACAAATTCGCTCTCTCTCTTTCTTTCATGCTCACTAGTGAAATGAGGAAATGAAGATGGAATATGGGGGATACGACCAAAAATGGGGAAGATGGTGATGGAAGGAGATGGAGAGTAGAGATGGTGGTGGTGATGATGAAGTAGGTAGAAGAGTAAAAATTAAGAGTAACAGATTACCTATGATTCCAACATCACATCTCTACGTCTTACCGTCACACGCTCATCCTCAAAGCTTGATCCCTAGAAACATTGCCAAATTTGGTGTCACTCTAGCACAATGGCAAGTACCAATGTGAGGAGATCCACCTCATAATCGGGAAGATGTGAGGAGATTATGATGACCATGAGCAAGTGAAATGCACAAGTGAGTGAGTGAGAATCACACAAGCATGAACACATATACACACACATGTGCACATGATAATACAAAGAGATGGAGCAATAGAATCTTTAATTAAACAAAAACACAATTATAATCTCTATTTCATTTCAATTCCCAATTTGTTAGCCCCAAAAATGACCTCTCTAGCTCCTTTTATAGTTTGTGACTAGCTTTTGGTCCCATCCAGACCTAGTGTTCGACCTAGTTAAAAATTAGGTTCCTATGCTATTTTGGAGGCTCAAACAATCTCTAAAAAATATGAAAATTGGTACGTACTTAGATCTAGTACTCCTCAAGCTCGAGAACTCCTCAACTTGCACAAAATGGAGTGAGAATTATCAAAAATGATATTTACAATGGTATGTAGTGATTAAGATCATTATTGTAAAAGTGTTAATAATTGAAAAATTGAGTAGGCCTAGTTGTTGGATCTTCGTTGATTGCTCTACATGCTTGCTCCTGCTTGACTCTCCCTTTATTCTGATTCTCTTCAATGGCTTCCTTGTCTTGTAACACCTTGACTACCCTAGCTACTGCCAATAGGATTGTAACATTTATATCCCTTTTGCTCAAGGAAATGCCCAATGAAGGTGCATTTTTTTGCGTTTGGATCACGTTTTGTCATCAACTCATGTGGAACATGTACATATGCAATATAGCTAAATACTTTTTTATGTGATAAGGTTGGGTTTTTACCTGTAAACTTCTCTTCAGGTGTAATAATTTATAGTAGCATTCGGAGTTCTATTCATGATGTATATAGCAGTGTGCAAATCTTCTACCCAATAAAAATGAGGCATTATTTTTTCATCCATCAAGGCTCTTGCTATTTTTACAATATGTCTATTTTTGCATTCAACAATTCCGTTTTTTTGTGGTGTGTACATGCATGAAAGCTGCCTTCAAATTCCATGAATTTTTATAAAACTTCTCAATTCAGTTGATATGTAACCTCCTCCATTAGATCTTAATGTTTGATTATACTTCATTGTCTATTTTTCCATCATAGCCTTGAAATCTTGAAAGTGAATAAACACCTCACTCTTCCCCTTCATGAAGTATACCCATGCTTTTCATGTATGTTCATCAATGGAAGTGGCATAAAACTTGCAACATCCCATAGATGTGGTATTTGCAAGACCCCAAACATCTATATGTACTAGATCTAGCACATTTTCATTAACATGCTCGTTATGCAAAAATGATTCCCTTGACTATTTACCAAATTGACATGCTTCACATACCTTTTGCATCTCTACAACCTTGACATTTGGTAGTCCATTGACAAGGTCCTTTGACTGCATCAACTTCACCCTCTACAAATTTGCATGTCCAATTTTCTTGTGCCAAATCTATATGTCAGCAATAACACTTGTACCTTTTTCAAACATGGATACATTCATTTCAAAAATTTTCACATTCAGGGTGAACATGTACCCACTTTGTTCCCTTTGTCAATCAACCTTCCATTTTGGTTGTACTCTTCTACATATAAACCCTCAGCATTGAACCCGACTTGTAATCCCTTGTCAACCATTTGTCCAATAGAAACAAGTTTTATTGTTATATTGGGAACATGCAATACATCAACTAGATGTTTTATCTTCCCATCCTCCATGGATAGTGCTATGTTTTCTGTATGTTCTATAGGATGTGATTTATCATCACCTATTTCAACAAATCCAAGAAGCAAAAATTTATATGAACTACTAGAACATTGTGCATGGTTGCTCGTGTGATTTTAAGCACCTAAATCAACATATTAGACATTACCATTCAGTGTTGAAACATCAGCAGAAATTGTATTTAATCATGTGATATCGGACCATGAATAGCTCCTCTGAATCATCTACACTTGTGGCTGCATAATTATTTTGTTGCTTTCTACTCTTTTGATTTATCAGCCTACAATCATGTTTAAAGTGACCAAGTTTACCACAATTCTAGAATCCATTATCTTCATTACTTGAATCATTTCTTTGGAAATTTCTTCAACTTCTTTCGCTCCCCCTACCTTGAAACTATCCTATACCTTCTGCATTAGTGTGTTGTTGAACTTGGTCCTAGTTATTGCTTCCTCTTCCACTTCCAAAGCCTTTGCCTCAACCTCTTCCTCTACCAAAGTAGAATAAGTGCTCAGAACCAGCTTTCCTTGGGAGTTTGAGTCTTCACCAAGGATCTTTTCTTCAATTATCAGCATGTATATGAGATTATCAAAATTTGGAACATTCTCCTCCGTCAAAATAGAAGTTTTGAACTGCTTATATGAAGCTCCCAAACCATGAAGGCACACTTCAACCTTATCATCATCATCATCTAAATTGATCCCAATAGATGCAAGGGACTCATATATGCTTTTGATTTGTAAGATGTTGTCACTTACCAACATTCTCTTTTTCTCCAATGTATGTAGCTCATTCTTAACTTGCAATTTGCATGCCTCTATATTCATCTCAAACAATGTGACCAAATTATTTCAAGCCTCTTTCAGAGTTTTGTCATTTTATATGTGTCCAATAATGCAATCTTGTGTGCAAAAAGTAGTCCATACATTACCTTCCATGGTCCTTGATTCCACTCTTCATATACTCTTATCCACAGTTCGATTCCTCTCTTGTAACTATGGGGGGTCTTCATTGTCTCCTTTGATGTGCTTCTAGTAGCCTTTTTCCATTAGGAAATTCAGCATTCTAAATATCTAAGCATGAAAGTTGTTCTTGTCAAATTTACCCATCATAATGACTCATTCCATTACCATTTGTTAGTTTTGCAGCAATTTACAATATTGCAAAAACACCAGAAGTAGTACCTCTACTTAACACTATCACATTGTGACTTTATAGTTCAATCTCAGAAAAACAAAATTTTTGTATATCAAAATTACATGAAATCTCTTGAAATTTTGGATCTAAAATATTTGGGAGATGTAAACAGAATGCAAGCTAGAATTTTGCAAACGAACCTATTTTTTCTATGGGTCCTACCTTGCCGGCTCAAAACAGAGGTCAAAATTGCTCCCAAACTGAAGTGTGAGCAAAATGAGTGGCCCAAAAGGCCCTAAAGGGATAACTCTCAAAAATATTTTGGAAACTTCTTCCTACACACCAAATTTTGTAGCAATCTGAGATCATTTTTGAAGCATACATTCTCCACGTCATGGAATCTTCTCACTTTTGACCTTCTTCAAGAACTCTCTATAGCCACATTGTCTCTAACACCATGTCAAGAGAAATGAGATAAGGAAGAGAGGAAAGGAAGAATTATCTTCTTCTACTTCTTCTTACATACAACCAATAATACATGAAGAACAATACATAAAGAAAGCCCTAATGTCTGTGAATGAGTGAGTTGGCAAGAAACAAATGTGCCATCACTCTAAGTAGATAAATTTGGTGATACTCACTAAATGTGTCCCTGACATATATCGATGTAACTACTATACATGTTAGAGACATGAAAAAATGGTATGTGTCATCCTCGATCATCACATGTTGAGCTTGATATCTCAACACCACCTAGATTTTTCTAAATCTCCATTGAATCTCTACTTTGAAAGCACACAATCAAGTAATTCCAATATTCTTGTGCTTATTATTGGTAATTTTCAATTTTATCCATAGCTATCTCTATTCTTCAATTTTAATTGTCTCTCTTGTTTAATTGGTTCCTTACATAATATCAAAGTTTTGATATGTTTATAGTTAAGTAGATCTTCTTGTTGTTCATGTGAGTACATTGTATCCAAGTGATGATTTCATCTCTAAGTCCAAGTGATCTATTTCATCTTTTGTTATTTTTGTTGCATCAATTTGCATATATCCACTTGATTTGATAAGTAGACATTGTGGACGTTTGAAATCTTATGAGATGCTAACAAATGTCATGGGAGTATCAAGTCTCAACCTAGATCATATTATAATGGAAGATCCAAAAAAACTCAAGAATAACAATTTGGCAAAACTTAGAGCCTGTTCAAGCATGGAAAATGCATAATGTAGATGCATTATGTGCAAATTTCTCCAAATGTAAGTGATTTTGTGTTTACTTTCCTTTTAATATATCACTAAAGCACACAAATATTGGAGCACATTTCCAAACAAATATAATACCTAGAATCCCATCAGAGTTCAAAATTTAGAGAATTAGGTAGAAAAAGAAAAAAATCCTTCAAATTTAGATGGTTGAGGACTTTATCAAGTGGGTCAAGAATTTGGGAAGATCAGTTGACTCGTGACATTTTTGTAACACCAAAAGAAATGGCCTAAAGGTGTATTCGAATTCTTCTACAGAAATATGATGGATTTAGTGATAGTTATCAACATTTGAGTAGAACATCCCCTATCACTTTTAAAGAATCTTACGCAATATCATAAGGAGAGAGAATACATAGAAAGAAGTTTCATAGTTTCAAGTAATGCTACACTCTTAGCCAATGCAAAGGAAAAAGGATCTCATGACATTTCAAACAAAAATCCAAGGAATAAAAAGCTCACTAGAGGCCAGTTTTATTGTGAGAAGAATTCATGTGATCAAACATCAAAGAAAGAATCAAGCTAATACGAGGAATGGTATTGTCAAATCCACATGGTATTGCCGAATCCACAAGAGAAAAGCTATTGATAGGATTTGCAATCAACAATTCAATCATCTCACATTTTTACTACTTAAATAAATGCAAAGAAAAGCAATAGTAGCACATTTTCTTAAATTTTCAGAATTATAAAAATCATGTGAGCCTTGGATGGTGGGAAAGCAACAAGAAAATTGTTCAACAAGATGACAATGATTAGTCCCAAGATCCTCTAGAGCTCGTACATATAAATCTCTATTGTGAAATTTATACACCTTCATTAGAAGAATATTTCTACTTCTTGTTGTTCTATCATTATAGTAGAAAGATATAGATGTATTTTTATTGATGATAAGATTGATGCTCTTAATAAATTTAAAATGTCACAGAAGCTTGTTGAGAATGAAATAGGTAGAGCACTAAGAATTTTTGTACTAATTGAGGGGAAGAATTCTTACTAATAGAATTCAAAAACTATTGCAAGGATCACGGCATCAAGAAAAGATCATTACTACACACATACCTCAAAAAAATGGTGTTATTTGGAGATAAAATCAAACAATTATTTGAAACAACACGTTTTATGCTAAAGGCTAAAGAGATGTACACTCCATTTTGGGAAAAATAAATCAATCCAATACTACATCTATTGAATCAATTCTATAAAAAGAATAACAAGACTTTAGACTTCAAGAAGCATGATCTCTTAAAAGGTCTTTAGTTATGCATTTCAAAATTTTTGGTTTTTCCTATTATGCACATGTAGCAAATTCAATGCAAGCTAAATTAGAATCCAAAATTATAAAATTCATCTTCTCAGGGTATAGTGAAGAGTTTAAGGCATATAGACATTGGGATCCAAAGGAAAAGAAGATCATTATCAATCAAGATGTGGTTTCTAATAAACAACCACACCTAATGGAGAAAAAGGGTAGATCCATTGTTTCAAGTAATTCCTTCTCAAAGATAGGTGAAGTTTGAGGAGGAAGAGAGAGATAATGAAATTCCTCCAGAAAAAATTCAAACCTGTTGTTTCCAAAAAATTTAAGCCACCATTAATAACTTTTGATTATCATATGCCTTAGGTAAATGGTCCAAAGTCATCTTCAAATAATCTGGATGGATCAAGGATTGAGGAAGAATGAAGCACCTCATACCACATTGTCGATATGGATCTTGTGGAAAGAGTCATGGTATCAATAACATACCCTACAAGTATAGACAAAGTACTAAATGAAAAAAGGTGGAAAGAAAAAAATGAGAGCTTGATATAATTACATTAAAAAAAATGGAACTTGGTAGCTATTTGAGTTATTTCCAAGAAAATGTTAAATAACACTAAGTGGATCTAGAAACACAAACATAGAGTAGATTTTACTTATAGAAAAGTACAAAGATAGGTTGGGTGCACAAGGTTCTTCTCAATGGGAACTTTCTATATTCGAGGGATATTTTCACCAACAACTCAAATGAAAAATATTTGTATGGTACTTGTAGTTGTTTCACATAAGAAGTGGAAATATTCCAAATGAATTTCATTTTTTTATTTCTAAATGGAAACTTTGAGAGGAGATATATCGATCTCAACAAACAAGCTTTAAGATGTCTAATTTAAGAAAATAAATTTTGTAAACTAAATAAGGATTTGTATGGCCTTGGGCAAGATCTAAGGTCTTGGTTACTCATAAATAGGTTGTTTTCAAAAATATAGGTCTTGAGAGAATTACTTATAATCCTAATTCGTGTCTTATAATAAAGGATAATCAGTTGATGGTAGTCCTCTTATATATTGATGACTTAGTTATATTAAGAGATCATGAATTGTTTTCAAAACAAAGTTGTTATGGCCTAAGTAGTGAGCTTTAAATCACATATATTAGGTTACTCCTTTTTTGAACACTACAAGAAATAGGGAGCGTAGCGATGCCCCCGAATTGAAAAAAAAACGAGCATCGTCGCTTATGCGATGCTAGAATCACATAAGCGATGGTGCTGTTTTTGGATTTTTTTTTACGGGCATTCGTCGCATAAGCGATGCCTACGTTGCTTATGCGACACTAAATGTGTGTGTCGCAAATAGCTTCACTAACTAGTGATGTTATTTGTGACGTTGGCAAATTGGATAGCGTCGCATATGCGACATCCTATGTTCCAAAGCGTCGCATAAGCGACACTCTGGAATGTTTTAAAAAAAATTTGATTTCTCTTGGCACATTTGTGCCGGGATTTGGACGCGAGAGCAAGAAGAGAACGAGAGAGAGAGAGAGAGAGAGAGAGAGAGAGAGAAATGCATCGTTGAAGACAGGTATGCACACACACACACTTACACACACATACATATGCATACACACACACATATACACACATAGACACACACACATGCACATAGACACACACACACATACACACACAAATACACACACATATACACACATACACACATAATGTTGCATAAACACACATATACATGCATACACACACATATACATGCATACACACACATATGCATACATAATTCACATGCAGACATACACATACATAATGCATACACATGCACACACATATACACATACACATACACACACATACACATACACACACATACACACACACATACACACACACATACAAACATACACACACATATATGCATACACATACATAGAGAGACATGCACACACATACATATACATGCATACATATGCATACATAATGCATATGCATACATACATACATACTTACATGCATACACACACATATGCATACATAATGCACATGCATACATACACATACATAATGCATATGCATACATAATGCACATGCATACATACACATACATAATGCATACACACACATATGCATACATAATGCATACACACACATACACACACATATGCATACATACATGCATACACATACACACATAGACCCATAGACATAGACATAGACCCATAGACACACACATACACATAGACGTGCACACACATACACACACATATACACACACACATACACACATAGACACATACACACATAATGATGCATTCACACACATACACATGCATACACACATACACACACATATACACACACACATAGAGAGACATACACACACATACATGCATACATAATGCATATGCATATGCATATATACATACTTACATGCATATATAATGCACATGCATACAAAGACATACATAATGCATACACACATATGCATACATAATGCATACACACACATACACACACATATGCATACATACATGCATACACATAGACACATACACACACATAGACACATACACACACATAAACACATACACACTCATAGACGTGTAGCAACACATACACATAGACACACACACATAGACACACACACATACACACACACATATACACACATACACACATAGAAACACACACATACACACACACATATACACACACATACACACATAGACACATACACACATAGTGATGCATACACACACATACACATGCATACACATTGTTAGCAGTAGTCAAGGAACTGAAGGACTAACAAGACAAGGGAGCCAACGAAGGGAGTCGGAGCAAAGAGAAGGTACAAGCAGACAAAGTAGTCAAAGAAGATAGGGCAAGTAGGCCATTACTTTTTCAGGAAGCTAAAGCATATCAAAGAGGTGGACACATAAGGAGAAGGAGCAAGTAGGAAGCTCGAAGATGTGTATGTCAAATCTGTTGGAGTTAGACGTCTGCGGAAGCACGCGAACAGCACAAGGAAGAAGAAGAAGCTTGGAGCACAACACACAAGACTGAATGTATTACTAGAGAATGTACAAAGATAAGTAGCCCATTAGGGCAATAGGCGTATATACAAGCCGGGGGAAAAAAACCTCCTAAAGAGGGAAAAAAGTGCCCCGGCGGTCCTAGAGTGTTCACACACATCACTACCTAAATATATCAACAAATCCCCCTTGGGAGTGATGCGGTGAACAAGGAGCTGGCACTCATGTATAAGGAAGTGCCGAGCTATGTGGAAATCACTCCACAAAAGGAAGTAAGCCCAAAGCTTTGCGGAAAGCTTCAAACTTCTCCCTAGGCAGAGCCTTCGTGAAAAGGTCTGCAATGTTCTCCTGCGTGGGCACATATGCCAAGCTGATCTCCCCAGCAGAGAACCTCTCCCTGACATAGTGATAATGCACCTCAATGTGCTTAGTGCGAGCATGGAACACAGGGTTCCTCGCAACTGCCAATGCGCTCTGACTGTCAGTGAAGATGGTGGTGGCAGAAGACTGGCCAACACCCAAATCAGCCATAAGGCGCTGAGCCACACACACTCAACAGTCGTTGTGAAAGCTGCCCTATACTCAGCCTCACAACTGGAAGTGGCCACAGTAGGCTGCTTCTTGCTCAACCAAGATATACATGAGCTACCAAGCATGAAGCAAAAACCACTGGTGGACACACGAGTGTCATAGCAACCAGCCCAATCTGAGTCAGAAAAAGCATGCAAATCTGGCGGTAGTGATCCCCCCTTGGGATAAAACAACCCAAGTAGCCGAGTACCACTCAAGTAGCGAAAGATGCGCTTAACCGCTTTCCAATGCGTGACTCCTGGGCAATGCATAAACCTGCTCATCTGTGAGACAGCAAACTGAATATCTGGCCGAGAAATGCATAAGTAAATCAAGCATCCAACAGCCTGCTGATAGAGAACAGCATCAAATGCATCTCCAGCATCATGAAGACTCAATCGTAAACCTGTCTCCATAGGAGTGGCAATAGGCTTACAGTCTTCAAGGCCAAAACGCTGCAATAATGTGTCAATATATTTCGTTTGACACAAATCCATTCCACCATCAACTTGCATAAACTGAATGCCCAAATAGTGATGCAAATGCCCCAAATCAGACATCTCAAATGAGGCATGCAAATCAGCCTTGAAATCAGCAATATGCTTCTCAAGAGGACCAGTGAGCAGCATGTCGTCTACATAGACAACAATGATCAGAAGCACATCATTAGCACGCTTAACATATAAGGTGCTTTCAGTTGGACTGTTCTCAAAACCATGTGCAATCAGATAGGCATGTATTTTCTCATACCAAGCACGTGGTGCTTGCTTTAAACCATATAACGCCTTCTTTAACCTGCACACCTGGTTTTCATGCCCTTTCTGCACAAAGCCACGGGGCTGAAAAACATACACTTCTTCATGCAAGTCACCATTCAGAAATGCTGTTTTAATGTCCAACTGATGTACATTCCAACCATGATGGGCTGCAAGTGCACAAATGCTCCGAACAGTAGTCATACGGCATGTAGGTGCAAAGGTCTCATCAAAATCAATGCCTCTTTCCTGCGCATAACCCTTTGCAACAAGCCTAGCCTTATACCTGTCAACTGTACCATCAGGTTTACGCTTCAGCTTGTATACCCACTTAGTGCCAATGGCCTTCTTGCCAGGAGGCAAGTCACATAAAGACCATGTACCATTCTTCATTATAGCATCATATTCAGATTGCATAGCAGCCATCCAATTTTCTGAATTTTGTGCTTCATCAAAAGAAACAGGCTCATTCTCATCACAGAGACTAGATGCAGCCATAGCATAGCAATCTGATGCAAAGGAGGTACTATGAGAGCCTGAACGAGTACGATATGACAAAGGTGCATCTAATTTGTTGTCACGCAAAGTCTGCACCAGCCATTTTGGCATAGTTTTTGCCTGTTCAATATCAGCTCTCTCATCAACAAGTGCATCATGTAAATCTGCATCAGAAATGGAATGATCTGCATCATCATATGAAACCTGCAAAGGCTGAGAAGTTGCCTCATTAGGACCAGCGCTAGCCTGTCCACCTGTAAAAAGAGGCATCAAAGTATCATACATGTCTTTGGAGCTAACAGATGTCTCCTTAGTACATGAAAGCATCTTCCACAAAGACAACATCACGGCTGAATAGCATCTTCCACAAAGACAACATCACGGCTAACCAGAATGCGTTTAGTCTGTGGATGATACAGACGATAGCCTTTACTTTCAGAACTGTACCCAACAAAAATACATTTTACTGCCTTATCATCCAATTTTCTGCGATGTTGTTCAGGCACTAATGCATATGCCAAACAACCAAAAACACGCAGATGAGCAACAGATGGCTTGCGGTCATGCCAAGCCTCATATGGAGTGATAGACTGCAACGCTTTGGTGGGACACCTGTTCAGTACATATGCTGCACACATGACAGCTTCAAGCCAGAAACAATGTGGTAAAGCCTGACTTTTGACCATGCACCTCGCCATCTCCATGAGTGACCTGTTCTTTCGTTCAGCAACTCCATTCTGTTGAGGTGTATACGGCACTGTACACTGGTGTTTTATCCCACGTTCAGCCAGAAATGCATTAAAATCTGAAGACATATATTCCCCCCCTCGATCAGAACGGAGGGTGCCCATTTTACATGCTGACAGATTTTCAGCCAAAACCAAAAACTGTTTGAAGCACATGAACACTTCGGACTTTGCTTTGAGTGGATATACCCATGCATGCCTGGAAAAATCATCAATGAAAGTCACGAAGTAAAGGTAATTTCCAAAAGAGGGTGTCTGCATAGGACCACAGACATCACTATGTACAAGCTGCAATTTCTGCATAGCCCAAACTGAACCATCTTTTGGAAAGGAAGAACGCTGCATTTTGCCCAAAATACAGCCTTCACAAACATGTTTTCCAGGTGCCTCAAGTTTGGGCAAAGAGGACACCATTTCAGATTTCTGCAGGCGTAACAAGCTAGCAAAATTCAGATGACCAAAGCGTGCATGCCAAAGCTTTGCATCTGACATAGCCTGAGAATCATGAACTGCACATGCCGAATCATTCACAGATCTTTCATAGTCTATGAGCTTATACAGCCCACGACATAAAATGCCAGAAGCAATAATCACATCGCCATTTGAGAGATCATGGACTGTACACCTGTCATCAATGAATTTCACAACCAAGCCAATCTTGGCTAATGCAGAAACTGATAACAGGTTCTTTTTGATCCCTGGCACAAATAAAGCATCTGACAAAGTGAAAGAACTACCATCAGCAGTAGTCAGAATGATCTTACCAACTCCCATAACAGGATAAGAGGAGTTATTGGCGCATGTGACAGTATTCCCTGTAGGGGCAGGCTCGAGTGAAGAGAAGAAACTGCGCTGCGAGGTAATATGTTTGGTCGCCCCACTGTCAAAGTACCAAACATCTGAGTCTACTGCAGACATGCACTGATCATGAGAAGATGGGTCAAAACTGCAGACAGTAGTAAACGCCCATTCTTCTTCCTGCACAAGATTTGCAGACTCTGTTTTTGGTGTAGAGGCCTCTGCAACAACCATTCCAGCCTCTTTCTTCTTTGCCTCTTTAGCAGCCAGTTTTGGACAGTTCTTTATAATATGATCATTTCCTTTACAGTACTTGCAGAACAATTTTTGCTTTTCTGATTTCTTCTCATCTTTATCCTGGTTCTTCGATTGTGTAGCATTTGCAGATTTCTGCTTACTAGTAGAAGAGCTCCATTTTCCTTTGCCCTTCCGACTAGCCAGGAAAGCTTGATCTACAACACGCATAATGGACCTGTTCTGCCTGGACTGATCTTCCTGCTACAGAACAGAGACTAATTTTCCTCAAATGACAAGGCATTCGGATTGCCTTTCATCATCAATCGAAGAGTAGAGGCAAAACTCTGATATGAATCAGGAAGGCCATTTAGAACGGTCTGCACAAGTGAGCTATCTGGTATAACCTCATCAGCAGAAATCAATTGTTCCTTCAGGTCTTTGATCTTTGTAAGAAAACTGTCCATCGAATCACCTTCATTCATGTGCTCACTCTCCAACTGTTTTCGGAGGTAAGCAACACGAGCCTCATTCCTAGCCTGGTACAAAGTGGTAAGTGTATCCCAAGCATCCTTTGCTGTTCTGCAAGAGCGAATGTGAGGAATAATGGCACGTTTGACAGACAAAGCTATCAATGCATGTGCCTGGGCATCTCTGCCATCCCAACGAATCTGCTCTGCAGTAGGTGCAACAGAAATAGCAGCACGAACAGGAATCTGCGGAATATCATCTTCGACACCATCTTCATCAGCTCCAACACCTGTATTTGTAGTACCTGTCGTTGCAGGTGTAACAGGACGTCTTTCAACACCCTGCACAATGTTCCACAATCCTTTTGCAACCAGTACATGTCGCATCATATAAGCCCATAATGGGTAGTTGGTACCATCCAACTTATCCTCAACAGCCAACATACGGAATACATCACTGCTTTCAGCCATGGCCGGTGACTAAAATACCTTGATGCAGAAAATTGACAGTATCTCAAAAAGTTGAACAGAACTGCCCACACGAGTTCTGCTAGACCTGTAGCAAACTTTGAGACGCTTAAACTGGCGAACAGAAACTGGTATATACCTTTGGCACAAAAGGATGAAATAGCCTACACAAGCACTGCGATAGTGCATTCGGAGGCCGAAACGAGCTCAGACCACAGAGCGAAGCTGTTTTGATCTCGGAAACACCCTGAGTATGCTCACCAAATTTTGTGCGAATCTGAGACTGCAAACGGAGGAGTGTCGACGGCGCCCTAGAAGAAGCAACGACCTGCTCTGATACCAATTGTTGGAGTTAGACGTCTGTGGAAGCACGCGAACAGCACAAGGAAGAAGAAGAAGCTTGGAGCACAACAATGTATTACTAGAGAATGTACAAAGATAAGTAGCCCATTAGGGCAATAGGCGTATATACAAGCCGGGGGAAAAAAACCTCCTAAAGAGGGAAAAAAGTGCCCCGGCGGTTCTAGAGTGTTCACACACATCACTACCTAAATATATCAACAAAATCGTTAGAGGAAATCCCTACAAAAATAGTGATTTTCATCACTAAAAGCCATTGTAAATACCATTTCATATTTTTGTAGCTCCATTTTGTGCAAGCCAAGGAGTCCTTGAGCTTGAGGAGCATTAGAAGTAGCTACCTACCAGTTTTCATAATTTTTAGACTCCATTTGAGCCTTCAAATGGGGCCTAGAACCTAATTTTTAACTAGGCCGGACATTAGGTCTGGACACAGCCAAAACCTAGTAAAAAACTATAAATAGAGCTAGAGAGCTCATTTTTGGGGTTAGCTAGTAATTGATTTGAACTTGTATGAGCTTTTTGAAAGTAATCTAAAGAACTCCATTGCTTCTTACTCTTTGTCTTGCCTTGTGTGCACGTGTGTGTGTATGTGTGTGCATGTTAGTGTGCTTTCCACTCACGCACTTGTGCCTTCACTTGCTCGAGGTCGTCATACCATCCTCACGTCTTCCCGGATTGACATTAAAGGAGGTGCTACTCATCACTAAGCTACACCAAATTTTGGCGCCGTTGCCGAGGATCGAGCTTTGATCACGAGCGTGTGATGGTAAGACGTAGATTTGAGATGTTGGCGTTGTAGGTAATTTCTTTACTCTTCTTTATTTTTCTCTTTCTTACTTCATCATCATCATCACCATCATCACCCTCACCACCTCCCACCTCCATCTCCACCATCGCGAAAACTTTCAGTTTTTTATCATATCACCTTCTTCCTTCCATTTCCCTCATTTCACTTGTGAGAGAGAGCGAGAGAGCGAGTTGTGTGCATTGCGTTTTGCCTGTTTTCAGAGTGATCTTGCAGGTACAGCTCTATCATCCCCTCCAGCACGCTATGCAGGTACGGACGAACTCGGAACTGTCTTTGTGTCGCAGACCTCTGTCGATCGCGATCGACAAAAAATTTCACTTTTTGGTAAAACAAAGTGCACCACCATGACATGCACAAGGAGCACATTCCAAATCACTAGAAAAAACTAAAAAATTCCGTGTTTTTCTGTCAATCACGATTGACACCGTCGATCGCGACCGACAGCCACGATCGACAGATTCTGTCGATCGCGACCGATAGAGACGACCGACTGACCCTGTCAGTCGTGATTGACACCATCGATCGCGACCGAAAGCCACGACCGACACCTCTGTCGATCGCGACCGATTGAATATTGACGATTGATTGAATTTCTCGCGTTGCCACGTGTCCATCGCGACAGACACATCCCCGATCGACTGAAATTACGATGAAAATCCGAGAAAACGTGTCGATCGCGATTGACACCATCGATCGCGATTGACAAGATCCATCACCGACTCTGTCGATCACGATTGACACTGTCAATCGCGATTGACGTGTCGATCGCTACCGATAGGCCCCGACGGACACCTCTGTCAATCGCGATTGACAGACCTGTCGATTGCGATTGACAGGCTTTTTCGGCCAAATTCTAGGGGTTTTTTGTTCCAAGTTATTGGGGTAATTTTTATGCATACTCATCAAGCAATTAGTGAGTTGTGAGATCCCTACACGCGTGTTTTGAGAAAAACTCTGTGAACTGTCAGCCTGTTTGAACCCTGTTTTAACTTCGAAACCCTGAACAGTCATAACTTTCTCATACGAAATCCGTTTGCTATGATTCTTGTTTTGTTGGAAAGCTCGTGGGGAGTACAACCAAAACTCCCACTGGTTACAGTAAATTTAGTATCAGGATTATTAGATATACTATTATGAAGTTGACCATATCCAGGGGGCACAAAACCAAGGGATCTCTAGACTTGTTGGCCATAAAAACAGAGGGCAAATTGATATCTAGTATGCATGAATGGAAGTGAGTTTTTATGTCCTTTGAATCTAAGTCTTGAGCTAATCTTGGGACTTTTACAGGTCCATTGAGAGCACTTGAGGGCATCCAAAGCAACAGTTTTTTGGCAAGCTTGAGAACCGGGTTCTTGAGCACCAAAGGGCAAGGAATCGGCAAGCGAGGTTGGAATACTCTCAACACCCTTTGTCAATTCCCAGCTCAGGCTAAGTACGAATAGTGCTAGAAGTAAGTCAGGGCAACGATAGGCACGAAACAAGTCAAAGACTATCTAAGAAATCAAGTTCAAGAGATAACATGTGTGTGACCGATAACTTTAAAGGAAAAGAACTTAACGGGGAGCGATCAATTTCAAGTGCGGAAATTAACTCAAGCATTCCTGACGACGCGACATCAAACAAGATCATAAACACGATAATCAACTAAAAAGAATCAAGTGACTGATACCAAAGAACTCAGCAACGAGGTTGTGCCTTGGGTAAAAATTGGGATTGCTCAAATAGGCATATGAACCTTAGATCAGGACGACACCTAGGAAGAGATAGACAAAGTCTTAGGTCTTCAGAGGCTAGTGTTAATCATACTGCTAGGTCTTGGGCTCCATAGTTGAGCCATTATTCGCACTACCCTAGCTCTGAAACTAGTGAGTCAGAGATGTCCCACGGTATGGAAAGACCTACAGGAAGTTCAGGTGTGTCATATTTACATAGGGTAGAAGGCCCTTACAAGACGCAACTCGAATACCTTAGAACCAACCGATTAGGTGCTAGCATCTATGAGGACAGCCTAGGAAGATCTGTGGTCCATATCAAAAACCCTGACCAATCCATTCGACTAGAGCACCCAGCTGTCAAGTTTGAAAATGGAGCATACTTGGACAAAGAAGGAACAATATATGTAGTCACTAGTCACCCAAACAGGACCAATGAATTCGGGAATGTGATCCCTGAGGTGGGCATAGGTGACCTAGAGCAAGGAAACATGGGTGTAGAACCTAGAACCCCCCGAGGCAAATCTGTTCTCACTAGGATTATCACACCAGAGTGGATTTCCCAAGACAATAAGAGCATAGATCTACTCCTGAACTGTGAGACTGATGAAGCCTTTTGGAGGTATCGATCCGATCAGCCGAATGAGGTAGGAACAATCATGATATATGAGTTCAAAGATCCTGATAGCCCAGGTAGAGTGACCTACTTAGATCACACTTCAGAGAGGATCTTTGTGGTTACAGAAAATGATAGGCATGCTTACACTTGGAAAGGTGAATTTATTTTCCCCCAACCAAGATCGAATGTGTCCTTTGGTCACCCAAGAGCTGGAACATCCCAAGCTCATGGAGCTCAAAGAGACAGACATAGAGATAGACCTGAGGTAAGCTTTGCCAATCCAGTGGGAAGAGAAAGAACGAGAATGGAAACAAATAGAGCGGAACCTGAGGGACTTAGAGCCCCAAGGAACCAAAGGAATGCTGATGATTTCCCTCTGCCAAGGCCTAGGGAACACACCAGAACATTGAGACCTACACAGCTGGTTAAGTCCATGAAGAACTACTTCGATGGCACAGGAGACCCATATGATCATGTGGCTGAGTTTAGGCAAGTCTTGAGAGCTGAACAAGTTGAGGACCTATTCACGCAGTATAATGCTTTTGGTCTAACCCTTAGGAACACAGCCCTTACGTGGTTTCAACCATTGAATGAAAGACAGTTCAGGAGCATAGACCAACTCTTAGAGGCCTTCATCACTGAATTCTCTAAAAGTGGCATAAGGCATAATACTTCCTCATTGATACATAGCTTCAAGCAGACCCCTCAAGAGACCGTGAGACTTGCAGGAAGAAGATTTAGGCAATACCTAGAGAGATGCCATGTTCCAGAGTTACCCACACCAGCCAAACAGGTGGCATTATTCTTGGATGGATTGCTAAGTACCAAATTGAGGTCATATGTGTACTTGAAAGACCCTAGTACCATTGAAGAGTGCGTACGCATGTGCATTGACATAGAGGATAACCTAGGGGAAGAGTTAGAGCTTTCCAAAATCTATAAAGATTCAGATAGTGCCTCTAGCTTTTCTTCCACACAATCTACATCTATTGAGGAACTCGCAGAAAAGGTAGCTCAAAAACTAGGTGTCTCTAGCAAACAAATTCCAAGATTTACCCCAGTAAAGAGATGCTATACTTGCGGTGGTGACCACATGGCGAATGTATGTCCCATTATGGCTCAACCCCAAGTAAATCCTAGTAGCCAGTACTGCACCATAGAACGGAGGTACACCAATCACACCGCGCAAGATTGCCCCTACAATAAGCAAGCAGTTAGGCAGACGTACCCACAACCATACCCTCAACAAGGAAGATACTAGAACCAGTACCCACCGCAGCAATATGCTAGGCCTCAACAAACCTACCAACCACAATACCAAAACCAACAAAGGCCTCAGCCTGTGTTAGCACAACAACCCCCTGCCCCAGCTAATGTAATTCCGGTAAAGTATGCAGCTGCAGAAGAGAATTTGAATAGAGATATAGTGCCAGTAACACCATTGCTTTCAGAAAGTGATCCCAGTGACCATAGCTTTGATTCTACACATATTGATAGTCCCCAGGCTTACTACATGCAATCTCCTGAACATGGTGAGTCCTACTACAGTGAAGAACCAAGTGAACCTAGTTGGGAGCCAGAGTACACAAATGTAATGTACACAAACCCTAACTCTAGACCCCAACCTAGGCAGGTAAGACCCCCATTCCCTAGAGGACCATGCTACAGATGTCAGGGAGATCACCTCATTCGTGATTGTCCCTTACCTCCACCTACACAACCCCAGTCAGTGACAATTCAAGGCTTTTGCCAAGATTGTGGAAAGGAGCATCTCTTACGAGATTTTCCAAAGAACCCCAATAATATGCCAAAAATTACTCCTATCAATGTTATTGGGTTAGTAGTAGACTCTACAGGAAGTGTGATGTCCACTGCACCAGTACAGGTAGTCACTAGAGCTCAGGCATTGCAGCAAAACCAAGGGGTAGGCCAGGAAAAGAGCTCAGATGTTAGTGAAACAAAGAGCATGACCAAGAAACGGACTAGAGCTTGGAGGGATAGTCGAGAAAGGATGAAAAGGCAATGGGCTAAGAAAATGAGTGAGCTCGAGGAAAGTCTCAGAGAAACCAGAGCCAAGATAGTTGAACTCACATCTCAAACTCCCTCTCACACTACCCCACCTCCACCATTCCCATCTCCATCCGACCCACCACCTTCCAACCCGCCTCATGCTACTCCACCACCCCCTAGAGTAGGATCAGTCCTAGCAGATCCCACTCCTGAGGACCTAAATATGATGCTCAAAGCATATCAGGCTAGAATCCAAGAAGGGCCAAACGTAACCGATCATGAAAAGTGTTACCCTAGAGCAGAACTAGAGCTCGAACGAACCAAAATTTGTGCTAAGATGGTGGAATTGGCTCAAACCATGTTTGAAGCCAATCGCCTCTTTAACATCTCTAGTTCAGCTAAGACGCAGTTGCACTTTGAGGGACTGCAAGAAAGATTGGAGAGGTTAATTGCACAATCAAAAAAGGAACCCACCCCTCCCAGTAAGGGCAAGGCAAGTATGAGGGCAAGCCTTCCTGACCAGGAAGCCTATGTGCCTAACTCTACGGAACCAGACACATCTTCTATGAATCGGTTCACACCAGAATTCCTACGAGAGATTCAAGAAGACAAATGGACTAAAGAAAGTGAAGTCCCTCCTCCCACTGAACTTGTGGATGATGCACATGATCAATTCCCACAAGATATTCCCTCCATTTATGGAGAGCAGGAGAGCACCCAGTCTCAAGAGAGATTAGACTTTGAGTCTAATTCTTTACATGAATTACCCCACTTCACAGGCCCATGGGAAGCTAAGTCCACTTGTATGAGAGCACCCACAATCATGGTCAGAAACGAAGACTCGATAATACCTAGGAATACGGAGGTAGTGAAAAACACTAAAGTGCAGTGTAACCTCACTTTAGAAGAGCTACTCAAAGTAAGGCCAGAGTTATATAAACATGTAGCCAAACAAGTACCAGAGATAGCAAAACCTCGTTCCCAAGTTGGATCTCATCGCACAGTGCCAGAGATACCTTTGGACAAGATAGGAGACATGAGTGAAGGGGAAGAAGGAAACACTTATCTTCCCATCACCCATCAAGGATACACAACCAAGGCACTTCTGGACTCTGGTGCAGGAGTTGCAATTGCTACCACTTCCCTATGGAAGCATTGGGGCAAGACAGCACTCAGGCCCACGAGGATGAAATTGCAGATGGCTGATGGTCACATAGAGAGACCCCTAGGTTTACTAGAAGGAATAACTCTCATTACATATGGTGTAGAGTTTGAACACACGTTTGCTATCTGTGATTTTAGCAAGAACCATGCCTATGAGATGATTTTGGGAAGACCATTTATGCGCCAGTTGCAAGTGGTACAAGATTGGGGAACCAATTCCTTGTATTTGCAACACCTAGGTGTCATGACCAAGGTTAATCTCAAAGATTACTCTCATAGAGATGTCCCTCCTATCCAATGGAATCCTATTCATAGAGCCAAAGATGATATAGAGTCTGTGCACTCCATGGGATCAGGATCCTCATGGATGCATGAAGACACTCACTTATGGATGTGTAAAGTGGCAATGGAAGAAGAGAAGAGAGAAAAGGCCAGAGAGATAGGTGCAAAAGAAACCCATAGATCCATTCAAGACCCAGCCTATGCACCTGCAGTATTTCCTGATGAAGAATTTGAACCCCACGGCTGGGTAGAGATCCTAGCAACCATGGATGTAGCCATCAATGAAGAACAATGGACACCACACTGTGATGAGGATGGTTATGCCATATCAGTTTTCTCCATAGAGCCAATCATGGGAGATGCAGTTTTAGAAGAGTGCGAACCTAGCCCTGATACATTTGAGGATGCAAGTGACTCCGATCTAGAGTCAATCATTATGGACCCACCCTTTGCATCAGATGAAGAATACTTCTATGAAGTAGAAATTCAACCCCAGAGACACGGAGAGTTTACAAATGATGTAAGGTTAGCCACACAAGTGATCACTAAGGATGAAGGAAAGAAAAGAAAGAAGAGAGAAGTCACACCAGAAGAGGAAGAATCTTTGTTTGAGGTCCCTGAAAACTTTAAAAAGTATGAGATAGACGATAGGAGAGTCATGGTAAGGATGCCAAAACGTGAGGCTCAATCAGGAGAGGCCTATGATAACAAAGAAACCACCAAGAAAATAGTTGTAGCCATGGAAGAAGGAGAAGAGTGATGCACCTACATAGGGCATGACCTGACAGAAGACGAAGAGCACGAATTGATAGCCTTGCTAAGAGAATACAGAGATGTATTCGCTTGGAGTTACAAGGATTTGAAAGGTGTTGACCCAGACATATGCTCACACACAATTCCCATGACCTCAGACGCGAAACCCTCTAAACAGAAACCATATACATATAACAATAATTATGCTGCTAAGATCAAAGAGGAGATAGATAGACTGGTAGAAGCTGGATTTATTTATGAAATTGAGCACACTGAGTGGGTATCCCCCATTGTAGTTGTGCCCAAGAAGAATGGAAAGCTACGTGTGTGCATTAACTTGAAGAAGGTTAATGCAGCCACAATTCGAGATAACTATCCACTTCCAATTACCGAGCATCTATTAGAAAGGGTAGCAGGCAAGGAAGTCTACAACTTCCTTGATGGATTTTCGGGCTACAATCAGGTAGCCATAGCCCAGAAGATCAGCATAAAACGGCTTTTGCCATAGAGTGGGGCATATTTGCCTTTAGAGTAATGCCATTTGGGCTTACCAATGCCCCTGCTACCTTCCAGAGACTGATGTGTCATGTGTTCAAAGAGTTCTTGAGGAAGAATTTAGAGGTCTATGTTGACGATCTCTGTGCTCATTCCAACATTAGAAATACACATATACCTGAACTAAAGCAAACCTTTGACAAATGCAGAGAATATCAAGATTGCTTGAACCCAGAAAAGTGTGTTTTCATGGTCAGGCAAGGCAAGATTCTAGGGCACATAGTGTCAAAGAATGGCATATCCACTGATGAAGAGAAAGTGAGAGCCATAGCAGAGTTACCTAGGCCAAAGAACGTCAAGGAAGTACAAGCTTTCATGGGGCATTGTGGTTATTACCGATGGTTTATACACATGTATGCAATCATAGCAAAGCCTCTGTATGGACTTTTGACTAACTTCGAGTGGACCGATGAATGTGAAAACTCTTTCCACGAACTCAAAAGGAGATTGTGTTCAGCACCAATCTTGACCACACCAGATTGGAATAAGCCCTTTCATGTTCACGTGGATGCATCCAATTATGCTATTGGATGTGTGCTTGCACAACCTACGGGCGAAGGTAATATGGATCTTCCAATTGCCTATGCTAGTAGACATTTGAATGCAGCTGAACAAAACTATACCACCACTGAACGAGAGGGATTAGGCATGGTATATGCAGTTAAAAATTTTAGACACTATTTGCTTGCAAATAAATTTAAATTCTTTACTGACCATCAAGCATTGTTATATCTCGTGAACAAACCATGCAATAGAGGCAGATTAGTAAGATGGTTTCTCTTACTAATGGAATATGATTTTGAAGTTGTGGTAAGGAAAGGGAGGACTCACTTGAGAGCAGACCACCTCTCTAGGCTCACATCTGGAGAAGCCCCACAAGGAGTATCAGATGACCTTCCTGATGCTTACTTGTTTAATTTGGAAGTTGTACCTCAGTGGGCTAAGCCATTAGTGCCAGTGTTGACATACGGGCCTAACCACCCAGTCATAAACACTCAAGATAGGGAGGTAGTAAAAAGCCCAGAAGTACCATATCATGGCAGGAAGTATGTACAAGCACACAGATCAAGGGATCCTAGCTTGTTGTGTGGAAGAGGACGAGTACGCTAACTGGTTGCAATTAGCACATGTAGGTGCATTAGAGCAACACTACTCGAAGCAATGAACCCTACAGACACTCGGGAGACTCGGAGTGCATTGGTCGACTATGGAAGCTGATGTCCATAAGTTGTGCAAGGAATGCCCTATCTTCTGCATTAAACCACATGTGGAACATGCCACTCTTTATCAAGTTTCCATAGTGCCAGATTGGAGTGAACCTTTAGTAGCCTTCTTAAGGACGAAAACATTCCCTCAAGATATGACCCTGACGAGACAAAGAAGTCTAGAACAAGAAGCCCGGGATTACTCACTTATTGGTGATAATTTATACAAGCGTGGTAATGATGGTTACCTTAGATTATGTGTCCATGAGAGCGAGTATCTTAAAATCTTGGAAACTGCTCACCAAGGTGTAGCAGGAGGACATTTTGGACCAGATAGGGTGATTAAAGCAATCCTGTTTGCAGGCTTGTGGTGGCCTACCCTTCACATGGATGCACATACCTATGTGAAGAGATGTGATGTTTGTCAGCGAACTCAGTATCCTATACGCAAAGATGAGATGCCTCTAAAACCTATGATGGGTGGACGTGCATTCTCTAAGTGGGGAATAGACTTTGTTGGTCCGATTAATCCCCCAGCTAAGGGTTCCCATGCTGAGTATATCATTGTTGCCACAGACTATCTAACCAAGTGGGTAGAAGTAAAAGCTACGACAAAGAATGATGCTCAGACGACTGCTAAGTTCTTATTTGAGAATGTGTTCACTAGATACGGGCTACCCATAGAGCTAGTAAGTGATAGAGGCACTCACTTCTTGAATGAAGTTATTGAAAATTTTCTCCAAGAATTCTTGGTGGTACATAAGAAGTCTGCCCCCTATCACCCACAAGCTAATGGGCAAGCCGAAAGCACAAATAAGATTCTATTCAATGTATTGACCAAATTAGTGAATAATAAACGCTCTGATTGGGACAAACAGCTACACCATGCTGTTTGGGCATACCAAGTTGCCTATAAAACGGTACTCCAAGCCACACCCTTTCAGATGGTATTTGGCCAAAATGTAGTGCTACCATTGGACTTCTTGATACCTACACTAAAGGTAGCACAGGAGCATGAGTGGACGGGTCATGAACTCTCTTCGAGGATTTTTGATCTGGAACGACTAGGTGAGACAAGACTAAGAGCTGCAGCAGGTATATATGCCGCTAAGAAAAGACAGAAGGCGTACTTTGATGCCCATGTTAAGGATAAACGATTGAAGGCCGGAGATTTAGTTTTAGTCTACACCCTGAAGCAACATGCGAGAAAATTAGAGAAGCGTGGCTATGGACCTATGATCATAAATAGGATCTCAACGAGTGGAGCAGTACAACTGGCCACATTAGAAGGTGATATTCTTCCGAGCTACATCAGTGGGTGCAGAGTCAAATTATATCAAGAACCCCTGACTGAAGAGATGTTAGATCGACTTAACACTGCCAAGAAACGCAAGGAAGAAGAAAAGCGAATTCGAGAAGAGGCGCAAGCAAAAGCTTTAGAACGCATCCGAAGGATGAAGTTGAGAAGACTGGGTAGAGATCAGGCCAGGGTAGATGACTATGCGGACCCAGGTTATCATATGGCAATGTGTGAAGTCTCAGGAATAAATTCTCATAGAATAATTGATAGATGACCTTTTGTAACTTTAGAGATAGGACAAGGAAAGGGTGCAAGGACTATAAGAGCCTTGATTGACTCAAGTGCAGCCACTAGTGCTGTTAAATTATCTTACTGTCAAAAGTTGAAATTAAATGTCAATCCTATAGAAGCCTATCTCATAGGATTGGGAGGTGTGGAAACCCCTTGCATGGGCGAGGTGGAGATTCCCCTCCACATTCAAGATGTTTTAATGACAGTGAAAGTACTAGTGTGTCAAGATGAGAACCTCACTGAGCCTCTAGTCTTGGGTCAAGACTGGATCTATGACCATGCAGTCAATTTAAACCTAAGAAGTGGACTTCTTCAGGTTTGGGTCAATGAGAAACGCATTACAATTGAGTTAGAAAGTGAAGCACTCAAGGAATTAGGCAAGGCACACACTCCTGGTCCTTCCAGGAGTACACATGAAGATGACCATGCTGTTCTTGTCCAAAACTATGTGATGCAGAGGAATGAGGATTTCAATAAAGAAGTCAAGGACACAATGGAACTCCCGTCTTTTCCAAAGGTCAGAGGGATGCAGCAACCAACGGCAGATCAAATACAGAAGACTACCTATGCCGGAGACCAAACGAACGTGAGAAGCAGGATGTCTCAGCCATTGAAACAAGTGTGGGTGCGGAAAGGCGAACAGCCTGTTGTGATCAAGCCAACCACACGGGCAAAGATTCTTATTAGTAATCAACGACACGACACTAATAAGAAGTCTTTCAGAAATTCTTCTGCAAAAATGAAGTCTATTTGGGTACCCAAGAAGTCGATGAAGGCTAGCCCACAATCAAGACAAATTTGGTTGCCTAAGGTTTGCTTGCGGGCTCAAATAGCTACACAGAAACCACATCCCGTACAACATGGTCCACTCACCCTAACATCTGATACCCATTCGTATACACCACGCACGAACACATATTCACCCATGAGCACGAGTAGAATCACTTGTAAATGGGTCCCTAAAAAGCCTCATTTCCAAGCAGATGCTCTCACCAAGCCCTCCAGAGTCTCCACAAAATCAAGACCAACAGCCATTCAGTTTATTTGGCAGCCCAAAACGTGTAGTAAACCCCCCGACCCTCATTTGTAAATTCATATCCACTTACTAACTTCATCACTCATACACCACACCTTTCCATTTAGCTCTTAGGATTATCCATTCTCTAACTACACACACGGTTACCGAGCACTTGTTGACCTACTAACCTCTCACTAAAATCATGTTAATGTTGTAATGGGGACGCATGAACGCTTGGGTCCATTTGCAATGTTAACATTCATTTGTCTATTCTCACAGAACCGGTGACCAGTCTCTTCACCATGGCCGAGGCAGGAACTAGCTCCTAGGCAGGCACCAGCCCCCAAATCGTGGACATTGAAAGTCTTCCCATTGAAGAGGAATTGAAGGAACGCCTAGTGGCATTGAGGGCATTACACGCCATACCGATTCAGAATCCTCCACAGGGGCACACAATGCCGATCAGCAAAAACTCACATTGGTTCAATGATGTGGCCGGATCTCTGGGTGAAGGCACTTACATGTGGGAGGTTGAGATAGAGTTCAACGGGCGATGGGGCAGATATCATTTCTTCACCAGGGAATTTGAGAGGCTTCAAAATGATGAAGGTCTGAAACCCATTTGGAAGAAGGCCGGACTCTATGACTATTTCAAGGCTCAGTTACCCAAGCCAAATTTTCTATGGTGTTCCTACTTAATTAGCACTCTGACCCCTAGTAAAGAGAAAAAGGGATATAGTACCTTCATTCTACCATCACTTACAAGAGGTAATGAATTAAAGCGTTTCAAATTGACAAACAACTTGGTGAGGGAAGCGCTTGACATGAAAGGCATGCATATCCCCATCGAAAAAGAGACGATGGTCCCGGATAACATGAAGAACAGGAACCTGACTAAGCTCAAAGACATGGTAGCAATGACACCCACAATCGCCATTCACTTACGAATGGTCATGCAACATTTTGCGTTCCTAGCTCAAGAGCGGTTCACAATGCCACCCAAGAAAATATGGTTCAGTCTATATTTAGCAGACGCCTTCAATTTGACAATCAACATGCCGCATTGGATTATCGACCAAATCCACTTGGCACATCAACGGTGGTATAAAAAGCAAAAGTCGGTACTTTATGGATGTTGTGCCCTCACCAGGATTGTGTATAGATGTTTGGCTTATGATGTGCCAGTTCAAAGGGCATTAATTTGGACCAGGGTACAGGAATTTCAACGTAGACTATCAACCGCAGGGCCTCCATCAAAGAAAATGAGAGGCGCAGTTCAGATGCCCTGTCCACAAGCCCGCGGTGCGACACTGACACCAGAGACAACTCCATGACTTCCGAGGCGTGTACAACCCTTCACTATCAGATTACTAAGAAAGAGCACTGATGGACCGAATCTGGTGTTTCCACCTGTACCAACCGACCTAGAGTTTCCTCACGACTTCACATTAGAAGACCTAACTAACGAGGAGGTAGCCACAATAATCGAGGATGTTAACGCGGAAGTCGAGGCAGAGCAAGCTAGTGGGCAACAAACTGCTACAGACCAACCCCATCCTAGACAACCAGGTGTAGTTGAAGTGGAGGATGAAGAAGAAGAAGAGCAGGAGGAGGAACGAGGTGGACAAACAGAAGAAGAAGAGCAGGAATATGAACAAGAAGTTCTATAGGAACTTGAGGGTGCCCCGGCTTATACGAAGGAATTGAAAAAGCTGTATGATACCATCAACAGAGTTCAAGAACAGCACAAACTGTCCTTGGTAGCAGGAAAAGCCCTCATGAACCAAATCCTTGAAGAGGAAGGTGTGGATGAGCAATACCGAGCAACCCTTGATATGATTTCTGATGCGTTGGGGATACTTGAGATGGTACATATAGCTCTTGCACACTCAAGAAGATCGGAGCGACGATACGGTAGACGCCCCCCTCGATCAGGAAAACAAATGAATATATTAGTATCAGAACCACAGGGCACCACATCCACAACCACGGGCACATCTCATATCATTCAGGAAACTGAGGAAGCCCATACATCCAGTGCACCCCCATCACCCCCTTTACCACCCCTACCTCCAACTCCACCAACTTCACCTCCCACTACCAGTGTAACTATTACTATTACCGCCTCAGAGTCCACTGCCCATACCGAAGCACAGACTGTCAGTCAATCCACACAACCCACACACCCTATCACCACCTCACTTGTATACACTACCGCTGACATTGTAATTCTAACTACAGCCACGAAAAACCCCGTTCCCCCGATCACACTTCCTGGCGGTTCATATTCGCAGCTACACACACCACTTTACACCTTCACCACCATCACTGCACCCACAATTCCCATGTTCACAATCACTCCCACGACTGCATCCACTTTTGACTTCATGGACATATCACCCACCTCCGCACCTCTCCCTCCCCCATATACGTCCACAATCTCCCATTCCCCCACCACCAACTTCACCCTTTTCGAGCACAGCATACACGCTCCCATTCCCCTTTCCCTTCCCTTCTGCATTCAACACCTTTCCCGCATCCACTCCCATTAATAATGTATTTAATAATATGTACCAGTGTATGTCTCAACTACAACAGCACTACCAGCATCTGGATAACCAGCATACGAGCCTCTTCCGAAGCCATGAAGCGCTACAAGCACGATCCATTGATTTAGAGAAGGAGAAGCGGGTCTTACAACAGCAGTATGATTCATTGCAAGTGCAACATGACCAATTAGTTGCCAATCCACCCCAGTCAGACGCACAAGAAAAGCAACAACTTGATGATCTGCTACACTCCCAGATAACAGAGAATCTCAAGCTTCGATGCAACCTGGCCCTATTACGGAAACACATGTCTATAGCACTCGAGGAAAATAAGCGACTACAGAGACAGAACGAAGAAAACTTGGAAGCAGCAATGGAGGGTTCACCACAGGAAATCGACCCAAAGAAATTCAAGGCTATCCCATGTGAAAATATGCAAATCGTCTTGGAAACCCATGCCGGCCTCCTGGAAGCCCATGCAGCATTAGAAAGAGAAAGAGATGACTTATTAAATCAACTGGCAACCTAGCAGGAGTCACCAAGCAAACTCACAACTGAAGCCGACACATCTGAAGAAGTCGCAAAACTCAGAGCAGAATTAGAAGAACTACGAAATAGAGTTCTACAATACAAGCGTCAACCCTCTCCCCTGGCGGAACCAGAACCTGAAGACTTAGTGCCAATTCAAGTGGAGGAGATCTTTGAAGACCCATATGTTCCCATGCCAACACTTGGAGATAAGCAAACAGAAGAAGGCATGGACACGATTGAGATAGAAGCACCTGAATGGATGTAAAGGTTGGAGAAGGTTGCTACAACCCATGATGAGAGAGTTGCAGTTCAGATAGCATCTATGTCACGATTGGAAGAAGTCGTCATAAAATCGGATTACTTTAGAAACCTCTCCCATCATAGGTGGATTGGCACGTCTGATGATCTATATGTTCCATTCTGTGTATTAATGGCAGATTACAATGCTGAAATCAAACAACGCACAACAAAAGAACCAACCTCGGCGACACAGTTTGCACCGGATGATATCCCTGCAAGTGCCAAGCAAGGGAATATACATCAACCTACTTGGAGAATCTGCTTGCTTGAAACCTACCCCGAGATGGTACACACGTGGAATAACATGCCTCTATATATCAAGTATAATCCCTGCTACTGCCCTGTCTTTCGAAGAAGGTCTTGGCCGGAGTACACAAAAACAGTTTTGATGGTTAAAGGATGTGAAAAGTGGTTAAATTATGTGTACCTAGCACCTCCTAATGGCCAACCCACAGTCAACTACATGATTTCAACCATCCGACACTGGGCAGTCCGGTTCAAGAATGTCCCAGATGTCATGGCACAGATGTGCCTAAAAGTTTTTGAGCTCATGCTGATTACATTCAGGACATTTAAGAACATCAAAGAACCTCATCTTTCGGCTATTGGATTTAATGAAGGAAATCAGGACCTTGTCTATGACATGAGCACCACACCCTCCATTAACGTCATCTATGCATGGCATGCCCGTATAAAGTATCTACCTGCTTGCTTCAAAGAGACATTTGAAGAAATGTTTATCATGGGGTTCTGGGAATATCATTCAGAGATATTCATTCCCAAACCATCTCATCTATTACAGTTATTTGCCGTGGAACAAGCTCTCCATTCAGAAAAGCTACGCATACCACATCCAGAGGTTCCCAGGCCTGTAGATTGGGATGCTCTACTCACTGACTTGGCCAAAGGATTGAGAATTGCGGAACATCATTTAGCCACAGACATTGTGGAGTACTACATCCAATGACCCACTCAACAAGGGTTTGTCAGAGACAACAGACGCAAGAGAGGGGGGGGGGGGGGGGGTGTTAGCAGTAGTCAAGGAACTGAAGGACTAACAAGACAAGGAAGCCAACGAAGGGAGTCGGAGCGAAGAGAAGGTACAAGCAGACAAAGTAGTCAAAGAAGATCGGGCAAGTAGGCCATTACTTTTTCAGGAAGCTAAAGCATATCAAAGAGGTGGACACATAAGGAGAAGGAGCAAGTAGGAAGCTCGAAGATGTGTATGTCAAATCGTTAGAGGAAATCCCTACAAAAATAGTGATTTTCATCACTAAAAGCCATAAATACCATTTCATATTTTTGTAGCTCCATTTTGTGCAAGCCAAGGAGTCCTTGAGCTTGAGGAGCATTAGAAGTAGCTACCTACCCGTTTTCATAATTTTTAGACTCCATTTGAGCCTTCAAATGGGGCCTAGAACCTAATTTTTAACTAGGTCGGACATTAGGTCTGGACACGGCCAAAACCTAGTCAAAAACTATAAATAGAGCTAGAGAGCTCATTTTTGGGGTTAGCTTGTAATTGATGTGAACTTGTATGAGCTTTTTGAAAGTAATCTAAAGAACTCCATTGCTTCTCACTCTTTGTCTTGCCTTGTGTGCGCGTGTGTGTGTATGTGTGTGCATGTTAGTGTGCTTCGCACTCACACACTTGTGCCTTCACTTGCTCGAGGTCGTCATACCATCCTCACGTCTTCCCGGATTGACATTAAAAGAGGTGCTACTCATCACTGAGCTACACACATACATATGCATACATACATGCATACACATATACACATAGACACATACACACACATAGACACATACACACACATAGACACATACACACACATAAACAGATACACACTCATAGACGTGTAGCGACACATACACATAGACACACACACATACACACACACATATACACACACACAAACATACACACATAGACACATACACACATAATGATGCATACACACACATACACATGCAAACACACACATATGCATACATACATGCATACACATACACACATAGACACATACACACACATATAGACACATACACACACATAGACACATACACACACATAACCACATACACACTCATAGACACACACACATACACATAGACACACACACACATACACACATATACACACACACATAGACACATACACACATAATGATGCATACACACACATACACATGCATACACACATACAGACACATACACACACACATACACACATATATGCATACACACACACATAGAGAGACATACACACACATACACATACATGCATACATATGCATACATAATGCATATGCATATGCATACATACATACTTACATGCATACATACACATACATAATGCATACACACACATATGCATACATAATGCATACACACACATACACACACATACACACACATATGCATACATACATGCATACACATACACGCATAGACACATACACACACATACACACACATAAAAAAATACACACTCATAGACACACACACATACACATAGACACACACACATACACACACACATACACACATATACACACACACATACACACACACATATACACACACACACACACATAGACACATACACACATAATGATGCATACACACACATACACATGCATACACACATACACACACATACATGCACATACATACACACACATGCATACATACACATACTTAATGCATACACACATACATATGTACACATATATATATTTATTTCTAACACATTTTGTTTTATATGTTAGGTATTATGGATCATAGTAGAGAGAGAAAGGCGAAACTCACTCTCATAGAAAGTCTTATGAGAGCAAGAGTTTCGTCTGATACTCTAGGGGCCATCATGCGTGATTACTCAGAGATGTCTGATGATGAGCTGGACTATACGATCTAGATGCTTACCCAGCGATCAGAGGAGGGCTCTTCTGCGGCTCCACATGCAAGAAGACAGCTATCTCCTCATAGGTATGTTTTTTCTTCATAAACTTTTTTTAATGATATTATAACACATATTTTTATTTATTTTTATCTATCTATTTTTAGGACACCTATACCACCTCCAGATCGTGATAGTAGAGCAGAATTGCCTATGAGGACATGCATAGGCACCTTAGGACTAGAGTGCGATATAGAGCCAGAGGGGAACATTGTGTACATAGGGAATGGATTGGAGTTCAAGAGAAGAATGCGGGCATTATGCGACTCTTACCTGCACCTTGTCCACTTACCAGGGAAGTAAGTATAAATTTTACATATAAATTGAAATAAATATCTTATGTTTTATTTACATTATTTTTTTTATTTTTGTAGTGAGCATGATGAGAGGGATAAAAAATATGTACTTAGTTCACTTGAGACAGTGTTTGGGACAGGATGGTCGCATAAGTGGTGTCTAAAAGAGATGCGGACACTTATGGCTCATTGTCGCGATAATGCACTGCTTTTATGTATATATATGTGGATATGAGTATGTGTGTTTATGTATGTATGTATGTATATGAGAGAGACAGAGAGAAAAGAGTGAGACTAGAGGTACAAATACACGCATACACACATATACATCATACATGCACATTTACACACATACATGCACATTTATACATACACACACATACATGCATATTTTTACACACACATACACATGCATGCAGTTACACACATATAATGAATACACATAGACACATACACATACTCACATACACGTATACATACTCACATACACATACACATACACATGCATAATCATATGTACACACACATAGACTCACATAATCATATTTACATGCATATATACATATACACATGCATATATACACACACACAACACATGCATATGCACATATAGATACACATACATACACAACACATGCATATGCATAAATGAATAAATCTTATTTCAAAAATCCTAAATTGAAAACACTAATTTCAATATTATGGTTTTAAAACCCCTAATTTAAAAACTCTAATTCAACCTTTTAGCCATATGTTTGAAGTATATGTACACATTGCATCTATTCCTCCGACGTCCTACTAGAGAGGTGTCTCTCCTCCCAACCTAATGCCTCTATGTATAGCTACTCGAATCAACGAGGATCATAATATATATAAAGATATATACACATCATGTAGATACACATACATAAATATAAAATGGAGTAGATATATTATGCATCACACATACATGCCTAAATGCACACATAAATATATATATACATGCATACATATTTACATGTACACATTTACACATAGACACATATACATATATACATGTACACATCACATATACATGCCTACATGCACACATAAACACATATATACATGCATACATATTTACATGTACATATTTACACATAGACACATATACATATATACATGTACACAATTATAAACACTTGCATATATTACATGAATACATGAATATTTTACATAAATGCATATGCATATATACACATATGCATACTAACACATGTATACATATATCACACACATGCAAACACATACATATACATGAAATACATATATATGCATACTAACATATGTATACATATAATACACATGAATACACACACATATGCATACATACATGATAAAAATTTGCTCCTCGAAGATAAAGCTATATATAAAATAATTAGGCATACCCCCGAGCTTCATGTTCTAACTTAAACGAACATGATTTCATCTCTCTAGTAGGATTCATCATTATTCAAGTTAATAAAAAAATATATTATCTGATATCCATTCAGAAGCTTCAAGTTATTGAGCGATAAGTAGAGTAGAATTTACTATTTAATATGCTCATATGTTTTCATTATTGCCATCATTTTAGTAAGACATCAATATAGTCTCATCTTCATTATCCTTATTGATTTCATTTATTTCTTCTATTCTTAAATCTATGTTCTCATGAATCACATCATCTATTGATGGCTTAATATCTATTTCTGGTACTTCCTCTTCCTCATCACTAGAATCAACATGTAGAGAATTATCCTCTTCATCAAAAAGATTAGTAGCATTATCACGTATAATGATTCTGATTTCTCTTTCAGATGTTGATGTATCAGTATCTGATGTTGAATCATCAAGAGGAATTTCTTCGATCTCTTTAACAATAAACTGTTCAAACAATGACCTACCTCTAGGTTGCACATGAATGACTTACCACCAAGGATGAGCATCTGGGTTTTTATAAAAAAATGCTTGTTCAATATGCCTAGGAAGAATATATGGTTCTTTAGTAGATCGCATTACCTTGGAAGAATCAATTGCCCAAAACCCAGATAATTCCTTTCTTAATGTGGAATTACTACCTTTATACTCAGCGTGAAACCAGTCAACCTTCAAAATGACCTATCAAAATATATAACAACAAAAACCCATTATTAGGTGCTTAAAAAAATAACTAACTCTATCATAAAAAATATAAACTTTTTTCTACCTGTTTGAATGTACGAAATGAAATTTCGTAGATACCAACAATAGTTCCTACGTAACCAAGTTCGCCATCTATAAGGTTCGTGTCTTCTGAGCTAGCATGTGATAGTTGCTTGAAAGAAGCAACAATACTAGAATCCTCTATTTTACATAAAGAATCAATGGCTTTGATTCTAATATGCTGTCCAAAAGCCCACATATTAGTGAACATTCGAGCCTTCAAAATAAATTCAATTAGTAAATAGAAACTAATATACATATATGAAAAAAATAAAATATTATTTTAATAAAATTACCTTTCGTTCACAACCTATCATTAAATCTCTTTGCTCATCTGAGATTTCTTCATTATTTGCGTTGGCGCGTTGCAAACAACTATATAGCCAATCCGTGAAACAAGATATATCTGTAATCTCATTATTATCGAGATTGCATTTATATCTTTTGTTTTTTCGCCTTTTACTTCGGAGATTTTGAAGTTCCTGGTACTCACTAAGGAATGATTGCATGCATTCGCTATTATATGCTACAAAAGTAGAAACATCATTTTTTTCTTGAAATGTAAATAAGAATGGAACTCCCTTACCTGATAATACCTCATCTATTATTTTTGAAGAAGACTCATTGGTCCATGCAAGTGGAGCTTCTTCATGAACTCTTTCAAGGTACTCAATAACGTAATACATGCACTCTTCAAGCATCCAACCCTTTGCCATGGATCCTTCTGGTTTCGCTCTTTGTCGCACATAACCTTTTAATATTCCCATAAATCGCTCGACCCAAAACATCCATCGAGTGTCGAAAACACCTGCAATCTCTATTTCATCTACAAGATGGCCTAATAAATGAACTTGAATATCAAAAAATGAAGTAGGAAGTTCTTTCTCCATCAAACCTAGTAGCTCTTTGCATTCACATTTTTTTTGTGGGATCGAGTTTTTGTCAATCTCTTTGGATGTAATCCACCTATACATATCATAAAAACAATTATAAAGAAGTTAATTAAAAAATAAAAGATATCCAATATTCATACATATTAAATATAGAAGTATCATAACTACCTTATAAGTGATCCAAGACGATAGATCACATCTCGTACTCCTTTCATTGTACATCCATCAATAACCAAAGGTAAAATATGTTTCAAAAAGTTATGTCAGTCACGGGTCTTTAACCCAGATAAGCTCTTATCATCCATAGTAAACATGTTTTGAAAAGATGCTCCATATCCTGTAGGAGTCTTAATCAATTGAATTCTATTGTTGATAGTATGTATCTCTTTTGTTGTAAGTACCCAAGGAGCAGGTGCATAAGTCGTTTCTTGTCGATGTCTATCAAAAACTGGCCATAACTTTGGTTTGGATTTTTTATCTTTCAAATCATTCCTTGATGCTATGGTATCTTTTAGTCCAAGAAGATGTTGCCATAGTGAATAACCAATATTTTTGAATATATGCATAGGATCAAGAAGATGACATACTTTTAACTCTTTCCAATACTCCAAAGAATACAATATTGATATGTTCTCTGCGAGTGCCAATTTTCCTTTAACTCTCTTCACATACTCATTATCTGAATCATCACTGAAGATTTCTGATTTTGGATCTATCAGAGGTCCATCTGTCCATTTTTTATACCAATCCATAGGTGTCATAGGTTTTGGACACTGACATGTTTCAAGCTTTCCATTAAAATGTATCGCTTCTCTTTTAGATCTTAATGGATGATCATCAGGCAAGAATCTTCGATGTCGAAGATAAATATTTTTGTTGAGATTCTTACTATAGATTGATCTCAACCAATCACCACAATATGGACAAGCTTTATAACCCTTAGTAGATATTCCGCATATGAAAATGATAAAAATATAATTAGAATAAATCATATTTATTTACATGCATATTGAATAAAAAATTTACATGAATACCTGAACAAACACCATATCCTGCAAAATCGTGAATAGTCCAAGCCACAATACCACGAACCGTAATATGTCTTTCATTGATGCTTTTTGATACATCACTGACATTAATCCCTCTCCATAACTCTTGGAGATCGTCAATGAGAGGAGCAAGATATATATTCATATCTTTAACTTGTCTTTTGCCTGGGATTAAAAGTGAAAGCATTAAATGTTCCTTTTTAATGCTAAGATATGGTAGAAGATTGTAGTTTATATTACCACTGGCCATGTTGACCATTTACTGGATTTCATGGAGAATGGATTAACCCCATCTAATACAACTCCTAACTTTAGATTCTGTGGATTTTGTGCAAATTCAGGCCATGTAGAATCAATATGATGAAAAGCAACACTATCATGAGGAATTCTGATTATTCCATCAGTAATTTTGTGATCATGTCCCCAAGTCAAAAGCTTTGATAATTTGGGGCTTTGAAACATGTCTAATCCATGGAGCCAATGGAAAATGTCTCAATACCTTTTTGGGATTTTACCTTCTTCGCCCTTATATCGAGGAGATTGACATTTGGGACATGTCAAAGAGTCTACATATTCACCTCTATATAAAATAAAATCGTTAGGACATGCATGTATACATTGATAATCTATACCAAGATTGTTGATTATCTTCTTCATTTCATCATGTGAGGTAGGAAGAATATTCTGACTTGGTAAAAACTTTTCAGATAATAACCTGTAAGTTCATCAAAAAAAGATATATTAAAAAAAGTAAATAAATGAATATACACACACATATATATATATATATATATATATATATATATATGCATATAATTTCATATATGTGTATGCTTATGTGCATCTTTCAAAATATTCGCGAAAAATTTGATTGTTTTGGATGGCAGGATATGATTGTTTGTTTTGGAGTATATGAAGTATGTACCTTCATTGAATGATTTGTCGATTCTATCATATGTTCAGTTTGAAAGTGTGAGAAGCGGGTTTATAATTTCTATTCAAAGAGTTTGGCACTGTTTATAGGCCATACGATGGTGACCTAGATGAATCGCATGCACAGAGGTTACTCAAGATAGAGCAACCTGATTATAATGGACTAGTGCTAGCAGGATTCCTCGGGTATGCAGTAAACCTCTTGTATGTCAATGATGAGCATCTGAACTTTAGGATACAAAGTGGAAATCATGGTGGCTTGAGAGGATCACTTTTATACAGCTTGTTCAAAGAACTTCAGGTTTATGACACTAGGAGGAATCTTTTAAGAACAAAAGATGCACTTAAAACTGGAGGAATATCACTGGATGGTGGTGTGGTCCGTGCAAAAGGGTGTGAAGATTTTGGGCATTGGTCTTTCTCTTTCCCTTAACTCACTATTACTATCAGTGTATAGTCTTTCACATACAAATGCTTTCATTTATTTTCTAGTTTGCCAAAAAAGATAATTCTTATATGCATGATAGCCTGTTGAATATGCTACGGAATAGTTTTCCTTTGTGTACTGTGTCTGGTCAAAGTGCATGTTTATGTTCTCTTTTCTCACATCTGATGAAGAAATATGATACAATATTTCTACTTGTTGTTGTAAAACAGGGAAAAGACAAAGGTTCTCTTTCTAGTCTATTCAAAGTCTGGACGAAAGATTCCATCTCTACGATCTATAAACCATATTACTCGGTTAATGCAGATCAGGGACACGTTGAAAGACAAAAATGTGTCCCTGATCTGCATTAACCGAGTAATATGGTTTATAGATCGTAGAGATGGAATCTTTTGTCCAGACTTTGAATAGACTGGAAAGAGAACCTTTGTCTTTTCCTTGTTTTACAACAACAAGTAGAAATATTGTATCATGTTTCTTCATCAGATGCGAGAGAAGAGAACATAAACATGCACTTTGACCAGACACAGTACACAAAGGAAAACTATCCCGTAGCATATTCAACAGGCGATCATGCATATAAGAATTATCTTTTTTGGCAAACTGGAAAATAAATGAAAGCATTTGTATGTGAAAGACTATACACTGATAGTAACAATGAGTTAAGGGAAAGAGAAAGACCAATGCCCAAAATCTTCACACCCTTTTGCACAGACCACACCACCATCCAGCGATATTCCTCTAGTTTTAAGTGCATCTTTCACTCTTAAAAGATTCCTCCTAGTGTCATAAACCTAAAGTTCTTTGAACAGGCTGTATAAAAGTGATCCTCTCAAGCCACCATGATTTCCACTTTGTATCCTAAAGTTCAGATGCTCATCATTGACATGCAAGAGGTTTACTGCATACCCGAGGAATCCTGCTGACACTAGTCCATTATAATCAGATTGCTCTATCTTGAGTAACCTCTGTGCATACGATTCATCCAGGTCACCATTGTATGGCCTATAAATAGTGGAAAATTCTTTGAATAGCAATTATAAATCCGCTTCTCACACTTTCAAACTGAACACATGATAGAATCGACAAATCATTCAATGAAGTTACATACTTCATATCCTCCAAAACAAACAATCGTATCCTGCCATCCAAACAATCAAACTTTTCGTGAATATTTTGAAAGATGCATTAATAGTTTTAAAAGATGCACGGACAAAAAGTGTCCATTCAATTCAAGTTCTTGTTCTTACCTTATCTAAAGTAAGAATAAAAACCTGCATTGAATGGACACTTTTTGTTCGCCCATCCTTTAAACTTATTTTTCCATCCTTCAAAATGTGTGTATATGTGTGTGTATGTATATATATATATATATATATATATATATATATATATATATATATATATATATATATATATATATATATATATATATATATATATATATATATATAGAAAATTGAAAATTATACCTTAATAGTGTCGAAACAGATACATTACTCCATCCAAGACGATTTTGAAGATTGAGAATAAGTAAGGTTGCACTTAGTCGTGTCAAACAACTTCTTTCATATACATGCTTTAGACATTCCTCTCGAAGATATTTCTCATTTTTAGAAATATCAATGCTCTCACTGTCATTTTCATACCAATCCTCAATAAAATCTGCCATGCCATCATCTTCATCATTGTCACACAAATCTTGTGCTTTATCGTCTTTTGAATATAGATCTTTCAACCTTGCATATTCCACAGGATTTCTTTTGCGTAGCCTCCTCATAGAAGCTTCTGATAAATGAGGTCTTACTGGCAATTGTGAATGGTGTGGAGGAACATCATCAACATCATACGTTGGAATCTACACATATAAATAAAATTCATTAGTATTCCATAAATGAATAAAAAGTAAACTTTAAATATAAAATTAAGTGTATAAGTTATTAAATATGGATAGAAAAAATTTATTCTCTCTAGCTAAAATGTGCTCTTGGAGGCCTATGCCATCCATAATTCACTAATAGTTCATCACCAGCATGTAATGTAGTAATAGCATTGACAACTATGTATCTTGATACATCTCTACTCATGCATGGTGATTCATGACTATTTTCATGCTCCTCAAATGTGCAATTAGTCCTTGAACTATTATGTAACCCTCGACTACTATTTATTAAACCTGCTATATTTCCATGTGTGTAAGGTCTTCCATCAATATATAATCTTTCATTTTCTGCATGTAAAATCCTTCTACTAGTAAGGGATGCTGTGTTCAAGCATATTCCATAAGTACTCATGCTTTGAACATAACGTGAAAGTCGATGCCAATCTCCCCATCCATATATAGGACCACAAAATGACATAAGAGTGACTTCAGAGTTCGGAGGCACATACAAATCCTCTACAATAAAGAGACCACGATCAGCATTAGTAATAGTGGATGGAGAAATCATATAGCGATTACCCCAAAAGTTGAAAACCTCTCCATCTAAAGGAAGTGGTCCTCTATTCCATCCTCCATATCTTCTTCTATCATATGTTTGTACTAAAGAACGATCACGAGCTGGCAATGGATAATCTCCAACCGTTTCAGTCTCTGAAACCAAGAGGTAGAGGATTTCTAGAAACCTCTGCTTGTAATTGATGAACAGCAAGTCCATGACGTGTACGAGGTTTATTAACATTATGAGAAAAATTATCATCATCATCATCGAGCAAGTATTCCTGTATATCAACAGTAATTTGATTTTGTATATGGTTTTTAAATAAAATAATGATATTAATATATATAAAAAATACATACCCAAGCATTATCACGTTGACTAAGTGATGGTGCACGCTCAAAAGTACCATACTCTACCTCATGTTCAATACATTCCAATCGTGGTCTTCGATACGTGCCATAACAAGAGCTACACCAACATATAATATGTCCCTTTGAGGTATTTGAGTATTCCCTTTGCAGCAACCATGTGTGGTATTCTAGGTGAGGGCATGAACTGGCTAAGCACTCCAACAATATAGGATGTATATGGTCTTGTGTGAGTAGCACATATCAAGCTATCGACTAAGCTTTGGTATTCTTTAGGATCATCAATCTACTCACCTTCATGAAACCTTAGTTTATGGTTCAATTCCAAAGGTTTACCTACAAGGTTTGTGTTATCCATTCTGTATTTGTGAAGTAGATCTTGTATGTATCTTCTCTAAGTGAGATTCATTCCTTATCTATATAATCACTTGCATACCTAGGAAATATGTGAGTTCACCTAAGTCATTGATTTTGAACTCCTCCTGCATGTGTCTCTTGATCCTTTGAATGCCATTCAGATCATCACCTATCACAATAATGTCATCTACATATGCAAATAGATAGATAACCTCATTTTTATTCCTTTTGATGAGCAAAGAAGGATATGAGTTGCTAGGTTTGAATCTTTGATATTGAAGATGTGTAATCAACTTGTAATTCCAAGCTTTAGGAGCTTGCTTCAATCCATACAATGCTTTCTTAAGTCTCTAAACATAAGATGTATGATTAGGGCTTTCAAATCTTGAAGGTTGTGACATGTATATCTCTTCAATCCAACCATTTAGAAATGCATTTTCATCAATTTGGAGGAGTCTCTAATTTCTTGTAGAAGCTACACTTATCAATGTTTTGATTGTAGTCATCTTTGCAACTGGTGAGAATGTTTCCTCATTGTCTATACCGTGATTTTGTGAGCATCCTTTGGCAACTAATCCTACCTTGTACTTGCAAATTGCTCCATCTAAACTTCTTTTAAGTTTATATACCCATCTGCAACCAATTACCTTTTTATTGGGTGATGTTGGAACCAAGTTCCAATTGTCGATCTCCTTCAATGCATCTATTTCTTGTTTCATGGAATTTTCCCAATTAGAGTTTCTAGGTTGAAGGTTCCTATGAAATTGAATCCTTTGCCAAATAGATTGAATGCTTTGTAACAAATGTGGAATCATATCCATACCTTTGTGGTTGTTTCTTTTCCCTTGTTGAACTTCTAGGTGCATGCTTGGAGCATTCTCCACACTCTTGCATTTTTGCTTTGCCTCTTGACTTCCATAGCTTGTAATCCTTTTCCCTTTCATCTTGGTCATCATCAGTATCACTTCTTGGATCGTGGACCTATGTATCATGCTTGCTTCCTAATTTATGGAAATCAGAATCACTATCCTATGGTAGAGTTACCTTTTGTTTGTCTTCATCATACCAAGTTTTGTGTTCTTCAAACACAACATCCCTACTTGTAGTGAATTGTTTGTTTAAAGGATTGTAGAACCTGTAACCCATCTAAGTTGAATCATATCCAATAAACACTACCTTTCTTGCCCTTTCATCTAGCTTACCTCTTATTTTTTATGGTACATGGACATAAGCTAAACAACCAAAAACTTTGCAATGTCCAAGATTAGGTTTTCTTCCATACCATGCTTGATAAGGAGTCATACCTTTGAGTGATTTGGATGGTAGTCTATTAAAAAGTTACACACTAGTTGAAATAGCCTCGGCCCATAGATAATGTGGCAACTTCTTCTCTTCAAGCATTGTTCTGGCTTATCCTACCAATCTTTTGTTTCTTCTCTCTCTTATTCCATTCAATTGAGGCAACTATCTAGTAGCCACTTCCCTCTTGATACCTTTATCCCACAAGAACTCATCAAATTATTTGGAGAACTATTCTCCCCCTCCATCAAATCTAAGCTTCATGAGTGACCTATCTTTATTTCTCCTCTCTAGCACTTTAAATGGTATCTGAGAAATCTTCTTCGAGATAGGTGAAGGATTTCCTTCAATAATTGAGAATCTAGATAGGAACAACTATATTGCTTGGAAAATCAATATAATAGCTTATCTTCAAGGAAGAAGCCTGTTTTGATTAGTGAAGGGTGATGAATTCATGCCGATACAAAGATTCAAAGGAGGATCTACACGAGAGGAGAGTGAGAAGATCACATTACGGTCCGCCAGAAATGCTCAAGCTAGGTCTTATATCTTAAACTTAATATCTACTTTTTTGCTCCCACACATTAGGATTTGAAAAACAACACAAGAGACCTGGGAAGCACTTGAAAGATTCTTCTTTGCTGGCACCAAGGCTAGAAAGACTCACTTATGGAATGAGTTCAGCCGAATGAGGAAGACACCCAAGCAAACAATCAAAGAGTTTGTTACCAAGGTCAAGGAGGCTACAGATCAATTAGCTTCAATTGGAGAACTAATTGAAGATGAAACCATTATGAGGTGAATTTCAAATGACATTAGGAATCATAAAAAATGGTAATCAGTCACTACTCGCTATGACCTCATCATGGATATGAGGACACCTGACTTCAATAAAATTCTTGAATAACTCTTCAACCAAGAAGCTAACAACAATACAAAGTAAGGTAACAGTACTGCTCTTTATATAGATAAGGAGGACAAGAAGAACAAAGGTTAAAAGAAGGAGGATGATGACAAAGAAATCTACCAAGCCAATTATGTAGGCAAAAGAAAGTGGAAGGGAAAGAAGAAAGGGGAAAAGCAAGATAAGTAGAAGTGGAAGTGGATTTGTTGATACAAGAGGTAGAGGTGGACAAAATTGCAACAAAAATAGGAACAAAACCAGAAGAGGTTGCAACAACTACTCAAAGGATCAACCACATGAAGATTCTTTACTTTGATGAATCTGAGCCATAAAGAAGGTAAACAAGATGAGCATTTGTTCTACGTACATTTTGGTTGTCCAAACCATGTTGCAGGCGATATTGCTCCTATCTAACTTGAAGAAACCTGACCATAAGCATGAGGTACAAATAGGGGATGATACTAAGCACAATGTGGAAAAGATTGACAATGTCAAAGCATCAAATGGCATGACAAAGATTCTGACTAAGGTTCTCTATGTAGAAAGTATCACCTAAAACCCAATAATTATAAGCCAAATTGTAGAAAAAGGATTGTAGGTTAGGTTCACTTAACATTGATCTTATGTGGAAGATAGATGCCAAGGCTTCAATAAAAATAGCAAGAGGTGAGAAACATGGTACTATTCACATTTGAAGTGACAGAAACCATAAATATAGCTCTCTATAACTTTGGGTCTCAAACCCAAAGTGAGCTAGAGGTATGCCATGAGAGGCTTTCTCATGTAAATGAAAGAACACTTAAGGATATATGCAAGGATCAAAGTGTTCTAGGGATGCCAAACATCTCAAAGCAACATATGATTAATAGATGTGATGCTTGTCAAATTGGAAAATAAAAAAGACAACCTTTTCATAGTAAAGGGTACATTGGCAACAATCTCTTGGGCTTAGTACACACATATGTGTGGGGACTAATTCAAGAACCATCTTTAGTAGGCTCAAGTTATTATGTATCTTTTGTTGATGATCACAGTAGGTGGACAATTCTATACTTTATCAAAACAAAAGTGAAGCTTTTGATTGCTTCAAAAGATACTTAGCACATGTAGAGAACATCATAGGTAGGTCATTGAAGATCTTATGAAAAATCCATCATTTTGGTGTATCCAATGCAGCATTTGCCCTAATAGTGGATATTTTAGCTACAAGGCTGAAACTTTCCTTATAACCAATGCCATATGTATGTGCATATCCTTGTTCTAAAAATAATGCTTTATACATGCTTATGTTACCATTAGCATTATTCTTTACCTTGTAAACCCACTTGCAGCCTATGGGGTTTTCTTTATGTGGCAATCGAATTGGCTTCCATGTTTTATTTCCATAACGTGCAGCCATCTCCTCATCCATGGCTTTCTTCCAATCTCAATTTCCACTTTCATCTTCAAAATAAGAAGGTTCAACATCTTGTAGTACCTTGTTCATGTAAGAACAATGAAGAGCCATGTAGTTATCATATGTTAATTGTTGCATTAAATTCTACATCCTCCCATATCTTCTTGGTCTAGGATCACTTATTCTTGTTGTATCATGTACATATGCCTTTCTTGCTCCTAGATTCTTCATAGAGGTCAATCCAAGTTCCTTGTCAAGGCTCTTTTTTGAACCAGTTGATTCTCAATGAATGTCTTCAAAACCTGCATATGTTTTATTACCAACAAAAACCTTTTCTTTACCTTTCTTGGACGTAGTCAATGATTGAATTTGTTGGAGTGAAATTTTCATGCAATCTTCCACTCCACATGTTTAAGTTGGAACTATTGTTGGGTGATGTATTAGGTCCACTCAAAACTTGAGATTTTGCAATTGAGTTTTCATCATTTCCTTTGTCATTTGATTCAATATTAAGTCCTTCTTTGGCATCAACATAGAAGCTTGAAATTTACATTTAATCAAACACCACATGTCTACTTACCTTCATCTATCCTGAGTGGGTTGTAACATTTATATCCCTTTTTCTCAAGGGAATACCCAATGAAGGTGCAGTTCTTTTCTTTTGGATCAAGTTTTACAATCCAATCATGTGGAGCATGTACATATGCAATATAGTGAAATACTTTCATATGCAATAAGTTTGGCTTTTTACATATAAACTTCTCTTCAAGTGTAACGATGTACAATAGCATTCAAAGTAGTGTGCAAATCTTCTTCCCAATAAAAATGAGGCATATTTTTCGCAACCATCAAGGCTCTTGCTATTTCTACAATATGTCTATTTTTGCATTCAACAATGCCATTTTGTTGTGGTGTGTCCATCCATGAAAACTGCCTTCGAACTCCATGAATTTTTATAAAACTGCTCAATTCATTTGATATGTATTCACCTCCTCCATTAGATCTTAATGTTTGAATATATTTCCTTGTCTGTTTTTCCACCATAGCCTTGAAAGTTTGAAAGTGATTAAAAACCTCACTCTTGCCCTTCATGAATTATACCCATGCTTGTCATGTATGTTCATCAATGAAAGTGGCATAAAACCTGCAAGCTCCCATAGATGTGTTCTTTGCAAGACCCCAAACATCTCTATGTACTATCTCTAGCACATTGTCACTAACATGCTTGTCATGCAAAAATGATGCCCTTGACTATTTACCAAAATGACATTCTTTACATACATTTTGCATCTTTGCAACCTTGACATTTGTTATTTTGGTTGCACCAATTTGCATATATCCACTTGATTTTATAAGTATACATTGTGCAAGTTTGAAATCTTATGAGATGCTAAAAAATGTCATGGGAGTAGCAATTCCTAACCTAAATCATGTTCTAATTGAAGATCCAAAAAAAACTCAAGAATAACAATTTAGAAAAACTTAGAGCTTGTTCAAACATGGAAAAGGCATAATGTAGAAGTGCAAATTTTTCCTAATGTAAGTGATTTTGTGTTTACTTTCCTTTCAACATATCATTAAAGCACACAAATATTGGAGCATATTTCCAAACAAATATAAGACCAAGAATCACATCATAGTTCAAAATGTAAAGAATTGATTAGAAAAATAAAACAATCCTTCAGATTTAGAAGTTTGAGGATTTTATCAAGTGGGTCGGGAATTTGGGAAGATCGATTGATTTGTGACATTTTTTTAACACCAAACGAAATGGCTTAAAGGTGTATTCGGATTCTTCTAGAGAAATATGATGGATTTAGTGATAGTTCTCAACATTTGAGTTAGACCATCCCCTATCACTTTTAAAGAATCTTATGCAATATCATAAGGAGAGAGAATGCATATAAAGAATTTCATATTTTCAAATAATGCTACATTCTTAGCCAATACAAAGGAAAAAGGCTCCAAACAAAAATCCAAGGAATAAAAGGCTTACTAGAGGATAGTTTTATTGTGAGAAGAATTCATGTGATCAAACATCAAAGAAAGAATCAAGCTAATATGAGGAATGGTATTGTTAGATCCACATGGTATTGTTGAATCCACAAGACAAAAACTATTGGTAGGATTTGGAATCAAGAATTCAAGCATCTCACATTTTTTATACTTAAATAAATGCAAAGAAAAGCAAGGGTAGCACATTTTCTTAAATTTTCAGAAATATAAATACCATCTAAGCCTTGGATGATGGGAAAGCACCAAAAAAAGTGGTCAACAAGATGACAATGATCAGTGCCAAGATCCTCTAGATCTCGTACATACAAATCTCTATTGTGAAATTTATACCACTTCATTAGAATAATATTTCTAATTCTTTTTGTTATTATGTCATTATAGTAGAAATATATAGATGTATTTTATTGATGATAAAATAAGTTTTGTACTAATTGAGGAGGATAATTCTAAATAATAGAATTCAAAAACTATTGCAAGGATCATGGCATCAAAGAAAGATCATTACTATTCACATACCTCAAAACAATGGTGTTGTTCAGAGATAAAATCAAATAATTATTTCAAACAACACATATTATACTAAAGGCTAAAGACATGTACACTCCATTTTGTGAAGAATCAATCAACTCAATACTACATTTATTGAATCAATTCTAAAAAAAGAATTACAAGACTTTAGACTTCAAGAATCATGATCTCTTAAAAGGTTTGAATCAGTTATGCATTTCAAATTTTTTGTTTTTTTCTATTATGCACATGTATCCAATTCAATGCAAGCTAACTTAGAATCCAAAATTATAAAATTCATATTCCTAGGGTATAGTGAAGAGTCTAAGGCTTAAAGACATTGGGATCCAAAGGAAAAGAAGATCATTATCAATCAAGAGATGGTTTCTAATAAACAACCACACCTAATGGAGAAAACGGGTAAATCCATTGTCTCATGTAATTCCTTCTCAAAGATAGGTGAAGTTTGAGGAGGAAGAGATAGATAATGAAATTCCTCCGGAAAAAATCCAAACCTATTGTTTCCAAAAAATTTAAGCCACCATCAATAACATTTTGATTATCACATGCCTTAGGTAAATGGTCCAAAGTCATCTTCAAATAATCTGGATAGATCGAGGACTGAGGAAGAATGAAGCACCTCATACCACATTGTTGATATGGATCTTGTGGAAAGAATCATGGGATCAATAACATATCCTACAAGTATAGACAAAGCACTAAAGGAAAAAAGGTTCAAAGATTAAAAATAAGAGCTTGATGTAATTGTTTGTAAAGACATATATACATCCTTGTCTTTCTTCATATCTGCCATCTTTAAACTCAGCCACTCGCATCAAGTTTAATGGAATTTCTAAGTTTCTCAACCTGATGAGTTCCTTATGCAGTCCATCCTTCTTCTCCATTTTTATTTTCCATGTTTATTTGTGACAAGTATGTGTTTTGATCCTCCTTACTTATATTTTGTGGTGCCCAAGACTCAATCCTTGACTAAGTTTGATAATAAGCCCTCATCTAAATCTCATCAATTTCTATGTGTTTTCCCAAAAAAACCCTAAATTCCAATGGAGAGCTAGGGTTAGAATTTTCTTTACCTAAGCTCGGGTATTTCTTTCCCAAATTAGTCCCTTCATGTGATCAAGATTTTTGATTTTGTGTGTATGTCAAATTTTTTGAGTTTTCAATTCAACTAGAAAAATTACAATTTTGAGCTCAAAAACACATTTTTTTTTCACAAATAATCATGATTCTCAATGTTTTGTTTATTTTTTGGATGTTTTAATCTTTTTTATTTTAGATTTTATATTATTTTGATTATTCAATTATTTTGAAAATCCTTGGAGATTGTGTTTTTGGAAAATTTTGAAAAAATCACAATCATGTGCGAAAAAACGTTTTTTTTTTTCTTAGAATCGTTATTTTGAGAAATCGTGATTTTGAGAGATCATGATTCTCATACTCCATTCTTACAGAATCACAGTTTTTTGTTTTTGTGTTTTTCTTTGTGAGGAAAAAATCATGATTTTGAAGTGTTCAAAATTGTATTTTTCACGTTTTTTAGTTAAATTTTGATGTAATTTATTTTAATGATTTTTACACATGCATGAGAAGTGACTTATGATTATTTTAGCATGCAATCAAGAAAATCCATCAAAAATATATTTTTTTCTCATTGAAACATGAAAATAATATAATCACCATTCTGGTGCTACTCAATATTCATTAGTTTTTTGCAAAAAAAATTCAAAACAATCATAATGATGTGTAGAAAAATATACCTTGAAGTTGCTTGCACCAAAAATCTTGAAAATCCTTGGTTTTTCTCTTACTCTCAAAATCACGGTTTTTAGTGCTCTTTCTTACTCACTCTCTCACTCAGTGAACAACAATTTTTTCAAGTCCTACTTTTATAGTCTCCCCTCACAATCATGATTTACACCCTTTTTTATGGAATAGAAAATTTTATCTTCGATTAAGATTTGTTGTGCTCTCCTTCCTCCTTTGCACAAAAAAATTTTACAGTTTGCTCAATTTTTTGATGGCCCTTACCTTCCTTAGAGATTCACAATTATATGTAGAGAATTGTGTTTTTGCATTCACCCTTGTTTTTGTTTTTGTTTTTCGATTCTTTTGATATGGTATCTTGTCTTGAGATCCAAAGATACTCCTTCTTCCCTGTTTGCCTACAAATCAAAAGAGACTATGATTTTTCAAAATGAAATGACTATTCCAAATCAGTAGAACATCTTTTCAAATTCTTATTGATAATTTCATGATGTTGAAAAAAGTTCATAGAAAATTTAACCACTTTGTTTTTTCTTCTTTTTTGTTTTTTTTCCCAAATAGTACACAATTTGTCTAGGATTTTCTAAAAAATAAGCCCAAAAAGCTTGTAAAGAAAGATTGTGATCTCATATATGAAATTAGAGAACAACATGCAACTCCTTACACTAATTTCTCAACAAGATGAATGGAAAAAACCTCTCTCTAAGATTAAAAACACTCACCTTTTCATCTTTGCCACACTTGATGATTCAAATTAACTTTGAACAAGTATTTGTTACCATTAACTTGGAAGATCCAGCAAGGCCTAAAGCTTTGCTTCAAGGTTCCCTGACAATGGCATCAAAATATGTTTGATATACTTTGGAGTTATGATCTCCTTACAAATGAGTCATAATTGACTTTTATAGTTTTTTAAGAGTCCCCTTTCATACTCAAAATAATTCCTCTAAACCTCTACTAAAAAATTCTACTAACTTGAGAGATTTATAAATTCTAAAAAAATATATAGTTTACATCTCATTATGAGGAAGACCTTGCTCATTTTTACAAGAATTGGAGTATTCTAAACTACGATATTATAGGGTTTTCCATTTTGCTTTTACAAAAAGTTGCTTTCCAATAGACACCACATAGAGAATGGTTCTCTATTTATGTAGTAAAGTCTCTTGGTACTATGAGCCTTGGTGACTCGTACCAGTGTGATGTTGTCAGGATTGGAGATGTGGTAGTGTAGTTCATTGATGGTTCAAAATTTATTATGCATAATGTATTCCATGTACCTCAGTTATCACATAATTTAATGTTAGTTGGTCAACTTGATGACCTTGGTTATAAGGTGTTCTTTATGCTGAATCCTTTCGCATATCAAAGGGCAATATGGTTATTGCAAAAGGAAGAAAAGTTGGCTCACTTTATCCTTTATTTCTATCACAGAAAGAAAACTTGTTAACTATTACTGAATAGCCATGGCTTGCATCTGGCATGGCCATTTGGGCCATATATCTCATAGTGGAATTGAAAATCTTTCTCGTTTTGGATACTTACATGTGTTATCTTTCTCTGTTTTCCATTTTATGAGCATTGTCAATATGGAAAGCAAACTAGGAATGTGCATAAGATGCACATTGTTGAGTTCATCAATGTCATATTCGTCCAAGTCAACATGGTCAAATTCAACACAATCAAATTCAAAGTGGTCAAAGTCAACATGGTCAAGGTCCAAAGTCAAGATGGTCAAGTCAAAGCATTCAAACTTCAATTGTCAAAGTGCATAGGTAGTGCACAATCAATTGTTCACAAAGGTTGTGTTTTGAAGAAAGTGGATGCAGGTGCAAATTGTCTTTCTGTAATTTCTCTAAGGTTCAAAAGTGTTTTTGAAGTGTTTGGAAGGTTCAGGTGAATCCTCCCTTAGGTACACATTTGAAGAATTGAAGGAAAAAATGTGAATTCATGTGAAGAGGAAGCATACGGAAAGGTGAAAGTAAGGCCCCCCATTTAAAATTTTGTTTTTTAGTCTAAAGTCGCCACAAGACAAAATAGGGATTCGTTGGCTGTGCACATTTGGAGACAATCTTGGGACATGAAAGTGAGATGCAAGATACTCTAGCAGTTAGGAGCATACGTGAACCGCCACTCAACTCAAGGTAAGGCATTATTCTTGGTTAGACTAAGCAAGGTGAACATAGTCTACACTAGGAGAGAGAAGAGAAAGAGACGTACAGTGAGTGTGCGATGCAGAGAAGGAAGTGAAAGGTGTTCAAGAAGAGTGACTTGGAAGTGTGCAGAGAAGTACTAAGCCATGCAACCAAAGGTCACAAGGTCCCATTAAAACTATGTGCATGTCGACAGAAGGTGTCTATCCTTCCCCCTATTGGAAGCTTGAGTGCAAGGTGTGCACAAGTGCAAGCTCTTGGAGAAGGTGGAGGTCTGGTGCAGAGAAGCTTGGAAACAACAAGAACCTTAGGTATTTTGTAACTTTGTTGATTGTGCACTCTTTAGGATTTTTCACAGAGAGCATTTGGATTGTACTGTACATCATCATTGTACTTTTCTCCTTATAATCAATCTAGAGAAGCTTCTGGTGTCTGTATATTTCTTCTTTTCTTTCTCCCTTCTCCTACAAACACTCAAGTCCCTTTCTGCACAAGAATCCCCCAACAAAATTTGGCACACCCGTAGGGACACCGACAATACTGAGAGGAGGTAATCTTTCTTCCATTGGAATTCTCTTAAACTAAGAGGAGAGGAGTATGAACGGCTCATGACCTCAACTCAAACTCAAAGCTTGAGGGTGCCTTGCAAAGCAAAAAGAAGGAAGGTTATTCGAAGATCAACTAGTCCATTGTCATTGACATCATCAGTAAAGAATATGGAAGCCCAGGTAGATTTGGAAACTTTACTTTCTAGATTGAATACCAAATTTCCATCCTTTAGAGGGCTAGCACAAGAAGACCCAGATGAGATCATTAGGAGATTCTTAGCCTTATGTAAAAAAAGGGGTCTGATGGGAAAAGAAGACACATTTTTTATTCTTTTCCCTGCAACATTAGAAGAACTAGCAAACAAATGGTTTAGTCAGTTCACCGACAACCGTTTCACCACATGGGACTTGATGAAGGAAGCATTGATAACACATTTCTAACAAGGGAACACAATTGAAAACATTATTGAAGAATTAGAAAATTTAAGACTAGGTCCTGGGGAGACCTTCCCAAAATTTGTTACCAGAGCCAAGGCATTAATGGCCAAACCCCCATGATTTTTTATCAAGAAGTAACTGGCTAAACCACTTCCCATATCAACACAATGTAAAATAAAGGAGTTAGTTTTACCGACAACAACAATAGAAGAATTTATCAATACAGCTACAGGATTGGAACAAATTAGATAGCAGTATGGAGCAAGCTCTTCCAATTTATCATATCCTGCAGAACTTGAAGACCCAATAATTCAGCTAAGGAAAGAGCTTGAGAGCATAAAAAGGAATAAGCCCCACAAAGAGGAAGGAGAGTGAAGTAACTGAGTTGAGGTGAGAAATTGAAGCATTGAAGCTACAAAACGAAGAGGAAGTACAAGCAGAAGAGCTGGCTCGACTTCTACAGGAGTTGTAGGAACTCAAGCAAGGCATCAAAAGTGGATTATGGTGCACCATGTGCAACAAGCAGGGTCATGTGGTAAGTGAGTGTCCACTTTTAAGTGTAACTTGTCAACTATGCAGGAAAGCTGGTCATGAGGCCCATGAATATTAGTCAAGAGGAATGCTTGAAACAACATATTGAACACAAGGAGGAGCCCTACCACCAACCAATGTAATGGAAGCAGCACCCAATCAAGGTAATAATTACAAAGCTAGACATAGGGATAACTTTGGAAATGGGCCAAGGAGGCCAATTATTTGTTTTAGATGTGGAGAATGTGGGCATTACCAAAGTAGGTGCACTCTACCAAAAAATGCCCCTCCTTACAGGAATTTCCCTAAGGCCAGGGACCATTATACTAATTGTTGTCCCAAGAACCAAGCATCTTCATGTGGGCCACACATTCAAATGATTTCTGTGTGCAAGGAAGAAGTTCTAGAACAAGTAAATGTGCCATCACCATCTACTAGAGCGGTGCAATTAGAAGAAATTGAATCTTTTACAGTGCAGACAAGAAGCAAAGGGAAGGCTCAATTAGAAATAGGCCAAGAGTTAAGGATTAATGGATTGAATAAAGACAAAGAGACATCTGAAGACAAATCCAACGCATGTTCAGATATAAGGCAAAAAGAAGATCTCATAGGGACTAGTAATGCCATGGGACATGCATTCAACAGGGCTCATGAGGAGTTTGATAAGTCAAATAGAGCCCATGCTCTCAAGGAATTGGAAGCTTCAAGTCTACTCAAGTCCATGAAAAAGGAGGTTAGTATTTTTAACTTAATAAAGATGGATGGAAAATTCAAGTCAGAACTCTTGCAGATATTGATGAGGCTTCCACAACAGGTTTAGTGGCAAAGACTATTGTTATGCATAAAGATAAAGTGGCAGGGGAAGCCCCCCTCATAGATTATAAGAGCCCTCGGCTAACAGTCACTATTAGAAGACATGAGTTTCAAGGAGTTAGTGTAGATGGCGGTTCTAGCATTAACTTGATGCCTGAACATACCATGAAAAAGATTGGACTACAAACTTCAAGACTTGCCAACTTCACTGTAACATTGGCAAACCAAAGCATAGTAAGACCTATGGGAGTGGTCCCTAGAGTCCTAGTCGAGATACAAGGTACCATCTTTAATTTGGATTTTGTTGTCTTAAGGTTGCCACAGGTAGAAGGAATTTTCCCTTGTTGATTGGGAGACCTTGGTTAAGGCATGGCAATGTGCTACATGACTGGGATAAGGACACAATGTGGGTAAAGCAAGAGGGAAAAGAGTTGCAACAAATATTTTTAGAAGAAGGACCAGACAATCAAAGACATACAAGCATGATGCAAACAATCAGTATTTGTATGGAAGAAGAATTGTTGGACAACCCAGAAGCATATCTATATGAAGAAGCACATTTATATGAAGAACAAAACATGTTGGCTCCAACATGTAGAAAACCCATCTTACTACTATGGAATTTTTCCAAACTCAAGTAGAGAGGAAGTCTATGAAGAAAAAGAGGACATCATTCACGTTACTGATTCAAGTGAAACAGTCTCAGTCAAAGGCCATAGAAGAGAGAAGAAAAGAAAAGCCCTTAAGTGCAACGGTGGTGAAGCTACTTCAAATCCTACATCAATGGCCACTTTGTTATGGATACTGGTATGGATATCATCTGTTATGTCAATTTTTATGGCCGTAAGTGCAGGGCTTACAAGGATGTGGAAGGAGTACCTGCAAATCTTCAAAAACTGAGGATTCCATTTGCTAAAGAAGCTAGAATAGTAAAAATGAAATTTTGCAGATTAAGGCGCATAGCAGGTGAAGCAAAGATACAAAAGATACAATATGGAGGAGATAGTATTCTAATGAAGGATTTAGGATGGCCCTATCAGATGGTCAGTATGCCCAAACAGAAGACAAACCAAATGAAGTGCAGTACGACTAGAGATTATGGAGGGCAAAGAGTTTCAATTAGTCATCATATCATGGCTCAAGGCCTACCATCAACACAACTGAAGATTTCTAGATCACCTGGAACTTGCTGTCCAAGTTGTACATAGCCTTTTCATATCATTTTTTGCTTAACTTTTAGTAGTTTTTATCCATTTTCGTGCTTGTTCCTTGAGTTTCTATGCAACTTAGAAGACATTTCATATCCCTTTGCATAAACAAAATTTTAGGAAATTTTTGGGAATTTTTAAAGCATTTTTATAATTTTTTATCTTTTTCCAATGTCATTTTTCTTAATAAAATGGAGGAAATGAGGAAGATCTTTGTAGTTTTGAGGTGGATAAGTGACCTACATATGTAGGGAATATTTTTGGGATTTTTTTCTGATTTTTTTTAATGTTTTTGGATTTTTTTGCATTTTTATCTATTTTTGGTATTAAAAAAAAAAGCCCCTTGTCGGTTGGTTTCCTTTTTTTTTCTCTCTCTATTAACCCCCCCCCCCAAGTGGACCCCCCTCCCCACCCAAGTGGACCCCCCTCCCCCCCCAGTGGACCCCGCTCCCCCCAAGTGGACCCCCCCCCCAAGTGGACCCCCCTTCCCCCCCCAAGTGGACCCCTTACCCCCTCCCCCAAGTGGACCCCTTACCCCCTCCCCCCCCCAAGTGGACCACCCTCCCCTCCCAACTCGACCCCCTCTAAATTGTGCCTCAGATGGCCATTTTTTTCAAACTTGGGGTCATTTTCATGTCTTTTGTCACCTCTGGACTCATTTTTTGACTCACTTTTTCTTAATTCCCAACTCAGCTATGATTTTTGGTCAAAACCAACATGTTTTGAGTACATTTATCATGTGTTTTTCATTGTGCACATGATCCACATGGTCTATTCTCACCTTATTTTACCATATGTTTCACATTTTCCCATATGCACCCTCTGTAGTTTTACTATTTTATCATTTTGGCCCTCTCTAGAGCCCATAATCCTACTTCGTCACCATCCCTTTATCCTTCTACCCAACCCCATCCTTACCTCTCCATGCTCTATCCATATAAGCCCCCTCAACCCTCCCTTCCCTCTCCTTCCTACCCTCCATTCTCCATCATCTTCTCTTCAATGCAAAATTTCCACTTTTGGTTCTTCTTTGGTGTTTATTCTTTACTTCTCCTGGTGGACTTGTTGGCTGCTCAGGTGTCCTTTTGAAAATTTTGCAGCATAGGAATCATGGTGATAATTTTGCTCAGAGTTTTGGTTGTAGCTCTCTGGGACAGAGAGCCCATTAGGTGCTGGGCAACTATTGACTCCATCAATGTCATATTGATCAAGTCAACATGGTCAAAGCCACCACAATCAAAGTCAAAGCAATAAAATTCAACGTGGTCAAGGTCGAAGTCAAGATGGTCAGGTCAAAGCATTCAAAGTTCAGTTGTCAAAGTGCACAGATAGTCAATTGTTCACAAAGGTTATGTTTTGAAGAAAGTGGATGCAGGTGCATCTTTTCTTTCTATAATTTCTCTAAGGTTCAAAAGTGTTTTTGAAGTGTTTGGAAGGTTCAGATGAACCCTCCCATAGGTACATATTTGAAGAATTGAAGGGCAAAATGTGAAGTCATGTGAAGAGGAAGCATACACAAAGGTGAAAGTAAAGCCCCCCATTTAAAATTTTGTTTTTTAGTCTAAAGTCATTACAGGACAAAATAGGGATTTGTTGGATGTGCACATTTGGAGACAATCTTGGGACATCAAAGTGAGCACCAAGATACTCTAGCAATTAAGAGCATATGTGAACTGACACTCAACTCAAGGCAAGGCATTATTCTTGGTTAGAGTAAGCAAGGTGAACATAGCCTACACTAGGAGAGAGAAGAGCAAGAGACATACAGTGAGCGTGCGGTGCAGAGAAGGAAGTGCAAGGTGTGCAAGAAGAGTGACTTAAAAGTGTGCAAAGAAGTATTGAGGCATGCAACCAAAGGTCACAAAGGCCCCATTGAAGTTGTGTGGGCGTCGACAGAAGGTGTCCATCCCTCCCCCTATTGGAAGCTTGAGTGCAAGGTGTGCACAAGTGCAAGCTCTTGGAGAAGGTGGAGGTCTGGTGCACAGAAGCTCGACGACAACAAGAACCTTGGGTATTTTGTAACTTTGTTTGTGCACTCTTTGGGATTTCGCACAGAGAGAATTTGGATTGTACTGTACATCATCATTGTACTTTTCTCCTTATAATCCATCTACAGAAGCTTCCGGTGTCTGTATCTTTCTTCTTATCTTTCTCCCTTCTCTTGCAAACACTCAAGTCCCTTTTTGCACAAGAATCCCCCAACACACATTAACTCTTCAATTAAGCCTTTAGATCTCGTTCATACATATGTGTGTGGTTTTATGCCCACAAGGTGCTTAGGTGGTTCTCTTTACTTTGTCACTTTCATAGATGATGCTACTAGAAAAGTCTGGGTATATCCTATCTAATTGAAGGATGAGGTATTCTGTACTTTCAGAAACTGGCTTGCTTAAGTTGAGATTGAAAAAGGAATTGAGGTTAAGGCTTTACATTAAGATGATGGGGGTGAGTATACCTCACATGACTTGAACCTTTTTTTATGAGTCTAGAGGTATTCATAGAGAGTTTAAAGCTCCTTATACACCAATACAAAATGGTGTAGCTGAAAGGATGAATTGAACTATTCAAGATAGAGTAGTTTCTATGCTGCATCATGCAAACCTTTCAGAAGGATTTTGTCCAAAAGCAGTATTGACTACAATTCATGTGATTAACCTTTCACCTCGTATTGCCAAAGGTCTGAAAGTGGCACAAGAGTTATGGACAGGGAAGCCATCATATTATGATCACCTTTGAGTTTTTGGGTGTGAAGCATCAAAGAAATGCATTTTTCATGGATATGGTTGAGAAGGCCAATTTGGATATCGCTTATGGGATCTTGAAACATAGTCAATGATTAGAAGTAGTGATGTCATTTCCAATAACTCCAAGATGCATAAACAACCCATTAAGGAGGTTGAAGTGAGAAGAGTGGTGTTTGAGGATACCAGTCCTCCAATTAGCATGCATAAAAATGTTGCATATAGGGATGTTCAAGAGAATGTCCGATCGGATCAGTCTGCAAATAGTCCTAGTCAACAATCGTTGAGATGCTCTACATGTGTCTCGCATCCACTTAATAGATATGTTCCAAGTTTGGATTTTGTTACGCTAACAAATGCTGGTGACCCATCTTGCTACGAAGAGGCTATGCAGATAGAGGATCATGTCAAGTGGGAGCGTGCCATGAAGAGTGAGTTGGATTCTATTCACAAGAATGGTACTTGGGATTTAGTACCTTTGCCAAAGGGCAAGAAAGCTTTACCATGTAAATGGGTATATAAGCTGAAATTCACATAAGATAGTGCTTCTCCAAAGTATAAAGCATGACTTTTTTGCAAAGGGTTTTAAGTAACAACATGGTGTTGATTTCGAGGAAATCTCCTCTCTAGTGGTCAAGATGACTACGTTAGAGGACTTATAACTAATCCAAATGGATGTGAAAATTGCTTTCTTGCATGGAGATCTTACAGAGGAGATCTATATGGAAAAATTAGAGGGTTATGTAGTTCCTATCAAAGAAAGTCTAGTTTGTAAGCTGAAGAAGAGCTTATATGGACTTAAACAGTCCCCTATCTAATGGTGCCAAAAGTTTTGATGCTTTTATGAAGTCTCAAGGCTATTCTCAAAGCAATGAGGATACTTTTCTCTACACAAAGAGATGCTCTGATGGAAGCTTGATATGCTTGATACGTTATGTCGATGATATGTTGATTGTTGGGAAGTCCTCTTATGACTTGTCAATTCTAAAAAAGAGCTGAGTGAGACATTTGATATGAAGGATCTGTGGGATGCCAAACATATTATTGGCATGCACATTACTCATGATAGGAGTAAAAGATGCATATTCTTGTCTCCAAGTGAGTACATATCCAAAGTACTTCTTGTTCAATATTCAGGGTGGAAAGGCATTGAGTACACCTTTACCTACATATGTGAAATTGAACAAGGATGATTGCCCCAAATAAGATGAGGAAAAGGAATTCATGACCAAAATTCCTTATCAGTTTGTTGTTGGTAGTCTCATGTATGCTATGGTAGCTACGAGACCAAACATTGCATTTGCAGTGGGAGTTGTGAGTAGATATATGTCTAATTCTGGCAAGAAGCATTAGAAAGAGGTCAAGATGATTTTGAGATATCTGAGTGGCACTAAGGACAAGTGTCTATGCTTGGGCAGAGGGAAGGCATCCAGTATTAGTTACACAAATTCTAATTATGATGGTTGTGTAGACAATTGTAAGTCTACATTAGGGTACATTTTTCATTTTGCTAAAGGTTCTATGTCTTAGAGATTTCATCTTCAAGAATGTACAGCTGTTTCCACTACAAAAGCATAGTATGTTGCAGCAAGTGAGGCATGTAAGGAGGCATTGTGGGTTTCTCCTCTTGCTTGTGGTATGGGTCTACCTCAGCTTGTACCTCGTTTGCTCAATGATAATCAGAGTGCCATTGCTTTGGCTAAGCATTCGGTCTATCATGCAAAGAACAAGCACATTGAGATGAGGTATCACTTCATTAGAGACTGCTTAGCCACTGAGCGCATTATTCTTGAAAAGGTTTATACTCAAGTTAATGCTATAGATGCTTTGACTAAAGCTCTACCACAAGATAGCTTTCAACACTGTGTGTCACTTGATGGGTCTTGATTCATGATCTTACACAATTACTTGTATACTGTGTAACATGTCCATCAGGTGGGAGGTATAGTTTGTATACTTACACTCATGTATTCTTTGTTATTCTTCATTTTTCTCCCATAGTCACTTTGGCCATATTGGCCTTCAGTGGGAGATTGTTATCGTTAGTGTCCATATGAAAGGCCAAATGGCCGTCATACACTTTTGCATATGTTCTTTAATAAAACATATAGTGGCCTAGTCAACCACATACTAAAAAGTTCAACCACATTTGTAAACTTGTGTTCGTGCTATCTGTGTATTGTGTTGTTCTACCTATTTTGCAGGCCTATGCAGAGTACTATGTGCGGCAATCGGAGCTCGATTTTCCATTGTGAGGGTATCGTCATGAAGCCCTTGAGAAGGAGAGTCCACTGTGGTTCATCGCCATCGAAATACTTCAATCGACCTACTCTTCCATTTAAGTTTGAAATTGAAATGAACAAATGTGCTCACCCTAGAGACCCCCTTCATCCCATATTTTACAAGGGTTTAACTTTATATCACACTCTAGAGTTTGAACCTTGGATATCATACTCCAAGGCCAAAGTGTATTTATCACTACATCAATTTTTTTTTATGATTTTTTTTTTGAAAATTCGATCATCAACCTAGAAGATCGAAATGAAGAACACACCCTTCTATTCACCATTCTTATAGCTATACTTAAAAGATTGAAATAAACAAGACACACTCTGATAATTCTCCTTATATATCACTTTTCAAGGTTATACATAATTCGAGTTTGAATCCTGAACCTCACGAACTCACAACCAAGGGGTTCATTGTTCTTTATAAAAAGGAAGTTCAGCTGAAGCCTACTATCCCTTGCTTGATAATGGAACCTGTCATGCCCACAAAGTGGGTATAATACCTATGGAACCTCCCATACCCACAAAGGAGGGGTTAAGAGTTATAAGGCTATTCGAAAACAACCACAACGGTGACTCCCCTAAGGCAATAGGGAAACTAGTTTGAAAATCTAGCGGCGCTAACAAGAATTGAACCTCACGGTCTGATTTCACTCCAAAAAACGAGAATTCCATCCAACTAAACCAATGCTCATGAACAAAGCTCATTGTGTTTTTTTTAATTAAAAAAAAATTTGATCAAAATTTAATATCCCATGTTTGAATTAATAAAAGAACAATTGCAAAGTGAATGGGCTTAGTTCCCTTGGGATCCCTTATATCCCACAAAACAAGAGTAGAATACCCCGAGAGTAGAGAATGGGCTGAGTGCCCTTGAGATACCTTGTATCCTACAAAGGAGGGTATAATGGCTGCCGTCAAAGATAAAAAGCTATGACGGTCCAAAATCAATAGGAGGCCCGAAATTCAGCATGGAGGACCGACACGAATCTTTATGATTTGAATAATTTAAGAACAAAGACATTCCAGCGCTGCTTCTTTACGCGGGTTTTGTGATGTCACGCGGGTGTTCTTGAGACCGTCTTCTTCTGCATGGAGAATTTTACTGTTTAACGTTAGACGTTTGTTTATATTGACAGGGTATCTAATTGCCATTGTTTCTGTCCGTTTCGCATTAAATCACTGTTTAACTGCGATGGGGCTTTCTGATAAGGAGCAGTCGGTTGCGTATCCAGTTGTTTATCCATCAGTCGAGAGTGGAGGAGAGCAGGCTTACAATACAGTGAGATGGGGTACGTACACAATGGGAAACCCATCTAAACCGGAAGATCATCCACAGAATAAACAGGCCGCTACATGGGAACCACTGCCGTCCAATGTTGTGGACCAAGGCGATCACATGCATTTTTATGGACAGCAGCCTAGTTCCAGCTCAACCGGGTATACTTATCCTCCAGCAACTGGAACGGCGAATCCCTACGTCATCACTTCGCCTGCATCAGGTTCTACAGGGAAAAGTAAGCATTACTTCTTGTCTGGTGAATTCCATTGCTTCTGCCAGATAAAATTATCTTCATTTGATAGGAAAAACAAGATCATCGAGTGCCAGAAGTCTGTATCCGCCATATTATTCAAATGAATGTAATATTTCTACTTAATTATTTATATATCAGTTTGCTTCATGTATGGAACCGAATGCAACCCCATTCTTTTATTGGTACTGGATTAATGCTACGTGTCTCTTATATTCATATGTCGTTCACATGTTGTTGTGCCTTTGGTTAGAAATACCGTAGAAAATAACAAGATTAGTCATTGCAAGGTGGGAGAAGTGCACTTCGTTGTCTGAATGTTTTAAGGGTCTTTCATCACTTCTGATCACCTAAAGTTTGAGCACATGAGATTTGGTCACTTAAATTTCACTACTTATTTCATACATTTATCCTCAGAGGCTCGTAGCAACCTCTCCTTATTGTAAATTTGAAGTAAGTCTCCAGTTAAACTTGATTAAAATGATTCTACGAAACTCATGATTTCTAGCATCAGGCAAACTGTTTTACTGGTGTGTTTTGGGAAAGACTTAACACGAAGCACTATGAAAGAAGATGACTGATCGTATGATTCTATTGAACTGGAAGGATTCTTTGAGATCCATTTATGGCTGCATGGATGCCAGCAATGAAAGCTTTGGGATTGGCTTCATTCATCTCGTTTTTCAGGTTTGTGGATTGCAGGGACAAGGAATGCACCATTCATGCCTAGGGCCCAATGTCATGTCCAATCAAGGGTGGTAGTGGAAGAGGAAAAACTTTTTCTGTAATTTAATTTAAAAAGTACGGTCCATCAGTGCGAGATCGACTCTCATCCAACCCTCATAAAGACATAATACAACTCTCATAAAGACATAATAAAAGAAGAAGAAGATCAATTGAAGCTGTAACTGGCCATCTTACGTTTCTCTTTATTGATTGGTGTAAATGTTACCGTGAACATTATTTCATCAAGCAGAAACCCTCTCACAAAGCCTAAAAAACTTATGAATTTAGGGCAGCATCTTGAATTTCTTTGAAGAACCCTTGAGAAACGCAAACTTTTGGTTATGATTGTACTGCAGAAAATATGGCGTTGTCAAAATGAGTGAATTTGGAAAGTGAAAATCTGTATACAGATTAGATTGCCTCTTGATCTTGCTCTCTTTCCACTCTTTTCTCTCCTTTCATGATTTGCATATCTATTGATATGTGTGTGTCTTGATTTAAACATGGACCTATGCCGTATTAACTAGGTTCATTTCATTCCCTTTCATTTTTTCAACCCCACGACATTGCCTATCATCAAAGGTATATATCTTAATGGTGAAGAATTTCATTCATATCTTGATTAGGGTATACTGTTTGCAGGTCCGATGGATATTATACAGGAGTATTTTAACAAGTGGAGGCAAAAGTTTGAAGAAATTGCAAAGAAAGCAGAGATAGCCACAGGAAATGTTTGGCAGCACTGTAAAGCCCCTTCTCTCTCTCTCTCTCTCTCTCTCTCTCTCCTCCCCCCCCCCCCCCCCTCCCCCCCCTTCCCCCCCCTCTCTCCCCCCTTTCTCTCTCTCTCTCTCTCGCCTCCTTTCTCTTCTACTTTCTTCCTTTTTCTCCCTCATTTATGGTCTTTTGCAATGACTTTTGCTTCTGAATGATGCTGTGCCCTGTAGTGAAAACTGGCCCAAACATGGCAGACACAGCTTGGGGGAGACTGAGCCAAGGCACAAGGTTGCTTTCGGAGGGAGGTTTTGAAAACGTATACAGACAGACATTTCAGACTGCACCAGATGAGCAGCTGCTGAAAACATATGCTTGCTATTTGTCCACTTCTGCCGGTCCAGTAGCTGGTACATTGTACATTTCTTCGAGACAGATTGCTTTTTGTAGTGACCGTCCTTTGTCTTACCAACCAGCTCTTGGACAAACAGCATGGAGCTACTACAAGGTGTGCTATTAACCTCTCATTGATATTCTCTCTTGACAGTTGAGATGCAGAGATCATGCACAGGTAGCAGATCAGATTACTGCATTCCATGTACTAAAAAAGTGTTCAGATTTGAGCTTGTGCCCACCTTGTTATTGATATATATATATGCATCTCTTATTGTGCACTTTAACACTTCATAGCCTATCATACTAGGCGATGAGTATGAGCATTATGAGAGTAGCTATGCAATGAGGGAATTAAAAAATTGCATTAAAATGATACTTGGTATATGGCAGGATTACTCAATAGGAAGGAAATATATTGATATCAAAGGGATGTATTCAAGTCAGATTATTCATGGTTAAGCAAAGTACAGGCAAAAGTGAAATAATTTGAAGATTACTGAAAAATAGAAGTAGTTGATCCTCACATAAGATTTAAAATTTGCTGGAACTCATTTACCCTACTGACCTGGGCTCACATATGTTTCGTGGGAAACTCAGTCACGTCCCCAAAATTAAAGGACATCTGGATGGGCACCTGTAGTTAAAAGTGTCCGGCTGAATATGAACTTGCTGCCAAGAGTGAATTGGGCAACCACCTCATTTGATCCTAAATAGGACCCATGGGCTCATTTGTGGGGGATTCCTCGCGTGAGGCACTTGGACTCTTTGCCCTTTGGCAGAGCCTCGTCACCCGTACTGGTTGGGGGCTGGTGGTATGGGATGCCAGTCCCTTGGAGGTGGCTGCCCGTTTGGCTGCAGGCTCCTATGCTTGGGAGTGAGCCCGTATTGGCTCTATAGCTCGGAGGCGAGTCTGATGTCCACCTTTCTATTGTTTGTTTGTTCTAACATTGGTATGAGAGCGGCTCTATGCTCGTATGGAAAAGGAAGGACAATGTGCACAAACAAAACTATCAGAGCTCATGGAGCTGTAATGGCTCAGCTTGACATGCTTCTGACCCTCTTGCATGGGGTGGTATGGGAGGCTTCCAGCAGGAGGAAGGAGCAAGGGGAACACATGCAAGGAGGAGGAAGGAGCAAGGGGAGCACATGCAAGTCGATGGTCGGGGAACACAAGTAAATCCCTCTCTTTTTGTGTTTTCCATGTAGGTAGGTGGCTGGATGACTAGTAACTCTCCAACCACACGCATGCTTGAAGCCATGGTTGCTATTGCTTGAACAGAATGGTGTTGTAGAGAGAAAGAATAGAATACTTGTTGAGATGATGCAAAGTATGATGTCATCCAAAAAGCTTTCTCCTAAGTTTTGGTTTGATGCAGTACATACAACTAATCACATTCTGAATAGGTCTTCCACAAAAGCCTTAAAGATTATCACACTTAATGAAGCTTATTATGGAAGCCCAATGTGAGTTACTTCAAAGTATTTGGTTCCCCAACTTATGTTCACATTGAGAAGAAAAATCGTGGTAAGCTCAATGTAAAAGCCATTAAAGCCGTCTTTATTAGTTATGCAATTGAAAGCAAAGGATACATATTCTATGTTCTAGATATAGGCGATATCCTACTCTCACACAATGCATACATAACAGAAAGTCACATTTATGATAAGAAGAAAGAGATTCGAGAATTCATAAAGGAAGATGAATGTCCATTTTTCAAAAGAAATTTGGATGCTTACATTTAGCCATACAAAGGGGGTGATGAACCTACTCAAAACCTAAGAGATACAGGTGAAGAGAGAATTTCATTATCTACATCAGTATCTAGTCCATCGTCAATACCTCTTGAAGTTTGGACTGATGAAGTTAGAGAAGGTTCCATAGTACAAGAAGAAAGAGATACTAAAGAACTAGAAAGGATTCCACCACTTTTCAAGGATATGCCAAAGTGGTTATATCAAACCTTGAAGGACGGTGGTACAAAGGAATACATTGGAAGAACTAGAAATAAGACAAGGAGAGAATAAACAGACCATGTAAATTATACAAAACGTTTTAAGATTTATAATATTTTAGCTCTTACTTCTGTTGAGAATGAACCAGCTAGTGTTCAAGATGCACTACAAAGTGTATGATTATCACAGGTCCCAAAGATTCAGATCTTCAGTTGTTTAAAGGACAAGTTAAGCATGCATTTGATATAATGACTGTATTTTACATTAATTATTTTGGGATTGACTTCAAGTATAGAGATGAGTGTATCTACATGACACAACATAAATGCATTGAAAAATTATTCGAAATGTTTGAGACGATAGATTCCAAGCCTATGCAAACACATATGGATGTCAATGTGTCATTATAATCGGAAGGAGATTCAGAACCATTTGATGCTACATTATATAGTCAAGTAGTTGGTTGCTTGGTATATCTATGTAGCTTGGTATATCTATGTAATACACGTCTAGACATTCAATTTGCAGTTTCTCAAGTATCGAGGTTCATGCACAGTCAGTTAAAAATTCAATGGAAATCAATTAAGAGATATACTCCAGAGACATAGGTCGTTTTGCAGGTTATTGAACCTTGTACCATTTTGACATTTAAGTGGGATTGTTGGAGACAATATCAAATAGTCCAAGTTGTGTAGCCATTTGAATTGTTCTTTTTATATCCCTCTACAAGAAGCCATCCTAGGTGGCGTGGATAGAACAAAATGCTTCCAACGTAAAGATCCGAGTTCGAATCCTATCAGAATAACGTGAAAGCATTTTTTTGTCGGAATTGATTTTCGATCATGCTTTTAGAGCTTAAGTTCGCATTGGAGTCGTTTTGGAGTTTTGTATTATGACTGATGATTTCTTTTAGATTTAGCAATCGTAGTTATAAGCTTTACTATGAAAAGCACTCGTGGGCTCAAAACTATATAAAGATAGCCAAGCACATAGTTTAATCATCACTCAAGCTTCTACAAGCTCTAGCTCTTGGAGATTGTTGGTTAACAAGATCTTTGAGAAGATCTTTGGAGGTCCTTTGCTTGGAGGAAGTGTTTCTACATACTTGGAGGAGGTTGGCTTTACAGATGGAGACATCTGGAGGTGTTCGTGTCAGCAACACACAGTGAGTAACAAGTCTACATCTGTCCCCACTTGTTCATTCACTAGTTTTTGATTTACATATGAAGACATTTTGAGGAGTTCGTGTCAACAACACACTGTGAGTAACAAGTCTACATCAGAACTCGGATTTGCAGTAAAACAGTTCTAAACTGTTCATATTCTCCATATTCTCACACACACACTCTTCGTACCTCTTCGGCACACAATTTCTTGTATCTAGTTCTATTTGTGCCTAGATTTAGATATTGCCAGTTTGTATCATATTCACACATTGTAATTTGAGATTAGAATATAGATAGTATAGGTGAACATCTTAGCTTACTGAACACTTTGAAAACTTGTCTATCTCTCTCTATCTCTCACTCATCATCTTTTTGAGTATTAAGGTGTGTATGCTAAGGTTCATGTGTTGGAAGATCCTGTAAACTTGTGATTAATTGTTATTGAGGCCCACCCCACTTCCAACAACTTTGTTGCTCACAAAGGTACGCTCCATTGTTATGTCTATAGATGGTATGGTTTCACCCAGCATATACATCTTATACATCTCATTTATCCCCATTTGTTGTAAGCTCATGATAGTATTCAACATCAGCTGATGTGTAGCTCCTTGATGTTGATATTTGATCATGAGCTAATCTCTTTCTCAACCACAAGACCTAGAGGTATGGATCCTTAGTTTGAGACTCCTTCTCGAAGGAAGGAATTGTCACATAGGGAGGAGAAGAACACGACGAAGATAGCCTTGCATTATGTTGTCTTCCTTGCACTTCATTGTTCTCCATACTATTCATACGATATGTGCGCACCTCATGGTCTTGGTGGAGTAGGAGGGTGTACCTTTGGGTAAACCCTAGATCTTGAGACAAGTCAAACCGACATGTGCATGATGTTATCTTCTCGATGGTGATCTGTATTTGATCACTAATGGTTGGTGTATCTTACTAGTCTAATCTATCTTGAGGAATCACTGACATCATGGTTTCGTGCTAATTGATAGGTTGGTGACTTGAACAAGTATCTTGATCCCACGACAATTGCACGTTTAGCTGCTTGGGTAGGTATCTTGGTTCCATGACAATTGCCTTGCCTCTAAACTCGGATAGGATGATTTTATGTGATAATTGATAGGTTGGTGACTTGAACAAGTATCTTGGTCCCGTGACTTCTCACATCATGGTTCCGTGATAATTGATAGGTTGGTGACTTGAACAAGTATCTTGGTCCCACGACAGTTGCGCGTTTGGGAGCTTGGGTAGGTATCTTGGTTCCATTATAGTTGCCTTACCTCTCAACTCGGATAGGATGATTTTATGTGATCCTCCTTAAGGAGAGAGCACCTTGGAAGATATTATTAGACATATTCCACTAGAACGCGGACTTGGTTTCGGACCAGAGGGAGAGGAAATCCCAGAAACTTCTTATCTTGAGTATTTGATTAGTGGAGGCATGTCCTTAATTTGTTTTGACATGGGAGTCAGTTAGGTTGTCAACGGATTGGACTCTTGGTTTTAGGCAAGAAATTGCTGAGGACAACAATTACAAACAAGGGGGGAAGTGTTATGCCCTCAAAATTAAAGGACATCTGGATGGGCGATGGGCGCCTGTAACTAATAGTGTCCGGTCAAATATGAATTGGCTTTCGAGTGTGAACTGGGCCACCTCCTCATTTGAGCCTATGAATAGGACCCTTGCTCATTTGTGGGGGATTCCTCGAGTGAGGCACTTGGACTCTTGGCCCTTTGGCAGAGCCTTGTCACCCGTACTGGTGGGGGGCTGGTGGTATGGGACGCGAGTCCCTTGGAGGTGGCTTCCCGTTTGGCTATAGGCTCCCAGGCTCGGGGATGAGCCCGTATTGGCTCGACGACTAGGAGATGAGTATGAAGTATGCCCTTCTATTGTTTGTGAATATTGCTTGAGTCTTGTCTTGTCAAGCAGGGACGATCTTGGAGGTTCTCAAGCATCTCCTCCATTTGTTTACAATTAGAGGCATTGTTCGTGATAACTTGTAGCATGTTTTCTTCCTCCACCTCTTGTATGAGCACTTTAATATGCTCAAAGATAAATTCCCCAGTGATCCTTGTACCTACCTTGTTACTATTCACAACTCCCAAGAAAGCCAGATGAAACCATAATGTTGATGATATGGTGTTGTCAGATGTCACTTCAACCGTCAGACATAATAGAACATCCAAATACTTGCCAACCCAACTTTATGGATTCTAAGAGGACTTCTATTCTCTTTCTCCTCAACAAACATAGATCCATATAATTTTTTGTGCTCAACTCCACGCCAATTACATGGACCTACTTGAGTAATCACTTTGATCATTCTTCCATGCATCTATATGGACTACATTGAAAGAGAGGTTGCACTCTAAAATGCAAGACGGAATGTCGATCTCGATAACTTTTTATCCTTGCTTTTGTAATCCAACCGATAGGAAAGATGAATGAAGCCCTCTTTGCTTAAGTCTTTGGGAGGACTCATCTACAAGATCCTCCATGCTGGACAAGTCAAGTCATAAGCCAAATCTACAAACAATAGCGACAAACACCCATCTAGATGTCTTAGATAGGTGGAGATATAACACTTTCCCTCCTATTTTTCAATTGCTGTCCTCAATAACCTCCTCAATAATAAAACAAGGGAAATGACTCTTCAATGATCTACCTGAGAGTTGTCGCCGACAGAGGTCGGCGTTTTCACTTTACTAGATACTTAGGATAGGAAGTCCTCCGAGACTTCTTCTCTCTCCGGTCCATATCAACTTTTGGCTCTAATTAAATGTATTGAGCAATATTCTCCAGAGTAGGGATATCCTTTGGAGGCATCACTGTGTCATCCTACCCAAGTTGCTCTTTCAATCGACTAATGTGAAACACAAGGTGAACAATGATTCCTCAAGGCATATCGAGCTCGTAGAACACAGAAGCCACCTTATTATCTTAGGTTGACCACAATTTCTTGAGGATAATTAGATGCACAAGCTAGTTCTTATCATTTCAAAATCTCTTGTAATCTGAAGGTGCACCCACATGCCAACTTGGAGGTCATCTCCTTCTTGCCATTCCACATGAAATGTGTGTGGAAGATTGTTCGAAACTCTTCCCACGTAGTCGGTTAAGGCTTGAGAGCGGCCCACCGAGAATATGTTCGTTCATTCAACATGAGCTTGAGATGGCCAATGTGATAAGCCAGCCCATATATGTTGAAGAAGCCCATCCACTTGGACATGCCCAGTGTGGGGGTGGGTGGATCTCAAATACATTACCTCCTTTCTCACCTCTAATAGCTCCTAATGTAGGGAAGCTATTAGCGAGTGTGCATAAAGAGAATATGTACCTGAATTCTTAACATAAGATGCAAATCTTATGTTAACCTCCATCCAATGTCTTTGAAGTACACCGAAATCTTCATGTAGAAGACAATCTTCAGATACATTATGTAGATGGCTGATCCACACCACCAAGCTGCTGATAGGTAAGTCCTCTCCATAAGCAAGAGTGTGAGCAGACTCTTCTCCAAGAACTCCATAGCTGCTCCTCAACATGCTCTTAGAGTGCACCATAGCTGCCCCATGTGTGCTAGAGCACCACCTCTACTGAGGGACCAAAGCTTGCGTTGCAATTGGTGTAGGATGTCTCAAAGTGACCCCAAAGCCCTGTTTATATAGGCCACCAAAGTTTTTGCGAAAAAATCACTTCCCAAAAGCTGAATCGCTGAAATAAATCAAAATCGCTCTATTTTAAGTGTGTTTGCTTTATTTTTAAAGTTGCTTTTAGCTAACTTAAAAAATACCTTCTTGACCTTCCTTTTCACACTTTTGACTACCTGATGAATGATCTGACAACATTTTTATGATCCTTATGCCGAGAGCTATCATATGAGGTCAAAACCCTAAATCAGCAGAAAATTAGGGCTAGGGTTTTCTCCCAAATCTGATTTCTGATGACTGCATGTCATATACCATTGGAAAGCTCTCTTCAAGCTCTACAAGATAGACTAATAAAAATTTTACCTATTTTTGTGCCAAAAATGACTAAGTACCAAAATTAGGGTTTCTGCCTTAAATGGATTTTGGACTGATGTGACATTGTTTTCCAACAAAGTTGTGCCTTGGTAGACACTCAGTGAGAGCATTTGTAGGATTCAATGAAGTATTGACCTTGATCAATGTGATCAAGCCATTCTCTAACACCTCTTTGATGAAGCGGTATCTCACGTCAATATGCTTTGCCCCACATCAATATGCTTTGTGCAAGCATGGAACATGGCATTCTTTGCCAAACATATGGTACTCTTGCTATCATATCCAAGAACAAGCATCCCAACCTCACTGCACAAGAAGGCTAACCAAATGGCTTCCCTCTGTGGCTGAAATATATTCAGCTTTTGTAGTAGATAGTGCAACTATCCTTTGAAGTATAGAGCACCATGAAATAACACTGCTTTCAAGGGTGTATACATGGCCACTGTTTGACTTGCAAGTGTCCACATCACGTGCCATGTTTGAATCATAGAATCGTTTCAACTCCAATGGAGACTTTCCATAACATAGGCATTTACTGTTGGTCCCTTTCAAACATCTCAAGATAGATTTGACTGCCTCTGAATGAGCTTTGTCATGATTAAGCATAAACTTGCCGACAACTCCCACTGCAAGAGCAATGTCCGATTGAGTTGCAACCATGGCATACATAATTAAACCACAAGCTGATGCATATAGAACATATTTCATGTAGTCGACTACATCCTCATCTTTGAGACAATCATCCTTGGAAAGCTTAACATGTGGAGGCTTAGCATCAGCCACGTTAAATCTGTCCAGTACCTTTTCAGTGTACTTTTCTTGGGATAAATGCAAAGTATGCTGCAGCCTAAAGTGCTCTTTTTACTTCCCAGCCAGCAGCATATCATCTACATATAGCACAAGAATGATTGGGCTGCCATCTTCTTCCTTTTTGATGTACAAACAGTGCATGGCTTCTTTTGAACCCATGTTTGAGCATTAATGCATCAAACTTCTTATAGCATTGTCTAGGGGCTTGTTTCAACTTTCAGCCCATATTAACTCATTTTTAGCTTCATACCAGATGCACTTTTCTAGGATTGGTATATACTTTTCACTGTTTCACGTACAGCTCCTCATCTAAATCACCATGCAAAAAGGCTGTTTTAACATCCATTTGGATTAACCCCAAATCCAAGGCAACTATGAGAGAAAATGACACATGTATTGTGGTCATTTCAACCACCGGAGAGAACACTTCTTGGAAATTAATGCCCTCTTTTTGGGCATATCCCTTAGCAACAAGCCTTGCCTTATACTTGGGTTTGCCATCAACAATCTTGATTTTGTATATCCACTTGTTTGGAGTGGCTTTGCTACCTTTGGGTGACTCAACCAAGTTCCATTTATCATTCGCATGCAAGGCCTCTATCTCTTCCTGCGTGGCTAACTCCCACTTCTTCTTGTGCTCACATAGCTTTGCCTCTTTATAGGTGAGAGGTGCACCCTCAACTGATAACATAATGTAATGTACAAAGGGGTCATATCTGTTCATAGACCTTCGAGGACGTGTAGATCTGCTTACCCAATGATCCACATGCTTTGGCAATGGATCTACATCAGGAGCTGTATCAACTTCCTCGTTGATAATGGGCTGTAGCCTGCTGTACATCATGTCCAGCCCTGTTTTCAACATGAATAGGTGGCTGCATATGCCCTTCAAGAGCCTCAATTTACTGTATGACATCCTCTGTCTCAATCGTCACTGGCTCATTGTCATTTCCAGCCTTATGTGGTGCATTCCAATGGGTTCATATCAAATTTAATAGGTGGCTATACATGCCGAATTTTGACTCGTTTATGGTCATCTTTAGAGGCACAATTGTTTTTGAGCAGCCTTGCATCATTCTCTACAACATCCCAATTGTGTATTACCTTCTTGAGTTGAGGTAGCCATATCTTGTAGCCCATTTCATCTTCATCTCTCCATAACCCATGAAGATTCCGTTTTGGAATTTGCAGCTAATTTGCTCCTCAACCCATGCTTTATATGCACAAAAGCATCACAACCAAAGATGCCTAGTCAGTCATATGAAGCTAGTTTGTCAGACCAAACCTCTTCCAGAATGTCTCTTTTTAAGGACGTATGAGGGTATCGATTGCAAACATGAACCGCGGTTTTGAGAGCCTCTCTCTAGTATCCATGAGGGAGATTAGCGTCGGATAGCATGCATCTCACCCTCTCACATAAGATCTTGTTATACCTTTCAACCACACCGTTAGAAGAGAGGCTGTATGGGACTCTTAGCTTCCTCTTAATACAAAGATTTTCACAAAATCTATTGAATTCAGCAGTTTTAAACTCACCTCCATTATCAATGCGTAAGCATTTCAACTTTCTACTTGTTTGAGCGATCACAAATTCATGAAATTTCTTAAATTTACCAGCCATTTCCTTCAATGGAACATGCATGATTGTTCACAAGGTAACCATGACCATGCTTTCCTGCATCAAAAGTAGCAAAACACTCCTTGATAGGAGTCACATGAAATTATGCACTTAAATCCACAATCCAAGTCTGTGAAAGTGCACCATTCAGCAGGGCATCAATAAGATGACCTTTAGTGATCTGCATATCCTGTGCATGGCATACTCTGGAAGCGTCATGTACATCTGCATCATCACCTGATGCAACTTATATAATAGCACATAGAATGTCCTTCATAACTTCTATTTCTCATTTCCTTTGTCCTTAGAGCTATCTTGTGCATCTATCTTGCTTTCTTTCTTCTTCTTGTCACCTATTGTCTTCTTTCTTTCTAACTCTGCTTTGTAGTACCTGCAATCTGGCTTCTTGTCAGCTTTTCTACCACATTGGTAGCAAGTCACACCACCTTTGCCTTTGTGTTTGTTTCTGTTTCTTTGTGCACTTCCACCATTCTTCTTTGTTCTATCTTTAACCATATTTGAACCACTTCCCTCTCCACTTGCTTTCCTTCTCATCTCTTCATTGAGAATAGAATTCCTAACACCATCGAAGGTCAAGTTGGAGTTTTTTGACAATGAAACAACGAAAACAACTAATGTTTCTCAAGAGTCAGGCAATGTCATATGCAAGAAAGTAGCTTTCAGCTTGTCTTCAAAAGCTGGTAGACCAGGTGGGAGAGAGTACTTGTAAATAATGATAAGTGCTCTATTGCACTTTCTGACTCATCTAGCTGCATGCTAACAAGTTTTCTCATCAAATGTAACTGATTTACAGGAGTAATGTTCTGATAAGTGGCCTTGAGCTTCTCCCACACATCACAAGGAGTAGTCAAGCCCTTTATATCCGCAAGAATTTTATCAAAGACAACCATTTTTGATGTATGTAATAGCTTTCTTATTCAAAGTGGTCCATGCATCATCTGCCATGCTCTCCGGCTTCACTTGCAAAAGGGCACCTTCACAATCCTGAGAAAAAGAATGCCTTGCATACTCTCTTTCCACAAATCAAAGCTTGTACCCTCAAACCTCTTAACCTCAAAGAGGATTTTCACATCTGAGGAGGAGGAAGCCATCCCTGTACTCTGAGGATGTCAAATGAAGAAAGTGGAAAATTTTTAAATTTATTTCAGAGATTAATCATCTCTGAAATTTTGAGAAAAATAACACCAAAATTCAAAAGTTCATCCATAGATAGTTGCACAATGACTTAACAAGCTTGTATGTGAAGTTTGAGCAAAAATGACCCAAAAATGCAAGAGAGATTAAATTTTGATTTTTTTTCCAGAAAATTTCAGAAATTAATCTGCGCAGAAAACACAGCAGTTTCTTGTTGTTTTACCTCATTAAGCAAGTAGAAAGCCAATAGTGGCTATTTTCAGCAAAAGCCCCAATTCCTAAGAGCATAAGGACCTTAAATTTACCCAAAATAAAGCCAAAAAACCTTTTGTAATTGAAATTTCAACAAATGTGCTTTTCAATGAGAGAAAATCTCTGCAATAAAGGACTTGTAAATAAAAATCCAGCAGTGCATGTACTGAAAATGACCTTTGGTAATACAATAGAAGAGACTCTTTGCGATTGAGGTTCTCCAAGAAACTCAAAATTTGCTTCAACTTTGCAGTGGGCCGAAGTAATCCTTCAAAAACAGCACTTTTATCGCGGAAAATGAAAGTTTTTTGCATTGAAATTCTCCCAAATGCAAGTAAATACCTTCGGCTTAGCATAGGCAGAAGTAGAAAATCATTTGGAGCAAGTTTGTTGTGATGGAACATTTCAAAGCTCTAATATTCATTGAAAGAGGCTGCGGAGAGCTACGTGGTGGCGTACTCTGTTGCTCCAAATACCAAGGGAGTGGACTTTTGTGTGAGGAGAGAAAAAATTGTCATCATAATCATCTACATAACTCTGGGTTTGGAAGAAGTCAGGTTGTTTATAAATCCTATGAAATCATTTTCTTTGGTCACAAGAAGATGCATGTAGCACCACACGTAAGTCACTTTCAAACACAGTACGAGATTTATGTCTATTTTCTTTGCCTACCAATAGAGGAATTTATTCTACTCTATATAGTCACGAAGTGGCAAAGATGTTACAGTCCAGTCTTACTAAAGCTAGAGAGAGAGCCTGGTGAGCAGAATGAGAGACATGATCAGAGGTTGATCATGAATTTGTTTAAGGCCAGCCATCACTGTAATACTGAATGTGCAGCAAATACAGCAGGTTCCACAATAAAGAAATCTTACTATATTATATGATACCTCTATGAAAATCTAGATACCCAGGATTATAGAGGGCCTCAATTATTCAACAGAGACTGCAGGGAAGGATCTATCATTCTAGCTTGTCATTTCAGGCACACATTGAATGTTGTAAACATGGAAGATAGGAAGAACATTTGTCAGAGACCAACACCTGACATTTTGTGAGATGGGGGACTCCATTGACCCCTCTGCATTATTCAACTTATAGAACCTCCCTTTTGTGGTGCATAGCAATTGTACACAATCATTGATTGGGCATATACTGACATGAGATCTATGCCTATGGCAGCATACCAAAAACTGGATAAATAGTAATAAAGATTGATCATCACTATAACTGGTATCCAAAAACTATTTTTTTTCAAAAACGTTGACTGGCTCCAAGTTTCAGAAGCCAACATAAGCCTCCAAAGAAAACTGGCATCTCGTATAATCTTCAAGATAGGACTTTTACTTCTAATTTTAGGTCATTTGGGCATGTTCACACATGAGCAATCACCAAAAGTCATAAAATAATGTAAATTCCTATAACTTCCCAATTTGGGGTCCAAAAAAAATAACAAATATATGTTTGGAAAGCTCTCGGAGAGAGCTATCATTGGAAAGATCAAAATATACAAAAGGAGAATCCTTGGGGCCTTTATCCCCAACATCTTCTTCATGCACGTGGGTCTCGGCTATTCTCTGTTTAGCCCCCACATGGGGTGTCCAACCTTGGAGAACATGTGACAGAGATTGTTACACAAGTTTCTAGCCATACACATCAAAGAACAAGCCCCCCTTTACATCTTTATTCTCTGCTTAGCTCGCACACGAGGTGTCCAACCTTGTAGAACAAGGTGACGGCCATTGTTACACAAGTCTCCAGCCATTGTTACACAAGTCTCCAGCCATACACATCAAAGAAAACTTCGCCTCCCCCTTTACATGGAAGGCGATTGGCTGCCAGTTGCCACTGCCCTTGTGCTTAGGGGTCAATGGTCATATACAGATGTTATCAACCACATATGTTGAGGGTGAAGAACATGCCACACACATGTGATGGGGTGGGTCCTCCCATGCAACCTCCTTTTCTTCATGCCGTGTTCATTCAAAACTTCCACCACTAGCATGGGGTTCCTTCCCTTCCTTGTAGTAGGATGGGAGGTTCCAACCATGAGGTCAATAGGTGAGGGTGAAGAGTGCCAAAAATCCAACCTCCCTACCTCCATAGAAAAACACAAAATAACGTGCGATCATACTTGTGTTTTCCACCACTGACTTGCGTGTGCTTCCCTTGTTCTTTCTTTCTTGTTGAAGCATCCCATACCACCCAATGCGTGAGGATGAAGACCGTGTCAAGCTGAGCCATATGAGCTTCACAAGCTCTGATGGTTTTGTGCACATTGCCTTTCCTTCTCCGCACAAGTAGAGAGCTCCATTGATACCAATGTTAGATCCTCTAGGATCCTCCATGTTTGACAACTCAAGTCACAAGCCAAATCCACAAACAATATAAGCGAGGACATCAGACTCACCTGCCAGCCATAGAGCCAATATGAGCTCACCCCCAAGTCTAGGAGTTTGCAACATGCGAGATTTTTCCATGCGCGACCAAGAGTTGTGTCTCGGCAAATGCAAAGAACGACAAATGAGAGGCCTTGAGTCCTATTTGTAGGACTCAATGAAATGATTGAATTCACACAAAATTGATTGGCCCCAACACACACTAGTTGGACAATAGCTACATATGCCCATCTAGATCATGCACCTCATGTTGAGAAGATATTCTACTTCTCATGTGCTACTACTAGCCCCTAATGTTCTCGTGGCTAACTCGACCTCCTCCAATAAATCAATGGAAGTGGCTGCAGACTCATGCAGACGAGCCGCTGAAACTAGTTGTGCAAGATTATTCTCGTTTTGCACTGCTTCTGCAATCTCTGGGGGATCACCGTACATGTCCTCTCGTTTCCTCCCAATCCCGACACGTGACGGAGAAAACATGTTGTGGTTGTGCAATATGTCTTGCCACAATATCTGCACACTCACCTATGTGTGCCATAACCAGACCTATGCCACTTGCAAGTGAGTGACTTGAGGTATGCCAAAGGGTACTTCAACCGATGCCCACACATCCCCCTCCCTCCTCCCCCACACACACAAGTGTGAAGGCTTGGGATGTGTGAAGGCTGCAAAAAGAGCTCAAATGCTCTCTCTCAGGTGCTCACAGGCACCACTTGCTTTTTGGAACCGGAATTTGCAGCTAGAAAAGTTGACAGACCTCAGCTGTGCACCTTTTGAGGATTTGAAAACAAAAAGAAAAATTGCTCCAGTCCTGAATGAACTGGACGGAACCGGAACAGACCCAATCCGAACCGGAAAGGGCTTTAAAGTTGGGCGGTTTGCAAACTGCATCAGCCCTGATATATAATGTATGTACGTATGTGTGTGTGCGTGCGCATGCGCATGTGAGTGCATATATGTAAATAGTAATGGCAAACTTTTCATGTTTCCTAGTATAGATAATCACTTAATTTAAGTGCAAGCAATAGGAGTCAAGTTCATTGTGTTGCTATTAAAGAGATTTATTATGCTTTTTGTTTGTCATTGCAATTTCTATACTGTGGTTTCTGTGTGCTTTTCTTTACATGTGTATTTGCAGTTGTTGGCTACTGTTGCTAACCTTGACTTTGTAGCCCTATGTTTTGTTTTGTGTGCGATGCAAGGATATTCTTGGCACAACAAGTGCATATGCATTTAGTTGAGGTTGATGTGGATTTTTGGTGTGACTTTTGGACCTTAAATTTGTGAATAAGATTTTTATCTACTTTTCAGGTGGTGGTCCCAGTGGACAGGCTGCAAGTTGTCACAGGCACATCCAGTTCCCAAAATGCTTCAGAGAAGTACATAAAAATTCAAACAACGGATGGGTTTGAGTTCTGGTTCATGGGTTTTGTTAACTATGACAAGGCCATCAGAAACTTGCAAGCAGCTCAGGTTCAAAGTAGCTAGATGCCTCTCTTTTGGCTCGGTTTACAGTGCATAACTCTTTATGTAAGAAGGGTAATGACATGCAGTTGTATTAATATAAGTAGCTCAGGTTCTGTATATATTGTTTTCATACTAATATCAGGTTGATGTCACCTGCTTCTATGCCTTGGTGTGAACTGTGATCAAACTATGCTGAAAGGATGTTCTTTCATAACACACAATATCTCCAGGGGCATTTTTCAGTAGGGTATCTTGAAGAAAACACTTGGATTTTGAGTGCCGCCTGTGTGAAAAGTCACAGCAAGTACATATATGGGTATTCCTTTAATCAATCAGTGTTTCCTGTAAGTATTAGCTTCTAAGCATGATTTGTATGTTTCCACAATCATGTTGATGTTAAGCCAAGATGATTATTTGACTATAGATTTTGTAGATAACCATTATTTTGTTTGATATTGGCACACTTTCCTTTTCATTGATACAAAATTCTGGATTATGGTATGTAGAGTGGTTGGCACTAAATTACGTGTGTTATGCAGTCAAAAGTAGGATGCACTTCTTGACTTGTCTTATTGCCAAATGCTAACCTAGTTAAATCATATTTAGTGTTCCATCTGTGTTGTACGGTATCTCATCAACTGTTCTGTTGATGACAGTCAGGGCATATTTTGCTGCTGTAGATTTCTGTTAGCTTCCAAATATGTTAATGTCCATTCATAACATCTTATTAATAATATATGAAAGAGGAAGGAAATGTATGTGAAAACATTCGTTCTAACAAAGTTTAGATAAGTCAATGGTAAATATGAAGTACATCTATGGTGGCAATAGCAATCTTTTAGGTTCTTTTTGGCTTGCTTCCCAATAAGCTTGGAGAGCAATGCTGTGTGATGTGAAAGTCTTTAGTACATCTATAGAATGCTGTTTTTTTCCCTTCTTTTTTTTAGTATAGCTTGGATTGAATTATAGTTTTTCCTTACATTAATCCAAGATGCTCTTTAAATCCTTCAAACTTTATATGTTTTTTTGGGTCACCCTTACAGCATATTATCAACCCATTCTTTTTGAGATGAGGAAATATAGCCACTTAGACTCGCTATTTCCAGCATGTCACAAATATGCTTCTAGGATACATATGAATATTCATGTCGAATGCAGAAAGACAGCATGTATCACTAATAATGAAGTATTACAATGACTACTAGCATCTCTGTAAATTAATGAACTTGCTCAATAGTAAATGGTGTTGTAATCATAGAACTCATGTTAGTAGGTTCACGCTCGTTTCATAATAAAATGTGTAACCACATGATCATTAACAATCCTTGGCTTTGAAGTGCGTGGGTTCAGGGTTGCATCAACGAGCTAAACGTTGATTTCCTACATAATGTTCTAAATGCTCATTGTTACCAGTAGATGACGCACAATGTATGACCATACTAGATAAAAACTATCCACGTTTTGTACCCAGCGCATGAAAGACATTATTGCTGCTTATCAATTACAATGTGCATCTGCTTATAAAATTTGTTATTTTGAGGGAATTGGTTCTTGAAATCCCTCTGATCATGGACAGAACATCAAAAATAATAAGAAAAAATTGCAATATCTATCAAGATAATTGCATGATATCAATGTTTTGAGCTCTTAATAGAGAACTGAAAGATTTCGGACCAAACATTCGAGGGTATATAGATTCCTTTAGAGAGGTCTTATCTTTCAAATATGTGGGAAAAACTGGATATGGACGACTGGGGGAGGATGGTGAAGATGATCATACTTTATATGAGCTATTGGAGGATAAAGAGAAAGGTGAAGGATCTCAACACAATGATGTGTTGTGTTGAAACGTACAAAAGAAGCATGCTAAAAGAAAACTTGGTATGTTGTATCAGGGTTTCCTTATCCAAGCTGTATATACCTTAATCCTTAAGATTACCTTTATGGGTTTGATGCTAGAGATAGAAGCTTCAATAATTTGGTCCATGTCCATATGGACTTTTGTTCAATGTAACTTCCCTTATGAGCTTTCTACGGGTATTCGTTCCATGGGTTTTGGATGAGTGGTGGTGGCCTAGGATCTGCAATTATCTTATTTTGTTCTTTGGATCACTTGAACTTGCAAGGTTTCACATTATTATTTTAATGAAGTTTTCGAAGGGAACAATTAAACACAGCATAGCTCTAAACCTTGAGACATGAGTTGATTATTTTGTGGCCACCACTCGAGGACTTTTAAGCTCTTCTTTCTACTATGTTGGCATGCATTGCAAACTTCTTGATGGTTCTTTGTGGTGTGGTGGCATTGAGTGAAAGTCTCTTGTTGTTGACACACTTCCCATTGCATGCCAACTTCTTGATGGTTCTTTGTGGTGTGGTGGCATTGAGTGAAAGTCTCTTGTTATTGACATAGTTCCCAATCATTTTTTTTTGCATAGTTATTGGAAAGCCTCTTCAAATGGATATGTTTCCTTCATACTAAGTCTCCTTAAATGGATATGTTTTCCTTGATACTCTTACCATAGGCTGCATTTGGCTGAAAGTTGAATGTCCATGCACTTTAAATTCTTTTTCAAATCAAGCAGGTCAATACCTATCTTTTTTCTTTTGAGAAGAGAAACATCAAATCATCAAGGAAAAGCTACATCCCATGAAAAGGTATATGAGACCCATCAAGGTGCAAATTCAAATATCTTGTACATTCAAATTGTCCATCAAGGCCATCTTAATTGTTGAGTACATGAGGTTGTCTAACATCATTGATAAATGATGGTAGAAAGACAATAGGAATAGTAGCATAGAGAACATCAGATGTGAACTTTTAGAGGTATGATGGATTGCCAAGTGTACAAAGATACATTGGCACAATGAAAAAAGGATGTAGTAGTTCATTGCACTTTTCTTGTATCTTATTCAAGAAAATATTGTAGATGATTCGTACAACAATACATTGCATAACATGAGACTTGTACATGCAGGTCATCCAATAATATGATATTGTTCAACATAAAGACAATGTATATGTTATAATCTCTTCAAGAAAATAACATATCATTGAAAAGAAAAAAAAAATCCTTTCAATGATTTCAATAATATGCCATGTAGTATTCTCAATGTCTTCCATTTGTGTAATGTTTTAGTCAATATGGAGCATAAACTTTGAGCTAGTTTGTTGAGAGATTTTTCTAAAGACCATTTGCAAGTTGTAGAGAATCTAGTTTCTTATGGCACAATGGTTTTCTAAGTTGTATGGGCTTCTTTGCTTCTTGTGATTACATTTCTTCATGGGAACATTTGAATTCTTGTTTCTTGTTGCATATTCGTTTTTTCTTTGAGAAATATCATTGAGGTAGAGCTCAATCAAGTGTTAGGGCTTAGAAGAATATTGATAGCAATTTTCAAGTCTTGTATGACTTGTTCAGAAAAGGTTTTATTGTCCTTATGGTCATGCCAACATTGGAAAATTGATTTACCTTTAGATGGCTAGGGTTAGGAGTTGTGAGTTATAATAATGATTAGACCAACAAGGTCATTTGTTACATTGGGGAGAATATGAACCCACCCCTTTTGGACCCTTACTAACGTTTTAGTTATGAGGGATTGCTTGTTTCTTGGAGAATATTGATTGTACTCTTGGACCTAGAAGGAATCTCATATTAGAAAACTTGAAAGATGCGAATTCTAAACCTTTTAGAAAATGCTTCATAAACTTCTCAAAATTGTTTAGCATCATGTATTATTTAAAAATTAGCTTTGTCACTTTTATGGCTTAGGTTCAAAATCTCATCGTTATTGATAGACCAGAAAATATAAATCTTTTGAACTTCACAAAAATCACCCTAGAAAATGATTCTTAACATTTTCATAAACAAGAATAGAACCTTCTTTGAAGCTTTTTACAACTCGTACATCAGCCAAAACCTTTGAAAAGTCTTCATTCTTTACCATAGCATCTAGCTTCATCCATCTCCAAAACACCGACCTCTACATATAGGCATATAGGAGAAGCCATTGACTACTCTTATTATAACACCAATAGTGGTGATGATTGGATACCATGTTAATTTCTTGAAGGTGATTGGATATTTATGTGATCATTTGCATGAGGTCCTCATCATGTTTGTTATTATGAGAATATTGATAACTATTGGAAAAGGACGATTCTGTGATAAAAACATAGCAAAGATGAAAGAGACACTTTGTAGTACCATTGTGTGTTGTGGTCCTAAGCTTCTTCTTTGCTATGCTCCTAAGCTTCTTCTTTGTTGTGCTCCTTGGTATTAGAGAAGGTTGTTGCTTCTTGAGGTGTGTTGCACATCTCTCATAGTCTCAAATTTCTACAAAATTCGACGGGCATTCTTATGCAATAAGTATTATGAAATAGTTTGATGACATTGAAATTTGCACACTAGATCTTTTTTGTTGGAAGTAGGTAGGCTCACATAGGTTAACATGATCTTCCACACACTAGAATACTTTGTACACATACAATACTTGGACCAAAGGAAGTAGATGAGAGAACATCAACAATAGGCACAATTAGAACCCCTAACCATTGTAGAGCAACTTTGATGGGATGGAAAAGATGCACATATACATGCCTTGACTGCCTTGTGTGTTAAGCGCGCCACTACCAGGAAGATTTACTCATGCAAAGTAAATGTTCGTGATACTTTTCCCACATTATAATAGGTAAGAAATAAGGCTCATGTTGCATACTTTTGAAAATAGTTGGAGAGCCAACATGTGAATGAGCGTGATCTTATGGATAAACTTTTGAGATATATCAAGGATTTGAAAGAACAATTGATTGATGTAGATGACATTTTGCTAAATTGTTCAGTTTTTAAAACCATCCTTAATGGGCTACTTGAATCTTATTAGAGTTTTGTTTCTAATCTTTTTTTGATGATGAAAGGCAATCCCAATGCCTTATTATTGGAAGGACATGCTTTTGTGTGTTCACAAGAGATTCTATATGTAATAAACCAATTGTCTAAGAGATGGCTGCAATAAAAAAGAAGAGGCTAAATAGTTTAAAGTGAAATATTTCTTATCAGTAGAAAATACAAGAACTTTCTCAACTTGATGCCTCGACTAGAGGAAAAGTCATCTATGAATAGTCCAAGGAGAGATGGCCTTTTCTAAGCCATTAAACATGGGTGTTCATTGCTTGTGTAGTGGATTTTCACCTATATGCAATCGTGTACATGAGTATGTTGATGTGAAGTATGACAAACCAACCATTCAACTTCATGAATAAAAAAATTAGAGAAACAAGACATATTGGATTTATATTTTAGAATTGACATCGAATTTGTGATATGAAATTATCTGAGCATCAAGTGGCACTCCTAAATTAATGTACTAAAATCTCCAACTTGATTTACATACCAATCTTTCGAAAACCCACTTGACATCGAGCAACATCTACTTGAGCTATTTTCTATCCATAAGTGGTTCAATGTCATTCTCATCCAATATTTAAGCTTGTATTCCCACCAACGGAGAAATGGGAAATCATATTTCCTTATTATAGGGCCTTATGAGTGTGCAATACAACATGCAATCACAAGAGGTGGATAGTGTTCCTATATTAACATCCTCCCTCAATGTTCATTGCATGATCATGTGGATTTGGGTCTTATGATCATCTATAAGAAATGTTCATTGAACCATTTATTTCCAAGCGTCAACACAATCATCCTCATAGAACAATACTATTTGTCCTCAATTAACTCATTGATATAACTCTATCATAACTTTGTGTTTTGTGAGAACATGAAATGCTTAACTCCTTGCAATGGCTATGCAATCTTGATTGACACATTTGAGTGTTTTTTCCATATGCAAATGAAAACTTAGACCTAGAAAAATTCTCATCAACTATGCTGCTCCATAAGAGGCGAAACATGCTGCTTTATAGTTTTCTTTGATGGAAGTGTTGATATATTTTGGTAGTGATGTGTGTGAACACACTAGGATCGTCGGGGAACTTTTTTCCCTCTTTAGGAGGTTTTTTCCTCCGGCTTGTATATATGCCTATAACCCTAATGAGTACTTATCTTTGTACATTTCTCTTGGTGATACATTCATTATTTTGTGTTGTGCTCTAAGCTTCTTCTTCTTCCTTGTGCTTTTACGTGCTTTCGACATCAAACTCCAACAATTGGTATCAGAGCAGGTTACTGCTTCATTTAGGGCGTCGTCGATACACCTCTAGTCATAGTCTCGCAATTGCACAAAAACTGATGGGCATACTCAAGGCAATTAGGAGTTCAAAACGGCTTTGCTCTGCACTATCAAAATCGCAATCTGAGATCATTTTGGCCTCCAAACGCACTATCACAATGCTTGTGCAAGCAATTTCATCGTTTTATGCCAAACATATATACAAGTTTTGGTTTGCTAGTACAAGCGTCTCAAAGTCTGCTACAGATCTAGCAGAGCTCGAAAGGGTAGTTCTATTCAACTTTTTGAGATACAATCATTTTTTTGCATCAGGGTTTTTTAGTCAATGGCCATGGTTGAAAGCAATGATTTATTCCGATTTTTGGCTATTGAAGATAGATTGGATGGTACTAATTACCCATTATGGGCATATATGATACTTCATGTATTTGTTGTGAAAGCACTGTGGAATATTGTGCAAGGTGTTGAAAAATGGCCTACTACACCTACAGATATAATTGTTGAAGGTGATGCAGATGGCATTGAAGATGATGATCTTCAAATTTCTGTTTGTGTTGCGGCTCCTCCTGCACCTATTGTAGGGAAACTTTGTTGGGATGGCATATGGGATACACTTACCACTTTGTACTAGGCAAGAAATGAGCTTGTGTTGCTTACCTCCAAAAACAATTGGAGAGTGAGCATATGAATGAAGGAGATTCTATGGATAGTTTTTTGACAAAGATTAGAGTCAAAGAAGGATGCAAAATTTGGTGGTACTAATCCCCCCTTGGGATAAAACTATCCAAGTAGCCGACTACCACTCAAGTAGCAAAAGATGCACTTAACCGCCTGCCAATGCTTAATACCTAGACAATGCATAAACTTTTTCATCTGTGAGACAAAAAACTAAATATTAGGCCAAGCTATGCATATGTAAATAAAAAATCCAATAGCTTGCTAATAGAGAACGGCGTCCAATGCATCTTCGACATCACGAAGACTCAATCATAAACCTGCCTCGTATCATCACGTGAAACTTATAAAGGTTGAGAAATTGCCTCATTTGGACCAGGAATTGACTATCCACATGTAAAAAAGAGGAAGCAAAGTGTCATACACATCTCTAGAGCTAACAAAAGTCTCTTTGGTACATGAAAGTAATGACTGAATTGCATCTTCCACAAAAACAATATCACGGCTAACCAAAATGCATTTAGTATCTAGATGATACAGACGATAGCATTTTCTTTTGGAATTGTACACAACCAAAATACATTTCACTGCTTTATCATCCAATTTCGTGCATTGTTGTTCAGGCACTAATGCATATCTTAGACAACCAAAAACATGTAGATGGCCTCCTATGGAGTGATATACTGCAATGCTTTGGTGGGATACCTGTTAAGTACATATGTTGAAAACATAATAGCCTCAAGCTAGAAGTTATGTGGTAAAGCTTGACTTTTGACCATACACCTCGCCATCTCCATGAGTGACTTGTTCTTCCTTTGGACAACTCCATTCTCTTGAGGTGTATATGACACTTTACAGTGATGTTTTATCCCACGTTTAGACAAAAATGGATTAAAATCAAAAGACATGTGTTTGAGGATGCCCATTTTGCATGTTGACAGATTTTGAGCCAAAACCAAAAACTATTTGAAGCACATAAACACTTCAGACTTTCCTTTCAATGGATGCACCCATGCATGCATGGAAAATCATCAATGAAAGTCACAAAGTAATCGTAGTTTCCAAAAGAGGGTGTTTGCGTGGGATCATAGGCATCACTGTGATTAACCTGCAATTTCTAAGTAGCTCAGACTAAACCATCCTTTGGGAAGAAGGAATGCTACAATTTTCCCAAAATTCAACCTTCATAAACATGTTTACAAGGTGCCTCAAGTTTGGGCAGAGAGGACACCATTTTAGATTTCTATAGGCGTAGCAAACTAGCATAATTCAGATGAGCAAAGCATGCATGCCAAAGATTTGCGTCTAACATAGCCTGAGAATCTTGAACTACACATGCTAAAACATTCACATATTTTGCATAATCTATGAGCTTATACAACCCACGACATACAATGCAAGAAGCAATAATAACATCACCATTTGATAGATCATAAACTGTACATCTATCATTAACAAATTTCACAACCAAGCCAATCTTGGCTAATTTTGAAACTCACAACAAATTTTTCTTGATCCCTAGCACAAAAAAAGCATCTGATAGTGTAAAGGAAATACCATCAGTAGTAGTCAGAATGATTTACCAGCTCCCATTACAGGATAAGAGGAGTTGTTAGTGCATGTGATAATATTCCCTATAGGGGCAGGCTCAAGTGAATTGAAGAAATTGCACTACAAGGGAATATGTTTGGTTGCCCCACTATCAATGTACAAAACATCTGAGTCTACTACAAACATACACTATTAATGAGAAGATGGGTCATAACTGCAAACAGTAGTAAAATGCTTATTCTTCATTCTGCACAAGATAAGCAAACACTGTTTTAGGTGTAGAGGCCACTGCAACAACCATTTCGGCCTCTTTGTTATTTGCCGCTTTTGCAACTAGTTTTGGACAACTCTTCGTGACATGATCATTTCCTTTACAATATTTGCAAAACAATTTGTAGCTTTTTTTTTTCTTCTCATCTTTATCTTCCTTTTTCAGATCTCTTGAATTAGCAGATTTCTACTTGCTAGTAGATGAGCTCCATTTACCTTTGCCCTTCTAACTTGCTAAGAAAGCTTGATCTGCAACATGCATAATGGATCTTTTCTACCTGAACTGGTCTTCCTACAACATAATTGCCTTTCATCATCAACCGAAGAGTACAAGCAAAACTCTGATATGAATGTGAAAGACCACTCAGAATAGCCTACACAAATGAATTGTCTAGCAAGACTTCATTAACAAAATTTAACTTCTCCTTCAAATCTTTGACTAGGATGGTTGCTATGACACTCATGTGTCCACGAGTTGTTTTTACTTCATGCTTGGTAGCTCATGCATATCTTGGTTGAGCAAGAAGTAGCCTACTATAGCCACTTCTAGTTGTGAGGCTGAGTATAGGGTAGCTTTCACAATGATTGTTGAGTGTGTATGGCTTAGAAACCTTATGGCTGATTTGGGTGTTGGTCAATCTTCTACCACCACCATCTTCACTGACAATCAAAGCACATTGGAAGTTGCAAGGAACCCTTTGTTCCATGCTCACACTAAGCACATTGAAGTGCACTATCATTATGTCAGGGAGAGGTTCTCTACTAGAGAGATCAGTTTGGCATATGTGCCCACACAAGAGAACATTGCATACCTTTTCACAAAGGTTTATCTAGGGAGAATTTTGAAGCTTTCCACAAGCTTTGGGCTTACTTCCTTTTGTGGATTGATTACACATAGCTTGGCACTTCCTTATGCATGAGTGCTAGCTTCTTGTTCATCGCATCACTCCCAGGGGGGATTTGTTGATATATTTTGGTAGTGATGTGTGTGAACACACTAGGACCACCAGGGATCTTTTCTCCCTCTTTAGGAGTTTTTTTTCCATTGTCTTGTATATATGCCTATAACCCTAACGGATCACGTATCTTTGTACATTTCTCTTGGTAATACATTCAATATTGTGTGTTGTGATCTAAGCTTCTTCTTCTTCCTTGTGCTATTTGCGTGCTTCCTCAGATGTCAAACTCCAACATGAAGAAAATGGAATGATAAGTTTCTTCTTACTTACCCAAGAAAAGACACTTTAACCAAGTGATTTAATATCCGAAAGCTGATTTTTCAAAATCACAAACTTTGGCCAATCTTAGTTGCAATATTCTTGAAGAATATTATTAGAAGTACATGTAATACAAAAATCTAGGCTCTTGTGTACCTTAGAATCTGCATGGTTCTCTTTTGGTTTGTTGAAGAAATTGCTTAAAATTCTAAAAACATAACAAATATCTAGTCTAGGATTGCACAAAAAATTGAAATTCTCAATAAGTTTCTTGTAATTCCTAACATCTTTATCATAAATCATTATCTATTTAGAGCTAAAGGTTTAATTCCATATGTGTATTGACAATTTTGCAATCCACCATTCCAAAAACTTAAGGATTTACAATAATTAACTCATCAATATATAAGAGGACTACCATCAACTTATTATCTTTTATCATATGACACGAAGTAGGATTATAACGTAATTCTTTCAAGGCTTATACTTTTGAAAAAAGCCTATTTATCAGTAAAGAACACCATAGAGCTTGCCTGAGGCCATATAAATCTTTATTTAGTTTACAAAACTTATTTTCTTAAATTAGACATCTCAAAGCTTGTTTGTTGAGAAACATATACCTCCTCCTCAAGGTTTCCATTTTGAAATAAAAAGATTAAATCCATTTGGAATATTTCCACTTCTTATGTCAAACAACTACACGTACCATATAAATATTTGTCATTTGATTTGTTGGTGAAAATGTCCCTCAAATATAGAAACTTCCCATTGAGAAGAACCTTGTGTAGCTAACCTAGCTTTTTACTTTTTCATAAGTACAATCTACTCTATGTTTGTATTTCTAGATACACTTAGTATTATTTAACATTTTCTTGGAAACAACTCGAATAGCTACCAAGTTCCATTTTTGAGAATGGAATTATATCAAGATTTCATTTTTTTCTTTCGACATTTTTTCCTTTAGTGCTTTGTCTACACTTGTAGGGTATGTCATTGATCCCATGATTCTTTCCACAAGATCCATATCAACAATGTGGTATGAGGTGCTTCATTGTTCCTCAATCCTCAATCTATGCAGATTATTTGAAGATGAATTTGGACAATTTATCTAAGGCATGTGATAATCAAAATGTTATTAATGGTGGCTTACATTGTTTGGAAACAATAGGTTTGTCTTTTTTTCTAGAAGCATTTCATTATCTATCTCTTCCTCTTCAAACTTCACCTATCTTTGAGAAGGAACTACATGAGACAATGGATTTACCCTTTTTGTCCATTAGGTGTGGTTGTTTATTAGACACCACCTCTTGATTGATAATGATCTTCTTTTCCTTTTGATCCCAATGTCTATATGCCTTGGACTTTTCACTATACTCTAGGAAGATGAATTTTATAATTTTGGATTCTAATTTATCTTGCATTGAGTTGGGTACAAATAGAAAAAACAAAAAATTTTGAAATGCATAACTAAAGACCTTTTAGGAGATGATGCTTCTTGAAGTCTAAAGCCTTGTATTTTTTTTATAGACTTGATTTGAAAGATAGAATGATTGATTGAAAACGGAGTGTGCATGTCTTTAGCTTTTAGCATACAATGTATTGTTTCAAATATTGTTTGATTGTATCTCCCAACACCACTTTTTTGAGGTATGTGAGTAGTAATGATCTTTTCTTTGATGCCATGATCCTTGCAATAGTTGTTGAATTCTATTAGTAAGACTTCTCCTCCTCAACTAGTACAAAACTTCTTAATGCTCTACCTATTTCATTCTCAATAAGCTTCTCCCACACTTGAAATTTATTAAGCACATCAATCTTATCATCAATAAAATAAATGTATATCTTTCTACTATAATGATAGACTAACAATAACAAGTAGAAATACTCTTCTAATGAAGGGTTATACTTTTCACAATAGAGATTAATATGTACAAGCTCTAGAGGATCTTGAGACTAATCATTGTCATCTTATTGAACACTTTTCTTGTTGCTTTCCCATCATCCAAGGCTCACATTGTTTTTATAGTTCTGAAAATATGTGCTACCATCCTTTTCCTTTGCATTTATTTAAGTATAAAAAATGTGAGATCATTGAAATGTTGATTCCAAATCCTAGCAGTAGCCTTTGTCTTGTGGATTTGGCAATACCAAGTAGATTTGACAATACCATTCCTGATATTAGCTTGATTCTTTCTTTGATGTTTGATCACATGAGCTCTTCTCACAATAAAACTAGCCTCTAGTGAACTTTTATCCTTTGGCTTTTTGTTTGAAATATGATTAGAGTCTTTTTCCTTTGCATTGGCTAAGAATGTAGCATTACTTGAAACTATGAAATTCTTTATATGCATTCTCTCTCCTTATGATATTGCATAAGATTCTTTAAAAGTGATAGGGGATTGTCTAACTCAAATGTTGAGAACTATCAGTAAATCCATCATATTTCTCTAGAAGGATCCGAATACACCTTTAAGCCATTTCTTTTGGTGTTACAAAAATTTCACAAATCAATCAATCTTCCCAAATTCGTGACCCACTTGATAAAGTCCTCACCTTCTAAATTTGAAGGATTGTTTTATTTTTCTACCTAATTCTCTAAATTTTGAACTATGATGTGATTCTTGGTCTTATAGTTGTTTGGAAATGTGCTCCACTATTTGTGTGCTTTAATGATATGTTAAAAGGGAAGTAAACAGAAAATCACTTACCTTAGGAAAAAATTGCTTATAATGCATCTACATTATGCCTTTTCCATGCTTGAACAAGCTCTAAGTTTTTCTAAATTGTTATTCTTGAGTTTTTTTTGGATCTTGTATTAGAACATGATTTAGGTTAGGACTTGCTACTACCATGACATTTGTTAGCATCTCATAAGATTTCAAACGTTGACAATGTATACTTTTAAAATCAAGTGGATATATGCAAATTGGTGCAACAAAAATAACAAATAACAAGGTTCCAAAGATGCAAAAGGTATGTGAAGAATGTCAATTTGGTAAATAGTCAAGGGCATCATTTTTTCATGACAAGCATGTTAGTGACAATGTGCTAGAGATAGTACACATACAAATGTTAGGAGTCTTGCAAAGAACACATCTATGGGAGCTTGCAAGTGTTATGCCACTTTCATTGATGAACATACATGAAAAGAATGGGTATAATTCATGAAGGGGAAGAGTGAGGTTCTTAATCACTTTCAAAATTTCAAGGCTATGGTGGAAAAATAAGGAAGTATATTAAAAAATTAAGATCTAATGAAGGAGGTGAATACATATCAAATGAATTGAGAAATTTTATAAAAATTCATCGAGTTTGAAGGTAGTTTTCATGGATGGACACACCACAACAAAATGGCATTGTTGAATGCAAAAAATAGACATATTGTAAAAATAGCAAGAGCCTTGATGGCTGAGAAAAATATGCCTCATTTTTATTGGGCAGAAGATTCACACACTCCTATATACATCATGAATACAACTTTGAATGCTACTGTACATGGTTACACTTGAATAGAAGTTTATAGGTAAAAAGCCAAACCTATCGCATATGAAATTATTTAGCTGTATTGCATATGTACATGCTTCACATGAGTTGATGAAAAAACTTGATCCAAAAGAAAAAAACTACACCTTCATTGGGTATTCCCTTGAGAAAAAGGGATATAAATGTTACAACCCACTCATGACAAATGGAGGTAAGTAGACATGTGGTGTTTGATTAAATGTAAATGTCAAAGTTCTATATTGATGCCAAAGAAAGACTTAATATTGAATCAAATGAAAAAGGAAATGATGAAAACTCGATTGCAAAATCTCAAGTTTTGAGTGGACCTAATATATCACCCAACAATAGCTCCAAATCAAACCAGTGGAGTGGAAGATTGCTCGAAAATTTCAGTCCAACAAATTCAATGATTGACTACATCCAAGAAAGGTAAAGAAAAGGTTTTTGCTGGTAATAAAACATATGCAGGTTTTGAAGACATTCATGGAGAATCAACTAGCTCAAAAAAGAGCCTTGAAGAGGAACTTGGATTGACCTCTATGAAGAATCTAAGAGCAAGAAAGGCATACGTAGATGATACAACAAGAAGAAGCGACCCAAGGCCAAGAAGATATGGGAGGATGTAGGATTTAGTGCAACAATTAAATATGATAGCTACATGGCTCTTCATTGTTCTTACATGACCAAGGTACTACAAGATGCCGAACCTTCTTGGTTTGAAGATGCAAGTGGAAATGGAGATTGGGAGAAAGCCATGGATGAGGAGATGGCTGCACTTTATGGAAATGAAACATGGAAGCTAGTTCGATTGCCACATAAAAAAACCCATAGGCTGCAAGTGGGTTTACAAGGTAAAGAATAATGCTGATGGTAGCATAAGCATGTATGAAGCATGATTGGTAGAAAAATGATATGTACATACATATCGCATTGGTTATGAGGAAAATTTCAGCCCTATAGCTAAAATTGCTACTATTAGAGAAAATGTTGCATTGGATACAACAAAATGATGGATGTGAAGAGGGGACCAAACACAAGGACATGAGGATTCAAAACATCTTGAAAATGTTTGCATCTTGAAAAAGTCCTTGTATGGGCTTAGACAAGCCCCTCTTGCTTGGCATGCAAAGATGGCATACTATTTAATCTCCATTGGATTTTCTATGTGTGATGGAGATAATTCATCATATGCAAGAAAGAGTAATGATGAAATCACAATTGTGGCTATCTATGTTGATGAATTGATTGTAGGCAGTGATAATGAAGGAAAGTTTAAACAAATAAAGAAACTTGAAGATCTTGACGTGTTGCGCTATTTTTTGGGCATTGAATTTATAGTTACAGAAATAGGTATATGGGTGTCTTAAAGGCAATATGCCTTGAGTCTGTTGCACAACTGTGATATGGATGATTTTAAGAACAATTCTATGCCATTAGATCACAATTTGAAGTTGGATACTACATTACGTGAAGCATTGGAAAATGCTAATATGTATAGGAAAATTGTGGCAAGTAATCATAGAAATATTTGAAGAAGTATTCTCCCCCTCCATCAGATCTAAGATTTTTCAATGATCTACCTATGATGTTCTCTACATGTGCTAAGTATCTTTTGAAGCAATCAAAAGCTTCACTTTTGTTTTTGATAAAGTGTAGAATTTCCACCTACTCTAATCATCAACAAAAGATACATAATACCTTGAGCCTACTAATGATGGTTCTTGAACTAGTCCCCACACATCTGTGTGTACTAACCCAAAGAGATTGTTGCAAATGTACCCTTTACCATGAAAAGGTTGTATTTGTGATTTTCCAATCTCACAAGCATCACATCTGTTAATCATATGTTGATTTGAGATGTTTGGCAGCCCTATAACACTTTGATCCTTGCATATATCCTTAAGTGTTCTTTCATTTACAAAAGAAAGTTTCTTATGCCATACCTCTAGCTCACTTTGGGTTTGAGACCCAAAATTATAGAGAGCTATATTTATGGTTGCTCTCACTTCAAATGTGAAGAGTCTACTCTTCTTGTCCTCCTTATCTATATAAAGAAAAATATTAGAGTTACCTTACTTTGTATTGTTGTTGGGTTCTTGGTTGAAGGATTATCCAATAATTTTATTGAAGTCAGGTGTCTTCATAACCATGATGAGGTCATAGGCAATAGTGAGTGATTACCCTTCTTTATCATTCCTAATGCCATTCATAATTTGCCTCATAATGGCTTCATCTTCAATTAGTTCTCCAATTGAAGCTAATTGATCTGCAACCTCCTTGACCTTGGTAACAAACTCTTTTATTGTTTGCTTGGGTGTCTTCCTCATTTGGTTGAACTCATTTCTCAAGTGATTCTTTCTAGCCTTGGTGCTAGCAGAGAAGAATGTTTGAAGTGCTTTCGAGGTTTCTTGTGTTTCTTTGCAAATTCTAATTTGTGGGAGCAAGAAAGTAGATATTAAGTTTATAGATATTAAGTTTAAGATGTAAGACCTGGGTTGATCATCTCTTGCACACCATAATTTGATCTTCTCAGTCTCCTCTTGTGTAGGTCCTCCTTTGGATCCTGGTATCAGCATGACTTTATCACCCTTCACTAATCCAAATAGGTTTCTTCCTTGAAGATAAGCTTCCATCTTGAAGATTCTCAATTATTGAAGGAAATCCTTCACCCATCTTGCAGAAGATTTCTCTGATACCATTTAAAGTGCTAGAGAGGAGAAAAAAAGGTAGGTCACTCAAGACGCTCAGATTTGATGGAGGGGGAGAATACTTCTCCAAAGAATTTGATGAGTTCTTGCAGGATAAAAGTACCAAGAGGGAAGTGAATACTAGATAATCTCCTCAATTGAATGGAATAACATAGAGAAGAAACAAGAGATTGGTTGGATAAGCTAGAACAATGCTTGAAGAGAAGAAGTTGCCACATTAGATATGGGTAGATGCTATTTCAAGTATTGTGTACCATGTTAATAGACTACCATCCAAATCACTCAAAGGTATGACTCCTTATCAAGCATGGTATGGAAGAAAACCTAGCCTTGGACATTGAAAAGTGGTTGGTTGTTTAGCTTATGTTCATGTACCATCACAAATAAGAGGTAAGCTAGATGAAAGGGTAAGAAAAGCAGTGTCTATTAGATATGATTCAACTTAGATGGGTTACAGGTTCTACAATTGTTTAACCAAGCAATTCACTACAAGTAGGGATGTTGTGTTTGAAGAACACAAACTTGGTATGATGAAGGCAAACAAAAGGTAAATCTACCATATGATCTTGATTCTGATTTCCAAAAATTAGGAAGCAAGCATGATACATAGGTCCACAATCCAAGAAGTGATATTGATGATGAACAAGATGAAAGGGAAAAGGATTACAAGATATGGAAGTCAAGAGGCAAAGAAAAAATGCAAAAGTGTGGAGAATGCTCCAAGCATGCACCTAGAAGGTCAACAAGGGAAAAGAAACAACTAGAAAGGTATGGAATGATCTCTTACGATAATTAAGTCATTAATATATAAGAGGACTACTGTCAAATTATTATCCTTTATCACAAGACACAAATTAGGATTATAAGTATTTCTTTCAAGACCATATTTTTGAAAAAACCCTATTTATCAGTAACCAAGACCTTAGAGCTTGCCCAAGGCCATACAAATCTTCATTTAGTTTACAAACCTTATTTTCTTAAATTAGACATCTCAAAGCTTGTTTGTTGAGATACATATACCTCCTCCTCAAGGTTTCCATTTAGAAATATAAAAAGTAAATCCATTTGGAATATTTCCACTTCTTATGCAAAACAACTACACATACCATACAAATATTTGTCATTTGAGTTGTTGGTGAAAATATCCCTCGAATATAGAAACTTTCGATTGAGAAGAACCTTGTGTAGCCAGCCTATCTTTGTAATTTTCTATAAGTACAATCTAATCTATGTTTGTATTTCTAGATCCACTTAGTGTTATTTAACGTTTTCTTGGAAATAACTCGAATAGCTACCAAGTTCCATTTTTGAGAACAAATGACTTAGGCCAATGTTTAGAGAAATGGACTTGGGACCAAAACCTAGAACAACCAAACATTACAAGCCATGGTAGAAATCATAATCTTGTAGAGCCACTGAGAGAAAGAGACATCAAACTTCACCTAACCCTTTTCTTAGGGAAGGAGAAGCCATGCATGAGTTCCCTATCAGAATAAGAAATGAATGGAATAATCCTGGAAGAACTATGAGACCATACCAAGTAGAAAAATGTATGAAGAATTAATATGAAGGATCTACAAATCCTCATGTTCATGTGGCTGAATAAAAACAAATCCTAAGAGCAAAAGAGATACAAGAATATAAGATCCATTGAGGAAGGAAATGTTTCTAGATATAGATAAGTTTTTGGAAGAGTTCATGGGGGAATTCTCCAAAATAGGAATCAAACATATTATTTTTACATTGATTCACACATTTAAGCAAAAACATGATGAAAGTCTCAGGATAGCAACCAAGAGATTTAAACAGTATCTGGATAGGTGCCCTCAGGAAGAGAAACCATCAATGTCTAAGAGAGTGTCATTGTTCATAGAAGGATGGAACAATGGTGTACTGTAGACGATGTCTAGATTTAGACTCACGTTTTAGGGAAGCCATTGATATAGATGATAATAGGGGAAATGATTGTTTGATCTTTGATTAGCTGGGTAGTAGTGAAATCAAAATACCACCCACATAAGAGTTTGTTCAAGCCACAACAAAAGCTTTAGGAGCTACAACTAAAAAAACTTCAGTCAACCCTAGAATGATACATACCAAAAAATGCTATGTGTGTGGAGAAAACCATCCTAATCATTTGCGCAACTATCAAAAACCACCAGATTTACAAGATACAAGAACACTCAAATACTGCACACTAGAAAAGAAATGGAGAAATCATACAAGAGAGGAGATTTTTTACAACAAACAACCAATGAGAGAAAGGCATTATTAAAGTTAGCCATTACAATTCAGAGAAATAGATTTTTTGGAGCCAACCTAGACGTGTCGTAGGACAAAAACTTGCCACACCAACTAATGTAGTTCTAGTAAAGTATACAATAGTGGAGGAAAATTTGGAGGGATCCTTGGTGCCAAGTAGAGAATAATCTGATGGATATAACACTCATTCAGATGACCATTCTGAAGATAATAGTTGAGACTTTACATGTACCAAAGAACCTGATCTTCAAGCTTTGGATTTAGGAAACGGGAGAATTGAAACGGATGCAAACACATTCATTTATATAACAAATAATTACATGTCAAAACCCAAACCTCAATTCAGAAACAGACAGAAGGTCACTTGTTATAGGTGTGGGGGAGATCATTTTGTGAGGGAATGTCCTCAACCATGTACTTTGAGAATAGAAGGAGCTTATTGTAAAGATTGTGGAAGAGAGCATTTGATAAGAGATTGTCTAATCATAAAATCCTGTAGAATAGCGGTTAAACACACTTTTGCAATAGTTGAATTTCCTCATCTTACCTCATATGAGATCATCTTAGGAAGACCTTTTTTGAGAAAACTACAAGTAGTTCAAGATTGGGGAAAATATTACCATTATCTGCAAAACCTAGGAAATGTTACTAAAGTTAATCTAAGGTGGGGAAGTTACCATGACATGTCTCCAAGAGAATGGAACAAGGTTCAAAATGAACATGAAAGTATAGATGAATCAAAAGATATCTCAATTGCTGAAAGTGAAGATGAAGCACCACTTTGGACACTTGGTCCAACAAAGAGAAAACTAACAAAAAGATTTCTTCTAAGAAAAGAAGGGTTTATAAGTGAGAGAACATTAGAGGATGAAAGATATATAGCTTAAAAGGTAAATGATGAAGATTTTGGACCATATGGATGGAATGAGAGCTTGTCTACCTTATATGTAGCCAATGAAGAGAATAAGGGGATACATTTTCTAAATGAGGAAGGGTATGATATCTTTTACATAGGTTTGAGAATGATAAGAGTTGAAGAAGAGAAATTAGCATCCAAAATAGAAGAATCAAAAGAAGAAATTAGCAACAAAATTTCGTATCTAGAAACTATGCAAGTAACTAATGCTATCAAAGACAAAATCTCACAAAAATATATCAAAATCAAACATAAGGGAGAACAAGGAAAAGATGAACAACAAGAAAATTTTGATGTTCCATTTAATTTCGAAACCCAAGAGGAAGGAGAAGGTAGATAGATTGTAATTGACGACGACATGGCAAAAGATGAAGAGCATGCCTTAATCAAACTTGTCAAAGAATTTAGAAATGTATTTGCCTATAGCTACAACAATATTAAAGCAATAGATCCTAACATCTGTGTACATAGAATACCTATTGCAACAGATGGAAAACCTTGTAAGCAAAGGTATTATACATAAACTGATAAATACTTTGCAAAGATTAAGGAAGAAATACACAAACTATTGGCAACTAATTTCATCTATGAAATTGAGTATACATAATGGATATATCCAATAGTTTTGGTTCCAAAGAAGAATGGCAAAATTAGGGTTTGCATCAATCTTAAAAGGGTCAATGCACCAACTATCAGAGATAGTTATCCATGTCCAATAACAAATCATTTGTTGGAGAGAGTTGCTTGAAAATCAGTCTATAGTTTTTTGGATGGTTTCTCATACTATAACCAAGTGCCTATTGGAATAGAAGATCAACATAAGACCACCTTTGCAATAGCATGGGATGTATATGCATTTTGGTTTAACAAATGTACCAACCACATTCCAAATGTTAATGTGGCACATGTTCAAAGATTTTCTAGGAAATATAATGGAAATCTATGTAGATGACTTATGTACTTTCTCAAACTAGAGGGAAGATTATCTACATGATCTGCAAAATATATTCAAAACATATAGAACTTATAGAGTTTGTCTAAACCTTGAGAAATGTGTCTTTTTTGTAAAACAAGGAAGAATGTTAGGACACATAGGTTCCAAAAATGGTATATCTATTGATGAGGAAAATATTTGAGCCATAGTAAAGTTTCCTAAGCTAACAAATATGAAGGAATTACAAACATTCATGGTACACTGTGGGTATTATAGAAAATTTGTGTACAAGTTTGCAAATATTGCAAAACCTTTGTATACATTGATCACTAAGTTTGAATGGAATAAAGAATGTGATAAAGCTTTTGAAACCCTAAAAAATTCTCTGTTTGGGATGTAATATTCCATGTACATGTGGATGATTCAAATTTTTCATTAGGATGTGTTTTGGCACAACCTATAAAAGGAAGCAAAGTGGATTTTTCCATAGCATATGCAAGTAGACAATTGAATCAGGCTGAGAAAGACTACACCGCAACTAAAAGAGATGGATTGGGAATGGTGTTTGAAGTAAAAAAAAATCGCACACTATGTTCTGGCTAACAAGCTTTTTTTTTTGGGATCATCAAGCTTTACTGTACTTGGTAAATAAACTTTGTCAGACTAGAAGAATAGTGAGATGGTTCTTACTTCTTATGGAGTTTGATTTTGAAGTTGTAGTGAGACAAGGGAGAACACATTTGAGAGATGATCATTTATCCAAAATCTTGACTGAAGAAAAATCACATCTCATAGATGATGAGCTACCTGATGCATATCTATTGAATATAGAAAGCATACTAGGTTGGGAAAATTCTTTGGCATCAATATTATCAATTGGACCAAGGAATACTAATTTGACTACTACTCATTTGATTTTGCAAAGTAGAAACTTCATATTACTCTCAAGACACTTGTATCAATTGAATAGCATAGGAGTTTTTGAATATTGTGTACCTAAAGAAAAATAAAATACTTATTTAGAGAAAGCACATCTTTGGAATCCATGTTTTCATGCTTCAACTATTATCACTCTAAATAATTTTGCAAGAATGGGAGTCATTGGACAAATAAAGAGAAAGATGTGGAGACATATGTATCTCAATGTGAAAAATGTAAGATTGAATAGAGAAATTATCCGATAACTTTGTTCTAGTTTCAAGAAAATCCTAAATGGAGTGCACATATTGTGGAACAACTGAAACAAGATAATCACATGTAAACAATGAAGGCGAATTCAAACACAAGAAACATGCAGAGGATGAGTAAGGAATTTGTGCTCGTAAATGAACAATTATATAAGAGAGGAATGGATGGATATGTGAGAATTTGCGTTCCTGAGGAAAGGGATTTAGAAATGTTGGAGTTGGCTCATTCGAGTGTAGCAAGAGGTCACTTTTCAAGTGAGGAAACTGCTAAATTAATCCTATATTCAAGATTTTGGTGGCGTATTTTATTCCAAGATGCTAACTTGTATACACAAAGATGTGATATTTGGCAAAGAACAAAACCACCTATTAAGAAAGATGAAATGCCATTTGAACCTTTGATATATGCTAGAGTATTTAGTAAATGGGAAGTAGATTTCATTGGACCTATACCCACCAACTAAAAGCTCTCATGCAGAATATATAATAGTGGCAACATATTACTTAACAAAATGGGTTGAAGCAAAAGCCACTATGAAAAATTATGCTCAAACAACATCCAAGTTCTTATATGAACATTTCATCACTAGATATGGACTACTAATTGAATTGGTAAGTGATAGAGGAACTCATTTCCTAAATCAAGTAATTGAAACATTGACACAACAATACATGATTATACATAGGAAATTTGCACCCTATCATCTCCAAGCCAATGGTCTTGCTAAAAGTACCAACAAAGAGTTATGCATTGTACTTTCTAAACTAGTGAATGCTAACAAAACATATTGAGATGCAAGTATATCATGTCCTTTGGGCATATAGAGTAGCATATACAACTTCAATTGGAACTACTCCTCTCAATTTAGTCTATGCACTAAATGCAATCTTAGCCATGAAATTCCTTATACCTAGACTGAGGATAGGGAATCAATTGCGATGGATAGGACATGAACTATGTAATAGAATTATGGAGTTAGAACAATTGGGAGCTTTTAGATTACAAGCTTTCATGAGTATCTATGTAGATAAGAAAAGAAAGAAGGCATATCATGATCTACACATAAAAAATAAGGATCTACAGGAAGGAGATATGGTCCTAGCATACACATTAAAGGAACACACCAAAAAATTAGAGAAAAGGGCACATGGTCCATACATTCTTCATAACATCAGCCCTAGTGGAGCTGTTCAATTGGCAAATATAGATGAAGAAGTAATGGAAAATTATGTGAGTGGATGCAGAATAAAAAGATACATGGAACCTTTAACCGCACAAATCTGGAGAAGATTACAACAATCACAAAGAAGAAAAGAAGAGTGGAGACAAATAATACAAAAAGAGATAAGAAATCTAATGCTCTGTGAAAATGAAAAGAAAGGAATTAGAAATCATCTAGCAGTAATTAAGATGCATTATCAAGGAACTCAAATTACAGTTTTATTAGACACTAGGTCTCAAGTTAACCTAATAAGTTCTAAAATTCTATATCAACTTCAAGGGAGAAAACAAGAGAATAAAACCCTAATTAGAGTAATAAATGGACATACACTTCCTACATGATCAAAACTCAAAATTGTTTTGAAAATAAGACAAGAAGAAACTTTCATTGAGTGTGAAGAATGACCGGATAAGTTGATGCCTGAAAAGTTTTATCTTAGGTCAAGACTGGGTGAAACAACATAGAGTGTCTATTAATTTTGATAAACAATTGGCAAAAATAAAAGTGAGAGATAAACAATGAGAATTTTGTTTGTAAAGAATGATGTGCAGGAATTAGAAGGAGATATAATGCAAGCTAGATATATGGAAAATCACAATACCCCCAAGAATCTATAAAGGAGGAACAAATATAATATCATTCAAAGAAATCTTGGAAATACAAAGCAAATGGAGAGGAGAGTCAAACAAAATAAAAAATTAGCAAAATCAGAAAAAGAATTAAACAAACATGGAGACCAAAAGTAAGACTAGATTGTTAGATTCCAACAAAACATTAGGTCAAAATGAAGCAAATAAGGAGATTAAAGCAATTGACAATAGAGAAGACTCAAACAACTTCATCAAAAGAAGAATTCTGCAGAAAAAGAAAAACAAATAAAAAATAAAAGCAAACAAACAAAGGTGGTATTGGAAGAAAAAGTCAATAGAACTTATTTCAAAAAAAATAAAAACAAATAATAAATACAAAAAATCAATATAAAGCCTCAAAATTAGAAAATCACTTAGTGAATCACTTAAGACCTCCATTTTGCACCATAAAAATTATTGCATAATCAAAGTATGCATGTATAGGACTACATTACAAAGCTGTGCATTCACTAGGCACAAGATGTTCAATCAACCAAGCACTGCAAGAAGCTCTTTTTATAGGAGAGAAAGAGATAGGAGGGGGAGATAGTCCTCTTACTATGAGTCAAAATAAAGATGGAAAAAAATCTAAAAAAATATATGAGAAAATATAGAAAAAAAATCAAAGGAAAAAATATATGAAATAAAAGAAAAATAAGAAAATCTTTTATACATGTATATATTTTATCTATTTTGATATTTGTGACATTATTTATCCAGATTTCTCCAATTGCACTTAGGAAAGAAAGAAAAATGTGATGAGTAGTGTAAAAATTTATATTTCTTCTTGTGACGATGCAATGAATTCTTTTATGTGGAGTCTTTATTAATTTGTGTGGAGTTTTGGTGTTTTTCTTTTTACAGAAAAATGACTAAAGGGCTTCCAATTGCAAATTTGGAAGTGGACTCAATGTCTCTGTCCAAGGGACATTGGTTCCTTGACAATGAAGGAGCTGAGGAAGTCAGATGATGTTTCCAATGTCTTTATTATGAAAAATAGCACACTTTGGAACAAGAAGCACTGAAAAAAATTATTCCCAACTCAATCCACAAGCATTACAAGAATTAACCATATCTTTTGTGAAAGCTCTGATGAAACGGAGCTTGTGATAATAAATCTTGTATTCCATTGATGAATAAGGGGCTAGGGTCATATCATTCTTCCCAAATCGACAATTTTATGTGTTTGAGGTTGTTCTTCCTTTATACTGTGAGGTTGTTCTTCCTTTATACTGTGCATGCCAAAGCTTTGCATCTGACATAGCCTGAGAATCATGTACTACATATGTTGAATCATTCATAGATTTCTCATAGTCTATGAGCTTATACAACCCATGATATAAAACTCCATAAGCAATAATCACGTTGCCATTTGAGAGATCATGAACTGTACATCTGTCATCAACAAATTTCACAACCAAGCCAATCTTGGCTAAAGCTGAAACTGATAACATATTCTTCTTGATCCCTGGCACAAATAAAGCATCTGACAATGTAAAAGAACTACCATTAGAAGTAGTCAGAATGATATTACCAACCCCCATGGAAAGATAAGAGGAGTTTTTGGCACATGTGACAGTATTCCCTATAGGGGCAGGCTCGACTGAAGTGAAGAAACTGCACTACAAGGCTATATCTTTGGTTTTCCGAGTATCAAAGTAACAAATGTCTGAGTCTATTGTAGACATAGACTATTCAAGAGAAGGTGGATCAAAAGTGCAAACAATAGTAAACACCCATTCTTGATTCTACACTAGATTGGTAGACTTTGTTTTCGATGTAGAGGCCTCTGCAACAACCATTCCAGCCTCTTTTTTCTTTACCTCTTTTGCAGCCAGTTTTTGATGGAGATGATTAATCTCCAAAAGACAAGTTATACTTGAATTTAGAACACCTCTATATCAAGTATAACTCAAAAAGTTCCTTCAATTTTGGAAACCTTTGCCAATTTATGAACAATCAATACTTTTGTGAACTATGACTATATTCAAGAAAATCTGCTTCACAAAATGTATTCATTGACTTATGAAATGGTTAAATTTTCTTATGAAACTCTGACACAATACTCTCCTAATGTTTGTGCAACTATTCCAAGTGGAAAATTCTTCAAAAGAATTTAGAAAACCTAAAATTTACTTCAATAAGTAAACCTATATCTGAAACATGCTTTCTCTACAAGCGACTTTTACATATGTAACTTTAAATGTATGGTTCTCACACACTAGACCCTGTTTGATCAAATGCTTTTAGATATAAGTTTCTTACCTTCAAACGTAAAGTTTGAATGCTTATTTATGCAAAACTTAACACTGTAGACTAAGATTTGATCAACTCTTTGATCATCAAAATTGCACCTGTTTTAGTAGTCTCTCAACACTTGTTTACATATGAATGTTCGTACACAAAGTTCTCTCAGCGTGATTACAGTTGGACTCTCAAAACTTGACCATAGATGCGTTGACTATGGACTTATACACACACAAAAGGATTTCACTATCACATAATCCTAGTAGGAGATGGTTGAACCACGCCTTAATAGAGAGGATTAGGAAGTAATCCTCAACCATGGCTTTTGGGACAAGTGGTTAGCCCATCATACTCCTAGCTAGTAGTTCATGAGTTCAATTCCCAACATTGGTATCATAGCCTAGTTGTGAAATTGGGCAAGATGGAGGGTGGCGCCTCATTCCATGGGCACTTGGAAAGCGCTTGATCGCGGGTGAGTTTGAAACCGGCAGAGAAGGAAGGCACATGGGCATTTGGGCACTAGAGAGAGGTGGGCTAGATAGGTCCAAAATAGGTCCAGGCACTGGAATTTGAGGCTAGTGGAGGCACTCAAAAAGGGAAAAGGGCCCAACTTAGATAGGAGGGTCCATAAGTGAGCATTGAGGGCAATGATCAGTCTAAGGGGGGAGGAATGTCACATAATCCTAGTAGGAGATGGTTGAACCACACCTAAAGAGAGAGGATTAGGAAGTAATCCTCAACCATGGATTTTGGGGCAAGTGGTTAGTCCATCATACTCCTAGTTGGTAGGTCATGAGTTCAATTCCCAACATTCATAAATGATTGAGCACAGAAGGAGAGAGATGGAGAACATCGAGGTGCTTCTTTTTCAAACCATTTCTATTCTGAACAAAAATACATCTGATGGATATATCTCACTCAACTTGTGAACTACTCTTCTATATCTCATCTATATTTCATCTCTCATATATATCATGACTATATACAAGTGTATATATACATATGAGTGTGGATTCGTCATTACTTCAAAATATTTCTGAATCCCCATTTCACTTTGTGCTTTTAGACTTCAATCTTTTCTTCATGTCTTCACTCCTAGGCTTCATGTAATCATCAATTGTTGATTGTCTTGCTCCAACAGCTCCCCCTCAATCATCAATTGTGATTACCTGCATCTTCTTTATCTCTGTCATATATTTAAACCTCTTCAATTTAGGTCCATCCAAGCAAGAAAATAAATCATTACCCCTGATTTTTTAGGACCTCTGTAGAGTTTGACCAGTGAGTGCTTCGATGCTCTTTTTTCCAAATTGGCTGAATGGATTTGCTTCAAAATTTTTCAACATGTAGATAACTTTGATTTGATTCCAATAAGCTATAGATCATTGAAATTGCTTGAGAAATGACTAAGATATGATCAGCACAAGTTTGCAGTTAAGAATGACTATAACAGAGAGATCATAGATGAACAATGTAGATGTATTGTATTAATGAACAATGTTGTACAGGGTTATAGGCTTGATAATCATAGCCTAATGATAGAGATTAATGTAGGCTACAATGTAGGCCTTACACACATACAAAATGGCAATGGAGAGCTCGGATGATGAAGCTACAACTTGTGACTTTTCAAGTGACTTTATATAAGTGTTGTATTCAAATTTGAATTTGAATTCAACCTTTGGCTCTCGCTAAAAGTGATCCTTCATGATATTCCCTCAATGAAGTAATTACTTTTCTAACTAACAAGTCCATGACTTTTTGGTAGGTGATTACAAATATTCTCAAGTCAAAAAAGAAATGACTTTTACAAAGTAAAGGATAAATTTCCACTAGCAATGGTTTCCATGGAACTTCATGTCTTCATGAACCTCAATCCAAATGTGTGAGCTTGGACTTTGCACTAACAGGCTCGTCATTGTGCCTACATGACAAAGGTAATACAAGATGCTGAACCTTCTTGTTTTGAAGATGCAATTGGAAATGCACATTGGGAAAAAGTTATGGATGAGGAGATGGCTGCACTTTATGGAAATGAAACATGGAAGCTGGTTCCATTGCCGCAAGGAAAGAAACCCATAGGCTACAAGTGGGTTTACAAGGTAAAGCACAATGCTAATGGTAGCATAAGCAGGTATAAAGCACATTTGGTAGTAAAAGGATATGCACAAACTTATGGCATTGATTATGAGGAAACATTCAGCCCTATAGCTAAAATGTCTACTATTAGAACACTTGTTGCATTAGCTACAACAAAAGGATGGACTTTGCATCAGATGGATGTGAAGAATGCTTTCTTACATGGTAAGTTATAGGAAGAAGTATACATGGACCAGCCACAAGGATATGAAGATTCAAAGCATCTAGAATATGTTTGCAGGTTGCAAAAGGCTTTGTATGGGCTGAAGCAAGCTCCTCGTGCACGGCATGCAAGGATTGTTGATTACTTAACCACCATTGGGTTTTCTATGTGTTATGCAAATCATTCACTATATGCAAGGAAGGGTGATGATGGCATCACGATTGCGGCTATTTATGTTGATGACTTGATTGTAGGTGGTGATAATGTAGAAAGCATCAAAGAGGTAAAGCAACTTCTTACGCAGGAATTTGACATGAAAGATCTTGGTGTGTTGCGCTATTTCTTGGGCATTGATTTTATACATACAGAAACAGGTATATGGATGTCACAAAGGTTATATGCCTTGAATATGTTGCAAAAGTATGGTATGGCTGATTGTAAGGCAATTTCTATGGCATTAGATCTGAATTTGAAATTGGATACTACATCAGGTGAAGCATTAGAAAATGCTACTATGTACAAGAAAATTGTGGGAAGTCTTATATATCTAACAATTACAAGGCTTGATTTAAGCTATACTATTGGACTTGAAAGTCAGTTTATGTAGGTTGCCAGGAAGCCACATTTGGATGCTCTGAGGCGCACTCTACATTATGTGAGTGCTACTTTGGATTATACATTGTTTTATGAAGTTGGTGTCGAGTTGCAGGTTCATGGATACACCGATGCAGATTGGGCTGGTAGTACTCCAGATAGAAGATCTACTAGTGGCTTTCTATTCTCAATTGGAGGTGCAACTATTACATGGAGCAACAAGAAGCAACCCACTGTCGCTTTGTCGGGTATAGAGGTTGAGCATAGATGTGCTGCAATGGTAGCATGTGAGGCATCATGTTGGAGATGTTACTTGCAAATTTAGGTGTGGAAGTGCAAAATCCTATCACTATCTATTGTGATAATCTTAGCAGCATATAGTTGGCAAGGAACCCTGTTTTTCATGCTAGAACAAAGCATATCAAGGTACATTATCACTTCATCAGAGAGAAGGTATTAGCAGGTGATATTGATCTTGCTTATGTGAGAACAGATGAATGACTTGCTGATATTTTCACCAAAGCACTTGGAGCGTTGAAGAAATTTTGGGAGATGCTTGGATTATAGGATATAGCTTTGAGCTTGAGGGGGAGTGTTGAGATATCAAGCTCAACATGTGATGATCCAAGATGACACGTATCACTTTTTTATTTCTCTGACATGTATAGTGGTCATGCCAGTATATGTCAAGGACACTTCATTGAGCTTTATTAGATTTATCTATCGAGAGTGATGGCACATTTGTTTCTCACCAGCTCACTCATTTGCGGACATTAGGTTTTTCCTTATGTACTAGTCTTTATATATTGCACTTGTTGTATTCTTGTTTTAGGTCATTCTTGTACATTCCGTTTTATGTAATAGACAAAGAAGAAGATCATTCTTCCTTGCCTCAATCTAAGTGTGTGCTTCTCTTTGATTGTAAGAGTGTGTGTGTGAGCTCTCTTCCTTATCTCCTTCCTCGTGACAATTGTTTGATATACTTTGGAGTTGTCCTCTCCAATCATCATAGTATAAAGGAAGAACAACCTCAAACACATAAAATTATCGATTCAGGAAGTATGATATGACCCTAGCCCCGTATTCATCTATGGAGTACAAGATTTATTATCACAAGATCCATTTCATCAGAGCTTTCACAAAAGATATGAATAATTCTTGTAATGCTTGTGGATTGAGTTGGGAATAATTTTTTTCAGTGCTTCTTGTTCCAAAAGTGTGCTATTTTTCATAATAAAGACATTGGAAACATCAAATTCAATTTTTGATATGTGTACCCATGTGATGAGAGAATCGTGATTTTAACAGATTCACACAATCAAGATGAAACAATATTTTGGAGGATTATGGAAACTTAGAATTTTGAGATAGACTTATGAAAGCATGAAACACTCAAAGAAATACTAATAACAAGGATAAATCCATGAAAAACGCTGAGAAAATCAATTTGAAATCATTAAAGCTTGATGATGAGATTAAGAAGAAGATAGAGCTCTCAAGTTCTCATTGATTAAAAAAAATACAAGATCTCTTCACAAATGAGTCATAATTGACTTCTATAGTTTTTCCAGTGTCCCCTTTCACACTCAAATTAAGCCCTTTAAACATGTACTCAAAAATCTACTAACTTGAGAGCTCTGAAAATTCTACAAAAGATAAATAGTTTATATCTCCTCATGTGAAAGACTCTTGCTTATTTTTACAACAGTTGGAGTATGCTAAACTACCATATTATAGGGTTTTCCATTTTACTTTTACAAAAATTTGCTTTGCAACATTCTCCCCCTCCTTGCTTTTGTCATCATTGACAAAACTTTGTAGTGGATCCTTGATCACTGCTTCTTCTTCCTGTGATAAACATGAGCCACTAGATCATGACTCTGTCTTTCTATAATATTCAATTCATTCACCATTTTCAAAAGAGCTTTCCTCCATTGTATTGTTGCGGCTAGTTTATCTATTACATCCCTCTTTATGTATTCTATATAGAAAGCTTCGTAAGTTAATACTTTGGCCTTCATTACCAAGGATAGCTTGCCGAATATTTCTAAATCTCGTTCAAAAAGCCCATAATCAAAGGCATCCTCAAAAGTATGCACATAATGGCTTCCCATGAATATGATTCTATTGTAGAAGGTCATTAAACATATTCTATCAGGATTCTCACTCAGATAAAAAGGAAGTGCGTATGAAGGTTGTTGAGGTTATATGATATCGCGGCAAAAGCTTGTTCACTAACAAGACTGCGAAAAATTGCCACGCCCCAACTAGAACTAAGCTAGAGTGATATTAGAACACCTCTATAATCATCAGTAGCTTAGCAACCTTCTGAAACTGAAAACTTTATAATTGTATTAAGTGAAAATTGAAAATTCACTTTATAGAAAGCTTTGCATTTCCTTCAAGCTTTAATTTTGAACTGATTCACTTCAACCTTTACACTACTATGTTTGCTTACAGTCAAATAATCTTTCTGTCACTTAACTGTGTCAAAACTGTGTTTTGAACTCACCGTAATTTCACCAGAACTTCACCGGACTGTTACCAGACTGTCACCGTAATCTTACCGGAATCTTACCAGAATCAACTGCAATTCTATTTGTAGTTACTTCAAATGTTTGTAATTGAAATAAGGAAGTAATACCTGAGCTTCCTTCAGTAAATGAACTCTATCTGAAGTTTGAGAAAAAACTTCACCAGTTCTGGATGTCTTTTACGGTCAGACTTTGTACTGTGTACATGTCCCGTTTCACAAAACTCTTTTGATCAGTTTGTAGTTCAGACTCCTAGCTTCAAGATGAGCTATCAGTCATAAAAAATCTTTACACTGTGCTGCGAGATCTAACTCTTAGAAGTACCGGAAAAATGTTTACTGAGAAAATTATAACTGTTAACTAACTTTCACAGTAACATGAAATCACTTAGATTTCTTCACATACAAAGAATGTGCTCAAAAAACTTCCACATGAACATGTGTTTTCTATTATAGAAGATGTGTACAAAAATAGCTTGGCCTCACTTTGCTCATAGCTATGGAAAACTCTCCTACTCTGAGTAGTTATTCCTTACCATCTCTCTCAGATGAATACTTGATAGTTCAGGTTCTATTATTCATCTCTACATACGCAATCTCTGGCGTCTTCTATATCACTATCCTCAGTTTCTATATGCGCTATTCTATTCTGGTTCTATATATACATATGCTCTCTCTACTCTCTTTTATACATTTTGTTCCGAGATTCAAAACTCGTATTTCTGGAAGTTTCTATGAACGATATTACAATCGTGAATTTGTCCCTTCACTAAGGCTTGATTTTCTTAATGCTTTTTTTGCTTCTCTTTGTCTTTCTTCGTCTTTATGTCTATCTGTATGTCAAATTTGTGAGTGATTCTTCAACAGCTCCCCCTCAATCACTAATTTGCATTCTCCTGATCTTTCATATATTCTTCTTTTCTTTTATACCTGCCATCTCTTTGAATCTACTTGTGTTTACTCCATCCAAGCTCTTTGTCAGAATATCTGCAATCTGATCTTTTGTAGGAGTGAATACTATTTCAATCTCCTTCTCCATTACCTTTTCCCTCAGGAAATGATATTGAATCTCTATGTGCTTTGTTCTTGCATGAAATACTGGATTTGCTGCAAGATACAATGAACTCATATTATCTCCATGTATGATAGGTATACCTTGATCAATACCCATGCTTTTGAACAAGGTCTGCATCCATATCACTTCTTTAGCTGCTTCCACAAGTCCTTTATATTCAGCTTCAGTTGACGATAAAGCCACTATGTGTTGCTTCTTTGAACACCAACTTACAAGCTTATCTCCCATGTATATCATATACCCATGTGTTGACCTTCTGTCATCTTGAATTCCTGCCCAATCTGAGTCACTGTATGCTCTCAACTTTATATCTGATGTAAAAGGATAATACAATCCTTCTTTTATAGTTCTTTTGATATATCTAAGAACTCTTTGTCCTACAACCCAATGTTGATCCTTTGGACAATGCATGAACTGTGAGAGAACTCCTACTGCATAACTAAGATCTGGTCTTGTTAGCGTAGCATAAATCAAGCTTCCCACTAAAGATTGATACTTTCTCATATCTTTAAAACTCTGCACCACCATATTTGCTGAGTTTATGATTGACTTCAAGTGGTGTTGAAGCTTCTCTGCAATCCTCCATGTTAAACTTCTTTAGTAAGTTTAAGAGATACCTTTCTTGCGAAACATATACACCATGATTTGTATATGTGACTTCCATTCCAAGAAAGTATGATAACTTTCCTAGGTCACTGATTTTGAACTCTTAAGCAATCTCTTTACCTCCTTGATTCCTTCATCTGAGGTTCCTGTGATTATTATGTCATCTACATAAATACAAATGTAGATCATACCTTCATCTGTTCTCTTAGTGAGTAGACTTGCATCAGCCTTTGAGCTTTGGTATCCAAGGTCATTGAGATACTTCAAAAGTCTATAATTCCAAGCTCTTGGAGCTTGCTTCAATCCATAGAGAGCTCTTCTTAATCTGCAAACATGATTTGGGTAACTGGAACTTACAAACCCTTCAGGTTGTTCCATGTAGACTCATCTGATATATATCCATTCAGAAATGCATTCTTGATATCCAATTGACTTAGCTTCCATCCTTTTGATGCTGCTATAGCAATCAATGTCCTTATGGTTGACATCTTTGCCACCGGACTAAATGTCTCATCATAGTCTATGCCATGCGTCTGAGCATAGCCTTTGACTACCAGTCTAGCTTTGTATCTGGCTATCCTTCCATCTGTAAGCTTCTTAACTTTGTAAACCCATTTATTTCCAATCACTTTCTTACCATTTGGTTTTGAAACAAGTTCCCAAGTCTTGTTCTCCTCAAGCGCTTTAAACTCATCCTTCATTGCTTCTTCCCATTGTTTCTTACCTTTTGCTTCACTGTAATTCTGAGGTTCTTCATCTTCCTTTACTAAGTAAGCATAGTTTTTCTGAGTCAAATAAGAAGTGTCATAGGAATACCTTGTTGGTTGTTTCCTTACTTTGTTTGACCTTCTTAGCTCATATTCTTCATGTGTATCTGAATACACATCTTCATCAAATCTCGGTCCATCTTCATTTCTCATACCTGATCCGATCCTGGACATACTTGCCTGCATATGATCTTCATCTCCATTTACCTGCATATGTGATTTACCTTTTTCAATTCTTCTTATCTCCTCTTCAAGTGTTTCAACACCATGCTCTTTATCTGTATACCAACTCTTTTCTTCATCAAATGTCACATCTCTAGAAACAATAAACTGTTTGGTTAAAGGACTCCATAACCTATAACCCATCTGCTTTTCATCATATCCGATGAACACATATTTTTCAGCTTTTGGTTCAAGCTTATGTCTAAGTTGTGATGGTACATAAGCATAAGCAACTGATCCAAACACTTTACAATGATCAAGTGTTGGCTTCTTACCCCACCAGGCTTCATAAGGGCTCATCCCATTTAAAGTTGTACATGGTAATCTATTTACCAGATATGTAGCTGTATTTACAGCCTCAACCCAAAGATAGTTTGGACAATTCTTCTCCTTTAGCATTGCTCTTGCAAACTCAAGTAGAGTTTGGTTTCTTCTTTCTGCTAATCATTTTGTTGCGGTGTATACCTGCAAGTTATTTATCTTTTGATACCTGCATTCCACAAATAATCATTGAACTTTCTATTCTTCTCCTCCATCAGACCTTAGTCTTTTGAGTTTTTGTCCTGTAAGTCTTTCAGCATATGCATGAAAATGCCTGAAAGCTTCAAATACTTTTGACTTCTCTTTCAAAACATAAAGAGTTATCCATCTTGTTGCATCATCAATATAAAGAACGTAATACCTTGAACCACTGATCGATCCTTCTTTTGTCGGTCCCCACACATCTGTATGTGTTAGCTCCGAAAATGGTTGATTTTTATGTTCTAATGTGGTTTTATTTGGCAGGAAATTTGTTTGATTGCAGGCACTTGAAGAATGAATTTGATAATTGATGAGAAGTATGTGGAGATATTGATTGTAGGGATGGGGAGAAAAGGGCTTGCTATTGTATCGGCAATTATCTGAGTGGCCTTGTACCTCTTTCTATAGGGCGACTGGAGCACCTTCTTGAACTGAATCTGAGCAGGAATAAATTGTCAGGTGCAATCCCAATGGAGTTTGGGAATATAAGGGGACTTGTGAAGATGGATTTATCATTCAATGATCTTCATGGGGTCATTCCTCGAGAGTTGGGTCAACTGCAAGGTTCAAGATCCACTGACCATGGGAACAATGCTCAAACATCATAATGATTTGTCATGTGTATCTTTTAAAGAAGATTCTCTAGTCAGATCTCAAAGTAAATCGTCCGATTCACATGAGACTCATGATCTTTCTGACAATATTAGTTCATCAAGCAGTTTTCAAGAGGAGGATGAGGAAGTATTACTTATCTATCCGGATACACTGCTAATCTTTCGGTTCTGCGATCCATTATTATCCTTCACACTCAAAGAGATCATAACAGCAGATCAGAGACTTCTTAAAATCTTGGAATCTGGATTACCTTCATGGGTCATCTTTTTGCAATCTTATCCTGTTTTCAGAAAGTGTTATAGGCCCTGGATGAGACCCCTAGCAAAGACTTTGTACATTTGAGTCTCTAATTACCACAGTCATCATTGGTTTCTATGACTTGTACAAGAATGTTCCAATTTTAAAGGCTACTGCTGCTCGTATATGTGGTCCTTTCTTTGAGTGGATAGAGGCTTGGGGAATGGTATCAAGAACCAAGTATCTGGGCACTTTCGCGTTCTTGCAAAATTGGCAGAAGGCTTTGCGTTGGTTGCTTTTGGTGTTTAGCACAATAAGGAAGTTGGCAGACCTCATTTTCCAGCCATTGGTTGAACCTCTGGAAGACTGGATAGAATATATTTGGCCACTATGCAACATGATGCTTGAGTCAATGTGGGGGGCAGATCCGTTTTTTGCATAGCTGACAAGAGAAACAGAAAGGGGGAAGTTTCTTTTTTCGTTTGGATCTATACAGGCACACATGAGGGAGTGGGCGGTGGTCTGCCCGCCCCTGTCAGCCTGCTGGCAGAGAGACAGAGGGGTTATGCCCTCTAATGGCACACGACGAGGGGAGGCGTATTCATTCTTACAGGGGGGGGAATCTTGGGTGGCCGTTTTTTCTTGGGGGTTCTAGTGCGTGTCTGTGCACGTAGAACAAGGGGGCAGAGGATTGAGTGAGCAGTATTCACATGCTCGTCGATATCGGACCCCTTCTCAAGAACGTTCACCACCTCCTCGCTATAGGTATGGAGAGCGTTATAGTTCAAGACTAACAACTGATCGGGACCGTGACAGATATGGAGGCTACAGGAGCTACAGGGATAGGACTCCACCTAGGTGCTACAGAAGCAACCCAAGGTGGAGAACACCAATAAGGCACAGGAGAAGCCCAAGTAGAAGCCCTCGTGGCAGCAGAAGTGTATCTCGCAGTGCAAGTCCTCCTGTAAATAGGCATGGTCGTAGCAAAAGGAAATATAGCAGGAGCCTTAGCCGAAGCCGAAGCTGCAGTCCTGCTAAGGATCACCCTCGAAATAATGGCTGTCCACGCTCCAATCCGAAGAGAAGCCGATCAAGGGATGCTGATGCCAACAATAATGTGAAAGACCGAAGAGCTCAAAGGTCGCCTAGCAGCTCTTCTTTGTCTCGCTCTCCAAGGAGCGCAGGCTCAAGGAGTTTATCGCCTTCGGACAAAGAAATATCCAAAGGCAGGTCAGGTACACCCTCAAAAAAGGAAGCAGCTTCGATCTCCTTCCCCACCAACTAAATCTCATCGAAGCCTAGTGTCATACGGGGGGGGGGGGGGGGGGAACCCAATTGTGTCGAGGCTTTAGACGGGCTCGATGACAAGCAGAGTGCAGACAAAGAGGAGGGGGGGCTGCTCTCGGGGGTAAGTAGAGCAAGGATGCTCGGAAGAGGGCGAAAGGGCTGAGGGATTTGCTTACGGTCGAGGGGAGGCAGATCTGGAGGCACGTGAAAAAAGGGGAAAGAGTTCTACTTAGCCTCTGTCCGCGAAGCACTCCCCTTCAAGCTCACACCTTGCAGAGTTTCCAGTATCTCAATTGGTCGAGTGGAGTATTTGTTTACAGCTGATCTAGTACAATGCACTCAGAGATTCCGAATAATCAATGCCGAAAATCTTGACAGGTCTGCATAAGTATTTTGTCACCATTTTTACTTGTCAGGTTGTCTTTGCTTTTCTCTTTGTCATCTCGGGGAACTCAAACTCTAACCTTTGCAATGTACAAGGATTAAATCTTTTCCTGTGTGATTATGCATGGCATCCATATCATCTATAATATTTTGAGATGTAATGCCGAGATAGGATACATGCGCCATTGTAGAGACATGTTTTAGACATGCCTCTTGTACAGACGTGTTGGGAATTACTGTACACGGGATAAATCAAATGCAACATGTTCATATGGCATACATAGTATATATGGTTGAGAATTATCGCAGGTACGTGTATTGAGGAAAGGGTACTAAACCGCAATTAATTGTTATGGGAAATTGTGCAACATTTGGGGCTCACGATAGCAGCTGCTTATGAATATGTTGTAAATGATGCTAAGATGCTTAGTCGATTGAAGATCTTGAGGCCTGCGTTAGTGTTCCACATTGTGACAAATGGACCGTAGATGATATTCAATGAAGTTTGAGGTCGATGTGTCAGTTGTAGTTTTATCATGCATGTGGAAGTGACAATTGGTTAATACTACACATAAGTGTAGAGGATGCCCTTAGACATAATAGGATATTTCATCGACTATGAGACTATGTGTTGTGGCCCCCTGTGTTGAAATTGTTATGAGAGAAACCTGGTTCAAATGCTAGTAACCTCAACACCCTGAGGAAAGGCCCTTCATGGATGTTCGGTGTCGAATTATCAGTAATAATGGAAATTTTTCTGATATGTTCCAAGCTAATACAATATACTCTATTTCCCCCATCATAAAAAACGGGGAGTAGGTGTGTGAAATTATTAGTTGGCCTATGAACATGTACAATTATTTAAACTTTTGATTCCTGAGTGTGTGATTGACTGACTATGCATGAGTTTGGGTGTGTGCCACTATGACCAATTGGGCCCGTGATTGAATGAGTGCATGATCGACTTGAGTGCTTGTGCAGAATTGTGAGAACACATCGATAGTTCCATATAAGTATATGTGGGTGCGTGAATGTACGTGATAGAGTAAAAAAGGGGATGAGAGCGCGGGAGTAATGGGTAGTGAATAAGAAGAAGAGTGTGCTTGCAGGGGTCAACCTTGGTAGTGGGTATCGGGTTTTCATCCTACCCCACTAGGATATTGGAGTTTGATTTTGGGCTCAGAATAGCACTAATAGGCCAATCTCGAGTGTTTTGAGGCAGCTCACAAATGTATTCCCGCATCTTTTCCTTGGGCAAAAGAGCCAAACATTTGGTGCGTTTGCCGGGAAATTAGCTTGGTACGTCTCTATAAGAGAGTGCCATAGGTTCGCCTAGCGCCACAGGTTGGCCGAGCTTGCGGACCCCACGATCTAGTACATGAGCGAGGGGAGCTCATCGTCAGGAGCAACACAAACTCAAAGAGAGGAACGCGCTCAGAGAAGAGCCCTTGAAAGAGAAAGAAGAAGGTGGGAACCACCAGGTGAGTGGACCTCGATTGGCTCGAAGAAATCAGTCAAAAACGTGTACTCCCGTAGGAGAGTTGCAAATCAAGTGCGAAAGTTTGAAGGAGGGATCCTGAGGCCACGTGCATTAATTTTCTGGGATCGAAGTGATATCGACATCACACCTCTGTTCGAAATGGCTCAGCGAATTTCAGTTCATTTGGGGGACTTCACCAAGTTTTTAGGTACTTGGGACGAAGATCCGGATAGTTTTATCCAGTTGTTTGAGGTTACCTGTGAGGCCAATGATGTAGTTGACCAGGATCAGAGGTTGAAAATTTTTCCGGCTATTCTCTGTGATGAGGCAGCCAATTGGTATGGGAATTTGACACCACAAGAGCGTGGAACTTATCAAATGCTCAAGGAAGCCTTCTTGGCAAAGTTTCGGCGACAAGGCTTCCAAGACAGATTGGCCCAACAAATGGATTACTTGCGACAAGGAGTCAATGAGAGCATCGATAACTACATTCAGAGAATGGAAATGTTAGTAAGAAAGATGGGCGTGAATGCCCCGAACGATGAGACATTGAAACGAAGATTCATTTCGGGATTGCGAGATCCTACGGCACAACAACATATCAGCCTGACAAGACCTGCGACCTTAATGGATGCTAAAGAGCAAGCGAGGCTTTGGGAGGAAGTACAATTATGTCAACAAAGAAAGATGGAACTCTTATACGAGCCAATGGGAGGCCCAGGAAACATACCAATGAAGGATCCGGGCCAAGGAAGTCCTACATTGACGACGCCAGCTTTTGTAGCTGCCACTAGCACGCTAGGCAAGGCAAAGCCTGCGCTAACTGAAGAACGAATATTGGAATTGGTCACGCAAGCTATAAAAGCTGCCACAATAACTCAGGAGACATACACAGTAAAACCAGAGGTAACTACGAACCCGAATCAAGTGTTTCGATCAAATACATGGTGTGGAAAGTGCCACGGTTACGGCCATTTGGCTTCAGAATGCCCCACAGTCTCGAGAGTATTCACAGATAGGTCGCCACCTAGGATGCGTTGTACTTTTTGTGGAAGAACAAATCACACAGAGGACCGATGTTACAACAAGAGAGCCTATGAAGAAAGGACTATGAAATCAGGAGATACAAGAGAAAGACCTTACACGGGATTGCCCGCTCAAAGTGTACCACCTACATCTCGTTGGGAAAACAGACCGACTTATGGATATGGTGCTCAGGGTCAAGGAGGAGACTATCCAAGAGGAGCCACGCGTGATCAAAGAAGAGATGGTCCAATCCAGTGCTGGAGATGTCATGGCTTTGGCCATACTCAATCTAGATGTCCAAACGAAAAGAAGCCAATCGATTATACTCCATTATGTAGGTACTGTAGTGGGGAGGGCCACTTTGATGAGGATTGTCCAAAACGAAGAGCTGCTGCCGGCAAGGAAAAAGGACCAGTAGGGTCCTCGAACTATGTTGATACTCAGATGCATCCCACATCAAGAGCTCAAGAGCACATTCCTACGATTGGAGTAGTGTTCAAGACGCCGAACCCTCAAGAAGGCTCTAGCTCGTCAATGCACTTTGTGGATGCTTACGAGGCCAAGAAATTACACAAAGATCCAACTGTAGCAGTAGTCACAAGGACTCAAGAATATTCGAAGAAGAATCCAGGAGGCGAAGGTGAAGAAGGGAGTCAAGAGAGGATAGCTGAACACGAAGAGGTAGAAAACCAAGTTGGAGGATTTGTTGAGCAGCAAGAGTTTGAGGATGGGGAAGAAGTTGAGATCCTTCCACCAGTAACCAAGGAGTTTGTGCCGGGCATAGCACCATTCCTTGAAAGATTGAAAGCTCCTAAAATTAGAAAAGAAAGACAAAGTTCGGAAGAAGTGGATATTGTAAAGTTGCTCGCTGACACGGAAGTCACTCTGGACATTGGCACATTGCTAAAATGTTCACCTGTTTATAGGAAACAATTCTATAACGAATATATTAAGAAGCCGAGGAAAGCTCGAGATAAAAATAGACAAGATAAAGATGTCCAAGGAATCATTCAAAGTATTACGACGCAAATTGATTCAAATGCTCCAGCTGTGACGGTTGAGATTAAAGGGTATGCAGTCCCTGGTGCTCAATTAGATAGTGGAGCTGCAATCAATCTTACGACTGAGTTCATGATGAAAGCTTTGGGCCTCAACCACATGGAAGAGACGCTGATGTCTTTGAGAATGGCGGATCAAACACAAGTGAAGCCTGCGGGTCTTTTGAAGAATGTAAGTACAGTTGTGGGCGGTTTAGAGTTTAAAGTTGATTATCTGATAGTAAGACCAAGGACCTCAGAGGCTACCTTCTCGATCCTACTTGGACGGCCATGGCTGGTGCAAGCCGAATGTGTGCATGACTGGCGCACAGGTTTTATTTCGATAGGGCCAAAGTCTGATCGGATTCAAATACAAGTATCCCCACCCTCGAGCAACAAGAAGAAGACAATAATAGTCGATGAGATGGAAAAGAAAGAAAAGGAGAAAGCAAGGCACGAGAGTGCACGAGCTAGGTTTTCTTTGAACACAGACAACTACAAGAATCTGCTTCAAGACGGGTTCAACTTGCAGTTCTTTAAGAATCAAGACACGAAGATGGGAGAGTATCAAAATCCATTGCTCTATAACGACGATTCGGACCAGGAGTTGCTGGGATGGTTGACACATACAAGTAAATTTGATTGCTACATGTTGAGTATAGACACAAGTAAAAACAAGGCTACTCAATCCCTGGAGAAGAGAACTTCAAGAGAAGAGTGGAAACTAGAGCTAGCTCCGACAATGGAAGTACAACAGTTGAAAGAAAGAGTTAGAATGCTAGAAGCAGAGATTCTAAAGAAAAGACGAGAATCGGAAAAAGAAGCGAAGAGTAAGACCAAAGTGTCGGAAGCCAGTGCAAAAGTTGCATTAAAGAAATTAGATTCAATCGAAAGAGAACAAGACAATGATTTACTGGCCAACCATGCACGCGTGTTTGGAGAGCATGTTCCAATCACAGTGTCATCGAGAAATAGGGACTATTCGCGAGAAGCTCAGGTGGAAAAATGGGAAGTTTTTCCAGAAAAGTTCTTGAGTGTAGGGTTAGAGCTACCAGACAAAGTACGAGATTGTATTAAAACGACACTCAAAAATTTCAGTAAGGCCTTTGCATGGTCATACAGTGATCTGAGAGGAATTGATCCCCGAATCTGCCAACATTATATAGACTTGGAAGAAGGCACACGACCAATATGTCAACGACTTAGGCGAACGAACCCAGTCTACTCGGAATTGATCAAGTTGGAATTGACCAAATTATTGGAGGCAGGATTTATATATCCCATCGCATCCAACGAATGGGTATCACCAATTGTAGTTGTTCCAAAGAAAAATAAGAAAATCCGTATTTGCATAGATTATCGGAAGTTGAACGAGCGCACGAAGAAGGATCATTTCCCCTTGCCATTCACTGATCAAATATTGGATAGAGTGGCTGGCCATAAGTTGTACTCATTTTTGGATGGTTTCAGTGGGTACAACCAGATCCAAATTCATAAAGAGGATCAATCAAAAACTACTTTCACGACAGAATGGGGTACGTATGCATATCGGGTGATGCCATTCGGGTTATGCAATGCACCGGCCACATTCCAAAGAGCAATGATAGCTGCATATCAAGACTACCTGCAGGATTGGATGGAGATATTTCTCGATGACTTTGCAATCAGAGGTGACGATGAAAACATGATGGAAAGGATCGAAGCGATTTTAAGAAGAAGCATTGAAAAAGGCATCGCATTGAATCCTGAAAAGTGTACATTTGGAGTACGAAGAGGATTGCTTTTGGGTCATGTCATTTCCGAAAAAGGGATTGCGGTCGACGAGGATAAAGTGGAAAAGATCGGACAACTTTCACCACCGCAAAATTTGCGACAACTCAGAGGATTCTTGGGCCATGCGAATTACTATCGACGTTTTATATTAAATTTTGCATCTATAGTGGCACCACTGACGACTCTTTTGAGGAAGGACCAACAATACCAGTGGACTGGAGAGTGTCAAGTTGCATTTGACTCGATCAAAGAAAGGTTGATAAATGCACCGATTTTGGTAGCACCTGACTGGACGAAGGAATTTCATGTACATACCGACGCTTCTCATACTGCAGTTGGAGCAGTACTATGCCAAGCCGATGAAAAGAAGTTGGACCATCCTATTTACTATGCAAGTCGCAATTTGAATAGCACTGAGAGGAACTACACGACTACGGAGAAGGAATGTCTATCGATGATCTTTGCGGTGAACAAGTATCGGCACTACTTGATGGGAAAGCATTTCACGTTTTATGTGGATCATGAAGCCCTTAAGTATATCATTAATAAACCAGAGTTATCAGGGCGACTGATGAGGTGGATGCTACTTCTCCAAGAATTTCAGTTCACAGTGGTAACCAGACCAGGCAAAGCACATATATTGGCTGACCATTTATCTCGAATTGTTAATGAGGAGCCAATCTCTGGTGTGCCCGACGATGCTCCTGATGGACATCTATTCCAGGTTGATGCAAAAGTACCTTGGTATGCCGACTTGGTGAACTTCTTATGCACTACTAAATATCCGCCAGGAGCAAGCAAGAGGGAGAAGCAAAAACTGTTAGTATTGGCGAAGCACCATAGCATCATTGGGGGGCAACTCTATCGATATTTTGTTCATGAGAGCATTTATCGGAGGTGTCTTGAGGAAGAAGAGGCAAACCTAGTGTTGAGGGCTTTGCATGACGAACCTTGTGGTGGGCATTTTGCTGGTGAACTGACGGCAAGAAAGATTTTATTGGCTGGGTATTGGTGGCCAACGCTGTTCAAAGATTCGCATACATACTGTAAGAAATGTGACAAATGCCAACGAATGGGCAAACCCACACTAGCACATGCTGCTCCTCTTACGCCGGTGTTGGCTCTTAAGCCGTTTGAGAAATGGGGAATTGATTTTGTGGGGCCTATTGATCCTCCCTCACGATGAAGATCCAATAGGTATATCTTGGTCTGTACTGATTATGTTACCAAGTGGGTGGAAGCCAAGGCTCTGAAGACTGACCGAGCCGTTGATGTAGCTAAATTTCTGTATGAGCAAATTATCACTCGATTCGGATGCCCGTTGGAGATAGTGAGTGATAGAGGAACACATTTTGTCAACGAACTGATCGAAGAATTAATGGAATTATATAAGATCAAACATAGAAAAAGCACTCCATATTATCCAAGGGCAAATGGACAAGTGGAGGTCACCAACAAAATTCTTGAACAGACTCTGACAAAAACAGTAGCTGTGCATAGGAGAGACTGGGATGAGAGACTTTTGGAAGCCTTGTGGGCATATCGAAATTCTTACCGAGTGACGACAAAGAGCACTCCGTTCTCCTTAGTATATGGCGAGGAAGCCATCTTCCCCATCGAAAAAGAAGTTCCGACGTTAAGAGTGGCCATCGAAGCTAGGTTGGGCGAGGAAGAGTCATTAAAGGAGAGGTACATACAACTGGTCAAGCTGGAAGAAAAGAGACTCATCGCACAACAAAGTTTGGAAGCTATTCAGAAGAGACGTAAGGAGAGGCATGACAAGAATCTTAAAACCTATGTGATTCAAGAAGGGGATTTGGTACTAGTCTATGATAGTAAATATTATAAATTCCCGGGGAAGTTACAGACAAGATGGGCGGGACCGTTTAAGGTGGTGGAACTCAATTCCAATGGTTCCATGCAAATTCAAGATTTAGGAGAAGAATATGCTCCCGTGAAGGTTAACGCGCTTCGAGTTAAACCATATTTCAAGTGATATTAGGACGGGAGAAGCCAGACGAGATCCAAACGAAATGACGAAGTAGACTACTTGTACATACATGTATAGTATTATATATATATGCGCATATGTAATCTATGATTTGTGTGTCAAAAATATTCTTCCTTGCTAGCTCAAGAATCTTGGACTACTAATTATTTTTCTTATGTTGCGCAGAGACTGTTAGGAGCTAAGTAGCAAAATGGCAGACCAAATTACGCAACTCTACTTGTACGAGCTAAGGATATATTTCTCGAACCAAACGTTCGCTCGCATGGACATAGATGTCGACGACTTTGAGACGGAATACGATGTTGAGGAAGCACATTGGCTGGTATGCTTTATAAACCAGGGTTTGGGTGTTGCATTTTACATTGAGTGTTTTGAGGAATACCTAGCTCGACATGTAGGGTGGGCGGGAGATCGATATTACTATTTTGATCCTTCTAGGGAAATGCCTAACGAGGAAAACGATATCACATGGGCTTGGGCAGATGTGCTAACGCTAGGAAGTGATGACGGAGCTCCCGAAGTTGAGCCTGACTCGCCTTAGAGAAGTTGTCGGGATTCGAGTACGATGTGAGGCTACATGAGACATTCCGGGGACTCACATTCTAGGACACCCAGGGATAGGTATATGAGGGACTAAGGCATAGCTGGTTGTAGTTACCAAGTGAAAAGTGGAATCGATGAATACATATGTAGTGTCTGTAATTGAGAGAATGGAGTGAAGAGGTGGTTGATCTGTCAAAGGCTAGTGTGTATCTGTTTTGCATGTATGTGTGGGAACAGTGGGAAAAGTCCCTTTCTTCCTCTCCCTAATTCTCAGGACTTGGGTGAACCAATTAATTATGAAAAAAAAAACAAAAAAAGAAAAGAAAAGAAAAAATTTGTGTCACTGTGATCGTACCAATGCGCTATGGTGGACTAGTAGGTGGGTGGATTTATCCTCGCCAGGTGGTTAGGACCACGAGCCGCAGCTAGTTTCGCCATAGGCTTGGGAGGTATATGTCTGTGTTTTAGCTACGTGCCATAACGGGTTGGTAGGCAGGTGGAGCCATCGTGGCTGGGTAGTCACGACCACGAGCCGCATCCAGCTTCATTATGGGCTAGCTGATATATGTTATGTGTCGTCATTGTGTGTTTGGGTGTTGTGCGCTGCATTGCGTTGGTAGATGGGTGGAATCAACCTGATCGGGTGGTCAGGCCCACGAATCGCATCCAGTGTCAATGTAGGCCAACGTGTGATTAAAATAAAATTTTCATATGAAGTTATTCCCCACTCCTGAGGGGGGGAGAGAGAGGAGAGGGCGATGATCGCCTGGAAGGGAACGTTATTTTCTTGTGTGATTGGTATGTGTTGGCTTGCGACAGATCAGCTCACTTTGAATCAACATTCTTGAAGGCACAGATATTTTATATGTACTGATGGATGAGGCTTTAGCGAGGTAATGCAACGGTCTTGCTTTATAACTTGTGTGCTCTATCTGAGGGTTTTTCTAGTGTGTGGGACACTCTAGGGTTCTGATGTATGTCTTCACTTGCACTCGAGTTTCGATGGCTTCTGTAGGACGACGATGGGGATTCTTCGGGAATGCCTGTTCATGGAATGATTGTACATAGCGAATAGTAGATGCAATAATATGTTATGCATTTTGGGTATTTTTGCATGTCCTGTTGGATTCGTTTCAGTTGTTGTTGTTTATTTCAGAATTTCTTCTCTGTTTTCCGTAATGGTAGTTGCATGTGTAAAATATGGAAAGGTATGCATGTATTATTTTGGTTGAGACCATTTTTTCATAATGGAATGTATGAGCAAATTGATGCATGGCTGAAATGGAATTGCATATATGTGCATGATCTGGGATCATTTTGGAAGTGATTGATTTGTATGTATTCATGAGTGATTTTTTTTGCACTAATAGCTTCAATGAGTGCAGGTTCAGTGGAAGTGGCGGCTCGATGAAAAGGTATGTGAACTAATTGAAAAGTGACATATTCATGGTTGTTGGGATTTTATTGCAGCAATAGTGGCTCGTCGAGGACGACTTCGCAAATAAGAAGAGGGAAGTATGTTAGCTCCGAAAATGGTTGATTTTTATGTTCTAATGTGGTTTTATTTGGCAGGAAATTTGTTTGATTGAAGGCACTTGAAGAATGAATTTGATAATTGATGAGAAGTATGTGGAGATATTGATTGTAGGGATGGGGAGAAAAGGGCTTGCTATTGTATCGGCAATTATCTGAGTGGCCTTGTACCTCTTTCTATAGGGCGACTGGAGCACCTTCTTGAACTGAATTTGAGCAGGAATAAATTGTCAGGTGCAATCCCAGTGGAGTTTGGGAATATAAGGGGACTTGTGAAGATGGATTTATCATTCAATGATCTTCATGGGGTCATTCCTCAAGAGTTGGGTCAACTGCAAGGTTCAAGATCCACTGACCATGGGAACAATGCTCAAACATCATAATGATTTGTCATGTGTATCTTTTAAAGAAGATTCTCTAGTCAGATCTCAAAGTAAATCGTCCGATTCACATGAGACTCATGATCTTTCTGACAATATTAGTTCATCAAGCAGTTTTCAAGAGGAGGATGAGGAAGTATTACTTATCTATCCGGATACACTGCTAATCTTTCGGTTCTACGATCCATTATTATCCTTCACACTCAAAGAGATCATAACAGCAGATCAGAGACTTCTTAAAATCTTGGAATCTGGATTACCTTCATGGGTCATCTTTTTGCAATCTTATCCTGTTTTCAGAAAGTGTTATAGGCCCTGGATGAGACCCCTAGCAAAGACTTTGTACATTTGAGTCTCTAATTACCACAGTCATCATTGGTTTCTATGACTTGTACAAGAATGTTCCAATTTTAAAGGCTACTGCTGCTCGTATATGTGGTCCTTTCTTTGAGTGGATAGAGGCTTGGGGAATGGTATCAAGAACCAAGTATCTAGGCACTTTCGCGTTCTTGCAAAATTGGCAGAAGGCTTTGCGTTGGTTGCTTTTGGTGTTTAGCACAATAAGGAAGTTGGCAGACCTCATTTTCCAGCCATTGGTTGAACCTCTGGAAGACTGGATAGAATATATTTGGCCACTATGCAACATGATGCTTGAGTCAATGTGGGGGGCAGATCCGTTTTTTGTAGAGCTGACAAGAGAAACAGAAAGGGGGAAGTTTCTTTTTTCGTTTGGATCTATACAGGCACACATGAGGGAGTGGGCGGTGGTCTGCCCGCCCCTGTCAGCCTGCTGGCAGAGAGACAGAGGGGTTATGCCCTCTAATGGCACACGACGAGGGGAGGCGTATTCATTCTTACAGGGGGGGAATCTTGGGTGGCCGTTTTTTCTTGGGGGTTCTGGTGCGTGTCTGTGCACGTAGAACAAGGGGGCAGAGGATTGAGTGAGCAGTATTCACATGCTCGTCGATATCGGACCCCTTCTCAAGAACGTTCACCACCTCCTCGCTATAGGTATGGAGAGCGTTATAGTTCAAGACTAACAACTGATCGGGACCGTGACAGATATGGAGGCTACAAGAGCTACAGGGATAGGACTCCACCTAGGCGCTACAGAAGCAACCCAAGGCGGAGAACACCAGTAAGGCACAGGAGAAGCCCAAGTAGAAGCCCTCGTGGCAGCAGAAGTGTATCTCGCAGTGCAAGTCCTCCTGTAAATAGGCATGGTCGTAGCAAAAGGAAATATAGCAGGAGCCTTAGCTAAAGCCGAAGCCGCAGTCCTGCTGAGGATCACCCTCGAAATAATGACTGTCCACGCTCCAATCCGAAGAGAAGCCGATAAAGGGATGCTGATGCCAACAATAATGTGAAAGACCGAAGAGCTCAAAGGTCGCCTAGCAGCTCTTCTTTGTCTCGCTCTCCAAGGAGCGCACGCTCAAGGAGTTTATCGCCTTCGGACAAAGAAATATCCAAAGGCAGGTCAGGTACACCCTCAAAAAAGGAAGCAGCTTCGATCTCCTTCCCCACCAACTAAATCTCATCGAAGCCTAGTGTCATACGGGGGGGGGGGGGGGGGGAAACCCAATTGTGTTGAGGCTTTAGACGGGCTGGATGACAAGCAGAGTGCAGACAAAGAGGAGGGGGGGCTGCTCTCGGGGGTAAGTAGAGCAAGGATGCTCGGAAGAGGGCGAAAGGGCTGAGGGATTTGCTTACAGTCGAGGGGAGGCAGATCTGGAGGCACGTGAAAAAAAGGGGAAAGAGTTCTACTTAGCCTCTGTCCGCGAAGCACTCCCCTTCGAGCTCACACCTTTCAGAGTTTCCAGTATCTCAACTGGTCGAGTGGAGTATTTGTTTACAGCTGATCTAGTACAATGCACTCAGAGATTCCGAATAATCAATGCCGAAAATCTTGACAGGTCTGCATAAGTATTTTGTCACCATTTTTACTTGTCAGGTTGTCTTTGCTTTTCTCTTTGTCATCTCGGGGAACTCAAACTCTAACCTTTGCAATGTACAAGGATTAAATCTTTTCCTGTGTGATTATGCATGGCATCCATATCATCTATAATATTTTGAGATGTAATGCCGAGATAGGATACATGCGCCATTGTAGAGCCATGTTTTAGACATGCCTCTTGTACAGACGTGTTGGGAATTACTGTACACGGGATAAATCAAATGCAACATGTTCATATGGCATACATAGTATATATGGTTGAGAATTATCGCAGGTATGTGTATTGAGGAAAGGGTACTAAACCACAATTAATTGTTATGGGAAATTGTGCAAGATTTGGGGCTCACGATAGCACCTCCTTATGAATATGTTGTAAATGATGCTAAGATGCTTAGTCGATTGAAGATCTTGAGGCCCGCGTTAGTGTTCCACATTGTGACAAATGGACCGTAGATGATATTCAATGAAGTTTGAGGTCGATGTGTCAGTTGTAGTTTTATCATGCATGTGGAAGTGACAATTGGTTAATACTACACATAAGTGTAGAGGATGCCCTTAGACATAATAGGATATTTCATCGACTATGAGACTATGTGTTGTGGCCCCCTGTGTTGAAATTGTTATGAGAGAAACCTGGTTGAAATGCTAGTAACCTCAACACCCTGAGGAAAGGCCCTTCATGGATGTTCGGTGTCGAATTATCAGTAATAATGGAAATTTTTCTGATATGTTCCAAGCTAATACAATATAATCTATTTCCCCCATCATAAAAAATGGGGAGTAGGTGTGTGAAATTATTAGTTGGCCTATGAACATGTACAGTTATTTAAACTTTTGATTCCTGAGTGTGTGATTGACTGACTATGTGTTGGAACTCAAAGTCAAGCACAAGCATGGAAGCACATCAGAAAGGTGGAAACACACAAGAAGAAGGAGCACGTAGGGAGCTCCATGAAGTAATTGTCAACTTTTCATAAGAATCCCCTACAAAAATAGTGATTTCCATCACTAAAATCATTGTAAATACCATTTTCTATTTTGGTAGCTCCATTTTGTGCAAGCCGAGGAGTCCTCGAGCTTGAGGAGCACTAGAAGTACCATCGTACCAATTTTCATAATTTTTAGACTCCGTTTGAGCCCTCAAATAAGCTCTGGAACCTAATTTTTAACTAGGCTGGACACTAGGTCTGGACAGGGCCAAAACTAGTTAAAAACCTATAAAAAGAGCTAGAGAGCTCATTTTTGAGGTGGCTTCTTGTAGATTTCAGTTTTGTAATAGATTTCTTTTGTAATCAAAGTCCTTCCATTGTTCCTCTCTTTGATCTTGCCTCGTGTGCGTGTGTGTGTGCGTGCATGTATGTGCTTGTCACTCACATTTGCTCACCACAATTGCTCACGATCTTCATATCGGTCCTCACGTCTCCGCGGATTGACAAGTAAAGGAGCGCTTGAGCTACACCAAATTTTGGCGCCGTTGCCGGGGAGAGAGCTTCGAGGACGAGCGTTGTGATGGTAAGATCGTAGATTTGCGACGTTGGAAGGTAAAAAAATTGTCATTTCAGTCCATTTTCTGTTTTTTCCTCTTCATCTTCATCATCATCATCATCTCCACCTTCTTCCATCTTCTTCTTCATAGAAATTTCTTGTTTTTTAGTGCATTTTCACCATTTTCATACCATTTTTCATGCATTATTGTGTGGGAAGGAGTTAGGAGGTGCAAGGGAGAGCAAGCGCTGTATTTTTTTCATGATTTTATGCTCATACGGAGCTCGCCATAGCCGGCGCTCAGAAATTTGAATTTCCCGCCAAAAAACGCGATTCTCTGATGAAAATCGCGATTCTGTGAAAATTCAAAAAATTTTTTTGAAAAATCACGATTTTCAGTTTTCCCGCCTAAAAGCTGGTTGAAGAGAATCGCGATTCTGTGTTTTTTCTCAAAAAACACGATTCTCCGCTCAAAATCGCGATTCTCAAAAAACACGATTCTCTGCTCGAAATCGCGATTCTCACCAATCACGATTTTCAGCAAAAAACACGATTTTGTGAAAAACACGACTTTCTGCTCAAAATCGCGATTCTCACAAATCACGATTTTCAGCCAAAAATACGATTTTGAGAAAAACACGATTCTGTGGAAAAACACGATTCTCTGGGACAAAATCGCGATTTTCAAGTCAAAAACACGATTCTCTGCTCAAAATCGCGATTCTCACCAATCATGATTTTCAGCAAAAACACGATTTTGTGAAAAAGGTGATTCTGTGAAAACACGAATTTTTGCTCAAAATCGCAATTTTCAATTCACGATTTTCTGCTCAAAATCACGATTTTCATGTCAAAAACACGATTCTGAGAAAACACGATTTTCAGTCAAAAACACGATTTTGTGAATCACGATTCTCTGAGTCAAAATCGCGATTCTCTAAAACACGATTTTGTGATCAACATCGCGATTTTCAGAAACACGATTTTGTGATCAACATCGCGATTTTCAGAAACACGATTTTGTGATCAACATCGCGATTTTCAGAAACACGATTTTGTGATCAACATCGCGATTTTCAGAAACACGATTTTGTGATCAAAATCGCGATTTTCATGTCAAAAAACGCGATTTTCAGAAACACGATTTTGTGATCAAAATCACGATTTTCATGTCACAATTTTATGAAAACACGATTTTGTGAACACGATTCTCAAGGTACAAAATCGCGATTTTTTCAAAAGGTCCTGTTTGCCTGTTTTGACCCCCAGGAGCCTGAATTGGAATAACTTTTTCATCCAAAGTCCATCCAAGAGGAGCCACGCGTGATCAAAGAAGAGATGGTCCAATCCAGTGCTGGAGATGTCATGGCTTTGGCCATACTCAATCTAGATGTCGAAACGAAAAGAAGCCAATCGATTATACTCCATTATGTAGGTACTGTAGTGGGGAGGGCCACTTTGATGAGGATTGTCCAAAACGAAGAGCTGCCGCGGCAAGGAAAAAGGACCAGTAGGGTCCTCGAACTATGTTGATACTCAGATGCATCCCACATCAAGAGCTCAAGAGCACATTCCTACGATTGGAGTAGTGTTCAAGACGCCGAACCCTCAAGAAGGCTCTAGCTCGTCAATGCACTTTGTGGATGCTTACGAGGCCAAGAAATTACACAAAGATCCAACTGTAGCAGTAGTCACAAGGACTCAAGAATATTCGAAGAAGAATCCAGGAGGCGAAGGTGAAGAAGGGAGTCAAGAGAGGATAGCTGAACACGAAGAGGTAGAAAACCAAGTTGGAGGATTTGTTGAGCAGCAAGAGTTTGAGGATGGGGAAGAAGTTGAGATCCTTCCACCAGTAACCAAGGAGTTTGTGCCGGGCATAGCACCATTCCCTGAAAGATTGAAAGCTCCTAAAATTAGAAAAGAAAGACAAAGTTCGGAAGAAGTGGATATTGTAAAGTTGCTCGCTGACACGGAAGTCACTCTGGACATTGGCACATTGCTAAAATGTTCACCTGTTTATAGGAAACAATTCTATAACGAATATATTAAGAAGCCGAGGAAAGCTCGAGATAAAAATAGACAAGATAAAGATGTCCAAGGAATCATTCAAAGTATTACGACGCAAATTGATTCAAATGCTCCAGCTGTGACGGTTGAGATTAAAGGGTATGCAGTCCCTGGTGCTCAATTAGATAGTGGAGCTGCAGTCAATCTTATGACTGAGTTCATGATGAAAGCTTTGGGCCTCAACCACATGGAAGAGACGCTGATGTCTTTGAGAATGGCGGATCAAACACAAGTGAAGCCTGCGGGTCTTTTGAAGAATGTAAGTACAGTTGTGGGCGGTTTAGAGTTTAAAGTTGATTATTTGATAGTAAGACCAAGGACCTCAGAGGCTACCTTCTCGATCCTACTTGGACGGCCATGGCTGGTGCAAGCCGAATGTGTGCATGACTGGCGCACAGGTTTTATTTCGATAGGGCCAAAGTCTGATCGGATTCAAATACAAGTATCCCCACCCTCGAGCAACAAGAAGAAGACAATAATAGTCGATGAGATGGAAAAGAAAGAAAAGGAGAAAGCAAGGCACGAGAGTGCACGAGCTAGGTTTTCTTTGAACACAGACAACTACAAGAATCTGCTTCAAGACGGGTTCAACTTGCAGCTCTTTAAGAATCAAGACACGAAGATGGGAGAGTATCAAAATCCATTGCTCTATAACGACGATTCGGACCAGGAGTTGTTGGGATGGTTGACACATACAAGTAAATTTGATTGCTACATGTTGAGTATAGACACAAGTAAAAACAAGGCTACTCAATCCCTGGAGAAGAGAACTTCAAGAGAAGAGTGGAAACTAGAGCTAGCTCCGACAATGGAAGTACAACAGTTGAAAGAAAGAGTTAGAATGCTAGAAGCAGAGATTCTAAAGAAAAGACGAGAATCGGAAAAAGAAGCGAAGAGTAAGACCAAAGTGTCGGAAGGCATTGCAAAAGTTGCATTAAAGAAATTAGATTCAATCGAAAGAGAACAAGACAATGATTTACTGGCCAACCATGCACGCGTGTTTGGAGAGCATGTTCCAATCACAGTGTCATCGAGAAATAGGGACTATTCGCGAGAAGCTCAGGTGGAAAAATGGGAAGTTTTTCCAGAAAAGTTCTTGAGTGTAGGGTTAGAGCTACCAGACAAAGTACGAGATTGTATTAAAACGACACTCAACAATTTCAGCAAGGCCTTTGCATGGTCATACAGTGATCTGAGAGGAATTGATCCCTGAATCTGCCAACATTATATAGACTTGGAAGAAGGCACACGACCAATATGTCAACGACTTAGGCGAACGAACCCAGTCTACTCGGAATTGATCAAGTTGGAATTGACCAAATTATTGGAGGCAAGATTTATATATCCCATCGCATCCAGCGAATGGGTATCACCAATTGTAGTTGTTCCAAAGAAAAATAAGAAAATCCGTATTTGCATAGATTATCGGAAGTTGAACGAGCGCATGAAGAAGGATCATTTCCCCTTGCCATTCACTGATCAAATATTGGATAGAGTGGCTGGCCATAAGTTGTACTCATTTTTGGATGGTTTCAGTGGGTACAACCAGATCCAAATTCATAAAGAGGATCAATCAAAAACTACTTTCACGACAGAATGGGGTACGTATGCATATCGGGTGATGCCATTCGGGTTATGCAATGCACCGGCCACATTCCAAAGAGCAATGATAGCTGCATATCAAGACTACCTGCAGGATTGGATGGAGATATTTCTCGATGACTTTGCAATCAGAGGCGACGATGAAAACATGATGGAAAGGATCGAAGCGATTTTAAGAAGAAGCATTGAAAAAGGCATCGCATTGAATCCTGAAAAGTGTACATTTGGAGTACGAAGAGGATTGCTTTTGGGTCATGTCATTTCCGAAAAAGGGATTGCGGTCGACGAGGATAAAGTGGAAAAGATCGGACAACTTCCACCACCGCAAAATTTGCGACAACTCAGAGGATTCTTGGGCCATGCGAATTACTATCGACGTTTTATATTAAATTTTGCATCTATAGCGGCACCACTGACGACTCTTTTGAGGAAGGACCAACAATACCAGTGGACTGGAGAGTGTCAAGTTGCATTTGACTCGATCAAAGAAAGGTTGATAAATGCACCGATTTTGGTAGCACCTGACTGGACGAAGGAATTTCATGTACATACCGACGCTTCTCATACTGCAGTTGGAGCAGTACTATGCCAAGCCGATGAAAAGAAGTTGGACCATCCTATTTACTATGCAAGTCGCAATTTGAATAGCACTGAGAGGAACTACACGACTACGGAGAAGGAATGTCTATCGATGATCTTTGCGGTGAACAAGTATCGGCACTACTTGATGGGAAAGCATTTCATGTTTTATGTGGATCATGAAGCCCTTAAGTATATCATTAATAAACCAGAGTTATTAGGGCGACTGATGAGGTGGATGCTACTTCTCCAAGAATTTCAGTTCACAGTGGTAACCAGACCAGGCAAAGCACATATATTGGCTGACCATTTATCTCGAATTGTTAATGAGGAGCCAATCTCTGGTGTGCCCGACGATGCTCCTGATGGACATCTATTCCAGGTTGATGCAAAAGTACCTTGGTATGCCGACTTGGTGAACTTCTTATGCACTACTAAATATCCGCCAGGAGCAAGCAAGAGGGAGAAGCAAAAACTGTTAGTATTAACGAAGCACCATAGCATCATTGGGGGGCAACTCTATCGATATTTTGTTCATGAGAGCATTTATCGGAGGTGTCTTGAGGAAGAAGAGGCAAACCTAGTGTTGAGGGCTTTGCATGACGAACCTTGTGGTGGGCATTTTGCTGGTGAACTGACGACAAGAAAGATTTTATTGGCTGGGTATTGGTGGCCAACGCTGTTCAAAGATTCGCATACATACTGTAAGAAATGTGACAAATGCCAACGAATGGGCAAACCCACATGTAGCTCAGTGATGAGTAGCACCTCCTTTAATGTCAATCCGGGAAGACGTGAGGATGGTATGAAGACCTCGAGCAAGTGACGGCACAAGTGCGTGAGTGAGAAGCACACAAGCATGCACACACATACACACACACGCGCACACACGGCAAGACAAAGAGAGAGAATCAATGGAGTTCTTTAGAATACTTTCAAAAGCTCTTACAGGTTCGTTTCAATTACAATCTAACCTCAAAAATGAGCTCTCTAGCCCTTTTTATAGTTTTTGACTAGCTTTTGGTCCTGTCCAGACCTAGTGTCCGGCCTAGTTAAAAATTAGGTTCCAGGGCTTATTTGGGGGCTCAAACGAGATCTAAAAAATACGAAAATTGGTACGCAACTACTTCTAAGGCTCCTCAAGCTCAAGGACTCCTTGGCTTGCACAAAATGGAGCTACAAAAAGGTGAAATGATATTTACAATGATTGTTAGTGATAAAAATCACTGTTGTTGTAGGGATTTCTTCTAGTGATCTGCCATGCATATCTTCGAGCTCCCTACTTGCTCTTCCTCTCTGCATGTCCATCCCTTTGATTTGCATTAATGTCTTGAAAAAATATTGGCCTACTTGCCAGATCTTCTTTGACTGCCCTGTTTGCTAGTGCTGTCCCTTCGCTCTGACTCCCTTCTTTGACTTTCATGTCTTGTACGTCCTGGTGTACCAAGGCTACTGCCAACACCCCCCCCACTCTCGCGTCTGTCGCCCCTGACAGACCCTTGTCTAGCTGCTTTTTGGACGTAGTATTGTACAACGTCGGCGGCGAGGTGGTGTTCTTCTAACCTGAGTCCCCTTGCTAGATCTGTCAGCAATGCATCCCAATTGACTGGCCCTGGGACATCTGGATGTGGCACCCGTAATTGCTCTGAGTGAATGGTTCGCTCCACAGCAAATAAATGGAGGAGATGTGAGGGTCTGGGTACAAATATTTCTGAGTGGTATTCCCAGAACCCTGTTATGAACATCTCTTCGAATGTTTGTTTAAAGCAGGCTGGGAGGTATTTTATTCTGGCGTGCCAAGCGTATATCACCTCTATAGAAGGAGTGGTGCTCATGTCATAAACTAAATCTTGGTTTCCTGTAAGGAATCCGACGCCTGAGAAGTGTGGGTCCTTGATATTCTTGAATGTCCTGAATGTAATAAGCATTAGCTCAAAAATTTTCATGCACATCTGGGCCATTACATCAGGGGTATTCTTTAATCGGATGCTCCAGTGCCGTATAGTGGAAATCATGTAATTGACGGTGGGAGGCCCTTGAGGGGGTGCTAGATAGACGTAGTTTAACCATTTGGCGCATCCCTTGATATTCTTGACTGCAATGGTAAACTCTGGCCATGTGCGTCTGCGGAGTACAGGAACATAACAAGGGTTATATTTAATAAAAAGAGGCATATTCGTCCAGGTGCGAACCATCTCCGGGTAGGTTTCGAGGAGTCGGATCCTCCAAGTGGGTTGATGAATGGATCCTTTTTTGGCGCTCTCTGGGATATCATCTGGCCCAAATTGTGTAGCAAACGTTGGAGGTTTGCCACATCTATGTTGGATTTCTGCATTGTAGTCCGCCAGAAGTATACAATATGGCACGTATTGATCATCATTGGTTCCGATCCATCTATGGTGGGACATGCTGCGGAAGTATTCTGATTTAATAATAGTGTCCTCTATCTTTGCCATAGATTGGATCTGAACTGCCACTCGATCTTCATGAGTTGATGCCGTTTTCTCTAGTGTTTGGAGCCACTCAGGTACTTCAATTTCTAACGTATCCATTCCTTCTGCGGTTTGCTCACCACCTGGCATTGGCATAGGAACGTACGGTTCCTCATACGTCTCATCTACCTCGATGGGTACCAAATCCTCGGGTTCAGGTTCGACAACTGGAGAGGGTTGCCTTTCATGTGTGAGTAATCTTGCCTGTAATTCGGCCACCTGCTCTTTCAATGCCTTGACTTCCTCTGAAGTCGTGGTCGTTTCTGTGACCTTGGGTGCTGTCTGTTGCTCTTGGAGTTGATTGCGCAGCGCATCACGTTCCCTTTCCAAGTCATCATGAGCTTCTAATAGATCCGTATAGCTGTCCAAGATGGTCTTCATTGTCTCTGAGGGCACAGCTTTAAACTGCTCTGGATCAATTTCGTGTGGAGAGCCTTCCATTGCTGCTTCTAGATTTGCTTCATTTTGCTGCTGCAGCCTCTTGTTTTCTTCTAGGGCGGCCGCCATGTGTTTTCTGAGAAGTGCCAGGTTACGCCGGACTTTGAGATTATCGGCTTGGTATACCTCGAGCGAAGCTTCTTGGCACCTGATTCTGTCGATGGTTGGGGTGCCGCCAATAAGGTTTGGTGAGCCTGCTCAAGCGTCGTGTAGCGTTGATTCAGTTCTGCATTTTCTGTTTGTAGAATGAGAAATTGTCTTTGTAAGTTTTGATGGTGCGTTTCCAGATTCTGATACCGGTTGTCCAGAGCTTTGTACTCATGCTGGAGCTGGTATACACATTGGTTTAATGCTAAGAATATGTTATTTACATTAAATAATGCTGGGAAGGGTGAAGATGCAGGGGGAATGGGGGCGGGAATGGGAGAGGTGAATGATGTGGATGTACGTGGAGATGTGGGTGGAGGGGGTATGGGTGATGAAGGTGGCATAGGGGGAGGGAGCGGTGCTGTGGCAGGTGATGTTTCCATCGTGTCAACTGTTTGAGTGACGGTGTAGATGGGAATCGTTGGTGGAGTGGATGTGACATCGGTGAACAGGGTGGTGAAGGTGGGCATAGTGACTCCCCCGTATTGGATTCCCGGAGAGAGTGGGATGCCCATGACAACGGTAGTGGTAGTGGATGTGGTAGTGTTAGTGTCCTGTGGTGGAGTGAATTGTGTAGTGTGAGGTGGGGATGGTGGTGACAACGGTGCTTCCTGATATTCTTCTGCTTGCGCTGCCTCGCCTGGTGCTGATGTATTGATGTGAATTTGCTTCCCGGACCTCCTGGGACGAACGGGAACTCTTTTTTCAAACCTGTGGATGTAGGCCATTGCCTCATGAATGGCCTCGTCCAGTCCTACAGCGTCGGCATGAAGGTTCATGGACTCAATGAACAACTCGTCCACACCTTCCTCAGCTAGCAAGTCGTTCATGAGTCTTTTGCCCTGTTCTAGAGACATCTGATGCTGTTCCTGAACCAGTCGCATGGTTCGATATAGTCTCTTGATTTGTGCCGAATATGCTGGGGCACTTGCTAACTCGGAGAGTTCGTCATATTCTTGATGTTGTTCTTCGTCGGCCTCTTCTTCATCTCCTCCTGCCTCTTGTTCATCTACATTGACTTCTACAGTTTGTGGTTGGGTGGGGGCCGATGTTGTTTGGGGTCGCGGTTCCTGAGCTCGCGCTGCTTCGGCTTCGAGGTTAGAGTCATAGATTAATCTGGCAATTTCTTCATCCGTGAGGTCCTCAAGAGTAAATCGCTGCGGAAATTCCAAATCGGATGGAATGGGTGGAAACACCAGATTGGGCCCCTCTGTGCTTGGTCTTGGTAACCGGATTGTGAATGGCCGAACTCGTCGTGTCTGGGGAGGAGTGATTTCTGGTGTAGCGGTAGCTCCCCTTGGTTGAGCACAGGGTAGTTGGACTCCCCCCCTCATCTTCTTTGATGGGGGACCTGCTGCTGATAGTCTTCTCTGGAATTCTTGGACTCGGGACCATACGAGTGCCCGCTGAACAGGCACGTCATAAGCCAAGCATCTATAGATTATTCTGGTCAAAGCACAACACCCGTGGAGCACATTCTTCTGTTTTTTGTTCCACCTTTGATGCGCTAGGTGGATCTGATCTATGATCCAGTGTGGTACATTGATGGGCAGGCTTTCGGTTTCTGCTAGATATAAACTGAACCATATTTTTTTCGGGGGCATTGTGAAGCGTTCTTGGGCGGGAAAAGCAAAATGTTGCATGATGGTTCGCAGGTGAAGCGCAATGGTAGGTGTCATCGCAACCATGTCCTTCAGCTTATTAAGATCTTTGTGCTTCATTCGACCTGGAACCATGGTTTCCTTTTCTGTTGGGATGTGCATGCCATACATACCCAATGCTTCTCTTACCAGATTGAGGGTCAACTTGAATCTTTTAAGCTCATTACCCGGCAGCAGTGATGGCAACACAAAGGTGCTGTCGCCTCCTTTGGCCCTGCTTGGCGTGATGGTACTGATCAGATATGAACATCGTAAAAAATCCGGCTTTGGTAAGTGAGTCCTGAAATAACTGTCCACTCCCGCTTTGATCCAAACTGATCTCATTACTTCGGCATTTTGATAGCTTTCAAACTCGCGTGCGAAAAAGTGGTATCGACCCCATTTGCCATTGAATTCCAATTCTGCTTCCCAGAAATAGGTTCCATCGCCCAGTGGTCCAGCAACATCACTGAACCAATGCGCATGCTTACCTACTTGAGAAGTATGCCCTTGAGGAGGATCCTGAATGGGGAGCACATGCACTGCTTGAAGCTCTTGCGGTCTTGCGGTGAGACGTGGCTCAAGGAGAAGTGTTTCTATGTCCACAATCGGGGCACCAGATCCGGCTTGAGAACTGGTACCTGCTTCTGCCATGGCCCTGTTTGCTGGTTGGTTCTGTGAGAATATAGAACCAAGTGTTAACATCGTAATGGACAGAATAATTTTGTGTTGTCCCCGTTACAACATTAACATGAGGTGGATGGTGAGTTAGTGGTTAGTAAGTGCATGAAGACAGTGTGTGTAGTTAGTGCTTGTGTTGTCCTAGGAGACTACTGCAGTTAGTAAGTGGGTATGAATTTACAAATTGGGGTCGGGGGGTTTATTACAGGCCCTAAGCTGCCAAATGCAGTGAGTGGGCTTTGCCTTCGGTTTCGGAGGGTCTCTACAGAGCCTTCTCGGTGTCGTGGTTTGAAAACGAGGCCTTTTTGGGACCCATTTACAATTGATTACATGCACGCTCTTGGGTCTTGGTGTGTTCATGAGCGTTGAGAACGAGTGAATACTGGCAGTATGCGTAGCTGCGTTATGCTGTTTAGGCTGTGGCCTCAGCGTAGCGACTTGTGCCATCAAGCAAGCCTTAGGCACCCAAATTTGTCTTGATTGTGGGCTTGCCTTCATCGACTTCTTGGGCACCCAAATAGATTTTACTTTAGCAGAAGAATTTCTGAAGGACTTCTCATTAGCGTTGTGTTGTTGGTTACTAATAAGAGGCCTTGTCCGTGTAGTTGACGGTGGTGCAACCGATCGTTCGCCTTTCCGCACCCATACCTGGTCTATTTTCTGGGCTGTTCTGCTGCGCAGGTACTTTTGATCTCTGACATAGGTAGTACCCTGCTTCTTCTGCCTTTGATCCACCTTGGGTTGCTGCCTCCTTCTAGCCTTTGGAAAAGAAGGGAGTTCCGTTGCATTCCTGACTTCTTTTGTGCGAATATCATTCCTCTGCAACACATAGTTTTGGACAAGAACAGCATGTTCATCTTCATGTGTACCCCTGGAAGGACCAGGAGTCTGTGCCTTTCCTAGTTCCTTGAGTGCTCCATTGTCTAATTCTACTGTAACTCGACTATGATTGATCCATACCTGAAGAAGTCCACTTCTTAGGTTTAAATTGACTGCTTGGTCGTAGATCCAATCTTGACCCAAGACAAGAGGTTCAGTGAGATCCTCATCTTGACACACTAGCACTTTAACTGTCATTGCCTCATCATGAATGTAGAGGGGAAGTTCCACCTCGCCCATACAAGGGGTCTCCACGCCTCCCAATCCTATAAGATATGCTTCCACAGGATTGACGGTTAACTGTAACTCTTGACAGTAAGACATTCTAACAGCACTAGTGGCTGCACCTGAGTCAATCAAGGCTCTTACAGTCCTTGCACTTTTTCCTTGTCCTATATCTAAGGTTACGAAAGGACGTCTATCAATTATCCTATGCGAGCTTGTTCCTGCGACTTCACACATGGCCATAGGAAATCCTTGGTCTGCATAGTCATTCGCTCCAGGCTGATCTCTACCTTGCCTTCGTAATTTCATCCTTCTGATGCGTTCTAAAGCTTCAGCTTGAGCTTCTTCTCGAACTCGCTTTTCTTCCTCTTTGCGTTTCTTAGCAGTGTTGAGTCGACTGAGCATTTCCTCCGTGAGGGGTTCCTGATACAACTTGACTCTGCAACCGCTAATATAATTTGGGAGAACATCACCCTCTAATGTGGCCAATTGTACTGCTCCGCTCGTGGAGATCCTATTGATGATCATAGGTCCGTAGCCTCTCTTTTCTAGCTTCCTCGCGTGTTGTTTTAGTGTATAGACTAAGACTAGATCTCCTTCTTTCAAGCCTTTATCCTTCACGTGGGCATCAAAGTATGCCTTCTGTCTCTTCTTGGCTGCATATATCCCTGCAGCGGCTCTCAGTCTTGTTTCTCCTAATCGTTCAAGGTCAAAGATCCTAGAGGAGAGCTCATGACCTGTCCATTCGTGCTCTCGTGCTACTCTCAATGTAGGGATCAAGAAGTCCAAGGGTAACACAGCGTTTTGACCGAATACCATCTGAAAGGGAGTGGCTTGGAGTACCGTTTTGTAGGCCACTCGGTATGCCCAAACAGCATGGTGTAGCTGTTTGTCCCAATCAGAGCGTTTAGTGTTCACTAATTTCGTCAGTACATTGCATAAAATCTTATTAGTGCTCTCAGCTTGTCCATTAGCTTGAGGATGATAGGGGGCAGACTTCTTGTGTATTACCAAGAATTCTTGGAGTAGATTTTCAATCACTTCGTTCAAGAAATGAGTGCCTCTATCACTTACAAGCTCTATAGGTAGCCCATATCTCGTGAATACATTCTCAAACAAGAATTTGGCAGTTGTTTGAGCATCGTTCTTGGTTGTAGCCTTTACCTCTACCCATTTGGTGAGATAATCTGTTGCCACAATGATGTATTCCGCATGAGAACCCTTAGCTGGGGGATTAATAGGACCTACGAAGTCTATTCCCCACTTAGAGAATGCACGTCCACCCATCATAGGTTTCAGTGGCATCTCATCTTTGCGTATAGGATACTGAGTCCTCTGACAGACATCACACCGTTTCACATAGGTATGTGCATCCATGTGAAGGGTAGGCCACCAGAAGCCCGCAAACATTATTGCCTTGATCACCCGATCTGGTCCAAAGTGTCCTCCTGCTACCCCTTGGTGAGCAGTTTCCAAGATCTTGAGATATTCACTTTCATGGACACATAACCTCAGGTAACCATCTTTACCGCGCTTATATAGATTATCACCTATGAGTGAGTAATCCAAAGCTTCTTGTTCTAAACTCCTTTTCCTAGCCAGAGTCATGTCTGGAGGGAATGTGTTTGTCCTCAGGAATGATACTAGTGGTTCGCTCCAATCTGGCGCAATGGATACTTGATAGAGAGTGGCATGTTCCACCGGTTGTTTAGTGCAACAGATTGGGCATTCCTTGCACAACTTTTGGACATCCGCTTCCATAGTTGGCCAGTGCACTCCGAATCTCTTTAGAGTCTGTAAAGTTCGTTGCTTTGAATGGTGTTGCTCTAATGCACCTACATGTGCTAATTGCAACCATTTAGCATACTCATCCTCTTCTACGCAACAAGCCAAGATCCCTTGATCTGTGTGCTTGTACATGCTTCCTGCCATGATGTGGTATTTTTGGGCTTTTACAACCTCTCTGTTCCGTGTGTTTACCACAGGATGGTTAGGCCCGTATGTCAATACTGGTACTATTGGCTTGGCCCACTGCGGTATAACTTCCAAATTAAACAAGTAAGCATCAGGAAGGTCATCTGACACTCCTTGTGGGGCTTCTCCCGATGTGAGCCTAGAGAGATGATCGGCTCTCAAATGAGTCCTACCTTTCCTTACCACAACCTCAAATTCGTATTCCATTAGCAAGAGAAACCATCTTACTAATCTACCTGTATTGCATGGCTTGTTTACTAGGTACAACAATGCCTGATGATCAGTAAAAAATTTAAACTTATTTGCAAGCAAATAGTGTCTAAATTTTTTGACTGCATAAACCATGCCTAATCCTTCGTGCTCTGTAGTGGTGTAATTCCGTTCAGCCGCATTCAATTGTCTACTAGCATAGGCAATTGGAAGATCCATATTACCTTCACCAGTAGGTTGTGCAAGCACACATCCAATAGCATAATTGGATGCATCAACATGAACATGGAATGGCTTATTCCAATCTGGTGTGGTCAAGATTGGTGCTGAACATAATCTTCGTTTAAGCTCTTGGAAGGAATTCTCACATTCATCCGTCCACTCAAAGTTTGTCTGAAGTCCGTACATGGGCTTTGCAATGACAGCATACATGTGTATAAATCGTCGGTAATAACCACAGTGCCCCATGAAAGCTTGTACTTCCTTGACATTCTTTGGCCTCGGTAGCTCTGCTATGGCTCTCACTTTTTCTTCGTCTGTAGATATGCCATTCTTTGACACTATGTGTCCTAGAATCTTGCCTTGCCTGACCATAAAAACGCACTTTTCTGGGTTCAGGCAGACTTGATATTCTCTACATTTGTCAAAGATTTGTCTGAGTTCAGGGATATGGGTTTGTCTAATGTTGGAATGAGCACAAAGATCATCAACATAGACTTCTAAACTCTTCCTTAGGAACTCCTTAAACACATGGCACATCAGCCTCTGGAAGGTAGCTGGTGCATTGGTAAGCCCAAATGGCATTACTCTAAAAGCAAAAATGCCCCATTCTGTGGCAAAGGCTGTCTTATGCTGATCCTCTGGAGCTATGGCTACTTGATTGTAGCCCGAAAATCCATCAAGGAAGCTGTACACTTCCTTGCCTGCCACTCTTTCTAAGAGATGCTCTGTGATGGGAAGCGGATAGTTATCTCGAATCGTAGCGGCATTAACCTTTTTCAAGTTAATGCACACACGCAGTTTGCCATTCTTTTTGGGCACCACTACGATGGGGGACACCCATTCAGTGTGCTCAATTTCGTAGATAAATCCAGCTTCAACCAGTCTATCTATCTCTTCTTTGATCTTAGCAGCATAATTATCGTTATATGTATAAGGCTTTTGCTTCGAGGGTTTAGCATCTGAGGTCATGGGAATAGTGTGTGAGCATATGTCTGGGTCAACCCCTTTCAAATCCTTGTAACTCCAAGCGAATACATCTCTGTATTCTCTTAGCAAGGCAGTCAATTCATGCTCTTCTTCTTCTGTCAGGTCATGGCCTATATACGTGCATCTCTTCTCTCCTTCTTCTAGGGCCACTACGATCTTCTTGGTAGTTTCTTTGTTATCATAGGCCTCTCCTGATTGTGCCTCTCGTTTGGGCATTCTAATCATGACTCTCCTGTCATCTATCTCATACTTCTTAAAATTTTCTGGGACCTCAAACAAAGATTCTTCCTCTTCTGGTAAGGCTTCCCTCTTCTTTCGTTTCTTTCCTTCTTCCTTAGGGGTCATATGCGTTGTTAATCTCACATCATTTGTAACCTCTCCATGCCTCTGGGGTCGAAATTCTACTTCATGGAAGTATTCTTCATCTGATGCAAATGGTGGGTCCATAATGATTGACTCTAGATCGGAGTCACTTGCATCCTCAAATGCATCAGGGCTAGGTTCGCATTCTTCTAAAACTGCCTCTCCCATGATTGGCTCTATGGAGAAGACTGAAATATCATAGCCATCCTCATCACAGTGAGGTGTCCATTGTTCTTCATTGATGGCTACGTCCATTGTTGCTAAAATTTCTGCCCAGCCATGGGGTTCAAATTCCTCGTCTGGAAAAACTACAGGTGCATAGGCTGGGTCTTGAATGGGTCTATGGGTTTCGTTCGCACCTATTTCTCTGGCCTTTTCTCTCTTTTCTTCCTCTACTGCTACCTTGCACATCCATAAGTGGGTGTCTTCATGCATCCATGAGGATCCAGACCCTATGGAATGCACCGATTCTGTGTCATCTTTAGCTCTATGGATGGGATTCCATTGGATAGGAGGGACATCTCTATGAGAATAATCCTTGAGATTGACTTTGGTTGTAACACCTAAGTGCTGCAGGTACAAAGAATTGGTCCCCCAATCCTGTACCACTTGCAACTGTCGCATGAATGGTCTTCCTAAAATCATCTCATAGGCATGATTTTTGCTGAAGTCACATATGGCAAAGGTATGTTCAAACTCGACACCACAAGTGGTGAGAGTTATTCCTTCTAGCAATCCTAGGGGTCTCTCTATGTGACCATCGGCCATCTGCAATTTCATTCTCGTCGGCCTGAGTGCCGGCTTGCCCCAACGCTTCCATAAGGAGGTGGTGGCAATTGCAACTCCTGCACCTGAGTCCAAAATTGCCTTCGTGGTGTAGTCCTGGTAGGTGATGGGAAGATAGGTGTTCCCCTCTTCACCTTCACACATATCTCCTATCTTATCCAAGGGAATTTCCGGTACTGTCCTATGGGATCCTACCCGGGAACGAGGTTTTGCAGTTTCAGTTACTTGACTAGCTACATATTTCCGCGCGTTTGGTCTATCCTCAGACAGCTCTTCCAAAGTGAGATCGCGTTGCACCTTGGTGTTCGTTACTACCTCCGTGTTTCTCGGTATGACTGAGTCGTCGTTCCTTACCATGACTGTGGGTGCTCTCATACATGTGGACTTTGCTTCCCATGGGCCTGTGAAGTGGGGTAGCTCCTGTATGGAATTAGACTCAAAGTCCAATCTCTCGTGAGACTGAACACTCTCATGCTCCCCGTAAATAGATGGGATGTCTTGTGGGAATTGGTCGTGTGCATCGTCCACAAGTTCAAAAGGAGGGGCGACCTCGCTTTCGTTATCCCATTTGTCTTCTTGAATCTCTCGTAGGAAGTCTGGGGCAAACCGATTCATAGAAGAAGAAGTGTCTGGCTCCGTAGAATTGGGCGCATAAGCAACCTGTGAAGGAGGGCTGATGCTATTGTTGACTCTCTCCTCGTTCTCGCAAATGGCTGGAGCACAAGCTTCTTGGGGAGGATTACTTATTCTATTACTTTTCCGAACAGGCTCATACGCTCTCTGGGAAGGAATGTGGGTTACCTGTGGAGGTACATATGCTTTCGAGGGGGGCTCCTGTGACCTTTGGGGAGGAAGATAGGCTCCTTGAGGAGGCACATGGGCTTTCTGAAGAGGCTGGCTTATCCGTTCTCTTGCCCTTTCCTTTCTTTGAGGGGTAGGTTCCTTTTCTGGCTGTGCTATTGGCCTCTCTATTCTTTCTAAGGAGGGGAAGTTGTCCGGTTTAGGGGCATTGGCCACATACACTTCTGATTGGGAATGATTCCTGTTTTTGCTTGCTTTTTCTTGGTCTTGATTTTTTTCTTCCTTGTCAGATCTTGCAATTATCCTCTCTAACTTCTCTAGGAATCCATCCAAGTGTAATTGCGTTTTGGCTGAGCCTGAGTAATTGAAAAGGCGACTGGCTTCAAACATAGTCTGAGCCAATGCGACCATTTTCGCGCATAGTTTGGTTCTTTCTATCTCTAGGTCAGCTCTAGGATAGCACTTGTCATGATCCGTGACGTTTGGCCCTTCTTGGATTCTGGCCTGATATGCCTTAAGCATCATGTCTATGTCTTCGGGAGTGGGATCAGCTAATACTGATCCTGTTTGGGGTGGTGGGTGATGGGGATGGCTAGGCTCTTTTCCTGGCCTACCCCTTGGTTTTGCTGCAATGCCTGAGCCCTAGTGACTACCTGTACTGGTGCAGTGGAAGTGACGCTTCCTGAGGAGTCTACCACTAACCCAACAACGTTGATAGGGGTGATTTTTGGCATGCTATTGGGGTTCTTTGGGCAATCTCGTAAGAGATGCTCTTTTCCGCAATCTTGGCAGAAGCCTTGGATCGTCACCGACTGGGTTTGCGTAGGTGGAGGCAAGGGACAATCACGAATGAGGTGATCTCCTTGGCATCTGTAGCACGGTCCTCTAGGAAATGGTGGTCGGACTTGCCTAGGTTGAGGTCTAGGGTTGGGGTTTGTATACATGATGTTCGTGTAATCTGACTCCCAACTAGGTTCGTTCGACTCTTCACCATAGTAGGACTCTCCATGTTCTGGGGACTGCATGTAGTAAGCCTGGGGACTATCGACATGTGTAGAATCAAAGCTATGGTCACTTGGGTCACTTTCTGAGATCAATGGGGTTACTGGTACTATGGCCCTATTCAGGTTTTCTTCTGCGACAGCATACTTTACTGGAATCACGTTAGCAGGGTTTGGGGGCTGTTGAGCTAGTACCGGTTGGGGTCTCTGTTGGGCCTGATATTGTGGTTGGTAGGTTTGTTGGGGTCTAGCATATTGTGGTGGTGGATTTTGGTTTTGGTATCTGCCTTGTTGGTAGGGCTGCGGGTAGGGTTGCCTAACTGCCTGCTTGTTGTATGGGCAATCTTGTGCGGTGTGATTGGTGTATCTCCGTTCTATGGTGCAGTACTGGCTACTAGGGTTTACTTGGGGTTGAGCCATAATAGGGCAGACATTCGCCATATGGTCACCACCGCATGTATAGCATCTTTTCACAGGGGCAAACCTTGGGATTTGTTTGCTAGTTACACCTAGTTTCTGAGCTACTTTTTCGGCAAGTTCTTCAATTGATGTGGCTTGTGTGGAAGATTGACTAGATGCACTATCTGAATCTTTGTAAATTTTGGACAACTCTAGCTCTTCTCCTAGGTTATCTTCAATGTCAATGCACATACGTACACATTCTTCTATAGTCCTAGGGTCTTTCAGATACACATAGGATCTCAATTTTGGGCTCAGCAATCCGTCAAGAAATAAGGCTACTTGTTTAGCAGATGTGGGTAGCTCCGAAATAGGGCACCTTTCAAGATATTGTCTAAATCTTCTTCCTGCAAGTCTCACAGTCTCTTGAGGGGTTTGCTTGAAGCTGTGAATCAGTGAGGAGGTGTTGTGTCTTATGCCGCTCTTAGAGAACTCTATAATGAATGCCTCTAGGAGTTGATCTATGCTCCTGAACTGGCGTTCATCTAATGGCTGAAACCACGTAAGTGCTGTGTTCCTAAGGGTTAGACCGAAGGCATTGTACTGCGTGAACAGATCCTCCACTTGTTCAGCTCTCAAGACTTGCTTGAACTCTGCCACATGATCATAGGGATCTCCTGTGCCGTCAAAGTAATTCTTCATGGACTTAACTAGCTGGGTGGGTCTCAAAGTTCTTGTGTGCTCTCTAGGCCTCGGCAGAGGGAATCCATCTACATTTCTTTGGTTCCTGTGGGCTCTATGCATCTCAGGTTCTACCCTATTCGTCTCCGTTCTCGTTCTTTCTCTGCCCACTGGATTGGCAAAACTTACCTCTGGTCTATCTTTACTTCTGTCTCTTTGCATACCATGAGCCTGGGATGTTCCAGCTCCAGGGTGACCATAGGCTACATTTGATCTTGGTTGGGGGAAAATAAATTCACCCTTCCAAGTGTAGGCATGCCTATCATTTTCTGTCACCACAAAGATCCGTTCTGAAGCATGATCTAAGTAGGTCACTCTGCCTGGGCTATCTGGATCCTTAAGTTCATAGATCATGATATTTCCTATGTCTGTTGGCTGATTAGACTTATACCTCCAAAAGGCTTCATCAGTTTCTCGATTGAGGAGCAACTCTATGCTCTTGTTGTCTTGGGGGACCCATTCAGGCGTGATAATCCTAGTGAGAACTGATTTACCTCGAAGGGTTCTAGGTTCCGCATCCATGTTCCCTTGTTCTAGGTCACCTAAGTCCGCTTCTGAGATTACATTCCCGAAGTCATCTGTCCTATCAGGGTGACTAGTGACAACATATATAGTTCCTTCTTTGTCCAGGTATGCACCATTTTCAAACTTGACAGCTGGGTGTTCTAGTCCTATGGATTGGTTAGGGTTTTTAATCTGGACCACGGATCTTCCAAGGCCGTCCTCATAGATGCTAGCACCTAGTCGGTTGGTCCTAAGATATTCCAGCTGTGTTTTGTAGGGGCCTTCTACCCTGTACAAATAAGGCACTCCTGAACTTCCCGTAGGTCTGTCCATGCCTTGAGACATTTCTGACTCACTGGTCTCAGAGCTAGGGTAGTATGAGTGGTGGCTCAACTGCTGGGCCCAAGACCTTGCAGTGTGATTGACACTAGCCTCTGAAGACCTAAGGCTTTGTCTCTCTCTTGCTAGATGTCGTCCTGATCTAAGGTTCATATGCCCAACTGATTATCCCAATTTTTTTCCAGAGTACAACCTCGTTGCCAATCAATTGGTACCAGTCACTTGATTCTTTTTAGTAAATTATTGTGTTTATGGTCTTGTCTGATATCACGTCGTCAGGAACACTTGAATGTTCTTCGTACTTTAGGTTGATCGTTCCACGTTAGATTCTTTTCCTTTAGGTTATCGACAGTACAGAGATTATGTTTTTAACTTGAACTTGAGTTTTTTTTTTTTTTTTTTTTTTTTTTTGGTAGTCTTCAGCTTGATAACTGCCTATCGTCAACCTGACTTACTCCTACCTCTACTCGTTCTTAGCTTGAGCTAGGAAATGACAGAGGGAGTTGAGAATATTCCAACCTTACTTGTTGATCCCTTGCTTTATGGTGCTCAAGAACCCGATTCTCGAGCTTGCAAAGAAATCTTGCTTTGTATGCTCCAAGTTGATCTCAATGGACCTATAAAGGACCCACGGTTAGCTCAATGCTTATATTCAAAGAACAAAACCAACCACTTTCATTCATGTGACACAAACACACATCTGCATTGTGACTTTTAGGAACATAATTCTAAAGACCCCTGACTTTGATCCCCCTGGGTATGGTCAACTTCAAAATACTCTCTCTGAAAATCGACGCATTATCTTTATAAAAAACAGTTGAGGGCGTGTAGTATATGCCACGAGCTTTCCAACAAGCCCAAGAGCTCAAAAATTGGATTTCATATGAAAAAGTTATGACTGTTCAGGGTTTAGGGGGTTAAATCAGGATTCAAAACGAGCTAACAGTCAAACAGGATTACTCGAGTAACTTGTGGTACGGCCTCGCGATGCAATACCACACCCTAATGTTTGTTCCACACTCAATCAAAATTTAGACCAATAATTTTGCCTTGAAAATTTGACCTAATTTGCCCTTCTAACGCGTTCGCAAAGTCTGTCGGTCGCGATTGACAGGTCAGTCGCGATCGACGTGTCGATCGCGATTGACAGGTCCGTCGTGGCTGTCAGTCGCGATTGACTGGTCAGTCGCGATTGACACGTGGCCGAAAAGTCAATCAATCGTGGTCAAAGCGTCGTTGACTCTGTCGGTCGCGATTGATGAGTCGATCGCGATTGACAGGTCGGTCGCGAGGGTCTGTCGATCGTGGTCAAACAGTCGTTGACCGTGTCGGTCGCGATTGACAGAGGCGTCGTGGTCGGTCCGTCGTGGTCAAACCGTCGTTGACTGTGTCGGTCGCGATTGATGAGTCGATCGCGATTGATGACTCGATCGCGATTGACACGTGTCACGCGTATGGTCAGTCGGTCGTGGTCAATCGGTCGTTGACTCTGTCGGTCGCGATTGACAGAGCCGTCGTGGGCTGTCGGTCGCGATTGACGTGTCGATCGCGATTGACAGGTCTGTCCGTCGTGGTTTGTCGATCGCGATTGACAGAGCGATCGCGATTGACAGAAATCTGTGGAATTTCAAAAAACTAAACACATTTTTGGGAAGCTCTAGGCCTGTAGGTCATGGATATGCACTTTGTTTAGCAATTAGAGCAATTTTTCAATCGGTCGCGATTGACAGAGCTCGGCGACACACAGACAGTTACTCAGATTTCCGTACCTGCGCAGGGTGCTGGGGATGATGATGCGGCCTGTACCTGCAGAATACTCACCAAACATGCAAAAAACAGCACATGCAAATTCGCTCTCTCGCTCTCTCTCACAAGTGAAATGAGGGAAATGAGGTGGAGATGGGGATATGGTCAAAAAACTGAAATTTTCGCGATGATGGAGATGGAGGTGGAAGATGGTGATGATGATGATGGTGATGAAGATGGTGAAGAAAGTAAAAGAAAATCGATGAGAGTGAAGAAAATACCTACAACTCCAACGTGTCAACTCTACGTCTTACCATCACACGCTCGTCCTCAAAGCTCGATCCCCGGCAACGGCGCCAAAATTTGGTGTAGCTCAGTGATGAGTAGCACCTCCTTTAATGTCAATCCGGGAAGACGTGAGGATGGTATGAAGACCTCGAGCAAGTGACGGCACAAGTGCGTGAGTGAGAAGCACACAAGCATGCACACACATACACACACACGCGCACACACGGCAAGACAAAGAGAGAGAATCAATGGAGTTCTTTAGAATACTTTCAAAAGCTCTTACAGGTTCGTTTCAATTACAATCTAACCTCAAAAATGAGCTCTCTAGCCCTTTTTATAGTTTTTGACTAGCTTTTGGTCCTGTCCAGACCTAGTGTCCGGCCTAGTTAAAAATTAGGTTCCAGGGCTTATTTGGGGGCTCAAACGAGATCTAAAAAATACGAAAATTGGTACGCAACTACTTCTAAGGCTCCTCAAGCTCAAGGACTCCTTGGCTTGCACAAAATGGAGCTACAAAAAGGTGAAATGATATTTACAATGATTGTTAGTGATAAAAATCACTGTTGTTGTAGGGATTTCTTCTAGTGATCTGCCATGCATATCTTCGAGCTCCCTACTTGCTCTTCCTCTCTGCATGTCCATCCCTTTGATTTGCATTAATGTCTTGAAAAAATATTGGCCTACTTGCCAGATCTTCTTTGACTGCCCTGTTTGCTAGTGCTGTCCCTTCGCTCTGACTCCCTTCTTTGACTTTCATGTCTTGTACGTCCTGGTGTACCAAGGCTACTGCCAACACCCCCCCCACTCTCGCGTCTGTCGCCCCTGACAGACCCTTGTCTAGCTGCTTTTTGGACGTAGTATTGTACAACGTCGGCGGCGAGGTGGTGTTCTTCTAACCTGAGTCCCCTTGCTAGATCTGTCAGCAATGCATCCCAATTGACTGGCCCTGGGACATCTGGATGTGGCACCCGTAATTGCTCTGAGTGAATGGTTCGCTCCACAGCAAATAAATGGAGGAGATGTGAGGGTCTGGAGAAGTTATTCATATGAAGTTATTCCCCACTCCTGAGGGGGAGAGAGAGAGAGGAGAGGGCGATGATCGCTTGGAAGGGAACGTTATTTTCTTGTGTGATTGGTATGTGTTGGCTTGCGACAGATCAGCTCACTTTGAATCAACATTCTTGAAGGCACAGATATTTTATATGTACTGATGGATGAGGCTTTAGCGAGGTAATGCAACGGTCTTGCTTTATAACTTGTGTGCTCTATCTGAGGGTTTTTCTAGTGTGTGGGACACTCTAGGGTTCTGATGTATGTCTTCACTTGCACTCGAGTTTCGATGGCTTCTGTAGGACGACGATGGGGATTCTTCGGGAATGCCTATTCATGGAATGATTGTACATAGCGAATAGTAGATGCAATAATAGGGTATGCATTTTGGGTATTTTTGCATGTCTTGTTGGATTCGTTTCAGTTGTTGTTGTTTATTTCAGAATTTCTTCTCTGTTTTCCGTAATGGTAGTTGCATGTGTAAAATATGGAAAGGTATGCATGTATTATTTTGGTTGAGACCATTTTTTCATAATGGAATGTATGAGCAAATTGATGCATGGCTGAAATGGAATTGCATATATGTGCATGATCTGGGATCATTTTGGAAGTGATTGATTTGTATGTATTCATGAGTGATTTTTTTTGCACTAATAGCTTCGATGAGTGCAGGTTCAGTGGAAGTGGCGGCTCGATGAAAAGGTATGTGAACTAATTGAAAAGTGACATATTCATGGTTGTTGGGATTTTATTGCAGCAATAGTGGCTCGTCAAGGACGACTTTGCAAATAAGAAGAGGGAAGTATGTTAGCTCCGAAAATGGTTGATTTTTATGTTCTAATGTGGTTTTATTTGGCAGGAAATTTGTTTGATTGCAGACACTTGAAGAATGAATTTGATAATTGATGAGAAGTATGTGGAGATATTGATTGTAGGGATGGGGAGAAAAGGGCTTGCTATTGTATCGGCAATTATCTGAGTGGCCTTGTACCTCTTTCTATAGGGCGACTGGAGCACCTTCTTGAACTGAATTTGAGCAGGAATAAATTGTCAGGTGCAATCCCAGTGGAGTTTGGGAATATAAGGGGACTTGTGAAGATGGATTTATCATTCAATGATCTTCATGGGGTCATTCCTCAAGAGTTGGGTCAACTGCAAGGTTCAAGATCCACTGACCATGGGAACAATGCTCAAACATCATAATGATTTGTCATGTGTATCTTTTAAAGAAGATTCTCTAGTCAGATCTCAAAGTAAATCGTCCGATTCACATGAGACTCATGATCTTTCTGACAATATTAGTTCATCAAGCAGTTTTCAAGAGGAGGATGAGGAAGTATTACTTATCTATCCGGATACACTGCTAATCTTTCGGTTCTACGATCCATTATTATCCTTCACACTCAAAGAGATCATAACAGCAGATCAGAGACTTCTTAAAATCTTGGAATCTGGATTACCTTCATGGGTCATCTTTTTGCAATCTTATCCTGTTTTCAGAAAGTGTTATAGGCCCTGGATGAGACCCCTAGCAAAGACTTTGTACATTTGAGTCTCTAATTACCACAGTCATCATTGGTTTCTATGACTTGTACAAGAATGTTCCAATTTTAAAGGCTACTGCTGCTCGTATATGTGGTCCTTTCTTTGAGTGGATAGAGGCTTGGGGAATGGTATCAAGAACCAAGTATCTAGGCACTTTCGCATTCTTGCAAAATTGGCAGAAGGCTTTGCGTTGGTTGCTTTTGGTGTTTAGCACAATAAGGAAGTTGGCAGACCTCATTTTCCAGCCATTGGTTGAACCTCTGGAAGACTGGATAGAATATATTTGGCCACTATGCAACATGATGCTTGAGTCAATGTGGGGGCCAGATCCGTTTTTTGTAGAGCTGACAAGAGAAACAGAAAGGGGGAAGTTTCTTTTTTCGTTTGGATCTATACAGGCACACATGAGGGAGTGGGCGGTGGTCTGCCCGCCCCTGTCAGCCTGCTGGCAGAGAGACAGAGGGGTTATGCCCTCTAATGGCACACGACGAGGGGAGGCGTATTCATTCTTACAGGGGGGGGAATCTTGGGTGGCCGTTTTTTCTTGGGGGTTCTGGTGCGTGTCTGTGCACGTAGAACAAGGGGGCAGAGGATTGAGTGAGCAGTATTCACATGCTCGTCGATATCGGACCCCTTCTCAAGAACGTTCACCACCTCCTCGCTATAGGTATGGAGAGCGTTATAGTTCAAGACTAACAACTGATCGGGACCGTGACAGATATGGAGGCTACAGGAGCTACAGGGATAGGACTCCACCTAGGCGCTACAGAAGCAACCCAAGGCGGAGAACACCAGTAAGGCACAGGAGAAGCCCAAGTAGAAGCCCTCGTGGCAGCAGAAGTGTATCTCGCAGTGCAAGTCCTCCTGTAAATAGGCATGGTCGTAGCAAAAGGAAATATAGCAGGAGCCTTAGCCAAAGCCGAAGCCGCAGTCCTGCTGAGGATCACCCTCGAAATAATGACTGTCCACGCTCCAATCCGAAGAGAAGCCGATCAAGGGATGCTGATGCCAACAATAATGTGAAAGACCGAAGAGCTCAAAGGTCACCTAGCAGCTCTTCTTTGTCTCGCTCTCCAAGGAGCGCACGCTCAAGGAGTTTATCGCCTTCGGACAAAGAAATATCCAAAGGCAGGTCAGGTACACCCTCAAAAAAGGAAGCAGCTTCGATCTCCTTCCCCACCAACTAAATCTCATCGAAGCCTAGTGTCATACGGGGGGGGGGAAACCCAATTGTGTCGAGGCTTTAGACGGGCTGGATGACAAGCAGAGTGCAGACAAAGAGGAGGGGGGGCTGCTCTCGGGGGTAAGTAGAGCAAGGATGCTCGGAAGAGGGCGAAAGGGCTGAGGGATTTGCTCACAGTTGAGGGGAGGCAGATCTGGAGGCACGTGAAAAAAAGGGGAAAGAGTTCTACTTAGCCTCTGTCCGCGAAGCACTCCCCTTCGAGCTCACACCTTTCAGAGTTTCCAGTATCTCAACTGGTCGAGTGGAGTATTTGTTTACAGCTGATCTAGTACAATGCACTCAGAGATTCCGAATAATCAATGCCGAAAATCTTGACAGGTCTGCATAAGTATTTTGTCACCATTTTTACTTGTCAGGTTGTCTTTGCTTTTCTCTTTGTCATCTCGGGGAACTCAAACTCTAACCTTTGCAATGTACAAGGATTAAATCTTTTCCTGTGTGATTATGCATGGCATCCATATCATCTATAATATTTTGAGATGTAATGCCGAGATAGGATACATGCGCCATTGTAGAGCCATGTTTTAGACATGCCTCTTGTACAGACGTGTTGGGAATTACTGTACACGGGATAAATCAAATGCAACATGTTCATATGGCATACATAGTATATATGGTTGAGAATTATCGCAGGTACGTGTATTGAGGAAAGGGTACTAAACCACAATTAATTGTTATGGGAAATTGTGCAAGATTTGGGGCTCACGATAGCACCTGCTTATGAATATGTTGTAAATGATGCTAAGATGCTTAGTCGATTGAAGATCTTGAGGCCTGCGTTAGTGTTCCACATTGTGACAAATGGACCGTAGATGATATTCAATGAAGTTTGAGGTCGATGTGTCAGTTGTAGTTTTATCATGCATGTGGAAGTGACAATTGGTTAATACTACACATAAGTGTAGAGGATGCCCTTAGACATAATAGGATATTTCATCGACTATGAGACTATGTGTTGTGGCCCCCTGTGTTGAAATTGTTATGAGAGAAACCTGGTTGAAATGCTAGTAACCTCAACACCCTGAGGAAAGGCCCTTCATGGATGTTCGGTGTCGAATTATCAGTAATAATGGAAATTTTTCTGATATGTTCCAAGCTAATACAATATACTCTATTTCCCCCATCATAAAAAACGGGGAGTAGGTGTGTGAAATTATTAGTTGGCCTATGAACATGTACAATTATTTAAACTTTTGATTCCTGAGTGTGTGATTGACTGACTATGTGTTGGAACTCAAAGTCAAGCACAAGCATGGAAGCACATCAGAAAGGTGGAAACACACAAGAAGAAGGAGCACGTAGGGAGCTCCATGAAGTAACTGTCAACTTTTCATAAGAATCCCCTACAAAAATAGTGATTTCCATCACTAAAATCATTGTAAATACCATTTTCTATTTTGGTAGCTCCATTTTGTGCAAGCCGAGGAGTCCTCGAGCTTGAGGAGCACTAGAAGTACCATCGTACCAATTTTCATAATTTTTAGACTCCGTTTGAGCCCTCAAATAAGCCCTGGAACCTAATTTTTAACTAGGCCGGACACTAGGTCTGGACAGGGCCAAAACTAGTTAAAAACCTATAAAAAGAGCTAGAGAGCTCATTTTTGAGGTGGCTTCTTGTAGATTTCAGTTTTGTAATAGATTTCTTTTGTAATCAAAGTCCTTCCATTGTTCCTCTCTTTGATCTTGCCTCGTGTGCGTGTGTGTGTGCGTGCATGTATGTGCTTGTCACTCACATTTGCTCACCACAATTGCTCACGATCTTCATATCGGTCCTCACGTCTCCGCGGATTGACAAGTAAAGGAGGTGGTGCTTACGCTTGAGCTACACCACTATGCATGAGTTTGGGTGTGTGACACTATGACCAATTGGGCCCGTGATTGAATGAGTGCATGATCGACTTGAGTGCTTGTGCAGAATTGTGAGAACACACCGATAGTTCCATATAAGTATATGTGGGTGTGTGAATGTACGTGATAGAGTAAAAAAGGGGATGAGAGCGCGGGAGTAATGGGTAGTGAATAAGAAGAAGAGTGTGCTTGCAGGGGTCAACCTTGGTAGTGGGTATCGGGTTTTCATCCTACCCCACTAGGATATTGGAGTTTGATTTTGGGCTCAGAATAGCACTAATAGGCCAATCTCGAGTGTTTTGAGGCAGCTCACAAATGTATTCCCGCATCTTTTCCTTGGGCAAAAGAGCCAAACAGTATGTATGAGCTCTAGCACACCATCGTGTTTATAACCATTCTTCTGAAATGGTAACCTGTGGGCTTTTTCCATCTGACAGGCTTCGCACTTGTGAATCATATGTTGATTCTTCATCTTCGGCAATCCTTTTACAGGTTGTTTTTCCACCATCATTTTGATTCCTTTTTCATTAAAATGTCCTAACCTCTTATGCCAGAGGTCTAATTCTGTAAATGCTTTATCACCATGTGTGATTAAAGCTTGACCAACATTCCCTTGTACTTTAAGAGTAAAAAGTCTACCTTCCTTTTTACCATGGACAATTTGATTGTATCCATTCTCTGGATCTTCAACAAATACTCCTTCATTTGTAAACCTGACTTGAAAACCTTTTTCTACTATCTGACCCACGCTAATCAGATTCTTCGGGATTGTTGGAACATACAAAACATTTGTTAGTAGGTCAACTCCATTCTTACACTTTACCTTTCCAATTGACCTTACATTATGTTTTGTGTTATCACCTGTTTGTACTGTATGATTTGAAATACCTCCTTCCAGTTCTAATAACAATTCTATATTTCCTAACAAATGATTTGAACAACCAGATTCAATATAGAATACCTTGAGATCTTCATTCTCTGACGTACTTATCGAATTCATCATCAATGTTGTATGATCATCGTTCTGTGTATCATTCGCATAGTTGTAGTAGGTAGTGTTGTGAGATTGATTCTGTCCCCAACTCCTTGCTCCACCTCTACCATATCTGCCTCTTTGACTTTATTTGCCTCTTTGATATCTTCCACTTCTACCTCTCCTGTTGTTATTTTGATTTTGACTTGATCCTTGAGAATTATGCCAGCAATCATGAGCCAAATGATTGCTTAGTCCACAGATCCAACAAGACTTCTTCTGATTACCTCTTCCTTTTGTATTTCCTCTTTTTCTGACGTTACCTCTTCCTCTTGCATAATTTGCTTGAGCAGTCATCTCTTCTTCATCTTTTTCTTTTCCTTTGTCACCTTTCTTCTTGCTTTCTGTGTACATAGCCGAACTATGTCCTTTATCTTCGTCTGTCTTCAAATCTTGCTCAAATCTTAACATTAGTCCAAGTAACTGATTTAAATCTGGTACAAAATGATTTAAAGAAAGTTCAGTTGAGAGTACAAAAGGTTTCCACCTTTCATCTTCTCTCAATCCGATAAGCAATTGCGCTATGAACCTGTGGTCTTCTATATTTTGGTCAATTGATCCAAGACTGTCCGCCAAGTCTTTCATCTTAGTGACATAATCACTAATGCTTTGACTTTGCTTTTTCTTGAACGTTGTGAACTCCGACCATAAGCTAGCCTTTCTAGCTTTAGTAGTGTTTTGGAAATGATCTTCCAATGCACTCCATATGTCTTCCGCTTTCTCCAGACCTCTAATGTGTGGTAGTAGATGATCTGTAATGGTATTGTAGATATACGCTCTTGCCGTTGCATCTTTCTTCTACCACAGCTTCAAGGCTTCTAACTCTTCTTTCTTTGGTTGACTGTTGTCTTCAAAATTTGGCTTCTTTTCTTCTCCTGTCACATATTTCATTAAGTCTTTACTCATAAGTAAAGCTTCCATTCGCATTACCCATGCGGGATAGTTATCTCTGTCCAATTTGTCAATAGAAATGTGATCTGCCATAATCTTCTTGTTTCTGTTACTTCCGGTGAGTATAACGTTAAAGGATTTTACCTTTTGTAAACCTTTACCCTTGAGAATGACTTCAGAATGCTTCTCTGATTCCGTTTGTTGTTGATCACCTCAGCTTTCACCTTTCTTTATGAGAATTCTTCAAATTCTCTTGTATCTTTACTTCCGTTTACTCTTTGAGAACCTTTCTGTTCTTTAGAACCTTTTCAGCTCTGATACCACTTGTTGAGGTTATATGATATCACGGCAAAAGCTTGTTCACTAACAAGACTGCGGAAAATTGCCATGCCTCAACTAGAACTAAGCTAGAGTGATATTAGAACACCTCTATAATCATCAGTAGCTTAGCAACCTTCTGAAACTAAAAACTTTATAACTGTATTTAGTGAAAACTGAAAATTCACTTTACAGAAAGCTTTGCATTTCCTTCAAGCTTTAATTTTGAACTGATTTACTTCAACCTTTACACTACTGTGTTTGCTTACAGTTATATAATCTTTCTATCACTTAATTGTGTCAAAACTGTGTTTTGAACTCACCGTAATTTCACCAGAACTTCACCAGACTGTTACCGGACTGTCACCGTAATCTTACAGGAATCTTATCGGAATCAACTACAATTCTATTTGTAGTTACTTCAAATGTTTGTAATTGAGATAAGGAAGTAATACCTAAGCTTCCTTCAGTAAATGAACTCTATTTGAAGTTTGAGAAAAAACTTTACCAGTTATGGATGTCTTTTACGGTCAGACTTTGTACTGTGTACATGTCCCGTTTCACAAAACTCTTTTGATCAGTTTGTAGTTTAGACTCCTAGCTTCAAGATGAGCCATGAATCATAAATAATCTTTACACTGTGCTGCGAGATCTAACTCTCAGAAGTACCAGAAAAATGTTTATTGAGAAAATTGTAACTGTTAAGTAACTTTCACAGTAACATGAAATCACTTAGATTTCTTCACATACAAAGAATGTGCTCAAAAAACTTCCACATGAACATGTGTTTTCTATTAGAGAAGATGTATACAAAAATAGCTTGGCCTCACTTTGCTCATAGCTATGGAAAACTCTCCTACTCTGAGTAGTTATTCCTTACCATCTCTCTCAGATGAATACCCGATAGTTCAGGTTCTATTATTCATATCTACATACGCAATCTCTAGTGTCTTCTATATCACTATCCTCAGTTTCTATATGCGGTGTTCTATTCTAGTTCTATATATACATATGCTCTCTCTACTCTCTTTTATACATTTTGTTCCGAGATTCAAAACTCGTATTTCTGGAAGTTTCTATGAACTATATTACAGTCGTGAATTTGTCCCTTCACTAAGGATTGATTTTCTGAATGCTTTGTTTTTGCTTCTCTTTGTCTTTCTTCGTCTTTATGTCTGTCTGCATGTCAAATTTGTGAGTGATTCTTCAACAAAGGTGAGTTGAATCCTATGTAGTTTAGGGTTCTAATATCTGTTTTAGTTAAGGTTTCTATACAAATGATAATTAATTTCAATAATCTAATCATCAATATACAAGTTGGGTCATTTACATCTTTGAGATTTTCTATCGTAGCTTTACATGTAGTGAAAATCTTCTTTTCCATTGGAAGGGTTATCTTTTTCAAAGAGTTCTTTGGTTAAATTTATATCCTCACCATATTCTAAGAATTCATTAGGTTCTCTTTCAACTCTTGCAGTTTGATCATTTCTGACACTTTTTAGAACCATGCAAAATGGAATTCCCAACCCATCAGCAACCCAATTGTGGTGATCAACGTTAACTCCATGTTTTAATGCAAATTGGACAATTTTATTTTCGTACTGATTATGTATCTTTCTTATGTACTTTCACCCTGGCTTCTGTGTCAGTTATCAGCTAATGTATGAATTCATCTAACTCTTCATCTTCTCTTTCAACTGCTCTTTGATTTTCTACTTTATGGTCTTGCATAGAGAAGGTAATGTTATTGATGTTTCTTGCCTTTCCTGAGCCACATTTTCAATCACAACATCTTTCAATTGAATGATGGCTTTAGCTTTCCATCTTTCAATTTCCTTTAATAGTTATGTCTTTGTTGCTACCAAGAAATTATTTCTTTTTCTATTTTCTGATTTGGATTATTATATCCTCTCATGGCAATGCTAGCATGGGTACTTGCCTGTTTCTCTAGTTCTTTTGCATATTTTGGCTCTTCTTTAATTTTCTCTATTTCCTATCTCAATGACTCCACCTCTTCATTTTGATGTTTTGAGATACTTCAGTATGCTTTATAGTGACCCTCCTCCATTAGGATTCTATTTATTTCTTCATTGGCTTTGGTTAATACCAACTAAGAGGTTTGCAGAACTCTATTTTTTACTCCAACTTTTTGACAACATGTTCCAACTTCTTTACGTTCTCTGCTTGCTTCTCACACTTCTCTTCTAGGTAGCTAAGTCTATGTTTTTCTTGAATCACTTCTGTTTCCAATTTTATGACTTCCTCTTAATATGATTCAATTTTCTTTTGTTGCTCTTTTACTTCTTCAGCTAGTCTGTTCTCCTCTCTTCTCTGTTCTTCTATCAATTTATTCCCTTTTATGAATTCTGATTCAACTACTATCCCTGACATTCCTCTAGGAATCCTATTCAAACCCACTAATTGTTCCTATTTTTTCAACTCTATTTGTCTTTCTTCCACTTCTTCTTCATTGTCATTTTCTACTTCTGATGAGTGTTTGCTCATAATCTTCTTTTTTATCTTGATGATCTTTTTTATTGATCTCTGGAGTCTCTTGATCATCCTTTTGATGTTACTCTTCTTGATATGATCAGTCTGTCATCTCTATGTCTTTGAGTCCTTCTTCATGTCAGATATCATCTAGAATATTCTGGATGTCTTCTACAATGTTCTCTTGATTTTCTTCTTCTTTCTTTGTTGCTTTTACTTCTCTATCTTCATGTTCCACTAGCTTGATTTGACATTCTATTTCTTCTATTTCACCTTGATCTATTACTAAAGTGAGTCCTCATGATTCTTTAATTTCCACAGTGTCTTTCAAACATATGCTTTCCTTTCCAGACTCAATCATCCTTGTCAATCCCTCTGACTCCTTTATTTGGACTCCTATTTGTTTACTAGCAGTATTAAGTTCTAATAATTTCAAGCTTCTTAAGAGGAAGCCTTCCACATATGTATTTGTTTCTCTATCAGAAATCCCTTTAGAAGTAACTACATTTACAACTTCTGACACCTTTTCTTCTTCTTTATGTGCTTTGAATTTATGGACCAAGGTAGATCCTCTAGCTAATTCCTCTTCTGATATGTCTTCTTCAACTTCCACTTTTTCCTTGGATCCTTTCATCTTTCTCTTTAGCTTTGGTTCTTTCCTTTTCTTTCTTACCACTACCACAATTGTGGTTCTCTTTTCAAGAGGTCCCTATAGCTCTTTGAAGTAAGACAAGAGTGCATATTCTCTCTTAATGAAAACCGCTTCTGTGTCTGCATTCATCATTTGTTCATGAAGATCATAATTTTCTATTTCTATTTGTGTCCAATCAGTGGCTTTATCTTAGTAATCCTCCATCCTTTTTTGGTATTGAGCTTCATATGCAACTCTCTTATCATAATGCTACATTAGATATGAATAAACCTTTTCTATACTTGTTTTTGGATGATGAGGCTCTTTATCTTCCTAAAGTTTTTTTTGTTCTTGCTTCATCTCCTCCTCTATAGCTGCTTCTACTTCTACTTCCATCCTCCTATGATCCATATTCCTTTTCTTGCTAGGCTGTCGCATTCAAAAACTATTTCCTTTCTTTTCTTTCCAACTTCCTTTGCAAACATCTTTTTTACTAGACTCTTTACTCCCACCATAGCCTTTCTGAACATTTGAGTTTTTCGAGCCAATAAAAGTTTGTCTTCAATTCCAAGGACATCCAATGAAATCTACTTCCCATTTACTAAATACTCTAGCATATATCAAAGGTCTAAATAGCATTTCATCTTTCTTAATAGGTGGTTTTGTTCTTTGCCAAATATCACAGTACGCCACCAAAATCTTGAATATAGGATTAATGTAGCAGTTTCCTCACTTGAAAAGTGACCTCTTGCTACACTTGAATGAGCCAACTCCAACATTTCTAAATAGCTTTCCTCAGGAACACGAATTCTCACATATCCATCCATTCCTCTCTTATATAATTGTTCATTTACGAGTACAAATTCCTTACTCATCCCCTGCATGTTTCTTGTGTTTGAATTCACCTTCATTGTTTACATGTGATTATCTTGTTTCAATTGTTCCACAATATGTGCACTCCATTTAGGATTTTCTTGAAACCAGAACAAAGTTATTAGATAATTTCTCTATTCAATCTTACATTTTTCACATTGATATACATATGTCTCCACATCTTTCTGTTTATTTGGCCAATTAACCCATTCTTGCCACATTATTTAGAGTAATAATATTTGAAGCATGAAAACATGGATTCCAAAGATGTGCCTTCTCTAAATAATTATTTTTTTATTCTTCAGGTACACAATATTCAAAAACTCCTATGTTATTCAAATGATACAAGTGTCCTGAGAGTAAGATGAAGTTTCTACTTTGCAAAATCAAATGAGTAGTAGTCAAATTAGTATTCCTTGGTCCAATTGATAATATTGATACCAAAGAATTTTCCCAACCTAGTATGCTTTCTATATTCAATAGATATGCATCAGGTATCTCATCATCTATGAGATGTGATTTTTCTTCAGTCAAGATTTTGGATAAATGATCATCTCCCAAATGTGTTCTCCCTTGTCTCACTACAACTTCAAAATCAAACTCCATAAGAAGTAGGAACCATCTCACTATTCTTCTAGTCTGACAAAGTTTATTTACCAAGTACAATAAAGCTTGATGATCCAAAAAAAAAAAGCTTGTTAGCCAAAACATAGTGTGCGATTTTTTTTTTACTTCAAACACTATTCCCAATCCATATCTTTTAGTTGTGGTGTAGTCTTTCTTAGCCTGATTCAATTGTCTACTTGCATATGCTATGGAAAAATCCACCTTGCTTCCTTTTATAGGTTGTGCCAAAACACATCCTAATGAAAATTTTGAAGCATCCACATGTACATGGAATATTACATGCCAAACAGACAAGTTTTTAGGCTTTCAAAAGCTTTATCACATTCTTTATTCCATTCAAACTTAATGATCAATGTATACAAAGGTTTTGCAATATTTGCAAACTTGTACACAAATTTTCTATAATAACCACAGTGTCCCATGAGTGTTTGTAATTCCTTCATATTTGTTAGCTTAGGAAACTTTACTATGGTTCAAATCTTTTCCTCATCAATAGATATACCATTTTTGGAACCTATGTGTCCTAACATTCTTCCTTCTCTTACAAAAAAGACACATTTCTTAGGGTTTAGACAAACTCTATAAGTTCTATATGTTTTGAATATATTTCCCAGTTCATGTAGATAATCTTCCCTCTGGTTTGAGAAAGTACATAAGTCATCTACATAGATTTCCATTATATTTCCTAGAAAATCTTTGAACATGTGCCACATTAACCTTTGGAATGTAGTTGGTGCATTTGTTAAACCAAAATGCATAACCCTAAATGCATATACAGCCCATGCTATTGCAAAGGTAGTCTTATGTTGATCTTCTAATGTAATAGGCACCTGGTTATAGTATGACAAACCATCCAAAAAACTATAGACTTATTTTCCAGCAACTCTCTCCAACAAATGATTTGTTATTGGAAATGGATAACTATCTTTGATAGTTGGTGCATTGACCCTTTTAAGATTGATACAAACCTTGATTGTGCCATTCTTCTTTGGAACCACAACTATTGGTGATATCCATTCTGTATACTCAATAGTTTGTGTATTTCTTCCTTAATCTTTGCAAAATATTTATCATTGTATGTATAATACCTTTGCTTACAAGGTTTTGCATCTGCTACAATAGGTATTCTATGTACACAGATGTTAGGCTATATTGCTTTAATATCTTTGTAGCTATAGGCAAATACATCTCTAAATTCTTTTACAAGTTTGATTAAGGCATGATCTTCATCTTTTGCCATGTCGTCTGCAATTACAATCTATCTACCTTCTCCTCCCTCTTGGGTTTTTAATATCTTTTTTGTTTATTCTTGATTGTCATGGGAATCTCCATTTTTCTTATCCCTCTATTGTTTCAAGTTTAGCAAAAATCTATCTTCAACTTCATATTTTTTTAAATTTAATGGAACATTAAAATTTTCTTGTTGTTCATCTTTTCCTTGTTTTCCCTTATGTTTGATTTTGATATATTTTCGTGAGATTTTGCCTTTGATAGCATCAGTTGCTTGCATAGTTTCTAGATAGAAAATTTTGTTGCTTATTTCTTCTTTTGATTCTTTTGTTTTGGATGCTAATTTCTCTTCTTCAACTCTTATCATTCTCAAACCTATGTAAAAGATATCATACCCTTCCTCATTTAGAAAATTTATCCCCTTATTCTCTTCATTGGCTACATATAAGGTAGACAAGATCTGATTCCATACATATGGTCCAAAATCTTCATCTTAAGCTATATATCTTTCATCCTCTAATGCTCTCTCACTTATAAAATCTTCTTTTCTTACAAGAAATCTTTTTGCTAATTTTCTCTTTATTGGACCAAGTGTCCAAAGTGGTGCTTCATCTTCATTTTAAGCAATTGAGATATCTTTTGATTCATCTATACTTTCATGTTCATTTTGAACCTTGTTCCATTCTCTTGGAGACATGTCATGGTAACTTCCCCACCTTAGATTAACTTTAGTAACATTTCCTAGGTTTTGCAGATAATGGTAATCTTTTCCCCAATCTTGAACTACTTGTAGTTTTCTCATAAAAGGTCTTCCTAAGATGATCTCATATGAGGTAAGATGAGGAAATTCAACTATTGCAAAAGTGTGTTCAACCGATGTTCTACAGGTTTTCATGATTAGACAATCTGTCATCAAATGCTCTCTTCCACAATCTTTACAATAATCTTCTTCTATTCTCAAAGTACATGGTTGAGGACATTCCCTCACAAAATGATATCCCCCATACCTATAACAAGTGACCTTCTGTCTATTTCTGAATTGAGGTTTTGGTTTTGACATGTAATTATTTGTTATATACATGAATGTGTTTGCATCCATTTCAATCCTCCCATTTCCTAAATCCAAAGCTTGAAGGTCAGGTTCTTTGGTACATGTAAATTCCCAACTATTATCTTCAGAAATGGTCATCTGAATGAGTGTTATATCCATCAGACTATTCTCTACTTGGCACCAAGGATCTCTCCAAATTTTCCTCCACTACTGTATACTTTACTAGAACTACATTAGTTGGTGTGGCTGGTTTTTATCCTAGGACAGGTCTAACTTGCTCCAAAAAATCTATTTCTCTGAATGTAATGGCTAACTTTAATAATGCCTTTCTCTCGTTGGTTGTTTGTTGTAAAAAATCTCCTCTCTTGTATGATTTCTCCATTTTTTTTTCTAGTGTGCAATATTTGAGTGTTCTTGTATCTTGTAAATCTGGTGGTTTTTGATAGTTACGCAAATGATTAGGATGGTTTTCTCCACACACATAGCATTTTTTGGTATGTATCATTCTAGGGTTGACTGAAGTTGTTTTAGTTGTAGCTCCTAAAGCTTTTTTTGTGGCTTGAACTAACTCTTATGTGGCTGGTATTTTGATTTCACTTCTACCCAGCTAATCAAAGATCAAACAATCATTTCCCCTATTATCATCTATATCAATGGCTTCCCTAAAACGTGAGTCTAAATCTAGACATCTTCTACAATACACCATTGTTCCATCCTTCTATGAACAATGACACTCTCTTAGACATTGATGGTTTCTCTTCCTGAGGGCACCTATCCAGATACTGTTTAAATCTCTTGGTTGTTATCCTGACATTTTCATCATGTTTTTGCTTAAATGTATGAATCAATGTAAAAATACTATGTTTGATTCCTAATTTGGAGAATTCCCCTATGAACTCTTCCAAAAACTTATCTATATCTAGAAACATTTCCTTCCTCAATGGTAGAAACCAAGTTAAGGTAGCTCTTGACAAAGTTAATAAAAAAGCTTCAAATTGGATCTTATATTCTTGTATCTCTTGTGCTCTTAGGATTTGTTTTTATTTAGCCACATGAACATGAGGATTTGTAGATCCTTCGTATTAATTCTTCATACATTTTTCCACTTGGTATGGTCTCATAGTTCTTCCAGGATTATTCCATTCATTTCTTATTCTGATAGGGAACTCATGCATGGCTTCTCCTTCCCTAGAAAAAGGGTTAGGTGAAGTTTCATGTCTCCTTTCTCTCTGTGGCTCTACAGGATTATGATTTCTACCATGGCTTATAATGTTTGGTTGTTCCAAGTTTTGGTCCCAAGTCCCTTTCTCTAAACATTGGCCCAAGTCAATTGTATCATCTGGGTTGTTTGTAAACACATATATACATCCTTGTCTTTCTTCATATTTGCCATCTTTAAACTGAGCCACTCGCATCAAGTTTAATGGAATTTCTAAGTTTCTCAACCTGATGAGTTCCTTATGCAGTCCATCCTGATACACATAGGCTCCAAACCTATTTGTATACAAGTATTTAAGGATGTTTCTATAGTCTCCTTGGTCAGATGTTTCTACTTCTCCATTTTTATTTTCCATGTTTATTTGTGACAAGGATGTGTTTTGATCCTCCTTACTTATATTTTGTGGTGCCCAAGACTCAATCCTTGACTAAGTTTGGTAATAAGCCCTCATCTAAATCTCATCAATTTCTATGTGTTTTCACAAAAAACCCTAAAAATTCCAATGGAGAGCTAGGGTTAGAATTTTCTTTACCTAAGCTCTGGCATTTCTTTCCCAAATTATTCCCTTCATGTGAGCAAAATTTTTGATTTTGTGTGTATGTCAATTTTTTTGAGTTTTCAATTCAACTAGAAAAATTACGATTTTGAGCTCAAAATCACATTTTTTTTACAAAGAATCATAATTTTCAATGTTTTGTTTATTTTTTAAATGTTTTAATCTTTTTTATTTTAGATTTTATTGATGGTGCATTTTACCCAAGCCTACATGCTTGATATGTTTGATATTATGATCATTTGTAAGTCACATGTGTAGTCATGTGAACCCCTCTTGTAAAAGAGTTCATTTTTTATCTCTTGTAATTGAAAGAAAGAAAAAGGAAAAGGATGGATTACCTCATCCATGATGTAAAAACAAACTCGTGGCTCTAACTACCTAAAACCAAGACTTTTTGAGCTGAAGGAATATCTCCTAACTTTGGGGATCACTTTTAGGTGGAGCCATTCGAATTCGAATTCAAAACTCCCTCCAAGAATAGCTATAAAAAGAGCAAGAAGGAAGAGGCGATTAGCAAGCTTTATACGTGACCACTTCATGTCATTTTGTAGAGATTGACGAGCTTACTCCATAGCTCTATCATTCTACTCCCATTGTGCAAAGATTCATTGCCAATGTGGTTGTAATCATATGTGAATCTATACATTTATCATTATCTACTTCTCTGTTTTGTTCTCTGTTATACTCACTCAAAGCAGTAACTTCAGAAGGTCATATCTCGAGTTCTACGCAACCTTTTTCAGTGTTTTAACGTGCGTTGGATAGCTCTTACTGTCTACTTTCTGATATAAATTTTCAAGGTCATTGGAGTTACAGTGTGTGAGATATCTGCATTTTATTGCTCACTGGTCTATCTCTGCAGAGCCCCGAGAATGGTGGGCATGTTCCAGAAATTGATGAATCTTGTTCTCAGTGCTCAGTCCATCATTTGAAGTGTTTTAACTTGGATTGGGAAGCGTGCTAAGTCTATTTGCTTTGTCCAAAAGGAATTTTTCTAATTCCTACCAGGTTGAGAGCACTGTTCATTTTTTCCAACAGGTGTATGTCCAAAAATAGCAAGTTTTGGGAGCTAGTCATTTCGCAAATAGTCTGTCTTGACTTAAACTTTTGGGATACATGTTCCAAAGTACTTGGCTGATATTTTGGTGGATTTAGGAAGCTCAAAGGGTCTACTAATCAACTCTGAAGTCTCAGTTGGGTGGTGTGAAGCTGGTTGTAGCAGCACCTACTCATCTTTGGATTGCATCCACCATCTCTCTTCACAGTGGTATCAGAGCATAGTCAAGCAACATGGGAGATGGATCTCCATCAACAATTGAAAAATTGGATCGAAACAACTACCCGACATGGTCTCTAAGGATGGAGGCTTACCTTCAAGGGAGGAATCTATATGGATTCATATCCAGAGATGAAGAAATGCCAACCATGAGGAACAAAGGGCAACCATCACATGAAGAAGTGGAAGGACTTTCAAATTGGTGTTCGAAGGATGCACTTGCAAGGTCCTATATTCTAAACTCAATCTCTGATTTTCTTTTACCTCATGTCAAGGGATGCAAGACATCAAGAGAGACCTGGAATGCATTTGCTTTTTTCTTCTCTTCCAACACTCGAGCAAGGAAGAACCAATTGTGGATGGAGTTCACAACAATGAAGAAAACCCCAAAGCAAAATGTGACTGACTATGTCACAAAGATGAAGGAGATTTCCGACCAACTTGGAAGCATTGGAGAGGTAATTGAAGAGGAGCAAATCATTAGACAAATCATAAACGGAATCAAAGCAGATGACAAGTGGGAGTCATTCACAACAGCCATGGATTCATACATGGATATGCATGTACCCGACCTCAACACACTCATGGGACAACTCTTCACTCATGAAGCAAAGATTAGCAAAGGTGGTGAGTCCTCAAGAAGTAATCAAACTTCTGCCTTATATTCTGATAAAGCTAAGGTCAAGAAAAGTCAACGAATAGGAAGAATGAAGATGAAGGTAGCTCTTTCCAAGCAAACTTTGTAGGTAGAGGAAGAGCTAGAGGAAGAGGCAGAGGTGGAAAGCAAGGCAGGGGGAGATTCCAATCATCTCAACCTTGCAATATATGTGGCTTATCTAATCATACTACTGATGAATGTTTCAGGAACCCGAGGAACTGAAGAGGAAGAGGATTCAATGGAGGTGGCTATGGATCAAATAGAGGCAGATACAATGGAGGCTACAACAACAACAACTACTACAACAACAATTACAACAATAACAACTATCAAAGTGGCCATAGAGGAAGGAGAGACTACAATAACTATGCAGAGGACCAAAGTCAAGAAGATTCATTATTGATTATGAATCTATCTGTGAGGAAGGGTAAGGATGATGATCACATATTTTACATTGATTCGGGATGCTCAAACCATGTAGCAGGAAATGTGGCTTTACTTTCAGATTTGGAAGATCCTCATAACAAGCATGAAGTGGAGATAGGAGATGACACAAAGCACTCAATGGAGAAGATAGGTAATGTGAAGACATCAGATGGGAATATGAACCTCTTAAGCAAAGTCTTGTATGTCCCTACAATTACCAAAAATTTAATAAGTGTTGGACAGATTGTTGAAAAAGGATTGTAGGTTAGATTCAACCGATTTGGAGCATATGTTGAAGACCCAAGGCAAGGCTTTTGAAGGATTGCCAAAGGAGAAAAGACAGGAAGGTTTTTCACTTTTGAAGCGGAAGATACAAAGAACATAGCTTTGTTTAGCTATGGATCTCAAACTCTAACAGAGCTGGAGATATGGCACAAAAGGCTTGCTCACATTGGTGAGAGGACACTCAAACAAAATTGCAGGGACCAAAGTGTACTTGGTTTGCCTAATATCACAAGGCAACACATGATTTATAAGTGTGAAGCTTGTAAACTTGGCAAGGCTCATAGAGAACCTTTCAATAAGAAAGGAATATGTATCAAAATCCTTTGGATCTAGTGCACACGGATGTGTGGGGTCCAAGTAAGGAGCCATCTATATCAGGCTCAAGATATTATGGGTCTTTCATAGATGATTGTAGCAGGTGGACCATTCTGTTTTTCATGAAGCACAAGGATGAAGTGTTTAATTGATTTAAGAAGTATATTGCTCTTGTTGAAAATCAAACAGGTAGGACTTTGAAAAGACTCAGATGAGATGGTGGAGGAGAATACTTCTCTTCTGAATTTGATGCCTTCTTGCATGAAAGAGGCATTAAAAGGGAAGTCACTACAAGGTATTCACCCGAACTCAATGGTGTAGCAGAGAGGAGGAACAAAGCTATTGTCGAAGCTACAAGGTCCGTGCTCAATGAAAAGGGATTGCCAAACTACCTATGGGAAGAGGCTGTGTCTACAGCCACATATCTCATAAATAGAATTCCATCTAAGTCACTAGATGGAACCACTCCTTATGAAGTGTGGAATGGAAGAAGACCTAGTCTAGAGCATTGTAAAATCATTGGATGCTTAGCCTATGCTCACATTCCTTCTCAAGTAAGAGGGAAATTGGATCCCAATGCAGAGAAGTGTGTATTCATTGGTTATGATCAAAACCAAAAAGGATATAGATTGTACAATCCAACCAATAAAGGATTTTCTGTGAGTAGAGATGTAATTTTTGATGAAAACAAATCATGGTTTGATGATGACAGGAAAGTGAAGCTGCCATATGACTTGGATGAAGATTTTCCATCACTTCAACCAAAGGAGCCAAAGCAGATTGAAGAAAGTGATTCAGAGATTGACCTAGAAGACTTGGAAAGACTAAAGCTATGGAAGAACAAAGGTAAAGCAAAGATGCAGGATGCTACATCTGGACCCGAGAGCTCACATCAACCACTTAGAAGGTCTTCAAGGGAGAAGAAGAAACCTCAGAGGTTTGGTTATGGTACTTCTTTGGTCACCAAGCACTCAATCTACATTGCAAAGGATTCAACCAATGAAGAACCTACCACGTTCGAAGAAGCACGAAGCAAGAAAGCTTGGAGAGATGCAATGGATCAAGAAATGGAAGCCCTGAAGGAAACCGACACTTGGGAGCTTGTATCTAACAAGCCATCTATGAAGGTAATTGGATCTTGATGGATATACAAAATAAAGAGGAATCCAGATGGAAGTATAAATAGACACAAAGCAAGGTTAGTTTCTAAAGGGTTTGCTCAAATCCATGGTATTGATTATGAGGAGACTTTCTCTCCTGTTGCAAAAATGCCTACAATTAGGGTTCTCATTAGTCTTGCTGCATCTAGAAATTGGAATCTCTATCAACTTGATGTAAAGAATGCTTTCTTGAATGGATGGATTCCTGAGGAAGTGTATATGGCACAACCTCCTGGATATGAGGATGCACATCATCCTAACTATGTATGCAAACTAAAGAAAGCTTTGTATGAATTGAAGCAAGCTCGAAGAGCTTGGAATTTCAGATTGGTGACTTATTTGCAGGACCAAGGTTTCAAAGCTAGCAAGGGGGATACCTCTTTGTTCATAAAGAGGAATGGATCTGAAGTGATCTATTTATGTGTGTATGTTGATGATATTATTATCACAGGCAATGATCTTGAAGGAATCAAACAGGTAAAGACTCAAATGAAGGAGGAGTTCAAAATAAGTGACCTCGGACCACTCACTTATTTTCTTGGATTGGAGTTGATCTACACAGATTCAGGTATATACATCACACAAAGGAAGTATGTGCATGACATGCTTGTCAAGTTCAAGATGGAAAATACCAAGTGTGCAGGTACACCTATGGAGCAAAATCATAAGCTTAGTGCTTATGAAGGAGAGCGAATTCAAGACATCACAAGCTATCAAAGCTTGGTTGGAAGTTTGAATTATGCAACTCTCACAAGGGTGGATATATGCTATAGTGTTAGCATATTGAGTTAGTTTATGCATAAGCCGAGAAGACCACATATGGAAGCGGCCAAGAGAGTCCTCAAGTACCTAAAGGGGACCATGAATGAAGGTTTGTTCTATTCATATACTTCAGATATTGAGCTAAAGGTCTACTCAGATGTAGATTAAGCCGGATCTAGAGATGATAGAAGAAGCATATCCGGGTATATATCATTTGCAGGTTCAAAAATCATTTCTTGGTCATCGAAGAAGCAACCAATCCTGGCATTATCTTCTACTGAAGCCAAATATAGAGGTTTGGCTAATGCAACTCAGGAAATCATGTGGTTAAAGTCTTTGTACACAGATCTTGGACTTCATTCTTCAACACCTCAAATTTTTGGTGACAACACAAGCTCACTATATCTAGCAGCTAATCCGGTATACCATGCTAGAACCAAGCATATTGAAGTCCACTACCATTATGTAAGGGAGAAGCTAATGAGCAAGGATGTTCAACTATCCTATGTCTCTACAGATATGCAATGTGCAGACATGTTGACTAAAGCTCTTGATGGTACAAAAGTTAAGTCGGTTCAAGTTGATGATTGGCTTGCAGGAAATCAAGGACAATTGAAGACTTATTTGGAGGCTAAGCATGTTAGGCTTGAGGGAGAGCTGTTGGTGCATTTTACCCAAGCCTACATGCTTGATATGCTTGATATTATGATCATTTTTAAGTCACATATGTAGTCATGTGAACCCCTCTTGTAAAAGATTTCATTTTTATCTCTTGTAATTGAAAGAAAGAAAAAGGAAAAGGATGGATTACCTCATCCATGATGTAAAAGCAAACTCGTGGTTCTAACTACCTAAAACCACGACTTTTTGAGCTGAGGCAATATCTCCTAACTTTGGGGATCACTTTTAGGTGGAGCCATTTGAATTCGAATTCAAAACTCCCTCCAAGAATAGCTATAAAAAGAGCAAGAAGGAAGAGGTGATTAGCAAGCCTTGTACATAACCACTTCATGTAATTTTGTAGAGATTGAAGAGCTTACTCCATAGATCTATCATTATACTCCCATTGTGCAAAGATTCATTGCCATGTGGTTGTAATCATATGTGAATCTATACATTTTTCATTATCTACTTCTCTGTTTTGTTCTATGTTATACTCACTCAGAGGAGTAACTTCAGAAGGTCATATCTCGAGTTCTACGCAACCGTTTTTAGTGTTTTAACGTGCGTTGGATAGCTCTTACTGTCTACTTTTTGATATAAATTTTCAAGGTCATTGGAGTTACAAACTGTGAGATATCTGCATTTTACTGCTCATTGGTCTATCTCTACAGAGCCCCGAGAATGGTGGGCATGTTCTAGAAATTGATGAATCTTGTTCTTAGTGCTCAGTCCATCATTTGAAGTGTTTTAACTTGGATTGGGAAGCTTGCTAACTCTATTTGCTTTGCCCAAAAGGAATTTTTCTAATTCCTACCAGGTTGAGAGCACTGTTCATTTTTTCTAGCAGGTGTATGTCCAAAAATAGCAAGTTTTGGGAGCTAGTCATTTCGCAACTAGTCTGTCTTGAGTTAAACTTTTGGGATACATGTTCCAAAGTACTTGGATGATATTTTGGTGGATTTAGGAAGCTCAAAGGGTCTGCTAATCAACTCTGAAGTCTCAGTTGGCTGGTGTGAAGCTGGTTGTAGCAACACCTACTCATATTTGGATTGCATCCACCATCTCTCTTCACAGTGGTATCATAGCATAGTCAAGCAACATGGGAGATGGATTTCCATCAACAATTGAAAAATTGGATCGAAACAACTACCCGGCATGTTCTCTAAGGATGGAGGCTTACCTTCAAGGGAGGAATGTATATGGATTCATATCGGGAGATGAAGCAATGCCAACCATGAGGAACAAAGGGCAACCATCACATGAAGAAGTGGAAGGACTTTCAAATTGGTGTTTGAACGATGCACTTGCAAGGTCCTATATTCTAAACTCAATCTCTGATTTTCTTTTACCTCATGTTAAGGGATACAACACATCAAGAGAGACCTGGAATGCACTTGCTTCTTTCTTCTCTTCCAACACTCGAGCAAGGAAGAACCAATTGTGGATGGAGTTCACAACAATGAAGAAAAGCCCAAAGCAAAATGTGACTGATTATGTCACAAAGATGAAGGAGATTTCGGACCAACTTGGAAGCATTGGAGAGGTAATTGAAGAGGAGCAAATCATTAGACAAATCATAAACAGAATCAAAGCAAAGGACAAGTGGGAGTCATTCACAACAGCCATGGATTTATACATGGATATGCATGTACCCGACCTCAACACACTCATGGGCCAACTCTTCACTCATGAAGCAAAGATTAGCAAAGGTGGCGAGTCCTCAAGAAGTAATCAAACTTCTGCCTTATATAAAGATAAGGTCAAGGACAAGTCAAGGAATAGGAAGAATGAAGATGAAGGTAGCTCTTTCCAAGCAAACTTTGCAGGTAGAGGAAGAGCTAGAGGAAGAGGCACAGGTGGAAAGCAAGGCAGCGGGAGATTCCAATCATCTCGACCTTGCAATATATGTGGCTTATCTAATCATACTACTGAAGAATGTTTCAGGAACCCGAGGAACTCAAGAGGAAGAGGATTCAATAGAGGTGGCTATGGATCAAATAGAGGCAGATACAATGGAGGATACAACAACAACAACTACTACAACAACAATTACAACAATAACAACTATCAAAGTCGCCATAGAGGAAGGAGAGACTACAATAACTATGCACAGGAACAAAGTCAAGAAGATTCACTATTGATTATGAATCTATCAGTGAAGAAGGGTAAGGATGATGATCACATATTTTACATTGATTCGGGATGCTCAAACCATGTAGCAAGAAATGTGGCTTTACTTTTTGATTTGGAAGGTCCTCATAACAAGCATGAAGTGCAGACAGGAGATGACACAAAGCACTCTGTGGAGAAGATAGGTAATGTGAAGACATTAGATGGGAATATGAACCTCTTAAGCAAAGTCTTGTATGTCCCTACAATTACAATAATTTAATAAGTGTTGGACAGATTGTTGAAAAAGGATTGCAGGTTAGATTCAACCGATTTGGAGCATATTTTGAAGACCCAAGGCAAGGCTTTCGAAGGATTGCCAAAGGAGAGAAGACAGGTAGGCTTTTCACTTTTGAAGTGGAAGATACAAAGAACATAGCTTTGTTTAGCTATGGATCTCAAACTCTAACAGAGTTGGAGATATGGCACAAAAGGCTTGCTCAAATTGGTGAGAGGACACTCAAACAAATTTGCAGGGACCAAAGTGTACTTGGTTTGCCTAATATCACAAGGCAACACATGATTTATAAGTGTGAAGCTTGTCAACTCGGCAAGGCTCATAGAAAACCTTTCAATAAGAAAGGATATATGTATCAAAATCCTTTGGATCTAGTGCACACACATGTGTGGGTTCCAAGTAAGGAGCCATCTATATCAGGCTCAAGATATTATGTGTCTTTCATAGATAATTGTAGTAGGTGGACCATTCTGTTTTTCATGAAGCACAAGGATGAAGTGTTTAATTGCTTTAAGAAGTATATTGCTCTTGTTGAAAGCCAAACAGGTAGGACTTTGAAAAGACTCAGATCAGATGGTCGAGGAGAATACTTCTCTTCTGAATTTGATGCCTTCTAGCATGAAAGAGGCATTAAAAGGGAAGTCACTACAAGTTATACACCCGAACTCAATGGTGTAGCAGAGAGGAGGAACAGAGCTATTGTCGAAGCTACAAGGTCCATGCTCAACGAAAAGGGATTGCCAAACTACCTATTGGCAGAGGTTGTGTCTACAGCCACAGATCTCATAAATAGACTTCCATCTAAGTCACTAGATGGAACCACTCCATATGAAGTGTGGAATGGAAGAAGACTTAGTCTAGAGCATTGTAAAATCTTTGGATGCTTAGCCTATGCTCACATTCCTTCTCAAGTAAGAGGGAAATTGGATCCCAATGCAGAGAGGTGTGTATTCATTGGTTATGATCAAAACCAAAAAGGATATAGATTGTACAATCCAACCAATAAAGGATTTTCTGTGAGTAGAGATGTAATTTTTGATGAAAACAAATCATGGTTTGATGATGATAGGAAAGTGAAGCTGCCATATGATTTGGAAGCAAAGATGCAGGATGCTACATATGGACCCGAGAGCTCACATCAACCACTTAGAAGGTCTTCAAGGGAGAAGAAGAAACTTGAGAGGTTTGGTTATGATACTTCTTTGGTCACCAAGCACTCAATCTACATTGCAAAGGATTCAACAATTGAAGAACCTACCACATTCGAAGAAGCACAAAGCAAGAAAGCTTGGAGAGATGCAATGGATGAAGAAATGGAAGCCCTGAAGGAAAACGACACTTGGGAGCTTGTACCTAACAAGCCATCTATGAAGGTAATTGGATCTCGATGGATATACAAAATCAAGAGGAATCCAGATGGAAGTATAAATAGACACAAAGCAAGGTTACTTGCTAAAGGGTTCGCTCAAACCCATGGTATTGATTATGAGGAGACTTTCTCTCCTGTTGCAAAAATGCCTACAATTAGGGTTCTCATTAGTCTTGCTGCATCTAGAAATTAGAATCTCTATCAACTTGATGTAAAGAATGCTTTCTTGAATGGATGGATTTTTGAGGAAGTGTATATGGTACAACCTCCTGGATATGAGGATGCACATCATCCTAACTATGTATGCAAACTAAAGAAAGCTTTGTATGGATTGAAGCAAGCTCCAAGAGCTTGGAATTTCAGATTGGTGACTTATTTGCAGGACCAAGGATTCAAAGCTAGCAAGGCGGATACCTCTTTGTTCATAAAGAGGAATGGATCTGAAGTGATCTATTTATGTGTGTATGTTGATGATATTATTATCACAGGCAATGATCTTGAAGGAATCAAACAGGTAAAGACTCAAATGAAGGAGGAGTTCAAATTAAGTGAACTCGGACCACTCACTTATTTTCTTGGATTGGAGTTGATCTACACAGATTCAGGTATATACATACACAAAGGAAGTATGTGCATGACATGCTTGTCAAGTTCAAGATGGAAAATACCAAGTGTGCAGGTACACCTATGGAGCCAAATCATAAGCTTAGTGCTTATGAAGGAGAGCCAATTGAAGACATCACAAGCTATCAAAGCTTGGTTGGAAGTTTGAATAATGCAACTCTCACAAGGGTGGATATATGCTATAGTGTTAGCATATTGAGTCAGTTTATGCATAAGCCGAGAAGACCACATATGGAAGCGGCCAAGAGAGTCCTCAAGTACCTAAAGGGGACCATGAACGAAGGTTTTTTCTATTCATATACTTCAGATATTGAGCTAAAGGTCTACTCAGATGCCGATTGGGCCAGATCTAGAGATGATAGAAGAAGCACATCCGGGTATATATCATTTGCAGGTTCAAAACTTATTTCTTGGTCATTGAAGAAGCAACCAACCATGGCATTATCTTCTACTGAAGCCAAATATAGAGGTTTGGCTAATGCAACTCAAGAAATCATGTGGTTAAAGTCTTTGTACACAGATCTTGGACTTCATTCTTCAACACCTCATATTTTTGGTGACAATACAAGCTCACTACATCTAGCAGCTAATCCGGTATACCATGCTAGAACCAAGCATATTGAAGTCCACTACCATTATGTAAGGGAGAAGCTAATGAGCAAGGATAATCAACTATCCTATGTCTCTACAGATATGCAATGTGCAGACATGTTGACTAAAGCTCTTGATGGTACAAAGTTAAGTAGGTTCAAGTTGATGATTGGCTTGCAGGAAATCGAAGACAGTTGAAGACTTATTTGGAGGCCAAGCATGTTAGGCTTGAGGGGGAGCTGTTGGTGCATTTTACCCAATTGTACATGCTTGATATGCTTGATATTATGATCATTTGTAAGTCACATGTGTAGTCATAAGAACCCCTCTTGTAAAAGAGTTCATTTTTATCTCTTGTAATTGAAAGAAAGAAAAAGGAAAAGGATGGATTACCTCATCCATGATGTAAAAGCAAACTCGTGGTTTTCACTACCTAAAACCACAACTTTTTGAGCTGAGGGAATATCTCCTAACTTTGGGGATCACTTTTAGGTGGAGCCATTTGAATTCGAATTCAAAACTCCCTCCAAGAATAGCTATAAAAAGAGCAAGAATGAAGAGGCGATTAGCAAGCCTTGTACGTGAGCACTTCATGTCATTTTGTAGAGATTGAAGAGCTTACTCCATAGCTCTATCATTCTACTCCCATTGTGTAAAGATTCATTGCCAATGTGGTTGTAATCATATGTGAATCTATACATTTTTCATTATCTACTTCTCTGTTTTGTTCTCTGTTATACTCACTCAGAGCAATAACTTCAGAAGGTCATATCTCAAGTTCTACGCAACCTTTTTTAGTTTTTTAACGTGTGTTGGATAGATCTTACTATCTACTTTTTGATATAAATTTTCAAGGTCATTGGAGTTACAAACTGTGAGATATCTGCATTTTACTGCTCAGTGGTCTATCTCTGGAGAGCCCCGAGAATGGTGGGCATGTTCCAGAAATTGATGAATCTTGTTCTCAGTGCTCAGTCCATCATTTGAAGTGTTTTAACTTGAATTGGGAGGCTTGCTAAGTCTTTTTGCTTTGCCCAAAAGGAATTTTTCTAATTCCTACCAGGTTGAGAGCACTGTTCATTTTTTCCAGCAGGTGTATGTCCAAAAATAGCAAGTTTTGGGAGCTAGTCATTTCACAACTAGTCTGTCTTGACTTAAACTTTTGGGATACATGTTTCAAAGTACTTGGGTGATATTTTGGTGGATTTAGGAAGCTTAAAGGGTCTACTAATGAACTCTGAAGTCTCAGGTGGCTGGTGTGAATGTGGTTGTAGCAGCACCTACTCATCTTTGGATTGCATCCACCATCTCTCTTCACAGTGGTATCAGAGCATAGTCAAGCAACATGGGAGATGGATTTCCATCAACAATTGAAAAATTGGATAAAAAAAACTACCCTGCATGGTCTCTAAGGATGGAGGCTTACCTTCAAGGGAGGAATCTATATGGATTCATATCGAAGATGAAGCAATGCCAACCATGAGGAACAAAGGGCAACCATCACATGAAGAAGTGGAAGGACTTTCAAATTGGTGTTTGAAGGATGCACTTGCAAGGTCCTATATTCCAAACTCAATCTGTGATTTTCTTTTACCTCATGTCAAGGGATGCAAGACATCAAGAGAGACCTGGAATGCACTTGCTTCTTTCTTCTCTTCCAACACTCGAGCAAGGAAGAACCAATTGTGGATGGAGTTCACAACAATGAGAAAAAGCCCAAAGCAAAATGTAACTGATTATGTCACAAAGATGAAGGAGATTTTCGACCAACTTGGAAGCATTGGAGAGGTAATTGAAGAGGAGCAAATCATTAGACAAATCATAAACAGAATCAAAGCAGACGACAAGTGGGAGTCATTCACAACATCCATGGATTTATACATGGATAGGCATGTACCCAACCTCGACACACTCATGGGCCAACTCTTCACTCATGAAGCAAAGATTAGCAAAGGTGGTGAGTCCACAAGAAGTAATCAAACTTCTGCCTTATATTCTGATAAAGCTAAGGTCAAGGACAAGTCAAGGAATAGGAAGAATGAAGATGAAGGTAGCTCTTTCCAAGCAAACTTTGCAGGTAGAGGAAGAGCTAGAGGAAGAGGAACAGGTGGAAGCAAGGGAGGGGGAGATTCCAATCATCTCAACCTTGCAATATATGTGGCTTATCTAATCATACTGCTGAAGAATGTTTCAGGAACTCGAGGAACTCAAGAGGAAGAGGATTGTGGCTATGGATCAAATAGAGGTAGATACAATGGAGGCTACAACAATAACAACAATTACAACAATAATAACTATCAAAGTGGCCATAGAGGAAGGAGAGACTACAATAACTATGCAGAGGACCAAAGTCAAGAAGATTCATTATTGATTATGAATCTATCACTGAAGAAGGGTAAGGATGATGATCACATATTTTACATTGATTCGGGATGCTCAAACCATGTAGCAGGAAATGTGGCTTTACTTTCTGATTTGGAAGATCCTCATAACAAGCATGAAGTGCAGACAGGAGATGACACAAAGCACTCAGTGGAGAAGATAGGTAATGTGAAGACATCAGATGGGAATATGAACCTCTTAAGCAAAGTCTTGTATGTCCCTACAATTACCAAAAAATTAATCAGTGTTGGACAAATTGTTGAAAAAGGATTGCAGGTTAGATTCAACCGATTTGGAGCATATGTTGAAGACCCAAAGCAAGGCTTTCGAAGGATTGCCAAAGGAGAAAAGACAGGAAGGCTGTTCACTTTTGAAGTGGAAGATACAAAGAACATAGCTTTGTTTAGCTATGGATCTCAAACTCTAACAGAGTTGGAGATATGGCACAAAATGCTTGCTCACATTGGTGAGAGGACACTCAAACAAATTTGCATGGACCAAAGTGTACTTGGTTTGCCTAATATCACAAGGCAACACATGATTTATAAGTGTGAAGCTTGTCAACTCGGCAAGGCTCATAGACAACCTTTCAATAAGAAAGGATATATGTATCAAAATCCTTTGGATCTAGTGCACACCGATGTGTGGGGTCCAAGTAAGGAGCCATCTATATCAGGCTCAAGATATTATGTGTCTTTCATAGATGATTGTAGCAGGTGGACCATTTTGTTTTTCATGAAGCACAAGGATGAAGTGTTTAACAGATTTAAGAAGTATATTGCTCTTGTTGAAAACCAAACAGGTAGGACTTTGAAAAGACTCAGATCAGATGGTGGAGGAGAATACTTCTCTTCTGAATTTGTTGCCTTCTTGCATGAAAGAGGCATTAAAAGGGAAGTCACTACAAGGTATACACCCGAACTCAATGGTGTAGCAGAGAGGAGGAACAGAGCTATTGTCGAAGCTACAAGGTCCATGCTCAACGAAAAGGGATTGCCAAACTACCTATGGGCAGAGGCTGTGTCTACAGCCACATATCTCATAAATAGACTTCCATCTAAGTCACTAGATGGAACCACTCCATATGAAGTGTGGAATGGAAGAAGAGCTAGTCTAGAGCATTGTAAAATCTTTGGATGCTTAGCCTGTGCTCACATTCCTTCTCAAGTAAGAGGGAAATTGGATCCCAATGCAGAGAAGTGTGTATTCATTGGTTATGATCAAAACCAAAAAGGATATAGATTGTACAATCCAACCAATAAAGGATTTTCTATGAGTAGGGATGTATTTTTTTATGAAAACAAATCATGGTTTGATGATCACAGGAAAGTGAAGCTGCCATATGACTTGGATGAAGATTTTCCATCACTTCAACCAAAGGAGCCAAAGCAGATTGAAGAAAGTGATTTGGAGATTGACCTAGAAGACTTGGAAAGACTAAAGCTATGGAAGAACAAAGGTAAAGCAAAGATGCAAGATGCTACATATAGACCCGAGAGCTCACATCAAACACTTAGAAGGTCTTCAAGGGAGAAGAAGAAACCTGAGAGGTTTGGTTATGATACTTCTTTGGTCACCAAGCACTCAATCTACATTGCAAAGGATTCAACAATGAAGAACCTACCACATTCGAAGAAGCACAAAGCAAGAAAGCTTGGAGAGATGCAATGGATGAAGAAATGGAAGCCTTGAAGGAAAACGACACTTGGGAGCTTGTACCTAACAAGCCATCTATGAAGGTAATTGGATCTCGATGGATATACAAAATCAAGAGGAATCCATATGGAAGTATAAATAGACACAAAGCAAGGTTAGTTGCTAAAGAGGGGCGGATCTAGAGATGATAGAAGAAGCACATCCGGGTATATATCATTTGCAGGTTCAAAAATCATTTCTTGGTCATCGAAGAAGCAACCAACCGTGGCATTATCTTCTACTGAAGCCAAATATAGAGGTTTGGCTAATGCAACTCAAGAAATCATGTGGTTAAAGTCTTTGTACACAGATCTTGGACTTCATTCTTCAACACCTCACATTTTTTGTGACAACACAAGCTCACTACATCTAGTAGCTAATCCGGTATACCATGCTAGAACCAAGCATATTGAAGTCCACTACCATTATGTAAGGGAGAAGCTAATGAGCAAGGATATTCAACTATCCTATGTCTCTACAGATATGCAATGTGCAGACATGTTGACTAAAGCTCTTGATGGTACAAAGGTAAGTAGATTCAAGTTGATGATTGGCTTGCAGGAAATCAAGGAAAATTGAAGACTTATTTGGAGGCCAAGCATCTTAGGCTTGAGGGGGAGCTGTTGGTGCAGTTTACCCAAGCCTACATGCTTGATAGGCTTGATATTATGATCATTTGTAAGTCACATGTGTAGTCATGTCAAGCCCTCTTGTAAAAGATTTCATTTTTATCTCTTGTAATTGAAAGAAACAAAAAGGAAAAGGATGGATTACCTCATCCATGATGTAAAAGAAAACTTGTGGCTCTAACTACCTAAAACCATGACTTTTTGAGCTGAGGGAATATCTCCTAACTTTGGGGATCACTTTTAGGTGGAGCCATTCAAATTCGAATTCAAAACTCCCTCCAAGAATAGCTATAAAAAGAGAAAGAAGGAAGAGGCGATTAGCAAGCCTAGTACGTGACCACTTCATGTCATTTTGTAGAGATTGAAGAGCTTACTCCATAGCTCTATCATTCTACTCCCATTGTGCAAAGATTCATTGCCAATGTGGTTGTAATCATATGTGAATCTATACATTTATCATTATCTACTTCTCTGTTTTATTCTCTATTATACTCACTCAAAGCAGTAACTTAAGAAGGTCATATCTCGAGTTCTACGCAACCTTTTTCAGTGTTTTAATGTGCATTGGGTAGCTCTTACTGTCTACTTTCTGATATAAATTTTCAAGGTCATTGGAGTTACAGTGTGTGAGATATCTGCATTTTACTGCTCACTGGTCTATCTCTGGAGAGCCCCGAGAATGGTGGGCATGTTCTAGAAATTGATGAATCTTGTTCTCAATTCTCACTCCATCATTTGAAGTGTTTTAACTTGGATTGGGAATCTTGCTAAGTCTATTTGCTTTGCCCAAAAGGAATTTTTCTAATTCCTACCAGGTTCAGAGCACTGTTCATTTTTTTTCGCAGGTGTATGTCAAAAAATAGCAAGTTTTGGGAGCTAGTCATTTCGCAACTAGTCTATCTTGACTTAAACTTTTGGGATACATGTTCCAAAGTACTTGGCTGATATTTTGGTGGATTTAGGAAGCTCAAAGCGTCTACTAATCAACTCTGAAGTCTCACTTGGCTGGTGTAAGCTGGTTGTAGCAGCACCTACTCATCTTTGGATTGCATCCACCATCTCTCTTCACATTTATATTATTTTGATTATTCAAGTATTTTGAAAATCCTTGGAGATTGTGTTTTTGGAAAATTTTGAAAAAACCACAATCATGTGCGAAAAATCGTGATTTTGAGAAATCGTGATTCTCATACTCCTTTCTTACAAAATCACAATTTTGTGTTTTTGTGTTTTTCTTTGTGAGGAAAGAATCACGATTTTGAAGTGTTCAAAATTGTATTTTTCACGTTTTTTAGTGAAACTTTGATGTTTTTTTTTGTGATTTTTACACATGCATGAGAAGCGCCTTATGACTTTTTTAGCATCAAATCAAGAAAAACCATCAAAAATATATTTTTTCTCATTGAAACATGAAAATAAAATAATCATGATTCTGATGCTACTCAATATTCATCAGTTTTTTGCAAAAAAATTCAAAACATTCATAATGATCTGTAGAAAAATATACCTTGAAGTTGCTTGCACCAAAAATCTTGAAAATCCTTGGTTTTTCTCTTACTCTCAAGATCATGATTTATAGTGCTCTTTCTTACTCACTCTCTCACTCAGTGAGCAACAATTTTTTCAAGTCCTACTTTTATAGTCTCCCCTCACAATCATGATTTACACCCTTTTTTATGAAATTGAACATTTCAATAATGTGCATCTTATGCACATTCCTAGTTTGCTTTCCATATTAACAATGCTAACAAAATGAAAAAAATAGATAAAGATGACACATGTAAGTGTCCAAAACGATAAAGATTTTCAATTCCACTACAAGATATATGGCCCAAATGGCCATGCTAGATACAAGCCATAGGCTGTTCAGTAATAGTTAACGTGTTCTTTCTATGATAGAAATAAAGGATAAAGTGAGCCAACTTTGCTTCCTTTTGCAATAACCATATTGCCCTTTGATATGCGAAAGGATTGAGCACAAAGAACACCTTATAACCAAGGTCATCAAGCTGACCAACTGACATCAAATTATGTGATAACTGAGGTACATGGCATACATTATGCATAATAAATTTTGAACCATCAATGAACTGCACTACCACATCTCCAATCCTGACAACATCACACTAATAAGAGTCACCAAGGCTCATAGTACCAAGAGACTTTACTACATAAATAGAGAACCATTCTCTATGTGGTGTCTATTGGAAAGCAACTTTTTGTAAAAGCAAAATGGAAAACCCTATAATATGGTAGTTTAGAATACTCCAATTCTTGTAAAAATGAGAAAGGTCTTCCTCATAATGAGATGTAAACTATATATTTTTTTAGAATTTATAGAGCTCTCAAGTTAGTAGAATTTTTTAGTAGAGGTTTAGAGGAATTATTTTGAGTGTGAAAGGGGACTCTGAAAAAGTATAAAAGTCAATTATGACTTATTTGTAAGGAGATCATAACTCCAAAGTATATCAAACATATTTTGATGCCATTGTCAGGGAACATTGAAGCAAAGCTTTAGGCCTTGCTAGATCTTCCAAGTTAATGGTAACAAATACTTGTTCAAAATTAATTCGAATCATCAAGTGTGGCAAAGATGAAAAGGTGAGTGTTTTTAATCTTAGAGAGAGATTTTTTTCCATTCATCTTGGTGAGAAATTAGTGTAAGGAGTTGTATGTTGTTCTCTAATTTCATATATGAGATCACAATCTTTCTTTACAAGCTTTTTTGGCTTATTTTTTAGAAAACCCTAGACAAATTGTGTACGATTTGTTTGGGGAAAAAAACAAAAAAGGAGTAAAAACAAAGTGGTTAAATTTTCTATGAACACTTTTCAACATCATGAAATTTTCAATAGTGAGAATAGGAAGAAAAAGGAGTGGAAAAAATAAAAAGAGAATTTGAAAAGATTTTCTATTGATTTGGAATAGTCATTTCATTTTGAAAAATCATAGTCTCTTTTGATTTGCAGGCAAGCATGGAAGAAGGAGTATCTTTGGATCTCAAGACAAGATACCATATCAAAAGAATTGAAAAAGAAAAACAAAAACAAGAGTGAATGCAAAAATACAATTCTCTACATAGAATTGTGATTCTCTAAGGAAGGTAAGGGCCATAAAAAAATTGAGCAAACTGTAAATTTTTTTGTGCAAAGGAGGAAGGAGAGCACAACAAATCTTAATCGAAGAACTCCATTTTCCTTTGCCCTTCTGACTAGCAAGGAAAGCTTGATTTACAACTGCATAATAGACCTATTCTACCTGGACTAATCTTCCTGCAACAAAATAGAAACTAACTCTTCAAATGTGAAGGCATTTGGATTGCCTTTCATCATCAAATGAAGAGTAGAAGCAAAACTGTGATATGAGTCATGAAGATCATTCAGAACACTCTATAGAAGTGAACTGTCAGGAAGGACTTCATTAGCACAAATCAATTGTTACTTCAAATCCTTGATCTTTATAAGAAAATTGTCCATAGAATCACTTCATTCATGTGCTCACTCTTCAACTGTTTTCGGAGGTAAGCAACACGAGCCTCATTCCTAGCCTGGTACAATGTGGTAAGCGTATCCCAAACATCCTTAGTTGTTCTGCAAGAGCAAATGTGAGGGATAATGGCATGTTTGATAGACAAGGCTATCAATGCATGTGCATGAGCATCTCTACCATCCCAACAAATTTTCTCTATAATAGGTGCAACAAAAACTGCAACATGCACAGGAATTTGCAAAATATCACCATCTTGATGCCATCTGCATCAACTTCAGTACCTGTATTTGCAGTACCTATATTTTCAGGTGTAATAGGATGTTTTTCAACTCCCTACACAATGTTCCAAAGTCCTTTTGCAACCAATACATGTCACATCATATAAGCCCACAATGGTTAATTGGTACCATCCAACTTATCCTCAATAGCCAACATACGAAATACATCACTGCTTTCAGCCATGGCCACTGAGTAATTTACCTTGATGCAGCAAAATGACTATATCTGAAAAAGTTGAACAGAACTACCTTGATGAGTTCCACTAGACCTGTAGCAGACTTTGAGATGCTTATACTGGCAAACCGAAACATGTATATATCTTTGGAACAAAAAGACAAAATAGCTTGTGAAAGTGCTACGATAGTGCATTCAAAGGCCGAAATGAGCTCGAATCATGATTTCGGCACCACAAAATGAAGCAATTTTGATCTCTAAAACACCATGAGTATGCTCGCCAAATTTCATGCGATTCTAAGACTGTGACCCAAGGGGTGCCGATGATGCCCTAGATGAAGTGGCGATGTGCTCTGATACGAATTTTTGGAGTTAGATGTCTATGGAAACATGCGAACAACACAAAGAATAAGAAGAAGCTTGGAGCACAATACACAATACTGAATGTATTACCACTAGAATGTACAAAGATAAGTAGCCCGTTAGGGCAATAGGCGTATATACAAGCCAAGAAAAAAAACCCTCCTAAAGAGGGAAAGAAGTGCCCCGGCGGTCCTAGAGTGTTCACACACATCACTACCTAAATATATCAACAATTCCTCCTTTTCCCACCTAATTGATGTAAGAATTTATTATTGTTTCCCTTTTCATACTCAGGTCTTGATTTAGAAGCCTTTCAAAGATTGCATCTTTCTCACTTTTCCCTTTATGCCTTAATGAATACTTTAAATTTCCAGCTCTATTGTTAGAAATGCTTCTTGTGTATATCATAGATGAAAAGGAGGAGATCCTAAAGATAGTTGTAGAAAGTGTGATATGCTCGTAATGCTTCTATGAGATATCTATTTTCATTTTCAAGGTACCTTTATTTATGTACCAAAAAATTTTACAAATTATTTCTTTTTTCTTTCCAACAAGGCTATGACACTGAAGATAATGATATAATGATATATTCCTTGCTATAATGATGTATCCCTGCTTAAACTTATCCTTGAAAAGGATTCAATTGCATTAAATCCCCATTTTTCAAAGGATTCATAGGACATTATTGCTTCCCTTGGCTCATACAACAAACCATTTATTTCCTTAAAATCGATTACTATTTCATGTTTTACAATAGTATTAAACATCCTTTTGAGGAGTGGGCCACGTATACCTTGTAATACCCTTATTACTATCATATCACATGAAAAATTTCCTCCACATGGATGATCATTACAATATGTCGAAATACTCTCTACTATATTATGAAGAAACCTTTCTAAGAATAAATTCTTTACTTTTTTTCATAAGTTCTATCACCTATGAGCTAATATTATAAATTCCATGTTGCTAGTATATGTCTTGTATGCCATATTTACCATAGACATGTAAGGCTCCAAAGATTCACCTATCAGTATCAAGTGGGTGGTTGATAAGCACAAAATCATCGATTGAGTATCTTACCAGTTGAGGGCATGGAAATGAAGAAGAAGATCCTAGCTTTGGAAAGGAAATGAAGAGAAGAAGAGTGAATTTTGGCATTCACAGGCTGTAGAACTTTTAGAAATAATATCTCAGCATACATCATAGATATCCCCTTTTTGTCACATACAAAATGTGTCAAATTCAGAGATTTACATGTTAATATGTTCAGAGCAAAAAAAAAACCTATAGAGAGAAAGTAGCCTTTGAATTGCTACAGGGCATTGCTTTATCTCATTACAGAGCTCTTTACATGCTCATGGAGCCAACAATGCAAGGCAAAGAAATCTCAACACTTGTATATCCCCTTGGGACATTGTAATTTGACTATAACCATCCCAAATGAGAAAAAATGAAGGGGAAGAATGAGGAACAAGAAAGAATATACACACATACATACACTCACATACACACCTACATACACATATACACACATA
>CM035443.1:107461332-107493832 GCA_020310875.1 Ceratopteris richardii | reverse complement strand
TTGGATTTTCAACAAAGGCGACCTTTTTATTTATCAATATATCTTATATTTTTGGGCCCCAAACTCAAAATTATCATGAAAAAAAAAGTTAGAATTCCGTGTAGAGGACCCATTGCTTGCATTTTGAAGAGAAAATATCATACTTTAATATAATCTCAAAATATCCAAGAAATATGTAAAAACACGCCAAATATCACACCCTCCTAAGTCTAGAATCTTCTAGATCTTTGTAAACATATTTTATTTCACCACAAATGTAAAATATTTAGAAGGTTCATCTCAAAATATCATCCCCAAATATCTCCCCAAAAGGCCTATAAAAGGATCCCTTGGGTTCCCTCCAAAGACAAGAAGAGTTGTATGCAGGTACACACTATGGGTGTAGTGGGCAGTCCAAGGCCGAGAGAAGGAGTCTACCCTTTGTCACTATTTTGAGAGAGTTATGCAAGATCCTAATTTGTAAGTCCCCATACCATTTTAACAATTCTATTTCAATCAAGTTCATTTTTCCAATTCCCAGTATCTACACTACCCTTAACCTTTGCTTATTCTATCCACTTTACTCTCTCTTCTTCTCTCATTCCCTACTCCTTCCATTTTCCTTTCATCTTTCACATCATTCCCAAACCCATTGAGGATTGTGGTACCACCTGGCTCCTCTTGTCATTGAGAATCTCTTTCTTGTGAGTGTTTAGTGTTTTATGTGTTGGTACTAAGAGGGGGTGTGGACAACCCCTGCCTTAAGAGTACTTGTGTGGTGTTTATGTGTTAGTACTAAGAGGGCAGTGCGGATCACCCTTGCCTTAAGAGTACCTTTGTTTTGATCGTGTTTAAGTGTATTAAGAGGGTGGCATGGATCACCCCCATCCTAGATGTTGGTGCATTTTACCCAAGCCTACATGCTTGATATATTTTACATCATCCTCATTTGTAAGTCACATGAGTAGTCATGTGAACACCTCTTGTAAAAGAGTACATTTTATCTCTTGTAAATGGAAAAAGAAAAAAGGAAAAGGATGGCTTACCTCATCCATGATGTAAAAGCAAATTCATGGATATAACTACCAAAATCATGAATTTTTGAGCTGAGGGAATATCTCCTAACTTTGGGGATCACTTTTAGGTGGAACCATTCGAATTCGAATTCAAAACTCCCTCCAAGAATAGCTATAAAAAGAGCAAGAAGGAAGAGGCGATTAGCAAGCCTAGTACGTGACCACTTCATGTCATTTTGTAGAGATTGAAGAGCTTACTCCATAGCTCTATCATTCTACTCCCATTGTGCAAAGATTCATTGCCAATGTGGTTGTAATCATATGTGAATCTATACATTTATCATCATCTACTTCTCTGTTTTGTTCTCTGCTATACTCACTCAGAGCAGTAACTTCCGAAGGTCATATCTCGCGTTCTACTAAACCTTTTTCAATGATTTAACTTGCGTTGGATAGCTTGTACTGTCTACTTTGTGAATATAAATTTTCAAGGTCATTGGATTAATAAATTTGGAGATATCTGCATTTTACTGCTTACTCATCTATCTCTGCAGAGCCCCGGGAATTGTGGGAATGTTCCAGAAATTGATGAAACTTGTTCTCAGTGCTCAGTCCATCATTTGAGATGTTTTAACTTGTATTGGGAAGCTTGCTAAGTCTATTTGCTATTTCCAAAAGGAATTTTTCTAATTCCTACCAGGTTGAGAGCACTGTTCATTTTTTCTAGCAGGTGTATGTCCAAAAATAGCAAGTTTTGGGAGCTAGTCATTTCGCAACTAGTCTGTCTTGACTTAAACTTTTGGGATACATGTTCCAAAGTACTTGGCTGATATTTTGGTGGATTTAAGAAGCTCAAAGGGTCTACTAATAAACTCTGAAGTCTCAGTTTGCTGGTGTGAAGCTGGTTGTAGCAGCACCTACTCATCTTTGGATTGCATCCACCATCTCTCTTCACAGTGGTATCAGAGCATAGTCAAGCAACATGGGAGATGGATTTCCATCAACAATTGATAAATTGGATCGAAACAACTACCCGGCATGGTCTCTAAGGATGGAGGCTTACCTTCAAGGGAGGAATCTATATGGATTCATATCCGGAGATGAAGCAATGCCAACCATGAGGAACAAAGGACAACCATCACATGAAGAAGTGGAAGGACTTTCGAATTGGTGTTTGAAGGATGCACTTGCAACGTCCTATATTCTAAACTCAATCTCTGATTTTCTTTTACCTCATGTCAAGGGATGCAAGACATCAAGAGAGACCTGGAATGCACTTGCTTCTTTCTTCTCTTCCAACACTCGAGCAAGGAAGAACCAATTGTGGATGGAGTTCACAACAATGAAGAAAAGCCCGAAGCAAAATGTGACTGATTATGTCACAAAGATGAAGGAGATTTCCGACCAACTTGGAAGCATTGGAGAGGTAATTGAAGAGGAGCAAATCATAAGACAAATCATGAATGGAATCAAAGCAGACGACAAGTGGGAGTCATTCACAACAGCCATGGATTTATACATGGATATGCATGTACCCGACCTCAACACACTCATGGGCCAACTCTTCACTCATGAAGCAAAGATTAGCAAAGGTGGTGAGTCCTCAAGAGGTGATCAAACTTCTGCCTTATATTCTGATAAAGCTAAGGTCAAGGACAAGTCAAAGAATAGGAAGAATGAAGATGAAGGAAGCTCTTTCCAAGCAAACTTTGCAGGTAGAGGAAGAGCTAGAGGAAGAGGCAGAGGTGGAAAGCAAGGCAGGGGGAGATTCCAATCATCTCAACCTTGCAACATATGTGGCTTATCTAACCATACTACTGAAGAATGTTTCAAGAACCCGAGGAACTCAAGAGGAAGAGGATGCAATAGAGGTGGATATGGATCAAATAGAGGTAGATACAATGTAGGCTACACAACAACTACTACAACAACAATTACAACAACAACAACAACTATCAAAGTGGCCATAGAGGAAGAAGAGATTACAATAACTATGCAGAGGACCAAAGTCAAGAAGATTCATTATTGATTATGAATCTATCAGCGAAGAAGGGTAAGGATGATGATCACATATTTTACATTGATTCGGGATGCTCGAACCATGTAGCAGGAAATGTGGCTTTACTTTTTGATTTGGAAGATCCTCATAACAAGCATGAAGTGCAGAAAGGAGATGACACAAAGCACTCAGTGGAGAAGATAGGTAATGTGAAGACATCAGATGGGAATATGAACCTCTTAAGCAAAGTCTTGTATGTCCCTACAATTACCAAAAATTTAATAAGTGTTGGACAGATTGTTGAAAAAGGATTGCAGGTTAGATTCAATCGATTTGGAGCATATGTTGAAGACCCAAGGCAAGGCTTTTGAAGGATTGCCAAAGGAGAAAAGACAGGAAGGCTTTTCACTTTTGAAGTGGAAGATACAAAGAACATAGCTTTGTTTAGCTATGGATCTCAAACTCTTACAGAGTTGGAGATATGGCACAAAAGGCTTGCTCACATTGGTGAGAGGACACTCAAACAGATTTGCAGGGACCAAAGTGTACTTGGTTTGCCTAATATCACAAGGCAACACATGATTTATAAGTGTGAAGCTTGTCAACTCGGCAAGGCTCATAGACAACCTTTCAATAAGAAAGGATATATGTATCAAAATCCTTTGGATCTAGTACACACGGATGTGTGGGGTCCAAGTAAGGAGCCATCTATATCAGGCTCAAGATATTATGTGTCTTTCATAGATGATTGTAGCAGGTGGACCATTTTGTTTTTCATGAAGCACAAGGATGAAGTGTTTAATTGCTTTAAGAAGTATATTGCTCTTGTTGAAAACCAAACAGGTAGGACGTTGAAACGACTCAGATAAGATGGTGGAGGAGAATACTTCTCTTCTGAATTTGATGCCTTCTTGCATGAAAGAGGCATTAAAAGGGAAGTCACTACAAGGTATACACCCGAACTCAATGGTGTAGCAGAGAGGAGGAACAGAGCTATTGTCGAAGCTGCAAGGTCCATGCTCAACGAAAAGGGATTGCCAAACTTCCTATGGGCAGAGGCTGTGTCGACAGCCACATATCTCATAAATAGACTTCCATCTAAGTCACTAGATGGAACCACTCCATATGAAGTGTGGAATGGAAGAAGACCTAGTCTAGAGCATTGCAAAATCTTTGGATGCTTAGCCTATGCTCACATTCCTTCTCAAGTAAGAGGGAAATTGGATCCCAAGGCAGAGAAGTGCGTATTTATTGGTTATGACCAAAACCAAAAAGGATATAGATTGTACAATCCAACCAATAAAGGATTTTCTGTGAGTAGAGATGTAATTTTTGATGAAAACAAATCATGGTTTGATGATGACAGGAAAGTGAAGCTGCCATATGACTTGGATGAAGATTTTCCATCACTTCAACCAAAGGAGCCAAAGCAGATTGAAGAAAGTGATTCGGAGATTGACCTAGAAGACTTGGAAAGACTAAAGCTATGGAAGAACAAAGGTAAAGCAAAGATGCAGGATGCTACATATGGACCCGAGAGCTCAGATCAACCACTTAGAAGGTCTTCGAGGGAGAAGAAGAAACCAGAGAGGTTTGGTTATGATACTTCTTTGGTCACCAAGCACTCAATCTACATTGCAAATGATTCAACCAATGAAGAACCTACCACATTTGAAGAAGCACAAAGCAAGAAAGCTTGGAGAGATGCAATGGATGAAGAAATGGAAGCCTTGAAGGAGAATGACACTTGGGAGCTTGTACCTAACAAGCCATCTATGAAGATAATCGGGTCTCGATGGATATACAAAATCAAGAGGAATCCAGATGGAAGTATAAATAGACACAAAGCAAGGTTAGTTGCTAAAGGGTTTGCTCAAACCCATGGTATTGATTATGAGGAGACTTTCTCTCCTGTTGCAAAAATGCCTACAATTAGGGTTCTCATTAGTCTTGCTGCATCTAGAAATTGGAATCTTTATCAACTTGATGTAAAGAATGCTTTCTTGAATGGATGGATTTCTGAGGAAGTGTATATGGCACAACCTCCTGGATATGAGGATGCACATCATCCTAACTATGTATGCAAACTAAAGAAAGCTTTGTATGGATTGAAGCAAGCTCCAAGAGCTTGGAATTTCAGATTGGTGACTTATTTGCAGGACCAAGGATTCAAAGCTAGCAAGGCGGATAACTCTTTGTTCATAAAGAGGAATGGATCTGAAGTGATCTATTTATGTGTGTATGTTGATGATATTATTATCATAGGCAATGATCTTGAAGGAATCAAACAGGTAAAGAGTCAAATGAAGGAGGAGTTCAAAATAAGTGACCTCGGACCACTCACTTATTTTCTTGGATTGGAGTTGATCTACACAGATTCAGGTATATACATCACACAAAGGAAGTATGTCCATGACATGCTCGTCAAGTTCAAGATGGAAAATACCAAGTGTGCAGGTACACCTATGGAGCAAAATCATAAGCTTAGTGCTTATGAAGGAGAGCCAATTGAAGACATCACAAGCTATCAAAGCTTGGTTGGAAGTTTGAACTATGCAACACTCACAAGAGTGGATATATGCTATAGTGTTAGCATATTGAGTCAGTTTATGCATAAGCCGAGAAGACCACATATGGAAGCGGCCAAGAGAGTCCTCAAGTACCTAAAGGGGACCATGAACGAAGGTTTGTTCTATTCATATACTTCAGATATTGAGCTAAAGGTCTACTCAGATGCAGATTGGGCCGGATCTAAAGATGATAGAAGAAGCACATCAGGGTATATATCATTTGCAGGTTCAAAAATCATTTCTTGGTCATCAAAGAAGCAACCAACCGAGGCATTATCTTCTACCGAAGCCGAATATAGAGGTTTGGCTATTGCAACTCAAGAAATCATGTGGTTAAAGTCTTTGTACACAGATCTTGGACTTCATTCTTCAACACCTCATATTTTTGGTGGCAACACAAGCTCACTACATCTAGCAGCTAATCCGGTATACCATGCTAGAACCAAGCATATTGAAGTCCACTACCATTATGTAAGGGAGAAGCTAATGAGCAAGGATATTCAACTATCCTATGTCTCTACAGATATGCAATGTGCAGACATGTTGGCTAAAGCTCTTGATGGTACAAAGTTAAGTAGATTCAAGTTGATGATTGGCTTGCAGGAAATCAAGGACAATTGAAGACTTATTTGAAGGCCAAGCATGTTAGGCTTGAGGGGGAGCTGTTGGTGCATTTTACCCAAGCCTACATGCTTAATATATTTTATATCATCCTCATTTGTAAGTCACATGATTAGTCATGTGAACACCTCTTGTAAAGAGTACATTTTATCTCTTGTAAATGGAAAAAGAAAAAAGGAAAAGGAATGCTTACCTCATCCATGATGTAAAAGCAAATTCATGGCTATAACTACCAAAATCACGAATTTTTGAGCTGAGGGAATATCTCCTAACTTTGGGGATCACTTTTAGGTGGAACCATTCGAATTCGAATTCAAAACTCCCTCCAAGAATAGCTATAAAAAGAGCAAGAAGGAAGAGGCGATTAGCAAGCCTTGTACGTGACCACTTCATGTCATTTTGTAGAGATTGAAGAGCTTACTCCATAGCTCTATCATTCTACTCCCATTGTGCAAAGATTCATTGCCAATGTGGTTGTAATCATATGTGAATCTATACATTTATCATCATCTACTTCTCTGTTTTGTTCTCTGCTATACTCACTCAGAGCAGTAAGTTCCAAAGGTCAAATCTCGAGTTCTACTGAACTCTTTTCAGTGATTTAACTTGCGTTGGATAGCTTGTACTGTGTATTTTGTGAATATTAATTTTCAAGGTCATTAGTTTAATAATTTTGGAGATATCTGCATTTTACTGCTTACTGGTCTATCTCTGCAGAGCCCCGAGAATTGTGGGAATGTTCCAGAAATTGATGAAACTTGTTCTCAGTGCTCAGTCCATCATTTGAAAAGTTTTAACTTGCATTGGGAAGCTTGCTAAGTCTATTTGCTATGTCCAAAAGAAATTTTTCTAATTCCTACCAGGTTGAGAGCACTGTTTATCTTTTCCAGCAGGTATATGTCCAAAAATAGCAAGTTTTGGGAGCTAGTCATTTCGCAACTAGTCTGTCTTGACTTAAACTTTTGGGATACATGTTCCAAAGTACTTGGCTGATATTTTGGTGGATTTAAGAAGCTCAAAGGGTCTACTAATCAACTCTGAAGTCTCAGTTGGCTGGTGTGAAGCTGGTTGTAGCAGCACCTACTCATCTTTGGATTGCATCCACCATCTCTCTTCACACTAGAGTGCCTTTGTATTTGTGTGACAAGGCAGCACAGAGCACCCCTACCTTGGCAGTGTCATGTGTGTTTTTAATGTGAATGATTTTACAAGAGCCTCGTGTGCCTCATCTTCAATTCCATTGTCTGTTTATGGGCTGAGCATCAAGGAAGTGTTAGAGGCCATTTCCTTAATGCTCCTCTCATAACTTGGTGCCAATCAATTTAATGAATTTCCAAAACCCCAATAACTAAAATCATCATGTTTGTTCCAACCAATCTTATCAACCAAGACCCCTTCTTTCCATCCATATCACATACAATAGGAAGATATTCTTCCAACAATGCATAGCTTATCATTTTGAGGCTGAGCATTTGGGAGAAATCCTTGCATCTCAAGAACCATTTATCTTTCGAGTTCTAGAGTATACGCTTAGCTTCCATGTTTGGATTTTCATTCTTCTGTAAAGAAGCCACCTTCAAGTTCAACCATGGCATCAACCTTCCCACACTTCTATGGAAGGCCCAACAAAGATGCTGCAGAGTTTCTGGACAACTTGGAAATGGCATACTTTGTCTCATGAAGGGATCAAGAAGTTTTCAAGCTAAGGGCTTTCCCATTGGTCGTAAAGGAGGAAGCCAGAGTATGGTACAACAACCTATCAAACGAGGCAACAGGAACCTGGGAAGCGTTCATAGTGCTATATGGCCAAAAGGATACACCAACAGGATTGTGGCAACAATTGCTCTCACTAAGACAAGTAACTCTTGAAGACTTCTCAAATTATGAGTCCAAGTTTCAATAATTGGGAAAGTAGCCTAGGGGCAAATGAGGTAGCTCCCCCATTTTTGAAAAGGGTTAGGTTCATCTCAGGACTCTTCCCTTCTCTGAAACAAAAGGTGGAGTCACAATTTCCAAGGACCTTTGAAGAAGCACTAGAGATGGCAAGAGTGAAGTGTAGAAAATTAAAGTTTCAATTTTCAAAGGTTGAAAAAGTAGAACATATGGATGCTATTCCCCTTGTACAAGTTGTACATGTAGAGAACGAAGAAGCTTCACAACAAGATAACTTGTAGAAACTCACGCAACAACTAGAACAATTGACACTCAACTTGGTGAGGAGTGACCAACAAGATAGACTACAAAGGGAACAAAATTGGGGACAATGACGATAACACAAGAATTCATATGGTATAGTTGCAACAAACATGGTCATGGTATGTATGATTGCCCTCATCCTCGCAAGAGTCCAGGTGATACGTATCCTATTAGGAGACCACCACAATATGTGTAGGAATAACAACAACAACCACAAGCAAATGTTCCACCTGTCCCAATGGCTCAAGGTAACCAACGACAAATGAATGTTTTGGAGCTGACCAAGGAACAAGAGGCCATGGATATGATGCCAATCAAGAGGACAAGGGTGCAAAATAGAGACATATCTCAAGATGAAGATTCTAGCATGGGTACACACACAAAGAAAAGAAGAGTTGTATAAGGAGAAACTAGTAAAAGAAAGAGAAGGCCGAGGAGGAAGATCGCGATGGAAGACTTTCCTCTAGGTAAGGGTATCAAACCTTATGATCTGATTGAAGATATCTCCACACAGAAACCAAATATCACTTGGCCATAATTATTGCAACTATCTTCAAAAACTAGGAGGGAATGGTCCAAGCTAGTGAGCACTAGGAGGACTGAAAATAAGGAAATTAGCCTTGTAAGAGCCAATGCATGTGATGATGTGGTACCCACAATGGATGCATATATAAAAGGGAAAAGAATTTCAAATGTGTATGTGGATGGCGCAGCACAAATGTGTGTAATGATAGAGAAAACAATGCATAGGATAGGCTTGGATGTGACATGACCATCTACATACCAAGCCAAAATGGCGAGTAACAGTGTTGTTGAATGTGTTGGTGTAATAAAACATTTAAGAGTTACAATATGTGATATATAGGTTGCCTTGGATAAATTGCAACCAAGGGGGAGGACTACCCCATCATATTAGGAAGTCCATGGTTAACGCAGTGAAAGCAGATAAAAAATGGCGTTGTGGCCTTCTACTTGTCAAACCAAATGATAAAACAAAGTCAATTACCTATGATTTGAAGGACCATAATAGGGAAAATCATAAGTATGAAACAACTATAGATGAAGAGGGTTCATGTTATGATAGCAATTCTAGTAGTGAGGAATTGACAACAAAAAATGATTCATCAACACTCAAAGTCATGGGCATGATCTTTCAAGCAAAGGTAGATGGAGGCAAAGAGGATGATCTAAAGCAACCACAAAGCGAGGATCCCATACCTAAAGTGGATCTTCAAAAGATGCTAGCAGAAGATCTCACCTCAGTGGAAAGGACTAGGTACATCAACATGCTCAAAAGGTACCCCAAAATTTTCATTAAAGATTATAATGAGATACAAGGTGTAGTTGCTATTCAACATATATTGAAATCAAGTTAGAATGAAAGCCAATGGCACAAAAGCTTAGAAGGATCAGAACACTTTAACAAGAGGCTCTACTAAATGTGGTAAATAGACTCATAAAGATTGGTTTCATTTACCTGGTATCAAATTCAAAATGGGTGTCTCTAGTAGTAGTTACCCCAAAGAAGAACGGTAAATGGAGGGTGTGTGTAGACTACATTGTATGTGATGGATACTCAGGGTACTTTCAAATTTGGATAGCTTAAGAGGATAAAAAGAAGACCACATTCATTATGCCATGGGGATGTTTTGCTTATCACATAATGCCTTTTAGCCTAACCAATGCACCTACAACATTTCAAAGGTTTATGAACTATGTTTTTCAACCATTCTTTGGATCATCAATAAGGGTGTACATGGATGAATTTTTCATATATAGTACTAGATCTATGCATTGTCAAAAAGTTGAAGAAGGCTTAAAGAGATTGTATGAGCTTGGAGGTCAATTGAATTTCGATAAGTGTCATATTGCCAAGAAAGAAGTAGTTCTTCTTGGACATCTCATATCACACAAGGGGATTCAAGTTGATCCTTCCAAAGTGGAAGCCTTATTGGCTCTACCTCCTCCAAGAACAACAAAGAAAACCCTCACTTTTGTACAAAAGGTATGATACATGTCACGGTTCATCCACCTTCTATATGAAATCATATCTCCATTACAAAATCTTGCACATGATAGTGTCTTTGCATGGGAGGATATTGTTGATATATTTAGGTAGTGATGTGTGTGAACACACTAGGACCGTCGGGGCACTTTTTTTCCTCTTTAGGAGATTTTTTTCCCTCGGCTTGTATATATGCCTATTGCCCTAAGGGGTTACTTACCTTTGTACATTCTAGTGGTAATACATTTAGTATTGTGTGTTTTGTGTGCTCCAAGCTTCTTCTTCTGCCTAGTGTTGTTCGCGTGCTTTCGCAGACGTCTAATTCCAACAATTGGTATCTAAGTTCGTTTTAGCCTTTGAACACGCTATCGCAGCACTTTGTAGGCTATTTTGTCTTTTTTGCCAAAGATATGTATATATATATATATATATATATATATATATATATATATATATATATATATATATATATATATATATATATATATATATATATATATATATATATATATATATATATATATATATATATATATATATATATAGGTTTTGGTTCACTAGTATAAGCATCTCAAAGTCTGCTACATGTCTTGCAAAACTCATTAGGGTAGTTCTGTTCAACTTTTTCATATAGAATCATTTTTCTGCATCAAGGTATTTTAGTCAGTGGCCATGGCTGAAAGCAGTGATGTATTTCGTATGTTGGCTATTGAGGATAAGTTGGACGGTACCAATTACCCATTTTGGGCTTATATGATGCGACATGTATTGTTTGCAAAAGGACTATGGAACATTGTGTAGGGTGTTGAAAAACGTCTTATTACACCTACAAATATAGGTATTGAAGCTGATGCAGATGGCATTCAAGATGTTGATATTCTTCAGTTTCCTATTCGTGCTACGATTTTGACTCCACCTATTGCAGAGAAAATTTGTTGGGATGGCAGAGATGCTCAGGCACATGCATTGATAGCCTTGTCTATCAAAAGTGCCATTATTCCTCACATTCACTCTTGCAGAATAGCTAAGGATGCTTGGGATACACTTACCACATTGTACCAAGCTAGGAATGAGGCTCGTATTGCTTACCTCCGAAAACAGTTGGAGAGTGAGCATATGAATGAAGGTAATTCTATGGATAATTTTCTCACAAAGATCAAGGATTTGAAGGAACAATTGATTTCTATTGATGAAGTTATACTAGATAGCTCACTTGTGCATACCATTCTGAATGGACTTCCTGATTCATATCAGAGTTTTGCTTCTACTCTTTATTTGATGATGAAAGGCAATCCAAGTGCCATGTGATTTGAAGAGTTAGTTTTTGTTCTGCTGTACGAAGATCACTCTAGGCAGAATAGGTCCATTATGCGTGTTGCAGATCAAGCTTTTCTGGCTAGTCAGAAGGGCAAAGGTAAATGGAGCTCATCTACTAGTAAGTAGAAATCTGCAAATACTGCACATTCGAAGAAGAAAGACAAAGATGAGAAGAAATTAGAAAAGGAAAAATTGTTTTGGAAATACTATAAAGCAGATGATCATGTCATTAAGAGCTATCCAAAACTGGCTGCTCAAGAGGCAAAGAAGAAAGAGGCTGGAATGGTTGTTGTAGAGGCCTCTACACTGAAAACAGAGTCTGCTAATCTTGTGTAGAATGAAGAATGGGCATTTACTACTATTTGCAATTTGGACCCATCTTCTCATGAGTAGTGTATGTCTATAGTAGACTCAGATGTTTGGTATTTTGATAGTGGGGCAACCAAACATATAACCTTGCAGCACAATTTCCTCACTTCACTTGAGCCTGCCCCTACAGGGAATACTGTCACATGCACCAACAACTCCTCTTATCCTGTTATGGGAGTTGGTAAGATCATTTTGACTACTATTGATGGTAGTTCTTTCACTTTGTCGAATGCTTTATTTATGACAGGGATCAAGAAATTTTTTTATCAATTTCTGCATTAGCTAATATTGGCTTGGTTGTGAAGTTTGTCGATGACAGATGTACAGTTCATGATCTGTCAAATGGCAACATGATTATTGCTTCTCGCATTTTATGTCGTGGGCTGTATAAGCTCATAGACTATGAAAAATCTATGAATGATTGAGCATGTGCAGTACATGATTCTCAAGCTGTGTCAGATGCAAAGCTTTGGCATGGATGCTTTGGTCATTTGAATTTTGGTAGTTGCTATGCTTGCAGAAATCTGAAATGGTGTTCTCTTTGCCCAAAATTTAGGCACCTAATAAACATGTTTGTGAAGGTTGTATTTTGGCCAAAATGCAGCATTCATCCTTTCCAAAAGATGGTTCACTTCGAGCTACTCAAAAATTGCAGCTTGTTCACAATGATGTCTTGAACATGAATGAATTTCCACCAAGGATGAGCACCACAACTTTTATTAAAAAATGCTTGTTCAATATGCTTAGAAAGAATATACGATTCTCTAGTTAATTGCATTATTTTCGAAGAATCAATTTTCTAAAACCCAAATAAATCCCTTCTCAATGTTGAATTACTACCTTTTTATACTCAGCTCAAAACCAATCAACCTTCAAAATATCCTATCAAAATATAAAAAAACAAAAATTCATTATTACGTACTTAAAAAAATAATAGATTATATCATAAAAAATAAAAACTTTCTTTTATCTATTTGAACATACAAAATGATATATTATAGATACCAACAATGGTTCCTATGTAGCCAAGTTGCTATCTATAAGGTTCATATCTTTTGAGCTAGTACATGATAGTTACTGGAAAGAAGCAACAATGCTAGAATCCTCCGTTTTACATAAAGAGGCAATCATTTTGATTCTAATATAGTGTCCAAAAGCCCACATATTAGTGAACATTCAAGCCTGTAATAAAAACAAAATTATTAAAGAGAAATTAATATATATATTTGAGAAAATAGAATATTATTAAAAATAAAATTACCATTTTCTCACAACCTATCATTAACTCCCTCTATTCATCTTATATTTGTTACTTATTTGCATTGACTTGTTGCATATGAGTATATAGCCAATCCATGAAAGAAGATATATTTGTTTTCTCATTACCATCCAAATTACATCTATATCTTTTGTTTCCCCATCTTTTACTTTGGAGATTTTGAAGTTTTTATTCATACTTGTTAAGAATGCTTGCATGCATTTGCTATTATATGCTACAAAAGTAGAAACATCACTTTTTCTTGCAATGTAAATTGAAATGGAACTCCCTTACCTGATAATACCTCATCTATTATTTTTCAAGAAGATTGGTTGGTCCATGCACGTAGAGCTTCTTCATGAACTCTTTCAAGATATTCACTAACATAGAACATGCAATTCTCAAGCATCCACCCCTTTGCCATAGATCCTTCTAGTTTTGTTCTTTGTCACACATAATATTTTAATATTCCCATGAATCGCTCGACCCAAGACATCCATTGAGTGTTTATAACACCTACAATCTCTATTTCATCCACAACATGGATTAATAAATGAACCTAAATATCAAAAAATAATATTGGAAGCTCTTTCTCCATCAAACATAGTAGCTCCCTACATTCACGTTTTTTTGTGGGATCGAGTCTTTGTTAATCTCTTTTGATATAATCCACTTATAATTATCATAAATTAAATAAAAAAATTAATTTATAAATAAGAGATATCAAATAATCTTATATGTTGAATATAAAAGTATGATAATTACCTTATAAACGATCCAAGATGATAGATCATGTCCCGTACTCCTTTTGGTGTACATCCATCGATAATCAGAGATAGAATGTGCTTCAGAAAGTTATGCCAATCATATCCCTTTAACCTAGATAAGCTCCTATCATCCATAGTAAACATGTTTTGGAAAGATACTCCATATCCTATAGGTGTTCAAATCGATTGAATTCTATTGTTGATAGTGTGCATCTCTTTTGTCATAAGTATCCAAGGAGCAGGTGCATAAGTTATTTCCTGTTGATTTCTATAAAAAAATGGCCATAAGTTTTGTTTTGAGTTTTGATCCTTTAAACCATTTCTTGATGCTATTGTGTCTTTTAATCCAAGAAGATTTTTCCATAATGGATAAACGGTATTCTTGAGTATATGCATAGGATCAAGAAGATGACATATCTTTAACTCTCTTGAATACTCCAAAGAATACCATATCAACATATTCTATGTTAGCACCAATTTTCCTTTATCCCTAATTTTCATATTCTCATCATCTTCATCATCACTAAAGATTTTGGATTATGGATCTATAAGAGGCCCATTTGTCCATTTTCGATACCAATCCATAGGTGTCATTGATTTTGGACACTGGCCTAGATTAAATCACATACAATTGTATACATATTAAACAAAAAAATTACATCATTACTTGAAGAGATACCATATCCTAGAAATTTTTGTATGGTCCAAGCCACAATTCCACAAACCATATTGTGCCTTTGAATAATGCTTCAATGACATTAATACCTCTCCATAACTCTTGGAGATCATCAATGAGAGGAGCAAGATATATATTCATATCTTTAACTTATCTTTTTCTTCGGATTAAAAGTGAAAGCATTAAATATTCCTTTTCAAATTCTAGGGTATGGTGAGAGATTATAGTTGATGACTACCACTGGCCATGTTGACCATTTACTAGATTTCGTTGAAAACACATTAACCCCATCTAATGCAACTCCTAATTTTAAATTGTCTCGCTCTTTTGCAAAGTTAGGCCATCTAGAATCAATATATTGAAAAGCTTCACTATTTGCTAGAATTCTCATTACTCCATCAATACTTTTATTATCAAATTCCCATCTCAAAAGCTTTGATAATTCAAGGCTTTGAAACATATGTGTAATTCATGTAGCCAATCGAAAATGTCTCAATACCTTTTTTAGGATTTTATCCTCTTCGTCCTTATATCGAGGAGATTGATATTATGCACATGTCAAAGAGTTTGCATATTCAACTCTATATAAAAGACAATCGTTAGGACATGCATGTATACACTGATTATCTATACCAAGATTATTGATTATCTTTTTCATTTCATCATGTGATATAGGAAGAATATTCTTGATTGGTAAAAACTTTTCAAATAGTAACATGTAAGTTCATGAAAAAAAAAGATATGAATGAAAATAAATAAATAATTAATTAAAAATATACCTTAATAGTGCCGAAACAAATACATTACTCCATCCAAAACAATTTTGAAGATTAAGAATAAGTAAGCTTGCACTTAGTCGTGTCAAACGAATTCCTTCATATATATGCTTTAGACATTCTTCTCAAAGATATTTCTTATTTTTAGAAATTTTAATGCTTTCACTATCATCTTGTTACCAATCCTCAATAAACTTTTCTATGCCATCATCTTCATCATTATCGCAAAAATCTTTTACTTTATCTTCTTTTCATATATGCGTGTGTACATGTGTGGGTATGTATTTAGTATGTATTTGTGTGCATAAAAAATGGAATGATCTGCATCATCACATGAAACCTGCAAAGGCTGAGAAGTTGCCTCATTGGGACCAACACTAGACTGTCCACCTGTAAAAAGAGGCAGCAAAGTATCATACATGTCTTTGGAGCTAACAGATGTCTCCTTAGTACATGAAAGCAATGGCTGAATAGCATCTTACACAAAAACAACATCACGACTAACCAGAATGCATTTAGTCTGTGGACGATACAGATGATAGCCTTTACTTTCAGAATTGTACCCAACAAAAATAGATTTTACTGCTTTATCATCCAGTTTTCTGCGATGTTGTTCAGGCACTATTACATATGCCAAACAACCAAAAACATGCATATGAGCAACAGATGGCTTGCGATCATGCCAAGCCTCATATAGAGTGATAGACTGCAGCACTTTAGTTGGACACTGGTTAAGTACATATGCTGCACACATGACAGCCTCAAGCCAAAAACTATGTGGTAAAGCCTGACTCTTGACCATACACCTCGCCATCTCCATGAGTGAACTGTTCTTTTGTTCAGCAACTCAATTCTATTGAGGTGTATATGGCACTCTACACTGGTGTTTTATCCCACATTCAGCTAGAAATGCATTAAAATCAGGAGACATATATGTGTATGTGTATGCATATATGTGTGTGTGTATGTATGTGTATGTGTGGGTATGTATGTATGTGTATGTGTATGCATGTGTATGTGTATGCATGTATGTGTGTGTATGTATGTATATGTATGTAAGCATGTGTAAGTGTATGTATATGTGTATGTGTATGCCTGTATGTGTGTGTGTATGAGTACGTGTGCGGGTATGTATTTAGTATGCATGTGTGTGTATGTATATGTGTGGGTATGTGTAAGTATGTTTATAAATTTAATTTTTTTTATATTTTGATCCTTTTTTTTTGTTTGGGATTAAAATAATAGGAGATATTGTATGGTAGAACAAAATAAGAGAAGACCTAACATACCACCTGAGACGTGGTAGTTTTTTCACAAACAACTATGTCTTCAGGAATCATTTCCTCAACAAAAGCTATACAAATTAATAGTTTATATTTACTATGACTTATAATTCTCATATGTTTTATAAATGTTTTATATTTAATCTTTGTATTTTTGTTTCATTAAATAAACACACGTTGTTGAAAAGAAAAGAGTTGAGTCAGGTCATACATCACACTTAGTCCAAATGGGCTATCATGGTTTTGTAGCTACATTTTTAAGTATATTTATTATTGAAACTATATTTTTTATTTTAGTTAAAACATTAATCATTAATCTTTTTATTTTTGTTTTAATATTGCGAAAAGATTATGATTGATATCCTACAAAAAAGGAAATCGATTTGGCTACACATTGTGAATATCGACATCTGAGTGAGTACATGCAAGCTCATCCAAATGTTTTTGTGAGTATTATTAAATTTCATATAATTATTTTATTTTTATTTATGTTTTGTATGTTTTATTTATTTATGTTTGTTATACATAATACAAGAGTATTATGGAGAGATAGATGTGGATGAGGTGAAAGGACAGACATAGGGGGATGATCTCAATCGTAACAAAGAGCTCACACCTCCACCCATGATGCCACTACAGATACATCAAATCATGTGGATGATCATGATGATGAGGATGATCATGATGATGATCATGATGATGAGGACTTATAGGATGATGTGGGTGAGGATGTTCATGATGACTAATATATTACATTGGATATATATTTTATATATATTTTACATTGTTATGTATATTTTTTTAATATCTATATATTTTCCATTCCCGTTATGTTTTGAATTGTGTCTATGGTACTAATTAATGAAAAGTCTTATTTTAATGATTTTTATTACTGCTTATATTTGACACGTGATTTATAATTTTAATTATATAATTCATTCATATTATATGTGTGTTTGTGTGTATATATGTATGTATGTGTATATATGTATAAGATGTATGTACGCACATGTAGGTATATATCTATATTTGTGTAAGCATGTCTATATGCATGTATATGTGTGTATCTGTGTGTGTATATATGTGCATGTAGATATGTTTTATGCATATGCATGTGTGTATGTGTATGTGTAAGTGTATGTGTGTGTATGCATATGTATGTGTATGCATTCTATATGTGTGTATGTGCATGTGTATGTGTATGTGTATGTGTATGTGTATAAGTGTATATATGTGCATGTATGTGTATGCGTAGGTATATATACATGTGTATGTGTGTGTATATGTGTGTATGTGTATGTGTATGAGTGTGTATATGTATGTATGTGCATGTGTATGTGTAAGTGTATGTGCCTATGTGTGTATGTGCATGTGTATGTGTATGTGTGTGTATATGTATGTATGTGCATGTGTATGTATAAGTATATGTGTGTATGTGCATGTGTATGTGTGTGTATATGTATGTATGTGCATGTGTATGTCTAAGTGTATGTATGTATGCATGTGTACATATGTGCATGTGTATGTGTATGTGTGTATATGTATGTATGTGCATGTGTATGTCTAAGTGTATGTATGTATGCATGTGTACATATGTGCATGTGTATGTGTATGTGTGTATATGTATGTATGTGCATATGTATGTGTGTGAGAATAAGTATGTTGTGTGTGTCTATGTGTATATGTGTGTGTGTGTGTGTGTATATATATATATATATATATATATATATACATATATATGTGTGTGTGTGTGTGTGTGTGTTTGTGTATGTGTGTGTGCATGTGTATATGTATGAGCATGCATGTGCATACATGTGTTAAACATGTGTTTTCTTAACATTGTATAACATTTTTTTCATAAATTTTAATACCAAAATCTATCGAAAATTGTATACTTTAGCATATCACCTTCTACAAATTGTATATGAAAAATCTCAAAGACATTAAAAAAACCTTATGGATGAAACCAAATTACCATATTTATGAGGGAGAAATTGCATTAGAATTCAATAATATTACAAAACATGACTTCGCCACATGAACTATGCAACAACATTTGTAAAGTAATAGAAATTGTAAGATATTTTCATAGCAATCCATCACTTTCTTCATCTATGTCTATGCCCCCTTCATTTGATACATCTATTTCACTTTCCAACTTTTTCGAACTCTCTTTCTCCCATTCCATAGCAAGACAAGCTTTATCTTCATCCAACAACATACAAACTTCAGCCTGATCAAGCATGGATCTTCTTGTTTGCCTCTAATTACCTGTGTCACATAGATCTAGGCATTTTTTCTTTATCATATTGAAGATTGCTTTTCTCAAGTGCTCTATTTTTGTTAAGACAAAATCGTAAACAAGAATATCTACCTCATCTATTTTAAGAGTAGATGTACTCTTAATATTCTTTTTCCTTTCTCAACCCATTCATTTCCCAATATTGCATACCATTTCTAAAGTGTACTTTTCTATGAATGCATTACTATTTTTAGTATAATACCAATGGACTGCCAAAGAGGTTATTCTATCTTGTTCTATATCCTTAGTGACATCTAGAACTTTTGCAAGACAAAATGGTTTGGAAGATTGATCATGCTCAACAAGGACTATAATAAACATTCCAACATTTATCTCCTTCAAATTTCCATGCCATTTTGCTTCAGCTTGTTTTGTCATCCTTGGACCTACAAAAATATTCCTCTCTAGTGGGTCTATTAAGCTTTCAAGTGGATGCACATTACATGATTTCTCCACATTCATGTGTGTGCTAAACTCCCATGTGAATGGAATGTCAATTTGCCAATGTCATGCAATGTTATTCTTTATTATCTGTTCTTGATGCATAAAAAGAATTCATCCCACCAAGATACATCTTCATTGCCTGCATATTTTTTCACAAGCTCAATATGTCTCTTCTTTTCTTAAGTGTTTGCATCCACCTTTTAATTTTCTCAAGCATATTTCTAGATTCTACCATAATGCTTTTATCTTCATATGGAGATTGTTTTGCACCATGAACAATTACCAAATTAGGCACATACAATAAAAATTTGTGTCCACCCTTAGACTCCCGCCCATCAAAAGATGAATATCTCTAAGAGTTGTGTCATCAATCCTCCTCATCAAAAATACATGGTTGAAACTAATATTGTGCAATGGTGCCAAAGCTTTACTACTATTATCAGCACCTATTTAGCAAATCCTTGAAGTCATAGATCTGTGTAAGGTGTTGAACTTCAAGCTTTGGCGTGTGAGCTTCTAAAATTAAAACCCCAATGATGGAAGAGTAAAAGCACTATGACGTGCCAATCTCTTAGAAAATTTACTAAACATTTGATCTATGTGATCATGAGTATGCCCAACCAATAGAAAATTGACCTTGACTTTTTGAAATGATTGCTTATCAACAAGCATGGATAAATATCCAAAGATTCTAGAATTCTTGTTCTCTTGCAGTGTTATCAAGTTCTAAATGAAAAATTGGTGGTAGATGATGCTCCCATGATTGCAAAACTCTATGAATCACAATAATAGTGAGATTTGGAACATTATGCATGTTGGGGTAGGTGAAGAAAACCTTAGACCTTACATTTCCATTGTACATCAATGCACATACCAAATACATTTGAACAAGCAATTCATCCCCAATATCCTTGGGAAGGCATGAGAAATGATGCAAGCATGTCTTCTTTTGATCCATGCCATTAACAAAAAAACACATATAATTCTCTGGATGTCTAAGTGCTTTACCTCTATAATGAACTACCCTCTTTCTTTCTAAAGCTTGACTCTCACAATGCTCTCTGAGATGAATTTAAAATTATCTTTTTTCTAAAAGTGTTGTGGCCCTCTTAGACATGTTCTTCAAAGTGGTACAAACTGAGCATTCACCCATACTAACTTTTTGAGGAATAGTAACATTGTTGAACTTTCTTTCCACAATCTAATAAAATGGCCATACTGCACAAAATTCTGATTTTTATTGAGCATGTCTTCTCTATATACCTGAAATACTTCTTGACGTGTAAAGATATTTGACAAGTGTAACCTTCCAATAGTAGGCATAATTTCACAATGCCAACTAAAATAGTTCATCATCCAACTCATTGCATGACGACCAATAGATCCTTTGTTTGTAATTCTATAACAAGTTTCAAAGATGAGATCTCCATTGATAAGTTTTAGTTGAACCTTATGGATTCTCAAATTCTCAAGCTCATTGCAATTTTGAATGCAACGCTACAACATCGGATCCCTTGACTAAATTAATATTCAAATGAAACATGTGATATTGATATATTATCCTCAATCATTTGCATGTGAGAACCAAGATATTTATCATGTCTCTCATTATCTAAATCGAAGAATTTCTCTCTTGGATACCTTAGTTTCTCCATTCCTGATTGATTATACAAACATTTTAACCCTCAGGAATGCTTCAAAAATACTAAAGAAATTTGCCTATCTGAAGTCAATAATGGAAATCATGTTTTACTTACTCTGTGACATTTTCTTTTAGATCTTATGGGCATGGTGGGCCTAACCTCTTGCTCATTGACATCATTTATTCCACATGCACTTGAGTCCATAGATAAATGAGATTCAATTCATAGATGATCAACATTCATCGAATCATAAACATTGTTGCACTAAGAAATTTTAGAAGATTCAATAGAGAATGCAAAATCATTCACACCCTTTATGCTATGGAAATCTCTTCCAAGATGTTTTCTTGCTACCAAGGAACGATCAACAAAAAACAATGAATTGGAGTCCCAAGCATCAATACAGAAGAGAGAGCTCATCTTGAATGTTGGGCATTGATTTGAGCCAAAAATATATGTTTGACATCGACTTTTATGTTTGTTCTGACCTCTTCAAAAGGCATAACAAAACCTATGGTAAGGAGGTATGAATTCGTTGCTTGGATTGGATTTTAGGCTCAAGTCGATGCGTGGTTTTGACTTTTGGCATAAATTCTATGTTGGGCATCGACTTTATGCTACAAGTCGATGCTCGACATGGACTTTCTGCTAGAGTCGATGCCCGAAATTGACTTGACCCTAAAATCTATGCTAATCATTTTCCATAAGGTTGATGTTGGGCATTGACTTTATGATAAAAGTTAATTCCAAGCAACAACTTGAGCCTTAGATGTAAGTCATGCATAAAACGGTGCTCAAAATCGACTTGTAGCATAAAGTCAATGCCCGACATCTAGTTTACGAGCATCGAATGTATATGGTAATTGGATGGGTTATGCATGAACTCAATGTTGTGCATTGACTTGAGAGTGTCAGGCTTCTAACTTGAGCCTTCCAATCCTTGTTGGTGCAGGGAATCTAAAAAGATGGATGAGAAGTTTTTCACCAAGTTCAAACTTAAATTGACCTTAAGGGAGGGTTCAAAAGAAATTGTTGCTGCATGGAGAGAGCTGTCAAAGAGGAGGACAAAGACAAATTCATCTGAAAAGTGAGCAACTCAAGTGGCCCATCATCCACTAGCCATATTATTCTGAAGCCAAGTGAGTCTGGCTGAGGGAGCTTGATTGATGCATGCAGTATATTGAGGAGAAAAATGATTTGCTTCTAATCTTTGCACGTGCCCATAGTAGGGAATTAATCACCACAACTCAAGAGTTACAATACAAGCTTGCCTACAGATTGGATTAAGAAGATGAGGACTCCAAGGAACTTCTTGCCCTTGCTGAGACAACAAGAGTTTTGAGAAGTTTCATCTACAATATGGATATGTTTTGTCCAAATTGTTGTGCTCTAGTGAGGCTTGCAGAGATTTGCAAGGAGTTCAAGACTCTGATTGTGGATCTTATGCCTTGGATTCAAGGAAATATCTTGCTAGAACAAAATAAAAAACTAACACCCACAAAATCAAAAGAGAGGTAGTCTATACAGAACAAGAATAGAAAAACCAAGCTAAACACATATATACAGATGAATCAACATAAATCTCTGATTTGGATGATGAGATCGTTGCACCTAGGGAAGAGCTTTCATCTGGGATATTGATGACATATCAAAATAGGATGAGGAAGGAGATAATAAGAAATAAGCTTGTAATAAAAGGGAAGCTTTTCCATCTACCAATTAATATAATTCACAATCCACCTATCCACCTATCAATAGGTAATTGAGCTCTCAAGATAAGAGAGCCCCACAACTTTCATGTTTAGAATCTTAAGAAGAAAATGAAGATAAATTCTCATGCAACTATGGTTCCCTTTCTGGTCATGGTCAACTCAAAGGAATGTAAAAGAAAAATATACTTTAACAAGAACAATTTCAAAGATTATACATATTATGTAATAGGAGGATCACACTCTACAGAAGATTGAAGATGGCTCGTCAAGGAGCATCCAACAATGTTCTTCTTCAGGTATGTAGAGTGTAAGATATATGTTGGTTTGACAATAGAGGAAGCCAATCTTCTCACTTGGGATCATAATAAAGATAATGATTATAATAGAAAATGTCCTCTATTGAGAGACTACAATTTTTCCACCATGAATTTGTTGATGCTCTTAGTGAACATGGAGAGGTTACATCCAAGCCTCAAAATGAAATGCCTAAAGGAGGCCGGAATAGCTTTCGATGAAAATCTAAAATCTGATGTGCTTAGAAAGTTTGATCCATGATTCCAACTGGCATTTAGGATAGGAGAAGTTTGGAAGCTTCAAGAAAAAATCTTTACTATGTGGGATAAAAAAGAGGTGAAGGGGCAAAAACATAGAAAAGCAAAGATTGACCCCCAAGTGGATGTGAAGTGCAAGTCCAAGAGCGGTGACTTGTCCATTGAAGAGGCTGCACAAGATATGAAGCTTAAACCCTGGAGGGCCCTGCAGGGTATAAAGGATGAGACTTTGATTGTGTCTACCCTCTCAAGGGTTATTTCAAAGGAACTAAGCCTTGACAAAATGTTCATGGGATTAAACAAGTAGGTATCCTCACTCCCATGTTTAAGCAATATATTCGAAGCTCCCTTTGGCTAATGTTTGACTTTATTGCCATCATAAAGTGTATATGAAGATTTGGGAAGTCATGATGAGGAGACTTGGGTGCTTCTCATGGGAGGAGGTCTATTCAAAGTATCCAACAACCTCCTCTTACAAGGCACTATCTAAATGTTTCATTCTATTAAGAGATTGGGTAAGATCTTTATTTCTGATAAGTAGATATCATAATCTTCATACTGTAAGTTTTCATCCAACCCTTGGTTGGCATCGATATTGAACCATAAAGTTGATTCCCAACATCAAGTTCCTAGTGAAAGTTGATTGTCAAACATTGACTAACATTTGAAAGTCGATGTTAAGCATCAACTTTGTGGTGGATATTAATGCTAATGATACATTTTATGAACACTTAATGGGTCTCTTGTTCAACACCATTAAAGTGAGATTGGGATTTCATTTGTAGAAGCCTCCAAGGAATAGGAAGCTTGTTGAGGCCATTGAGGATCATCTGCTGTGTTTCTTGCTCACATACAGAGGGTAAGCATGAGAAGTCAAGAAATAAAGTGAAGGAAATTGTTTTTGATGAGGACTCCCTCTAGACTCAAAACATTTTCTAATCCGATTGACCCATTTGTACTTTGTATGAAAGTATTTTTTGTGAGGATGTAAATAGCATTTGTAGCATAGTCCCAAGAAAATGTTACACACTTTTAATAGCAGATATTCCCTATGGATTTAGAATGAGTGGCTATGTTAATGATGATGAGCCTTTTAAGCATCCACAGACCTTGAAGATGGTAAAGTATTTTGCAGAGCTTACACTCTCCTCATTGTGGAGGATTGTTATCTTCCATAGTAGAGATCATTCTTTCTTTGTGTCAACAACTCTAAAGTCTAGATGTCATCCTATTAAGTGTTTAACTTGGTATGCATCTCTTTGCATTGTTTATTCTCTCTTAATAGAATAGTTCTAAGCTTTGAGTATTGAACATGTAAGGTCAAGACAAACTTTAATCACATGCCTAGACATCGTTTTGCGATTGCACTTGAGTACTTGACTATTGGTTATTATGATGAGATCAGTAAAAAGTGTGTAAGAGAGCACTGTAATGAGAATGGGCTTCCAAACATTCTCATGTTCTCTACTGTGTCAAAGAATTTAAGACATGTGGCCGGGGACAAGACACTTGTGAAACCCTATCAAAAGCCACAAAAATTAATCATCCAGCTTATAGAGCTCGTTAGCAATAATGATGACTAGATATTGGATTTGTTGTGTCAAACAACTAATCAAACTTTTATGTGGATATTTCTACAAGGATGATGGAAGCAATTCTAATGCATTTGTTTATTACACTACTAGATTGGCACGCTCATTGGAGATGTTTAGGCATTGCATAGCAGTCGAGAAGGATGAAGCTTGAGTAAGTTTCATTTGAATGTGTATAAATGGGTTGAATGAGTGTTCATATGAAGACCAAGAAGTGAGTAGAAAGCACATCGACAATATAGAGAGATTCCTATCTACATTAAGGTAGCCGGTGCCACCTTTAATAGATGATCCTGGAGACATTAGGGCAAAAAACGGCCAAAAAGGGGCTGTTTGCTAATGAGAGATTAAGGAAATTGACAAATAGAGTCTTTCCACGTGTACAAGAATATAACATTGTTGTCTCCTTTAACCGTATAAAGAAATTCTTTTTTTAAGAGAATATGATCTAAAAGCGCCGCGAAAGTGATGAAGATTCTTGTATTCAGTGTACAATTTCTTGGTTTGATGCAAAAAAAGATATTTTTGCACATCACACAATGCGTATCTTTAAAGTTCCAAGAAGGAAATGATTTTTGAAGATACGAAATATTTTTGGGTTCACGAAATTCCATGGTCATTCGGCGACAGGGTTTACATCAAATCAAAAGTTTCCACGTGTACAAAGCCCTTTTATCTATAAATGTTGGCAAAGTTTGTGAATGTCGGTTTCTCGCTTTGAGCATTCTTCTTCTTCTCGATTCTAATGGCTTCTTCTTCTTGTCGTCCTTCCAATCGTGTAACCTCATGTGAGGTTTACAACAGAAGAGAGGATTCTTTATGGAAACCTCTTTCTGTGAAGTTAAATGAATGAGTAACTATGCTTCCTAGCTATAGAGGTGCCCATAAAGTCAAGCATGCTAAAAGAGACGACACAAGAAACCATTGCAGGGGACTTATTCTTAGTTTCAAATTGAAGAGATGCGGTTGGTTTGCAAGAGTACAACATGTGTACAACGCTAAGGATCTTGTTCTGGAAAAGCATATGCAATTCCCTTTGCACTGTAAGTGAAGTTTTACAATGATCGTCTATCATTTCAGTTGGTTTTGTATAACAACATATATGTTTTTGTATTGCAGATATTTTTCCTTCCAATATTTTAGAGTGGCAACCTCTTGAATGTTTAACACGAACATTCAGAGTTCTTCGTAAGGAATATGAAGAGCTTATGTATGCAGACAAATCCGCTCAAGTTTTCAATAGCACAGAGTTATTTGTCCATTTTGCATATTATCAGGTGCCATTAGGGAGGAGCTCTTATGGAAATCTTATACATTTGCCTAGTCCTTGCATCTCTTCATTAGATTGGGATGCTTCTGATCATTCAACAAAAGGTGGAAAAGAAAGCTTGGACTTTGGATAGCCTTGGACTCAGAGGAGAGCTGTCCAGAAGTATTGATTCATCCAGATTTTCAATCTAGAAAGATAATTGTCACTGCAAATTGGAAATTCAAAAATGTAAGGGAGCTCTAGAATACCTTGATGAGGCATCATCACAATTCAAATTCTCAATTGATGATGCAATAGTTAACATTAGATTAGAGAAAAAACAGTATCTTGCATCAAGTTGCAACCCTTTAGATTGTAACAAGTCTCCTTCTTTAAGAAGCTTTTTTTCAAACTTCCATTGATTTTTCTTTGCAGAATGGTGACTAAGAATGTGACTGATTACATCACTTCAATTATGTCTTTTTATGGACTATATTCATATTGGCATTTTTTTGTTTAATTTCAAGATTCTGAGGAGGTTTCAATGGTGCAATGATTATACAGGAATTTGCATATGACAAAATGGAAAAGATTGGATGACACGACCGATACAAGCGATACGGGCCACCCGAAATTCTCTGATTGCCCATATCGCTTGCATCGGTCGTGTCATAAAAACGTCTCTATCCTCCTCACATTTAACTTTTCTGGAGGATGGTGACTAAGAATGTGAATGATTACATCACTTCAATTATGTCTTTTTATGGACTAGATTCATATTGGCATTTTTTGTTTAATTTCAAGATTGATGAGGTTTCTATTGTGCAATGATTATAAAGGAACTTGCATGAGTAAATTCTAGGTGATTCAAGAATATAAACCAAGAAATTCTTACATAATATATCTCCCCTTTTAGAACCTTTTTCCATACTTCCATTGATTTTCTTTTGCGGGATGGTAACTAAGAATGTGACACATTACATCACTTCAATTATGGCTTTTTATGGACTATATTCTGATTGGCAATTTCTTTGTTTAATTTCAACATTTTGATGAGGTCTCAATGGTGCAATGATTATACAGGAACTTGCATATGAAAAAATGGATGGTATGAAAAAATGGAAAAGACTGGATGACACGACCGATACAAGCGATATGAGCCATCCGAAATTCTCTGATTGCCCCTATCGCTTGCATCGATCGTGTCATAGAAACTTCTCTATCCTCTTCACATTTAACTTTTCAACAAGAATAAAGCAAAAACCACACAAAATAGACATTTTGATGATAAGAACAATTCAATTTTGCTTGAACCATGCAATGAAGTCACTTTTTCTTAGTTCTCAAGAGGATCAATTCAACATTACATTACTCAAGGCATATAAATATATTACAATGTATCTATGTACATTTCATGAGTAATAAGCTTTGAATAGAAATATATTTAATCCTTCTTGAGCCTTTTGAATGAACTTGTCTCTAGCAAATCTCCTCTATATCTGAGGTACTCTTTTCTCCTGTAGACAATAATACTTTGAACATATGACACCCCTACAGCTATTGGATAGCTTGAGTAACAAAGGAAGTAGCCTGCCCTTGAAGCATTGAATCCTGGGGCATATCCAAAAATTCTTAATGCACCTGTTCTTTCAAGTAGAAAAACTCTGTATGCATTAAAGGGTATTGTAAGTAAAACCCATGTATCTTGAAAGAGTCCTCAAGGAGAATAATGAAAAATCTACCTCTTCACTATACTGCTTATGAATAACACAAAATAATTTTGGATTCAGTTTTGGAAGATAGTGGATCACTGAATGAATATCCATCTTTGTCTTTCCTTTCTTCTCTATGGTTTTCCTTGTTCCCTTCCCCCTCCCAATGTAGTTGCCTTCATCCAATATAGATATCTGTGGAAAAAATTGAAAATCTAGGTTAGAAAAAGTAAACGATCTTTTAAAGTCATAGAAATAATTGGAAACAGAAGTAGAAACAAAGCATGAGATACGACCGATCCAAGCGATTAGGGTCATCAGAGAATATCCGATGGGCATAATCACTTGCATCAGTCATGTTTGATTTATCATCCTTAACTTTATAGAAACATATAATTAATGTTGAAAATAATATTTATAAACACATTTAGTTGTTCTATATGGAGCATTCATTCATATAGCTATAAATATGATACTTGATTGGACACAACCAATTCAAGTGACTGGGCCCATCAAGGAAGCTTGGATGGTCCTAATCGCTTGAATTGGTTGTCTCCAAAGGAGGTCATCTTGAAGCTTAGATTGCATGTGAACTTTTGTATCTTATTATTGGTTAAGAATTTGGAGAAGATAATGCTACCATTGCGTCCGGAACGTGTCAAAACCCTAAGATTGACTGTCTATTTGCATGATTTCGATACCCAGAGGTCTTGATAAGCCTTTTTGTATTGATTTCCAGACACGACCGATGCAAGCGATTAGGCCCATCCAACATTTCCAGATGAGCCTAATCGCTTGCATTGGTCATGTCCTAGATTCATGCACAAATAGGCTCATCAAGACCTTTCCATATCAGAATCATACAAATAGACGGTCATTGATAAGCCTTTTTGTATTGATTTCCAGACACGACCGATGCAAGCGATTAGGCCCATCCAACATTTCCAGATGAGCCTAATCGCTTGCATTGGTCATGTCCTAGATTCATGCACAAATAGGCTCATCAAGACCTTTCCATATCAGAATTTGCATGATTTTGATACCCAGAGGTCTTGATAAGCCTTTTTGTATTGATTTCCAGACACGACCGATGCAAGCGATTAGGCCCATCCAACATTTCCAGATGAGCCTAATCGCTTGCATTGGTCATGTCCTAGATTCATGCACAAATAGGCTCATCAAGACCTTTCCATATCAGAATCATACAAATAGACAGTCAATCTTAGGGTTTTGGCATGTTCCTCCGGATGCAATGGTAGCATTAGGTTCTTGATTCCGAGCCAATAGTAAGATAGGGAAGTTCATGACCGATGCAAGCGAAATAAGCTAGTCAAAGGTAGGTCAAACGCGTGTAATCGCTTGTATCAGTCGTATCGGGTATGTAGCACAAGTATGCATGGGTGATGAAGAGAGAAATTCTATGAAGGTTGAAAATGTGAAATGGTGAACGGGACCCGTATTTATAGTCGAGAAGGATCGGGTAACGGTCACATGACGTGGACCAATAAGTGAGTGCCACGTGGCAAAAGATGTTGGGAATCACAACGGCTAGATGACGTGGCCCACTCAAATGATGCCACGTGGCATTGTAACGTTGGGATTCGCAACGGCTAGATGACATGGACCAATCACACATTGTCACGTGTCACCAACGGTCAAATCATCCCAGAGACCTATTTAAGCTCTTCTATTCACTTTTTTCATTTTTTGTGAAACTCCTTGCTACCATCAACTTACCGTTGTCTTCGCGTTTTTACATGCTTTTCAAAACTTTCCATAGACCACATTTTGTGTGAGGGTTTAGGGTCATCATGATCAATTATTTTACAACACGACCGATACAAGCGATTAAGGACATTCAAGGATTTCCCGATGACCCTAATCGCTTGTATCGGTCATGTTTCTTGAGTGCTTTGTGAAAGCTTTTTTAATTAGTTTTTCCGCGTTTAAAATTTGTTCCAAGCTTTTAAACTCTTTTTTGTGCAAGTTGGCTTATTTTGCTTGCATCGGTCATGAATTTCCCTATCTTACTATTGGCTCAAAATTTCAAGAAACTAATGATACCATTGCATCCGAAACGTGCCAAAACCCTAAGATTGACTGTCTATTTGCATGATTCTGATATTGAGAGGTCTTGATGAGCCTATTTGTGCATGAATTTAGGACACGACCAATGCAAGCGATTAGGCTCATCTGAAAATGTTGGATGGGCCTAATCGCTTGCATCGGTCGTGTCTGGAAATCAATACAAAAAGGCTTATCGAGACCTCCGGGTATCAAAATCATGCAAATAGATAGTCAATCTTAGGGTTTTGGCACGTTCCTTACGCAATGGTTGCATTATTTTCTTAAAATTCTTAACCAATAATAAGATACAAAAGTTCACATGCAATCTAAGCTTCAAGATGACCTCCTTCGGACATGACCAATTCAAGCAACTAGGACCAATGCAAGCGATTAGACCCATCCGATATTCTTTGATGACTCTAATCGCTTGGATTGGTCGTGTCTCATGCTTTGTTTCTGCTTGTGTTTCGAGTTATTTCTATTAAATATATTTCTTTTCAAAGCTTATTACTCATGAAATGTACATAGATACACATATTTATTGCCCAAAGGGGTACAAGACATTGCAAATATGAAGGATGTAATCTTTGTTTGTGTAATTGATCCATGTCCTAATATTAATCCTTACTGATCCATGATTTGTTTTTCTCTAGTAAAAGTCCTATTTATCTGATGATAATAATCTTTTTTTTGTAGGTTATGGCTAGGACAAAGAAGACAGCAAGGAATTCTCTCCTATCACAACATGGAAACTCCAAAGTGTAAGCCTCGCCATACATTTTGTTGTGTTCTATTTTAAAGCCTTGCCATCCATTGTAAATTTAAGTTTACCTTGCAGTGCTGCTAAGCTTCTCAAAATGCATATTGATCAAAACATTCTAGGAATTCCTTCATTGAAAGAAGAAAAAAGGTTTGGATACACTCAAATCATGTGCCATTACAGAAATACAACACCTCGTGTGACTGGAGAGTGATTGCAAATGCAGTAAGGTTCTTGGAAAGCAGGTTTTACAACCCTGAGTTGAACTTGTCAGACTATCCATATGCTTGGGTCATCTTGATCAAGGAGAGAGCAATAAATGCCATTATGGAACATGCAATATGCCCTTATATTTTTGGAATGTAAGATTGTAATCTAATGTGTAACCAACATATGTTGGAAGATTTATTGATGTACAAATTGTATGTAATTATGCCAGTCTTCATCTGGAAGATGGTCATTGTAACTATATTTATGCCTTGAGTAATGTAATGTTGAATTGATCCTCTTGAGAACTAAGTAAAAGTGACTTCATTGCATGGTTCCAGAAAAATTGAATTGGTTCTATCATCAAAATGTCTATTTTGGGTGCTTTTTGCTTTATTCATGTTGAAAAGTTAAATGTGAAGAGGATAGAGAAGTTTTTATGACACGACCGATGCAAGCGATATGGGTAATCGGAGAATTTTGGATGGCTCATATCGCTTGTATCGGTCATGTCATCCAATCTTTTCCATTTTTTCATACCATCCATTTTGTCATACCATCCATTTTGTCATATGCAAGTTCCTGTATAATCATTGCACCATTGAAACCTCATCAAAATGTTGAAATAAAAAGAAAATGCCAATATGAATATAGTCCATAAAAAGCCATAATTGAAGTGATGTAATGAGTCACATTCTTACTTACAATCCTGCAAAAGCAAAATCAATGGAAGTATGGAAAAAGGTTCTAAAAGGGGAGATATATTATGTAAGAATTTCTTGGTTTATATTCTTGAATCACCTAGAATTTACTCATGCAAGTTCCTTTATAATCATTGCACAATAGAAACCTCATTAGAATCTTGAAATTAAACAAAAAAATGCCAATATGAATGTAGTCCATAAAAAGACATCATTGAAGTGATGTAATCAGTCACATTCTTAGTCACCATCCTACAGAAAAGTTAAATGTGAAGAGGATAGAGAAGTTTTTATGACACGACCGATGCAAGCGATATGGGCAATCAGATAATTTCAGATGGTCCATATCGCTTGTATCGGTCGTGTCATCCAATCTTTTCCATTTTGTCATACCATCCATTTTGTCATATGCAAGTTCCTGTATAATCATTGCACCATTGAAACCTCCTCACAATCTTGAAAATAAACAAAAAAATGCCAAGATGAATATAGTCCATAAAAAGACATAATTTAAGTGATGTAATCAGTCACATTCTTAGTCACCATCTTGCAAAGAAAAATCAATGGAAGTTTGAAAAAAAATCTTCTTAAAGAAGGAGACTTGTTACAATCTAAAGGGTTGGAACTTGATCACCCTGGGTGGCAGGCAAGTTATGCAAGATAATGTTTTCTCTGATCCAATGTTAACTATTGCATCATCAATTGAGAATATGAACTATGATGATGTC
>CM035443.1:107443832-107453832 GCA_020310875.1 Ceratopteris richardii | reverse complement strand
TGCTGACAGATTTTCAGCCAAAACCAAAAACTGTTTGAAGCACATGAACACTTCGGACTTTGCTTTGAGTGGATATACCCTTGCATGCCTGGAAAAATCATCAATGAAAGTCAGGAAGTAAAGGTAATTTCCAAAAGAGGGTGTCTGCATAGGACCACAGACATCACTATGTACAAGCTGCAATTTCTGCGTAGCCCGAACTGAACCATCTTTTGGAAAGGAAGAACGCTGCATTTTGCCCAAAATACAGCCTTCACAAACATGTTTTCCAGGTGCCTCAAGTTTGGGCAAAGAGGACACCATTTCAGATTTCTGCAGGCGTAACAAACTAGCAAAATTCAGATGACCAAAGCGTGCATGCCAAAGCTTTGCATTTGACATAGCATGAGAATCATGAACTGCACATGCTGAATCATTCACAGATCTTTCATAGTCTATGAGCTTATACAGCCCACGACATAAAATGCCAGAAGCAATAATCACATCGCCATTTGAGAGATCATGGACTGTACACCTATCATCAACGAGTTTCACAACCAAGCCAATCTTGGCTAATGCAGAAACTGATAACAGGTTCTTTTTTATCCCTGGCACAAATAAAGCATCTGACAAAGTGAAAGAACTACCATCAGCAGTAGTCAGAATGATCTTACCAACTCCCATAACAGGATAAGAGGAGTTATTGGCGCATGTGACAGTATTCCCTGTAGGGGCAGGCTCGAGTGAAGAGAAACTGCGCTGCGAGGTAATATGTTTGGTCGCCCCACTATCAAAGTACCAAACATCTGAGTCTACTGCAGACATGCACTGATCATGAGAAGATGGGTCAAAACTGCAGACAGTAGTAAACACCCATTCTTCTTCCTGCACAAGATTTGCAGACTCTGTTTTTGGTGTAGAGGCCTCTGCAACAACCATTCCAGCCTCTTTCTTCTTTGCCTCTTTAGCAGCCAATTTTGGACAGTTCTTTATAATATGATCATTTCCTTTACAGTACTTGCAAAACAATTTCTTCTTTTTTGATTTCTTCTCATCTTTATCCTGGTTCTTCGATTGTGCAGCATTTGCAGATTTCTGCTTACTAGTAGAAGAGCTCCATTTTCCTTTGCCCTTCTGACTAGCTAGGAAAGCTTGATCTTCAACACGCATAATGGACCTGTACTGCTTGGACTGATCTTGCTGCAACAAAACAGAGACTAATTCCTCAAATGACAAGGCATTTGGATTGCCTTTCATCATCAACCGAAGAGTAGAGGCAAAACTCTGATATGAATCAGAAGACCATTCAGAACGGTCTGCACAAGTGAGCTATCTGGTATAACCTCATCATCAGAAATCAATTGTTCCTTCAGGTCTTTGATCTTTGTAAGAAAACTGTCCATAGAATCACCTTCATTCATGTGCTCACTCTCCAACTGTTTTCGGAGGTAAGCAACACGAGCCTCATTCCTAGCCTGGTACAAAGTGGTAAGTGTATCTGTTAGCTCCTAATGCCGCAAGAAAAAGTGGTTATACGAAACTTTATTTGATTTAAATTCCTCGGAATCGGTCTTCTTGGATTACCTAGAGCCCACAATTATCTCGCAATGGATTCTTCCTATGTCTATGCACTAACTCATATACTTCCCCGGTCACACTTCCTTCCTTTTTTCACATACACATACTCGTGCACTTTCTCTTACCCTCTCACCCTAGTTCCTAACTTCCTTTCCCTCCTCACTTCCTACTTATCCTTCAATTGTTCTCACACTCTCTTCCGTACAAACACAAATGCGCTCTCAAATCACTAGTACACACCTCCGCACATACGTGAATAGTGTAGTGCACACTTTCTCATACTCATCAACGAATCACCCCCTCAAATTCACAAACTCAAAGTGCTTTCATACACACTCATTCACATGACCACTCCTATTTTACATACATGCATACTCCTTCGCCCACATTCAAACACATTGGGGCACTCACAATCAGACGAGCTACCAATCAATCACTTGCACTCACAATCACCCACTTTTACCATTCACACATTTCACAACTCAAATATTCACACAATCAAATTCACACACTCCCATACACCACTCTTTCACCTCACTTTCTCTCTTACTCTTTTTTCATAAGAATTTTCATGCATAATAAATTTAGAACTTCAGAATTTACCAAATAACTTTCCTCCAGGTTCATCATGTTCAGGCTCAGTACATCTGATCCATGTCAAAGTTGTAACTTTACAGATTATATTTTTATCATAAAAATATACTCAGAATCAATTAGCACAATTGTGCGCAAGTGAATCCCATTGATCGCCATTTGTTTTCAAGTATCGATTCATCTAAAACGTATGCACTTAGACTTAGATGTCACATCATCATATGTAATCTCACCCTCCTCAGATTAAATGTGACAAAAACTTCCATCATAAACAACTCAAATTCAATTCATGTTACCTGTCACCATAAATCATTCTCTGCATGCGCGCGTGAAGTTTAGAATCTGATGACTGACACTAATCTTTATGAGATTCAACCTTTGTTTAGATCAATGCCATCGTGTTATCAGAAAACTTCTCTTCAAACGTCCCATCAATAGTAAATCATCAGAATGGGTAGAGGGTACCAACACCAGTAGCATAACAACAAGGGAACATAGTTTGAAGCAAAATGAGTGTGAGCATCATCAGAAGTAGACTGATATAGTATTCGCTCTCGCCGAGATATTCTGGAGCATTCCTGAATTGGCCTCCTCGTGTCGGATAAATCCCTCAGATCAGTCGTTGATCGAATATGCAGATTTTGTTTTTTTCTTCTCATTGGCTGTCCATCAATCAAACCCCCATATGGTTGCCATCAATCAATAAAACAGAGCTTTGGAGTAACAAAGTCAGGTTCATTAGCAGCTAGTGTGATCACTGGAACGCGAGACTCAACCAATGCAGTAGCATAATCAGAAATCGCCATGGTTTTGGAAGGCTACACTAACTAGTCCATTTTCTGCTTTATTTGCTTCAGCAATTACTCTGAGCCTTACCCCATAACGTTGCCCGGAAAATGAGATCCGATTACAGGAGACTGAAAGACTGTGTAGAGAGGACCGGCCTGTGAGCCAAGCTTGGCTTGGCGCTCTCAAATCATTGTCCCTGCTCATAAGACTACTCTGCACGTGTTGAAAGCTATTGTCCATCGACTTGCAGGCGACCTTCGCCATCCAAAGGTAATGGATGAGCTTTCTGTGTAATCACTACGAACAAATTTTTACTGCCTCTCTGGCTTCTCTGAATGTCTCCAAGCTGACTGGGTTTTTCTCCAAGATTCATCATAACATGGCGAAGCTCGACTGCAGAAATAAGACCATTCTGATCTTTCAAACACCATGCAATAGCCAACTGAGCAACCTTCATGCCAAGCCTTTCAGCAATAGGTTTTAACGCATCCACTTTGTCCAATATCTCCTTCACGAGCTTCCAGTGAGAACACCTGATCCTAGAGGGCTCCAAGTTGTCAATCCTAAACCATAATTCTTGTATAGTGGTGCATATTCAACTTCAACCCGCTCGCGCGCAAGAAGATTGTATTACGGTTGCTCCACAGCAGGTCCAATCATGTTCAGCCGATCAGCAATCGCCCACGCCTTCGTTATGTGCTATGCGTCCCACTCGCTGGTTCCCCAATAGAATGCCCAGCCCTTGTTGATGACATAGTTCATGGCACACACTGTCTCCTCGATGGGCGTGCTGCTGTCTGGTCGGTGGCAAAATAGCACATCAACATAATCCATCCCCGTATTCTTCCAGTGCCTTTGAGCGCCAGTCCGCAACCTCCTTATCTGCTTGTGAAAAAAAAACAAGAGAGAGAGCAAGAGACCCCACACTTACCATACATGTCCACTAAAGCCTTATCCACATAGCCTAGTCTACCATAAAGATCAATGAGAGCAGTATAGTGCTCAATAGTTGGAGTCATACTATAATCATCGTCCATGGAATGCAGGAACATATGGGCTGAATGCAGCATCCCCATGATACCGCATACACTGAGGAGATGGCTGAAGCTTGATAAATCTGGCTGTAGACCATCCCTTTTCAATTTCTCAAAGATCTGTAACACATTAGCACTGTCTCCCAAGTGCGCATAACCTGCCATCAATGTATTCCAAGAGGATAAAGGTGTTAAACACTTCATGAGCTTTTGAAAGTAGCCCAGACTTAGCATACATCTCAACTAGCGTTCTTTGTAAAGTAGTGTCTTGTTTGAATAGACTGCTTCTCGCAGCTTGAGCATGTAGTTCCCCACCCTTACATGTAGCTCCAAGTATGGTACATGCTTTCAAGCTGCAAGCATAAGTGACATTATTTGGACTGATTCCCTCCAACACCATTTTCTCAAGGCAGTCCAATGCATCTTTGGCAAACTCTTGTTGGACATAACCAGCAATCAATGTGGTCCATAATATAACATTTCTTGCTGATAGCTTATCAAAGACCTCCTTTGCTTTATCAACTAAGCCACATTTGGCATACATGTCAATCACTACACTGCCAATAGCACTATTGTCTTTCAGCAAGTTTCTATGAATAATCTCAGCATGTAAATTTTTTACCCCTTTTGACATCTTCAATATTACTACAAGCACCAAGCAAGCTGACAAGAGTGACATCGGTTGAAGAAAACCCTTCAACCTGCATCTGCTCAACACATGTGATTGCATCCTAAACATGCTTATATTTTCCATAATCGGAACTCCAAACACCAAGGGCATTCCCCTCTGAACAAGATGTAGCCATGTAGTTTGCAAATACCTTTCATCCCATTGATTAACTCTGCAAGTACCTGAAATCAAATGCATTTTCCTGCCAAATAGAACCACATTAGTGCATCAAAACCACCCAAATTGTGGGCTAACATACTCCCCTCTTCTTATCTGCGAAGTCGTCCTCGACGAGCGATATGCTACCTGCACTCCAGTTCCAACATGTGATCATCACTCAATCAAATACAAATCTTTACCTTGCACGCCTATTCTCTTCTTCCTCAATGTAGCACTTGCAATCACCCTCATACAATCGTTGGTCAGTACCAAAATCCAATCATTTCACTTACCATCTTTGTCCATCTTCTCGCATCTTCATTGACATGTCCACCTGTCTGCAAACTTCATTAAAACATTAGAACCTTTCTTCGTCAAATCACAATATGTACAACCAAAATGAAAAGACAATTATATCCTTCATCCACATCACACATATATACTCAGCACACACATCATGATCCGCGTCACACATGCATTCTCGTCACACACAACATACATACATGCAAGCAGAAGACATGTCCACATTCGCTCTCGTCACTCTTCTCGACTACTCATTCAACACGTCACACATCTTTATTCCACATATCCACACACTTTCTACACACACCTTCAAAAACCATTTCCGAGTTCTGTTTTCGATACTTTTCCCGGTCACACGATCGTTTTGCTGATTCCCTTTGTCTCATTTCTAACCGAGTTCTCTTGCCAATTTCCCATTTCCTTCCCACCTAGGGTTTTCTATTCCCACTTACCTTTTCATCTACTCTGTGCTCTTTTGGTCATCAATCAGATCCTATGCTTGGTCGCCACCACCTCTCCTAAATTGATGGACACACGACAAAGACCACTCAAGCCTAACACGAGCTCACTCTAACAAGATCACTCATCGTCGACGCGATTCCGAACTTCACAAGTCATTGCACCACCTAAGAGCCAAACTGAACACTTCCGGAAGGTTTGCAGACAGACAGTGCAACTAGCACGATTGGATTCCTCAAGTCCAAGCTTTCCATAGACACATCGCAACCAAAACCCTAGCCGAGCTTAAGCTTCAATTTGACATGTTTCATCGGGAGCCCACACATAACCCAAATCCCCACAACACAAACACATATATTCCCTATCCGAGCATCATGCTCTCTCACCTCTCTTATGTCCCCCCTCGAGCGAGGAATTCTTCTCATTCATTTTTTTCCACATTTTTTTTTCTCTCTTTTTTCATCATTTTTTTCACATATTTACTCACACTTGCCGGCCTACGCCGAAGCTGGATGCGACTCGTGGACTCGGCCACCCGATCGAGTTTGTTCCACCCATCTACCAACCCAACACAGCGCGCGACACACAGACAACTAGCCCTATGCGAAACCGACGTCGGTTCGTGGCTTTGACCACCCGGCCAAAGTGGGTCCACCCACCTATCGGCCCACATAGGCGCGTAGCCACATGCACACAAACATATATTTTTTCTTTTTTTTTTTCATTCCTGCATCTCGAGAATTAGGAGACAAAAGAAAGGATCTTTTTCCCAACCCAACCAATCACGACACACACACATATATCCCCTCGTGGACATCCCGATGAGACATATCTCCTCTTTGCTACCACTCAAGCCAAAATCCAGCCACTAATGCCATGGTCAACCCGTCCTCGCAAAACCCGCACATACTAATCACCTCGTCGACTTGAAACCTCTGAAAGTGTCACTTCAGTCCTAAGTGTACAACAGACTTGGTCCACCCGTCCTCACATCTTTGACTCGTAATCCGCAGAGCAAACCCTAATCAGACTTAAGCCGTCCTAACCGGCATCCATCGCCTCGTCTATTTCCTTTCATCTCCAACCTCTGCCTCGCAGAGATTCCACATGATTCGACAGCTTGCTGATATTGTCCTCTAGCCAGGCGATACGGTCTGGAAGGCCACCATTCATTACTACACCTCTTAATGCCTCGAGCTTCAAAGCTAAATCCCTTATCCCTTCTTCTTTTCGCTCATCACTGCCTTGGAGTCGAAAAATTTCATCATCCACTTGATGGAACCGAACCCACATTTTCTTCTTCTCCTCTTCTAAATGGCTCATCTTTCTTTCTATTTCCAAAGGAACCTCCTCGCTTTTCCCGACTTGGCCAGACAACTTTTCAACCTCTTCTCGAATTGACCTCTCCTCCTAGATTCTACTCATATTTTCTACTTCCAGATCATCCACTTTTTTCGACAACTCCTTCGCCTTTTCTAACTCCACGCCTATCGCCTCTAACTGGTCCAACATCACTTTTAGCTCTTCCTCTATTCTACCTACTTTCGGATCTTCTACTCGTTCTCGGGTCTCATCGTCTTTCTGATTCATCCACCTACCGAGCTTGCTACTCAGCTTTGCATTCTCTTTTTCTACCCGTCCAACTTTCTCATCACTCTCTGCTTGGACACTTTTCATTCTTTCTAATTCCAGGTGGAACTCTTCCACTACCTTACCCGCTTGGTCATCATGTCTACCAGTCATCTCTCGCAATTTCTCGATCTCCTTTTCCATTCGGTCGACTCTCTGTGCCATGTCATCATCCTCTCGTGAGAGCTCCTCTTCAATTGAAAATCCATGGCAATTGGCTATCATCAAGCCGGTTCTTAGGTCTAGGGCCACATTTTCATGCTCAGACCTCGAAAGACCTTCCCTCAAGCTTTTGTTCCCCCTTTTTAACTCCTTGTTTTCACTTTCCAATGCTTGTACTTGCTTTTCCCAAGCTCCTAAGACCTCGGTAATTTTCACTTGAGTTTCCTCTAATTTCTCAATTTTGATCCTCTCGTTATCTCGCTCTTCTCGCAGGCATTCCAACTGACGTAGTATGCTTGCCGACGATCTCTCATTATCTTCGGCTTTCACATAAAAGGTCGCAACCTGCGGACTAACCTCTTTTGCCACGACCTCCTCAATGAGAACATCCTTTGCGCGACACACGTGCTCGCATAGCTTCTTGTTTCCGCATTCCACGCATCTAGGGACGAAGTCCAATGGGGTGCACACACGAGGGCAAAATTTTGCAATGTGCCCGACTTTCTCGCAACACCAGCATCTCACATAATTTGATATTGGGCCAAATCGCCACCCTCGGTTCACATGATGTCTCATGGTCGGACGAGAATCTATGCATCTCCTATTTCGTCCAAAACTCGGTTGCCGCATGTTGGCCTTCTCAAAACTAGAGGCTTGTCTTTGTTGGGCCATTTCTCTAATGAAGATCAAAGTAGATTTGGGATCGACTTGGCTGTGCCACAAGATTGGGGCACCAAGCGAACTCGTAGCACTCTCGATGAGATGTGCTAAGCCAATTCCCGGCAGACGCACCAAATGTTAGCTCCTAATGCCGCAGGAAAAAGTGGTTATATGAAACTTTATTTGATTTAAATTCCTCGGAATCCGTCTTCTTGGATTACCTAGAGCCCACAATTATCTCGCAATGGATTCTTCCTATGTCTATGCACTAACTCATATACTTCCCCGGTCACACTTCCTTCCTTTTTTCACATACACATACTCGTGCACTTTCTCTTACCCTCTCACCCTAGTTCCTAACTTCCTTTCCCTCCTCACTTCCTACTTATCCTTCAATTGTTCTCACACTCTCTTCCGTACAAACACAAATGCGCTCTCAAATCACTAGTACACACCTCCGCACATACGTGAATAGTGTAGTGCACACTTTCTCATACTCATCAACGAATCACCCCCTCAAATTCACAAACTCAAAGTGCTTTCATACACACTCATTCACATGACCACTCCTATTTTACATACATGCATACTCCTTCGCCCACATTCAAACACATTGGGGCACTCACAATCAGACGAGCTACCAATCAATCACTTGCACTCACAATCACCCACTTTTACCATTCACACATTTCACAACTCAAATATTCACACAATCAAATTCACACAATCAAATTCACACACTCCCATACACCACTCTTTCACCTCACTTTCTCTCTTACTCTTTTTTCATAAGAATTTTCATGCATAATAAATTTAGAACTTCAGAATTTACCAAATAACTTTCCTCCAGGTTCATCATGTTCAGGCTCAGTACATCTGATCCATGTCAAAGTTGTAACTTTACAGATTATATTTTTATCATAAAAATATACTCAGAATCAATTAGCACAATTGTGCGCAAGTGAATCCAATTGATCGCCATTTGTTTTCAAGTATCGATTCATCTAAAACGTATGCACTTAGACTTAGATGTCACATCATCATATGTAATCTCACCCTCCTCAGATTAAATGTGACAAAAACTTCCATCATAAACAACTCAAATTCAATTCATGTTACCTGTCATCATAAATCATTCTCTGCATGCGCGCGTTAAGTTTAGAATCTGATGACTGACACTAATCTTTGTGAGATTCAACCTTTGTTTAGATCAATGCCATCGTGTTATCAGAAAACTTCTCTTCAAACGTCCCATCAATAGTAAATCATCAGAATGGGTAGAGGGTACCAACACCAGTAGCATAACAACAAGGGAACATAGTTTGAAGTAAAATGAGTGTGAGCATCATCAGAAGTAGACTGATATAGTATTCGCTCTCGCCGAGATATTCTGGAGCATTCCTGAATTGGCCTCCTCGTGTCGGATAAATCCCTCAGATCAGTCGTTGATCGAATATGCAGATTTTGTTTTTTTCTTCTCATTGGTTGTCCATCAATCAAACCCCCATATGGTTGCCATCAATCAATAAAACAGAGCTTTGGAGTAACAAAGTCAGGTTCATTAGCAGCTAGTGTGATCACTGGAACGCCAGACTCAACCAATGCAGTAGCATAATCAGAAATCGCCATGGTTTTGGAAGGCTACACTAACTAGTCCATTTTCTGCTTTATTTGCTTCAGCAATTACTCTGAGCCTTACCCCATAACGTTGCCCGGAAAATGAGATCCGATTATAGGAGACTGAAAGACTGTGTAGAGAGGACCGGCCTGTGAGCCAAGCTTGGCTTGGTGCTCTCAAATCATTGTCCCTGCTCATAAGACTACTCTGCACGTGTTGAAAGCTGTTGTCCATCGACTTGCAAGCGACCTTCGCCATCCAAAGGTAATGGATGAGCTTTCTGTGTAATCACTACGAACAAATTTTTACTGCCTCTCTGGCTTCTCTGAATGTCTCCAAGCTGACTGTGTTTTTCTCCAAGATTCG
>CM035443.1:107328832-107438832 GCA_020310875.1 Ceratopteris richardii | reverse complement strand
TTCAAGAGTTGCTCACATTGATGAGGTCATCCATAAAAAGACATCTAGAAATAAGCATTTCGCCCAGGGATACGTACGATTTTGTGGGATGCTTCCATATATAGGAAATTTGCTATTCTAGTAGGATATTTTAATCCACTTTCTACTGTTCATAGGATAGAAGGACTTCCATGAAGCCCATCAACAAAGTTCTTCTCCTGTATTCTACCCTCCATGAATTTGGCGGTGCATACATCATTTCTTTTGCCCCCTTATTTACAGATGGCCCTCTCTTCTCTTTGGAATAAGGAGCTAAGAGTTCTACCTGCATATAAATTAAGTATTGAGGGTCCCTTTTAGGTTTCTTTTCCCTTGCACATTGAGAGTCAAAGAGCCCTCAAAACCAATTCCTTCACTGTTTATGGAGTTAAAGCGAGAGTCGAAGAGCCCTCAAAACCAATTCCTTCATTGTTTATGGAGTTAAAGCATACCTCCTTTTTTTTTTTTTTTAAATGGAGGTTCAGCCGAGTCCTACTCAGTCCTACTCCTCCAGGCTTTAACTTTGAAATTGCAACTGTACAAGGAAGGGCATTGGTGTAGCTCAGTGATGAGTAGCACCTCCTTTAATGTCAATCCGGGAAGACGTGAGGATGGTATGAAGACCTCGAGCAAGTGGAGGCACAAGTGCGTGAGTGAGAAGCACACAAGCATGCACACACATACACGCACACGCGCACACACGGCAAGACAAAGAGTGAGAAGCAATGGAGTTCTTAGATTACTTTCAAAAAGCTCTTACAAGTTCATTTCAATTACAATCTAACCTCAAAAATGAGCTCTCTAGCTCCTTTTATAGTTTTTGACTAGCTTTGGCCCTGTCCAGACCTAGTGTCCGGCCTAGTTAAAAATTAGGTTCCAAGGCTTATTAGAGGGCTCAAACGAGATCTAAAAAATATGAAAATTGGCAGGTAGATACTTCTAAGGCTCCTCAAGCTCAAGGACTCCTTGGCTTGCACAAAATGGAGCTACAAAAATACAAAATGATATTTACAATGGTTTTTAGTGATGAAAATCACTATTTGTGTAGGGATTTTCTCTATTGATTTGTCATACGTACCTTTGAGCTCCCTACTTGCTATTTCTTCTTGTGTGCTCAACTCCTTGATGTCTGAAAAATTTAGATGGCCTATTTGCCAGATCTTCTTTGACTGCCATGTCTGCTTGTGCTGTCCCTTCGCTCTGACTCTCTTCGTCTTGTGGCTCCTTCGGTTCCCTGACTGCTGCCAACACCCCCCCCACTCTCGCGTCTGTCGCCCCTGACAGACCCTTGTCTAGATGTTCGTTGAACGTAGTATTGGACGACATCGGAGGTGCGGTGATGTTCTTCTAATCTGAGCCCCCATGCTAGATCTGTTAATAATGCGTCCCAATTCACTGGGCCTGGTACGTCCGGGTGTGGCACCCGCAGTTGTTCTGAATGTATGGTTCTCTCCACAGCGAATAAGTGGAGGAGATGTGAAGGCCTCGGTACAAAAATTTCTGAGTGATATTCCCAGAATCCCGTTATGAACATCTCCTCGAATGTTTGTTTAAAACAAGCGGGGAGGTACTTTATTTTGGCGTGCCACACATATATTACTTCTATTGATGGGGTGGTGCTCATGTCGTAAGCTAGGTCTTGGTTGCCTGTAACGAAGCCTGCTCCTGAGAAGTGGGGATCCTTAATGTTTTTAAATGTCCTAAATGTGATCAGCATTAATTCAAATATTTTCATACACATTTGTGCCATCACATCGGGTGTATTGCGTAGTCGAGTGCTCCAGTGTCTGATAGTAGAAATCATGTAATTTACAGTGGGAGGTCCTCGTGGAGGTGCTAGATAAACATAATTTAGCCACTTGGCACAGCCTTTGATGATCTTGACAGCAATGGTGAATTCGGGCCATGTGCGTCTTCATAGGACTGGGGCATAACAAGGATTGTACTTAATAAAGAGGGGCATGTTATTCCAGGTTCGTACCATTTCAGGATAAGTCTCCAAGAGACGGATCCTCCAAGTGGGTTGATGAATAGATCCTCTTTTTGCACTCTCTGGTATATCGTCGGGGCCAAACTGGGTGGCAAAGGTGGGGGCCTTCCCACATTGTCGTTGGATCTCTTCGTTGTAATCAGCCAATAATATGGAATATGGCACATACTGATCATCATTGGTCCCTATCCACCTGTGATGGGACATACATCTGAAATACTCGGACTTGATGACAGTGTCTTCTAATTTGGCCAATGATTGGATTTGTATTGCTACTCGTTCATCGTGAGTGTTCGCTGTCTTCTCTAATGACTGAAGCCATTCAGGTGCTTCCACTTCTAAGGTATCCATTCCCTCTGAGGTTTGTTGCCCTCCTAGCATTGGCATAGGAACGTATGGTTCCTCGTACGAATCATCTACCTCAATGGGAACCAAGTCTTCTGGCTCAGGTTCTATAACTGGAGAGGGTTGCCTTTCATACTCTAGTAACTTTTTCTGGAGCTCAACCACCTGCTCTGTCAATGCCTTCACTTCCTCTGAAGTGGAGGCCGGTTCTATTACCTTGGTTGGAGCCTCCTGTTCCTTGAGCTGGCCACGTAGCTCATCACGTTCCCTTTCCAACTCATCATGAGCATCCAATAGATCTGCATAGCTTTCCAAGATGGTCTTCATTGTCTCTGAGGGTACGGCTTTAAACTGCTCTGGATCAATTTCGTGGGGAGAGCCTTCCATTGCTGCTTCTAGATTTGCTTCATTTTGCAGTCTCTTGTTCTCTTCAAGGGCGGTTGCCATGTGTTTTCTGAGGAGTGCCAAGTTACACCGGACTCTAAGATTATCAGCTTGGTATACGTCCAGCAAGGCCTCGAGTTGTTTGGTGCCCGACTGTTGTGATGGTTGGGGAGTTTCTAGGAGTGTTTGGTGGGCATGTTCGAGCGTGGTGTAATGTTGGTTGAGTTCTGCATTTTCTTCCTCGATCGCTATGAGGCGGCTCTCAAGTTTCTGATTGGTAGTGATCACTTGATGATAACGATCGTCGAGAGCTCGATACTCGTTCTGAAGTTGATAGACACATTGATTTAAAGCTAGAAATATACTATTTACATTAAATGATGTAGGGAGAGATGAAGATGCAGGGGGAATGGGGACGCGAAAGGGAGCTGTGAATGATGTGGAGTCAAGTGGAGATGTGGGTGGAGGGGGTATGGGGGACGGAGGTTGCATGAGGGAAGGGAGTGGTGCTGTGGCAGGAGATGTTTCCAGAGTGTCAAATGTTTGAGTGACTGTGTAGATGGGGACCGTGGGTGGGGTGGATGTGACATTAGTGAAGAGAGTGGTGAAGGTGGGCATAGTGACTCCCCCGGATTGGATTCCCGGAGAGAGTGGAATTCCCATGACGATTGTGGTGATATTGGACGTGGTGGCGATAGTGTCACGTGGTGGAGTGAGTTGTGTAGTGAGGGGTGGGGAGGGTGGTGACAGTGGTGCTTCCTGATGTTCGTCTGTTTGCGTTGTATTTCCTGGTGCTGATACGTTGATATGAATTTGTTTCCCGGATCTCATGGGACGGGCGGGAACTCCTTTCTCAAATCGGTGAATGTAGGCCATTGCCTCATGAATGGCCTCATCCAATCCTACTGCATCGGCATGTAGGTTGATGGACTCGATGAACATATCATCCACACCTTCCTCTGCCAGCAATTGGTTCATGAGTTTCTTGCCTGCTTCAAGTGATATTTTATGCTGTTCTTGAACTAGCTGCATGGTTTGATATAGTCTTTTTATTTGTGCCGAATACGCGGGGGCACTTACTAACTCTGAAAGTTCATCATACTCTTGTTCTTCGTAGGCTTCTTCCTCTTGTTCGGTCTCTTGTTCGTCTACGTTGACTTCTACAACTTGCGGTCGGGTGGGGACTGACGTTGTTGTATGGGTTTGTGGTTCCTGAGCTCGCTCTGTTTCCGTTTCAAGATTAGAGTCGTAGATCAGTCTAGCCACTTCTTCATCAGTGAGATCATTGAGAGTAAAGCCCTGTGGAAATTCCAAGTCTGATGGGACGGGTGGAAACACCAGATTGGGTCCCTCTGTACTTGGTCTTGGTAGCCGAATGGTGAATGGTCTAATGCGTCGTGTCTGGGGAGGGTTAATCTCTGGTGTGGTGGTGGCTCCCCTTGGTTGAGCACAGGGTAATTGGACTCCCCCTCTCATCTTCTTTGATGGAGGACATGCCGCTGATAGCCTTCTCTGGAACTCCTGGGCCCGGGACCATACGAGTTCCCGCTGAATAGGCACGTCATAGGCTAGACATCGATAGATTATTTTGGTCAGAGCACAACACCCGTGGAGCACATTTTTCTGCTTCTTGTTCCACCGTTGATGGGCTAGGTGGATCTGATCTATGATCCAATGTGGTACGTTGATAGGGAGGTTTTCTGTCTCTGCCAAATACAAGCTAAACCATATCTTCTTTGGTGGCATGGTGAATCTTTCCTGGGCTGGAAAAGCAAAATGCTGCATGACGGTTCGCAGGTGAAGAGCGATGGTCGGTGTCATTGCTACCATATCCTTCAGCTTATTGAGATCTTTATGTTTTATTCTGCCTGGAACCATTGTTTCCTTTTCAGTAGGAATGTGCATACCATGCATGTCCAATGCTTGTCGTACCAGATTGAGGGTCAGTTTGAATCTTTTAAGTTCGTGGCCCGGCAACAGTGAGGGTAACACAAAAGTGCTGTCGCCTCCCTTGGCCCTGCTTGGAGTGATGGTACTGATAAGATAAGAACAACGTAAGAAGTCTGGCTTCGGTAAGTGGGCCCTGAAGTAACTGTCCAGGCCAGCTTTGGTCCATACCGAACGCATTACTTCGGCATTCTGATAGCTCTCAAATTCGCGCGTGAAAAAATGGTAGCATTCCCATTTACCATTAAACTCCAATTCAGCTTCCCAAAAATAGGTTCCATCACCCAATGGTCCTGCAACATCACTGAACCAATGAGCGTGTTTGCCCACTTGAGAGGTGTGTCCCTGAGGAGGATCCTGGACTGGGAGCACATGCACAGCTTGAAGTTCTTGCGGTCTTTCGGTGAGATGTGGTTCGAGGAGGAGTGTTTCTATATCCACAATCTGTGCGCTGGATCCGGCGTGAGAACTGGAACCTCCAGCTTCTGCCATGGCACTGCTTGCTTGTTGGTTCTGTGAGAATATAGAACCAGGTGTTAACATTGTAATGGACAGAATAAACCCGTTGTTGTCCCCGTTACAACATGAACATGAGGTAGATGATGAGTCAGTGGTCAGTGAGTGCACGATGACAGTGTGTGTAGTTAATGCTTGGATAGTCCTAGGAGCTAGATGGAAAGATGCACTGTCTGGCTAATGTAGTTAGTAAGTGGAGATGAATTCACAGATTGGGGTAGGGGGGTTTATTACAAGTCTTAGGTTGCCAAACACCATGGATGGCTTTTGGTCTTGGTTTTGTGGAGATTCGGGAGGGTTGCATGAGTAATTCTGCTGGGAGTTGTTGTGTCATTGGGACCCATTTACGAGTGAGTCTGTGCGTGCTTCTAGGTGGCAGTGTGTTCGAGTGTACCAGACAAGAGTGGGTGGCGGCTGCTTGAGCGAGTGAACCCTGTCGTGTATGATGTGAATTGTGTGGGGTTAGTTGAGCCCGCAAGCAAGCCTTAGGCACCCAAATTTGTCTTGATTGTGGGTCAGCCTTCATCGACTTCTTGGGTACCCAAATGGATTTCACTTTCTCAACAAAGGTTTTAGGAGTCCTCTTATTAGCATCAAGTCGTTGATTACTAATAGGAAGTTGAGACCGTTGTTGCGACTTAGTCACGGTCGGCAGCTCGTCTTTCCGCACCCACATTTGTGTCATCGGCTGAGTTGTTCTGCTTCGCGCGTTCTTTTGGTCTCTCGCCTGGAGAATCTTCAGTGATTGATCTGCCCTTAGTTGCTGCCTCCTTCTGGCCTTTGGAAAAGATGGGAGTTCCATTGTGGTTCTGACTCCTTCTTTGAGATCTTCGTTCTTCTGTATCACATAGCCTTGGACAAGAACAGTATGGTCAACTTCATGTGTACCCCTGGAGGGACCAGGAGTCTGTGCCTTTCCTAGTTCCTTGAGTGCTCCATTATTTAACTCAATTGTACTTCTAGTTTGATTCACCCATACCTGAAGAAGTCCATTTCTTAGGTTTAAGTTGACTGCTTGGTCATAGATCCAGTCTTGACCCAAGACAAGGGGCTCCGTGAGGTCTTCGTCTTGGCACACTAGTACCTTAACTGTCATTGCCTCATCGTGAATATAGAGGGGAAGTTCCACCTCGCCCATGCAAGGGGTTTCCACACCTCCCAATCCTATGAGATATGCTTCCACAGGATTGACAGTTAATTGCAACTCTTGACAGTAAGACAATTTAACAGCACTAGTGGTTGCACCTGAGTCAATCAAGGCTCTTACAGTCCTTGCACTCTTTCCTTGTCCTATATCTAAGGTTATGAAAGGACGTCGATCAGTTATCCTATGTGAGCTAACACCTGAAACTTCACACATAGCCACGTCATATCCTTGGTCTGCATATGCATCTTACCTAGGGTGCTCTCTACCTTGTCTTCTTAATTTCATTCTCCGTATGCGCTCTAGGGCTTCTGCTTGAGCTTCTTCTCGAATTCGCTTTTCTTCCTCTTTGTGTTTCTTAGCAGTATTGAGTCGACTTAGCATTTCCTCTGTGAGAGGTTCTTGATACAACTTGACTCTGCATCCGCTGATATAACTTGGGAGAACATCGCCTTCAAATGTGGCTAGTTGCATTGCTCCACTTGTTGAGATTCTGTTAATGATCATGGGTCCGTAGCCTCTCTTCTCCAGTTTCCTCGCATGTTGTTTCAATGTGTAGACTAAAACTAAGTCGCCTGCCTTTAAACCTTTATCCTTAACGTGGGCATCAAAGTATGCCTTCTGTCGTTTCTTTGCTGCATATATCCCTGCAGCTGCTCTCAGTCTTGTTTCTCCTAATCGTTCAAGGTCAAACAGTCTAGAGGAGAGTTCATGACCCGTCCATTCGTGCTCTTGTGCTACTTTCAATGTAGGTATTAAGAAGTCCAAAGGTAGCAGGGCATTTTGGCCAAATACCATCTGAAAGGGGGTGGCTTGGAGTACCGTTTTGTAGGCGACTCGGTATGCCCAAAAAGCATGGTGTAGCTGTTTATCCCAATCAGAGCGTTTATTGTTCACTAATTTGGTCAACACATTACACAGAATCTTGTTTGTGCTTTCGGCTTGGCCATTTGCTTGAGGGTGATAGGGGGCAGACTTCTTATGAACTACCAAGAATTCTTGGAGTAGATTTTCAATCACTTCGTTCAAGAAGTGAGTGCCTCTATCGCTAACTAGCTCTATGGGTAGCCCGTATCTAGTGAATACATTCTCAAATAAAAACTTAGCTGTTGTTTGAGCATCGTTCTTCGTTGTGGCTTTTACCTCTACCCACTTTGTTAGATAGTCTGTCGCAACAATGATATATTCTGCATGGGAACCCTTAGCTGGGGGATTAATAGGACCTACGAAGTCTATTCCCCACTTAGAGAATGCACGTCCACCCATCATAGGTTTCAGTGGCATCTCATCTTTACGTATAGGATATTGAGTTCTCTGACAGACATCACAGCGTTTCACATAGGTATGTGCATCCATGTGAAGGGTCGGCCACCAGAAGCCCGCAAATAGTATTGCCTTGATCACCCGATCTGGTCCAAAGTGTCCTCCTGCTACACCTTGGTGAGCAGTTTCAAAGATCTTGAGATATTCACTTTCATGGACACATAGCCTCAGGTAACCATCTTTACCACGCTTATATAGATTATCACCAATGAGTGAGTAATCCTGGGCTTCATGTTCTAAACTCCTTTTCCTGGCCAGAGTCATGTCTGGAGGGAACGTTTTCGTCCTCAGGAAGGATACTAGTGGTTCACTCCAATCTGGCACTATGGACACTTGATAAAATGTGGCATGTTCCACAGGTGGTTTAGTGCAGCAGATTGGGCATTTCTTGCACAACTTTTGGACATCAGCTTCCATAGTTGGCCAATGTACTCCTAGTCTCCTTAGTGTCTGTAAGGTTCGTTGCTTTGAGTAGTGTTGCTCTAATGCACCTACATGTGCTAAATGCAACCATTTAGTGTACTCGTCCTCTTCTACACAACAAGCCAAGATTCCTTGATCTGTGTGCTTGTACATACTTCCTGCCATGATGTGATACTTTTGGGCTTTTACTACCTCTCTATCCTGTGTGTTTATTACTGGGTGGTTAGGCCCGTATGTCAATACTGGCACTAGTGGCTTAGCCCACTGTGGCACCACTTCCAAATTAAACAAGTAAGCATCAGGAAGGTCATCTGATACTCCTTGTGGGGCTTCTCCAGATGTGAGCCTAGAAAGATGATCAGCTCTCAAATGAGTCCTCCCTTTCCTTACCACAACCTCGAAGTCGTATTCCATTAGTAAGAGAAACCATCTTACTAATCTTCCTGTATTGCATGGCTTGTTTACGAGGTATAGCAATGCCTGATGATCAGTAAAAAATTTAAACTTATTTGCAAGCAAATAGTGTCTAAACTTTTTAACTGCATATATCATGCCTAAGCCTTCTCTCTCAGTAGTGGTATAATTTCGTTCAGCTGCATTCAATTGTCTACTAGCGTAGGCAATTGGAAGATCCATATTACCTTCACCAGTAGGTTGCGCGAGTACACACCCAATAGCATAATTGGATGCATCCACATGAACATGGAAAGGCTTATTCCAATCCGGTGTGGTTAAGATTGGTGCTAAACATAATCGCCGTTTAAGCTCATTGAAGGAATTCTCACATTCCTCAGTCCACTCAAAGTTTGTCAAAAGTCCGTACATGGGCTTTGCAATGACAGCATACATGTGAATGAACCGGCGGTAGTAACCACAATGTCCCATGAAAGCTTGTACTTCCTTGACATTCCTTGGCCTAGGTAGCTCTGCTATGGCTCTCACTTTCTCTTCGTCAGTAGATATGCCATTCTTTGACACTATGTGCCCTAGAATTTTGCCTTGCCTGACCATAAAAACGCACTTTTCTGGGTTTAGGCACACTTGATATTCTCTACATTTGTCAAAGATTTGTCTCAGTTCAGGAATATGGGTTTGTCTGATGTTGGAATGAGCACAAAGGTCATCAACATAGACTTCTAGATTCTTCCTCAGGAACTCCTTAAATACATGGCACATTAGTCTCTGGAAGGTAGCTGGTGCATTGCTAAGCCCAAATGGCATTACACGAAAGGCAAATATACCCCACTCTGTGGCAAAAGCTGTCTTATGCTGATCTTCTGGAGCTATGGCTACTTGATTGTAGCCCGAAAATCCATCGAGGAAGCTGTACACTTCCTTGCCTGCTACTCTTTCTAAGAGATGTTCTGTGATGGGAAGCGGATAGTTATCTCGAATTGTGGCTGCATTGACCTTCTTCAAGTTAATGCATACACGCAGCTTGCCATTCTTCTTGGGCACCACTACGATGGGGGATACCCACTCAGTGTGCTCAATTTCATAGATAAATCCAGCTTCAACCAGTCTATCGATCTCTTCCTTGATCTTGGCAGCGTAATTATCGTTATATGTGTATGGCTTTTGCTTAGAAGGTTTGGCATCCGAGGTCATGGGGATAGTGTGTGAGCATATGTCTGGATCAACACCTTTCAAATCCTTGTAACTCCAAGCGAATACATCTCTATATTCTCTTAGCAGGGCTATTAACGCATGCTCTTCTTCCTCTGTTAGGTCATGGCCTATGTATGTGCATCTCTCCTCTCCTTCTTCTAGGGCCACTACTATTTTCTTGGTGGTTTCTTTGTTATCATAGGCCTCTCCTGATTGTGCCTCTCGTTTCGGCATTCTGATCATGACTCTCCTGTCATCTATCTCATACTTCTTAAAATTTTTTGGGACCTCAAACAAAGATTCCTCCTCTTCTTGTGTGACTTCTTTCTTCTTCCTTAGGGGTCACATGTGTGGCTAATCGTACATCATTTGTAAGCTCTCCATGCCTCTGGGGTTGAAATTCTACTTCATGGAAGTATTCTTCATCTGATGCAAAAGGTGAGTCCATAATGATTGACTCTAGATCGGAGTCACTCGCATCCTCAAATGCATCAGGGTTAGGTTCACACTCTTCTAAGACTGCCTCTCCCATGATTGGCTCTATGGAAAAGACTGAAATGTCATAGCCATCCTCATCACAGTGAGGTGTCCATTGTTCCTCATTGATGGCTACATCCATTGTTGCTAGGATTTCTGCCTAGCCGTGGGGTTCAAATTCTTCGTCAGGAAAGACTACAGGTGCATAGGCTGGGTCTTGAATGGGTCTATGTGTTTCGTTTGCACCTATTTCTCTGGCCTTTTCTCTCTTCTCTTCTTCTACTGCTACCTTACACATCCATAACTGGGTATCTTCATGCATCCATGAGGATCCTGATCCTATGGAATGCACCGATTCCGTATCATCTTTGGCTCTATGGATGGGGTTCCATTGGATGGGAGGGACATCTCTATGAGAGTAATCCTTGAGATTGACTTTGGTCGTAACACCTAAGTGCTGCAGGTACAAAGAATTGGTTCCCCAATCCTGTACCACTTGCAATTGTCGCATAAAGGGTCGCAAGATCATTTCATAGGCATGGTTCTTGCTAAAATCACATATGGCAAAGGTATGCTCGAACTCGACACCACAGGTGGTGAGAGTTATTCCTTCTAGCAATCCTAAGGGCCTCTCAATATAACCATCGGCCATCTGCAATTTCATTCTCGTTGGCCTGAGTGCAGGCTTGCCCCAACGCTTCCATAGGGAAGTGGTGGCAATTGCAACTCCTGCACCTGAGTCCAAAATTGCCTTGGTGGTGTGCTCCTGGTAGGTAATGGGAAGATAGGTATTCCCTTCTTCACCTTCACACATATCTCCTATCTTATCCAAGGGTATCTCTGGCACTATCCTATGTGATCCTACCTGGGAACGAGGTTTTGCTATTTCGGGCACTTGATTGGCTACATGTTTCCACACTTCTGGTCTAACCTTAAGCAGCTCTTCCAAAGTGAGATTGCACTGTCCTTTGGTGTTCTTCACTACCTCTGTGTTCCTAGGTATGACTGAATCTTCGTTTCTTACCATGACTGTAGGTGCTCTCATACAGGTGGACTTTGCTTCCCATGGGCCTGTGAAATGGGGTAGTTCTTGTAAAGAATTAGACTCGAAGTCTAATCTTTCTTGAGATTGGGCACTCTCCTGTTCTCCATAAATGGATGGGATGTCTTGTGGGAATTGGTCATGTGCATCATCCACAATTTCAATGGGAGGAGGGACCTCACTTTCTTTAGCCCATTTGTCTTCTTGAATCTCGCGTAGGAATTCTGGTGTGAACCGATTCATAGAAGATGATGTGTCTGGCTCCGTAGAGTTAGGCACATAGGCTTCAGGCACATAGGCTTCCTGAGCAGGAATGCTTACTCTTTCACTTGCCTTGTCCTTGTGTTGAGAGGCTGGTTCCTTTTCTGATTGTGCAATCAGCTTCTCTATTCTTTCTAGGGAGGGGGGGTTGTTTGGTTCAGTGGAATTGGGCACATAAGCTTTCGGTGGGGGATGGGTCATGTTTTTGCTTGCTTTATCTCTTTCTTGATTTTTTTCTTCCTTGGCAGATCTTGCAATTATGCCCTCTAACTTCTCTAGAAGTCCATCCAAGTGTAATTGCGTCTTGGCTGAGCCCGAGTAATTGAAAAGGTGACTAGCTTCAAACATAGTCTGAGCCAATGCGACCATTTTCGCGCAAAGCTTGGTTCTTTCTATCTCTAGGTCAGCTCTAGGGTAGCACTTGTCATGATCCGTGACATTTGGCCCTTCTTGGATTCTGGCCTGATATGCTTTAAGCATCATGTCTATGTCTTCAGGAGTGGGATCAGCTAATACTGATCCTGCTTGGGGTGGTGGGTGGGTTACGTGGGGTGTATTAGAGGGTGGAGGGATGGAGGGTGATGGGGTTGGTAGTGGTAGTGGTGGGATTGTGTGAGAGTGCGGTTGAGATGTGATCTCTATGATTTTGGCCTTGGTTTCTCGTAGACTTTCCTCAAGTTCACTCATCTTCTTTGCCCATTGCCTTTTCATACGTTCACGGCTATCTCTCCAAGCTCTTGTTCTCTTCTTATTTTGGCTCTCAGTATCGCTGACGTCTGGGCTCTTTTCCTGGCTTACCCCTTGGTTTTGCTGCAATGCTTGAGCTCTAGTGACTACTTGTACGGGTGCAGTGGAAGTGACACTTCCTATGGAATCTACCACTAACCCAATAACATTAATAGGAGTGATTTTTGGCATATTATTAGGATTCTTAGGGTAGTCTCGTAAGAGATGCTCCTTTCCACACTCTTGGCAAAAGCCTTGAATTGTTACTGACTGGGGTTGCATAGGTGGAGGTAAGGGGCAATCACGAATGAGATGATCTCCTTGACATCTGTAGCATGGTCCTTTAGGGAATGGGGGTCTTACTTGCTTAGGTTGAAGCCTAGGGTTGGGGTTTGCATACATGACGTTTGTGTAATCTGCCTCCCAACTAGGTTCATTTGGCTCTTCACTATAGTAAGACTCACCATGCTCAGGAGACTGCATGTAGTAGGCCTGGGGGCTATCAACATGTGTAGAATCAAAGCTATGGTCACTCGGGTCACTTTCAGAAAGCAATGATGTTACAGGGACTATAGCTCTATTCAGGTTCTCTTCTGCAGCGGCATACTTTACAGGGATCACATTGGATGGAGCTAGAGGTTGTTGGGCTAACACAGGCTGAGGCCTTTGCTGGGCTTGATATTGTGGTTGGTAGGTTTGTTGAGGCCTAGCGTACTGTTGTGGTGGATATTGGTTCTGATATCTTCCTTGTTGAGGGTATGTCTGAGGGTAGGTTTGCCTAACTGCTTGCTTGTTGTATGAGCAATCTTGCGCTGTGTGATTTGTGTATCTCCGTTCTATGGTGCAGTATTGGCCACTAGGATTTACTTAGGGTTGAGCCATAATGGGACATGCATTTGCCATATGGTTGCCTCCACAATTATAGCATCTTTTTACAGGGGCGAACCTTGGGATTTGTTTACTAGAGACACCTAGTTTCTGAGCAACTTTCTCTGCAAGTTCCTCAATCGATGTGGATTGCGTGGAAGAGAGGCTAGAGGCACTATCTGAATCTTTGTATATCTTGGAAAGCTCTAACTCCTCCCCTAGGTTATCGTCAATGTCAATACACATGCGTACACACTCTTCTATGGTCCTAGGGTCCTTCAAGTACACATATGATCTTAATTTGGTACTTAGCAATCCATCCAAGAATAAAGCCACTTGCTTAGCTGGTGTGGGTAGCTCAGGGACAGGGCATCTCTCCAAGTATTGCCTAAATCTTCTTCCTGCAAGTCTCACGGTTTCTTGAGGGGTTTGCTTGAAGCTGTGAATCAGTGAGGAGGTATTATGTCTTATGCCACTCTTAGAGAATTCAATAATGAAAGCCTCTAGGAGTTGGTCTATGCTCCTGAACTGCCTCTCGTTTAGTGGTTGAAACCATGTCAGGGCAGTGTTCCTAAGGGTTAGACCAAAGGCATTATATTGTGTGAATAAATCCTCCACTTGTTCAACTCTCAACACTTGCCTGAACTCAACCACATGATCGTATGGATCTCCAGTGCCATCGAAGTAGTTCTTCATGGACTTAACTAGCTGAGTCGGTCTCAAGGTCCTTGTGTGCTCTCTAGGTCGTGGTAGAGGGAATTCATCCGCATTTCTTTGATTCCTGTGAGCTCTAAGCATCTCAGGTTCTACTCTATTCGTTTCCATCCTCGTTCTTTCTCTGCCCCCTAGGGTGGCAAAGCTTACTTCTGGCCTATCTCTACTCCTGTCTCTTTGAATTCCATGAGCTTGGGATGTTCCAGCACCAGGGTGACCATAGGACACATTCGATCTTGGTTGGGGGAAAATAATTTCACCTTTCCAAGTGTAAGCATGCCTATCATTTTCTGTCACCACAAAGATCCTCTCCGAAGCGTGATCTAAGTAGGTCACTCTGCCTGGGCTATCAGGATCCTTAAACTCATAGATCATGATTGTTCCTATGTCAGTTGGCTGATCAGGTTTATACCTCCAAAAGGCTTTGTTAGTTTCTCGATTGAGGAGCAAATCTATGCTCTTATTATCCTGGGGAATCCACTCTGGTGTGATAATCCTAGTGAGAACCGATTTGCCTTGAGGGGTTCTAGGTTCTGTACCCATGTTTCCTTGCTCTAGGTCACCTAAGTCCGCTTCTGGGATCACATTTCCAAATTCGTCCGTCCTATCTGGGTGACTGGTGACTACGTATATGGTTCCTTCTTTGTCCAAGTATGCTCCGTTTTCAAACTTGACAGCTGGGCGCTCTAGTCCAATGGATTGATCAGGATTCTTAATCTGTACCACAGGTCTTCCTAGGCCGTCCTCATAGATGCTGGCACCTAATCGGTTGGTCCTAAGGTATTCCAACTGTGTTTTGTAAGGGCCTTCTACCCTGTGCAAGTATGGCACTCCTGAACTTCCTGTAGGTCTCTCCATACCTTGAGACATCTCGGACTCACTAGTCTCAGAACTTGGGTAGTATGAGTGGTGGCTCAACTGCTGGGCCCACGACCTAGCAGTGTGGTTGACACTAGCCTCTGAAGACCTAAGGCTTTGTCTATCCCTTACTAGATGTCGCCCTGATCTAAGGTTCATAAGCCTAATTGAATAACCCAAATTTACCCAAGTACAACCTCGTTGCAGAGTCCTTTTGTATCAGTTACTTGATTCTTTTTAGTTGATTCTTCTGTTAAAATTCTTGTCTGATATCACGTCGCAAGGTATATTTGAGTGTAGTTCCGCACTTAAAGTTGATCGTTCCACGTTAAATTCTTTTCCTTTAAAGTTCTCGACAGTACAAAGATTATGTTCTTAGCTTGAACTTGAAAGTTTAGGTATTCTTCAACTTGATAATTGCCTATCGTCGCCCTGACTTACTCCTACCTCTAGTCGTTCTTAGCCTAAGCTAGGAATTGACGAAGGGGAGTTGAGAATATTCCGACCTTTCTTGTTGATCCCTTTGCTTTATGATGCTCAAGAACCCGAGTCTCAAGCTTGCCAAGAAACCCTTGCTTTGTATGCTCTCAATTGCTCCTCAATAGACCTGCATCAGTCCCAAGATTAGCTCCGGACTTAAATTCAAATGACAGACTAGACCACTTTCATGCATGTGACTCACTGACCAACTTATCTCTTGCCTTTATAAATAACAATCCCAAGGATCCCTCAGTTTTCCTACCTCGGGTATGGTCAACTTCAAAAAACCCTATCTATTAATCCTGATCTTAATTTTCACATAAGCAGTGGAGGTTTTGGTTGTACTCCCCACGAGCTTTCCGACAAAACAAGAATCACAGCAATTGGATTTCGTATGAGGAAGTTATGTCAGCTCAGGCTTCAAGGATTAAAACAGGGTTCAAAACAGTTTAATCAAGCAGGCAGAAATTCTTGAATTACTTGGGTTGCGGCCTCAACATGCAATGCTAACCCCGAGTGTTTGTCCCACAAATTGACCAAATTAGCCCCCTATTCTCTACCCTAGAAAATTGACCAAATTTGCCCTTCTAACGCGTTCGCAAGTTCTGTCAGTCGCGATTGATAGGTCAGTCGCGATTGATGTGTCGATCGCGATTGACAGGTCCGTCGTGGCTGTCAGTCGCGATTGATGTGTCGATCGCGATTGACAGGCCCGTCGTGGCTGTCAGTCGCGATTGATGTGTCGATCGCGATTGACAGGTGGTTCGAAAAGTCAATCAGTCGTGGTCAAAGGGTCGTTGACTCTGTCGGTCGCGATTGATGGGTCGATCGTGAGGGTCTGTCCGTCGTGGTCAAACAATCGTTGATTGTGTCGGTCGCGATTGACAGAGCCGTCGTGGGCTGTCAGTCGCAATTGATGGGTCGATCGCGATTGATGACTCAATCGCGATTGACACGTGTCACGCGTATGATCCGTCAGTCGTGGTCAATCGGTCGTTGACTCTGTCGGTCGCGATTGACAGAGCCGTCGTGGGCTTTCAGTCACGATTGACTGGTCGATCGCGATTGACAGGTCTGTCCGTCGTGGTTTGTCGATCGCGATTGACAGAGCGATCGCGATTGACAGAAATCTGATGAATTTCAAAAATCTAAGTACATTTTTGGGAAGCTCTAGGCCTGTAGATCATGGTTTTGCACTTTGTTTGGCAATTTGAGCATTTTTTTGTCGGTCGCGATTGACAGAGGTCGGCGACACACAGACAGTTATCGAGAATTCCGTACCTGCGCAGAGTGCTGGGGACGATGATGCGGCCTGTACCTGCAATACAGCTCAAAAAACATGCAAAAACAGCACACACAATTTCGCTCTCTCGCTCTCTCTCACAAGTGAAATGAGGGAAATGAGGTGGAGAAGGTGATATGATCAAAAAACTGAAATTTTCGCAATGATGGAAATGGAGGTGGAAGATGGTGATGATGATGATGGTGATGATGGTGGTAAGGTAAGAAAGAGAAAAATAGGAAAAGTAAAGAAATTACCTACAACGCCAACGTCTCCGATCTACGTCTTACCATCACACGCTCGTCCTCAAAGCTCGATCCCCGGCAATGGCGCCAAAATTTGGTGTAGCCCAGTGATGAGTAGCACCTCCTTTAATGTCAATCCGGGAAGACGTGAGGATGGTATGAAGACCTCGAGCAAGTGGAGGCACAAGTGCGTGAGTGAGAAGCACACAAGCATGCACACACATACACGCACACGCGCACACACGGCAAGACAAAGAGTGAGAAGCAATGGAGTTCTTAGATTACTTTCAAAAAGCTCTTACAAGTTCATTTCAATACAATCTAACCTCAAAAATGAGCTCTCTAGCTCCTTTTATAGTTTTTGACTAGCTTTGGCCTTGTCCAGACTCCTAGTGTCCGGCCTAGTTAAAAATTAGGTTCCAGGGCTTATTAGAGGGCTCAAACGAGATCTAAAAAATATGAAAATTGACAGGTAGATACTTCTAAAGCTCCTCAAGCTCAAGGAATCCTTGGCTTGCACAAAATGGAGCTACAAAAATACGAAATGATATTTACAATGGTTTTTAGTGATGAAAATCACTATTTGTGTAGGGATTTTCTCTATTGATTTGTCATACGTACCTTTGAGCTCCCTACTTGCTCTTTCTTCTTGTGTGCTCAACTCCTTGATGTCTGAAAAATTTAGATGGCCTATTTGCCAGATCTTCTTTGACTGCCATGTCTGCTTGTGCTGTCCCTTCGCTCTGACTCTCTTCGTCTTGTGGCTCCTTCGGTTCCCTGACTGCTGCCAACAGGCATAGTACCCATGGGACCCCCCTTATCCCACAAGAACAGGGGTTTACATAGCTGGGTTAGACTGTCGTCACAACTACCACAAAGCAGGTCAAACGGTGGCACATCAGTCACAAGATACAAGGTTTCGATGATAACATGTTCCTTACATGTTGCCGGTGGGGGTTGAACCCTCGCCCCCACCTCAAGAGGCGAAAGGCCAAACCACCCAACCAAGCGGCTTGGGACGAGCATATCTCCTATTCCATTTCGAGAGAATAATTGAATTAAAGTCGCTCGCCACTTCTTGTTGAGAGAAGATACAAAGGATGGAGGGAATACATCGCGAAGGAAGATTCTTCGCAAGGAGCAAAGGAAAAAGCAAGTTTGAGAGTAACTTACGCATTCTTCCACCTATGTTTTTTCGTGCATAAGATACCATACATGATTGGATTGATAGTATTGAGTCATCCCCATAGATTTCTTATGCACCAAGGATAATTTTATGCCTTACATGCAGTAATAAGAACGTCACTCCTTTTGAAAAGTTGTTTCTTCTAGAGATGCACACAAAAGAGTGTGTGTATCATAGTAAAAAGAAGCATGTGCATGGCTATGCATGAAGATCACATCCTTGCATATGTATATATAAATTAGATCAACGGTTTTATGATGCACATGCAATACACCCTTTAGCATGCATGTATAGATGCATGATTTCGAAGGCAGCACAACATATACAGCCCGAAGGCAACAGGGAGACGGGTTTGAAATCTGGCCTAAGGCCCATTACATGCCAATCATGGCTGTTGGCCTGGGTTAAACCCTTGCCTCCCTCAAGAGGTGAACGCTCCGCTCGACTCCTCAAAGGTAGGTAGGTATACATATTGGGCAAAGAAGGAAGAGAAGAGAGGAATGGCCCAAGCCTGTCAATCTTGCTTCACCCCTATGGTGGAGAGAAATATGGTAGAGAACCCTTTGAAGGTGCATACATGCTCCATCACTTATCTATGTAAAGCCGTTAACCCCCCATATCAGCATTGTGCAGGACCCCTGTTTGGCTGTAAATATGAATCAATCTGGCGCTTAGTACAACAAAAGAACCTTTAGATGAGGTCACAAAGCAACAATAAATATGTCATCCATTTGATCTTCCCTGCTTAGAAATGGGTTAAAGATTTAAAATTTGGCCAAGAAGAGACTAGTTTCTCCTTAAGTCTGCCTGCCCTCTTGTTTATATGCCTTCTCAATTCCCATCTATTGAGCTGCTGCCAAGAAAGGATGCATACAACTGTGCCAATCTGTGGCCAATCATAACAGTACAATCTTTCTAAGATACAAGGAGAAATGCAAAGGAGATGGAGGTGAAAATTTGTTTTCCCTTCTCCCGTGAGCTAACACCAGTTTTCGTACATCATTAGGTGCCGATTTCTCAGCATGGTGCATCTTCCTAATGACGCCAAGTTCAACAGCCAATTCCAAGGCTAGAAAATTCTATACGAATCAACATGAAAAATCGAGTCATGCCTTCTACTACAATCACAACAATAATTTACTACCTAACAAGCTTGTATTTTCTTGCAAAGCAAGCAGGATACAGCATGTGAAGACAAAAGGAACCCAACAATATCACCAGATTTACAATTCAAAGATGGAACTCAAGCATTTACCCTTTCTAATCTTTCATAAATTGTAGGAATCACTATGTTAGATTCACTTCATCATTAAGCATAGAAAGCATGCCATAGGAATTCCATCCTCTTGCATGTGCATAGAACTTCCAGAGCTTCATTCTTGCAGCTCATTTCCTGACTTCTGCTTGTGTATTCACTGTACATCATGACTACAAATTTTTAGTGAACATTCATACCAAGTTTAATCAGTTCAATTGCTCAGATGATCCTTAAGCTCCTCAACTGCATGCATGGTCTCTGCATCAAATACTTGAGCAAGCTGGAAATAGAAAAGAATGCATATATTTCAGTTTGAATATCTTTAGGTTTCCTCTACATTTCAGGTGGATAAAATTCGTATCTGGTATACATTGTAATGTTCCACAAGAGGCATACATATTAATGCCTTACAAGAGAGAAAGGAGCATGAGTGGTTTTCTTTTTCCTTTCTTTCTTTTTAAAAGGGATATGGAAGGGTGTCACACACACACACACACACACTTTGAAGGCATGCATATACATGATACTTTACATGTAGAGTTAAAAGTATACACATTACTTTTGCGTATTTGGGATGTGCATACAGTCAGATGCACATTATTGGACGAAACTTCCTCATTAACATGGCCACTAGCCTGATGAGCAGGGGACACTAATCTCCACTGTTTCAGAAACAGAGACTCCTTTTCAGGACCTTGTTCTAAGAGAATGGATATCTGGCACAACACGTTCAATGTATTGTCTGGCCAGTCGTGCTGCTCCAACTTTTATCTGCCATAAGAAAAACAAATAGGCCATCAAGAATAGCCATCCATTCCTTGGTCTAGCTCTATTGAGTAAATGCACTGACATTATCAACTGATACCATTTCAAGCATCTATAATGTTGGAATATTATAGATTTCACTGGCCATGTGATGTGTTTTCAAAAAATCAGAGACACTTTTCTCCACCCTGCAAAACCATAACAACATCGATATCAGTCTGAAGCTTAAAATATCAAGTTCAGGGCAAGCAATGCACATATTCATATGTGTATGTTCTTTATGTGAGGAGGGATTTTAATCTTATCATTACATTATAGAAAATATCAGGGGCTTTGTGGAAATTCCCAAACTATAATACAGGCCTACTGTAACCAGTAAAAAAGAGGGAAAATATTGTACAAAACAAGCAGCAAATGAAATGTGATCAAGGAAGAGATTGAGGTCTGAACTCTGAAGCATGGGTCCTTGTCCCACTTCACAGTCTTCATGAAGAATATGTGCTTCATGTAAATAGTGCTGATGGTAAGAGTCTCTATATCTGCTGAAAAGGAAGGCAATGACTATCCCGCTCGAGAAGTGGTGAATACATGTCTCTGATATCCACAAAAAAGGAACAAAAACTTTTGGTTCCCATTTGAAATTCTGCTGCTCTCAAATGTCTTATACGATAGAAATACACCTCTAAATCACTGGTTAAATGAAATACCTACAATCATAAACGGAATCCTCCAGAAGTAACCTCCTAAAGAGAAGAACTTGAAAGGAAAAGTCATCGAGCAGTGAATTTAATAGGAAACAGAATGTCTATGAGTCTAAATAAAAAATATCCTCAGTCTCCTCGGAGTCCTAATCCTTCTTTAATATCCTCAGTCTCCTCGGAGTCCTAATCCTTCTTTAATATCCTCAGTCTCCTCGGAGTCCTAATCCTTCTTTACCGAGGGTATACAATGCAAACTCTTTTATCCATGATCATATACCCGAGTCCTTGAAAGTTCTCATAAACTTTGCCAAAAAGGAAGCTTTCAAGAGGATGATATGACAGTTATCTATCAATGTTATGCTCCGCGAGATCGCTTGATGCTCTTCCTCAAGGTGAAAGAATCCAAGATTCGTCTCAACTAGTAAACAACTTTGGGAAAGGAAGTGCTTCAAGTGAGATCCACTCCATGCAAGGGGGCAAGTTTTTGGCTTATGGATAAACCTCCAAACAAGTCGTGGACCAGTTTAAGATCCTAAATGCTTCCGCTCCTTCTAAGATGCTTCCGCTCAAGGCCAAGTTCGAATCCCGTGCATACCAATTAACTCACACAAGAGGTCTCCTGTAATAGATGAGTATATCACATTATATCCTTTCATTCATCTATGTAAGTATTGAATTAAATCTCAAAGTGTCCTTTCATTCATCTATGTAATCTTCAACTCCACGATTAGCGGTGATTCACCTTGTCCTTTCTAAAGCCCCACTTAGTCACTCTCTCCCCCTCTCTAATGATTGAAGTGTACTTTCAAAAGATTGAAGGTGCATGCTTCCTCAATCGCATATCATAAGCAGTCTCCAAAAGCACTCATGTAAACTACTTGTTATCTCTCTTCTTGGATGCAATGACAATCCCCCACTCTCTTCTCCTCATTTTCCATGTAATTAGAACCTAAGAAGTTCTCTCCAATGTATCATATTGGAAGGACAAGATATGCCAATCGGTGACTCTAAGAGCTCATTATCCTCCTCCTCTATATAAGGACAAGGTGGAGCAATGTGGGTATGACCTATGGTCATCTATCGATACCAATATCCATTAGAGCCTGTACAATACACCTTTGTACTTTGAAGGAGTGGTGCAAGAGTCTTTGGGACAAGCATGGTGAAGATTTGGTGCTCCTATGGGTCGTTGCCCACACTAGCTTCACAAGGGAATCTCTTGGTGTCTTCCCCAATTCTTGGTTGTACTCTAGTTAGTTCATGTAATCAATCGGCTCTTTCCTTTCTACACATAATTCCTCACACTCTGAGTGTACTTCTCTTTACTTTGAGTGAGGTTATGTTCCATTGTTGTAATAAGTGAATGTTTGTAGGCGCATTGTTAGTGTCTAATTGCTTCACTGCCCCTAAAGGTCTACCCGTCATCACCTACATCCTCACAAAAGGTGAGGTTGTAATCGAAAAGAAGTTGTTGCCTGTCAAGGGAGCCAAAAATGCAAGAATAGCTAATTGAGTGCTCAACTCTCTGCTTTACATGGACACCTCTTCCTTGAATATATTGAAGGCCACTTGCATTTCTTTTTATAGCATTAAATAGATGGATAATGAGACACCTGTGGTTCACAAAAGGAAAACTTGATTTGAGTCTGCCCATTCATGTCAAATGTTGCAGTTATTTGGAGACAACGAAGCTTTGTCTTTTCTAGCTCATACACACATTCTATGTTAAATGTGAAATTCAGTTTCTCTATTTGAAACAGTCTATCCCTTCCCATAAATCAATAAAAGAGTGAGAATTTTTGTTGTGCAGATTGTCCATACCATATTTCTCAGGGGGAAAAAAAGGAGTTCTGAAATGTCCTAGTCTGATAAACACTCATCTGCAGAGAAGCTTGAGAATTATGCCCGATCAGCCTTCAGGCTAAGTACAAATTCACTTTTGAAATGCACTTTGCACTTGCTTGTGTCAAGAAGGTAGACTACTCAATTGAACCTTTCAAGCTGTGCTCCAAGACCTTGACTGGGAATCCATGTGATAAATCTAATATTTGGATTCAAAAAAGAAATCCTGGAAGGTTCTCTTCTCAGAATCCAGTTTAATACTTGTGGGTCCAATGGAATGGCTTTATCTTTCTAGTACTCTGTCAATACTAAGTGTAATTCAAGTGCTCCATTATCGATGTATGTTCTGAGTTGTAATCAATTTGAATTTGCTACATATCCATCAATACATTGATAAATAACTATTAGATTCTTGAGAAAAGAGGACACCATGGCAAAAAGAAGAGGGTAATTTTTCTTCAGGTAAGGGGTGTTTGGATTAATATAGTCTCATCGGGATCCTCAAAACAATACCAAGACTATTCATTCATTTCAGAATGGACCATAATTGTGCAACTCACTTCCCACTGATATATACTTGTTCCTGAGTCTGAGGTAGACTCTGGGACATCTAGGAGTGCGGACATAGTTGTAGAAGAGATACTTGGGACTAGTTCTTTAGGAAGAGGAGTAGATACACCTCCCAGGACACATTCTACTCAAGGGGGTTCTCCTTAGGGAAGTATACCCTGCAGCATGCCTGTGCAAAGAGACACTTCACATATGCCAAACTCTCAAGAAAGTAGGTAGAACAGAGAGTGTCAAAAAGGTTTACAAGAATACTGCAAATCAACACAGCATGAATTGTATCACAAAAAAAATAAAAAATATAATTCAGCAGATGACAAGACACACAGGCCGACTAGCCACAAACCAGTTAACCTGCTGCTACTTGCCCGTGAGGATACCTGCTCAGCCACTCTTACTAGGAGGGCTCTTTTTTTTTACCAGCAGCACAAGTAGGAAGCAGCCAACCAGTGAGTTAGACAAGATTTTAATGATCGTCAGTACACTCACATACCAACGTAAAGCTTCAAATGATAAAACACACAGGGAAGAGTTCAGCACACTATGCAAAAATTAGGCCAATTGTTCCAAGACATAGTCCAAACACTAATTTTCCTATTTTTAAAGGAGCCTTGACAAAAGGCCTTCATGATCATGTCATGTGATTTCTTGCGCTATGTAAAAGTAGAGGAGTGGAAGGGCGAACCGATGCTTTCATGGCTCTGTTCGTGGCAACGTTAGATGGGCTAGTTGATAAGTGGTTCAGTTAGTTGGAGGACAATCATTTCACAACATGGCACAAGATGAAGACCGAGTTTCCTTACGCATTTTTACAAGGAAATTCTATCGAGAAGGTATTAGACGAGGTTAAGAATTTGAATTTATGGAGAGATGAGTCCTTCCCATAGGTGATGACAAGAAGAAAGGCACTAGTTGCAAAGCTACCAACGGCTCCAAGGGATATTTTGATCAAGAAATGACTAGAAAAGGCACTCTCGATGAGCACAAGGCACAAGCTCCATGACTTGTTGGTGTCGGGTCCTTCAATAGAAGATTTTGTCACTATGGCCACGAGGATCGAGCGGGCCCAAGTTCATTTTAACGATTTTACATCTCGTTCGGAGCTGTGGACTAATGTCCAGGGACATCAACAATTTACAACCGTGGAAGAGGATACAGTAGAAAAGTTAAGAAAGAAAATCGAAGAGTTGACTGAGGAAGAGCAAGTCTTTGGTGTACCGTTTGCCACCGGCAAGGGCACCTGCAAGTAGAATGTTTGAACAAAGTAATCTATCAGTTTTGATAAGTGGGGGCATGAAGCCCGCAATTGTTATTATTTGAAAGGGATGGCAGAACTGCAAGCACCTTCATACTTGGGAAACCAGCTAGGCCAATGCCACCAATGGTTCCAATGACACTGCCAATGGTAGAAGCACCAAGACATGTTCTTGTTAATATCCCCGCAATCCCTACGTTTTATTCTTCTCCTAGTAATATCGGTATGTAGAAAAATATGAACGATCATGCCTAATATTCAGGAATAGGCCTCGATGGCCCATAGTAGGATTTAGATGCAGAGAATATGGCCTTGTGCAAGCTCGCAACCTCTTATCGGAAAACGCACCTCCGTGCTCCAACTATCCAGAGTCAAGGGATCACTACACTAGAGATTTCCGAAGAAGGCTACCGTAAGCCAAAATCCAATAAATAATGTTTTTCATATTTCAGTAGAGCTTCTTCCAACTAGGGATGTATTGCGATGACGACCAACAGCTAACATAGGCAATTAAGAGAGAGAATACGGACCATAGCCCATTAAGAAGAAGAAATGGTTGAGGTGGTGGAAAACAAGGGTACTAGACTACAATAGGAAAGTGATATGAAGAGACCGAGAGAATGGTCCCCACACAATGGAAGAGGAAAGACAAAAGAACCCGAGAAGAATTAGGAGCCTACCAAAACGGATAAAACGACTATCGAAGGGAAAACACCTCCAATCAAGGTAGAAGAAGAACCGGCGAGGAGCATGGAAAGAGGAGTGCACAGACCAGACATTTCCTGTGTCTAGTCAGACCGCAAAATCACAGAAAGACCATGAGAAGGAACAAAGGATGGAAAGAATGATCGAAGATGCTTACAAGACGGCCCATAACTCATCGTAAGTGCCCCAACATCCCTCTGTCAGTGAGCCAAATCCTAAGGAATACATATCGATAGGTAAGTCTGTATGATCTACTGCGTATGGATGCACGGTTTTGTAGTGAAATGATAAGCATTATTGCTTCACTAGGAGCACCAGTTCCCATGGAGAGGGCGGGCCTAGGTAATTGCTTCATAACACAGGCACCATTGACTAACTACCATAGTCCGCATATGTTAATTAAAATAGTCAGTCAACACATTACAAGAGTAATCATAGGGTGGGTCTTGCATCAACCTGATGCCGGAATTGACGATGAAGAGGTTAGGACTCCGACCATCCAAGGAAGCACAATTCACTCTTACGATGGAAGACCAAAGCAAGGTGAAGCCGGCTGGAATAGTCTAAAGGGTAGAACTGACGGTGTAAGGGTCTGAATTTATCCTAGATTTTGTTGTACAACGACTTTCACTTATTTCTGGAGGTTTCCCCTTACTACTGAGAATTTGTATAATCACCACAGAGTTGCATCAACACATTGTGGGTAGAGTCTCAACAACGTCCAATGAGCACCAGAGCGATACCTTAGAAAGGAAATACAACCATATGAGACACATAGTAGAGAATAGGCACTCAGAGTCAATCAAATAGATTAGATGTGAATAGATGGATGGGGCAAATGAGTGCCCAACCTCTTCTTATATAGACTCTAGAGGCCAAATGGAGTGGCCTTGCCGATTCCAATCATTTATAGTGCGCGTTCCAAACTAACAAGATTGGTGACGGAGATTTCCTAATTTTGGTACTGATCACCAACCACTTATAATATGTGCAGGGCCTTGCGGTGGTTTTTCCTCCAATTATCTACCCTTTTACCTTTTATTGACAAGTTTAGGAATATTTTACTTTTCATCCAACGCCACATCAGACTGAGTGGTCTCACTGTCTCCTCATGGTGGTTATGCCAAAATTAGGTAGAGGAGATTCCCCATTTTGGATGTGCCAAAATATGGGTGGAGGTGGCGTCCTATTTTGGAAAAGCCAAAAAGAGGTGGGAGGGATGCCCTATTTTGGAAGCGTTGCACTTTTTAGGCCACTCCAAGCCTAAATTGAAACTGATAGATAGTGGAATCTTATCTTCCTAGAAAGTGAAAGTTGCCTTGACTACTTATACTGGGATTTTCCTTTTATTTATCCATGCCAACTTCATCTTCAATTGTTAAGTGTTAATTTTACTCCATGGATAGGCTTCCTAGTCATCATTGTCATCACCAAGCTCATGATTCTTTTATACCCATTGTGATGCTACTTCTCATGGACACATGGGGTCACCAAGTTTGCTTTAGCCCTCAGTCATGCTCAAGTTTCCCATGACTGCATCATGAACCACCGTTGCCCTACATTAACATGGGTCACCCAATTAGAAATGGAGTAATGATGGGTCTCCCTTCAATGGTGCCAAATCACCCTTCTAATGAGAAGTCTCCCATGTTGATGCATAGGAGGTGGAGTCTCCCATGAAGATGTTGTCACCCTTGCCACACTTAACTAGGGTCACCCATGAAGACATTGTCACCTTTGCTGCACTTAACTAGGGTCGTCCATGAAGATATTGTCGCCCCGATGCACCCACAAGACTCCTTGATTGAAACATAGGGCTAGAGGTCACCCCACCTTGCATAGTCGCCTTGCATGACACTTGCCTTGATTTGAATGAGCAATTGCCCTTAAAAGGGTCCTAGAGAACTTCAAATCACGTGATGCCACACACCATCTTCGGAGGTTCCTCCAAAAGTTTGGCACCTTTTGGCCCTCCATCCATACTACTGTCGAATTTGTCATGATCACCTGATTTCTCCTTGCATAACAGTGTAGTGTTCCCTTTCGAAAAATTAGGAGTCACTTCTACAAAGAAAATTGGCCCATTTTTCCCAAAGGAAGGCTTCTTGCCTACTTGCCCAATGTCTGCTAGATGCCTACTTATTGGTGGCTCTTCAAGTTGTAGTTTCCCAACTCCATGAGAATCACCCAAAGCTAGGCCCCTAATTTGTTGAGGTCTTCCAAAATTCAGTCCGCTAAATTTGTCCTGCATCTCAAAATTTAGTCACCCAAATTTCTCTCTTTGGCCACCAAAATTTAGGCTCCTAATTTGGCTGCCTTGGCTACCTGAGAGATCTCGCCCAGTTGGGCCACCTTGGGGGAGGTACCCAAACTGGGCCGCACATTTCCCTTTTTGGTCTTCTGTGTCTAGCTCCATGCAATCACTTGATTTACCATTTTCCTCACTGAGCAAGTGCAGATTACCTATTTTTATCTCACTTGGGCCTCTCTGTACTTCTTCTACAAAAACTTCATTTTTGCATACAGAGGCTAGACATAGTTCATTTTTCTCTAGTTCCTCGTTTATTTCCTTTATTTCAAATTTGCATCAGTCTATATTATCCATCATCCAATTTAACAAATTATCATCTTCATGAGGCAAGGAAGGCATTACCTGATTGTCCACTCTATACCGAGTTGCCTTGGTAGTGGCAGATCCTTCCTCCAAATGCATCTTCAATTGGTTGTTAGCCTTTATAGAGATCCATAGCCTATTCCCTCCCCAATCTTGTAATGCCTTGGCTTTCCTCAGCCATGGTCTTCCCAAGAGTAAAGGATAAGAGGTCTCCTCGAGTAGGGCAATAACAACAAAATCTAAGAGAAATTGGAAACTTTGAACTATTATGAGTACCTTTTCAATCATGCCCAATGATGCGACCCGATGCTCATCAGCCACGTCATAGTGAAAGGTGCTCCCTTCATCAGGTCTAAATTTGATTTCTTCATGGTAAAATCAGGCATCAAATTGATGCCGGAGTCACCATCTACAATAACACCTCAAAATTTCACTTTTTATGGAGAAAGACAATATGGAACTCTGGTAGTCAGCTAGTGGCACAAGAGGGAAATCCACCATGAACCCATCTATACTTGGTGGTGGGCTCAAATAGGCAGATTGTATGACTTTAAGTACATCATTTCTCACCTTTATGTCCATCTTAATAAGTTGGTATAAACTTCCACAATCCGGGATCATAGGTATGAAGCACAATATCTGAACTACAACAACTCTCTTGAGGAGATGGACTAAATACAAGAAATAACTGGATAGGATCTCGCACGATGAGATTACAAGAGGACAAGATGGGTTTTCCAAAATACTAGACTAGACAAAACTAGAGCAAGGAGCAAGACAAGATCTCCAACTAGAATTGGAACTTAGAAAGTACTTACTTGGTGATCATGACTCCTTGAGCTCCCAAGACGGGCAACACGAAGACTTAAGATATGAATGGCCAAGCTCTCCTTATGTTGGTCTTGAAGGGCGTTACAAGTTGATGATATCAGTGATGATTTCTTCAACTCATAACGAGACCTTTGGATGTAAGAATCAGGCAAGTACGCAGTTAGACACTCAATAACACAAGCCGGTAAAAGAGCTCATGAAGGACTAATTGCTAGATTTTATTAGCACAATGTTTTAGATGTTTCATTTCTAGTACAATGCTTTAGATATCATGGTTGTACATATTTTCATCAAACCTATTCTCATATGATATATCCCTCCTTTCTCTCACTTCTATTTGAAGTAGTGTTATGTCTCTGACCTTCATATTGTAACATCTTTTGAGTTCCATCTCTCTCTGGTATAGAGAGGCTATAGTGACATGCAACCTGTAGACAAGAAAACTTTTGTACAAAGAAATAGGGAAAACATTTCCAAGGATCTTGTATAGGTAACCTTAATGACCCTCTCTGTCAAGGAAGCATGGGCAAGTGTTATTGAAGTAGGGTTATTCTCATATGATATATCCCCCCTTTGTCTCTTGAAATCAAGGAAGCCTGGGCAAATGGAAACAATCTGGCACCTGTCGCAACCTTGGTTTGGGTGACTAGTGCACCCTGGGCGAGTGCATGACTAGGTGACTACAAGGGTTGGGTGAGTGCATGGCTCGGCGATTGCCACTACCAGGAGGGAGAGTGCATGGCTTGGTGACTGCCACTACCAAAAGTGATACTGCATGGATGGGCGACCACCACTACCAAAAGTGATACTGCATGGATGGGCGACCACCACTACCAAGGCAAGTAAATGGCTAGCTGACTCCATACACTACTAGGACAACCCTTCAAGGTGACTTTAAATCAAAGGTATCTCACCCCAATGTCTTAAGGCAGAGGTGGGATCCCAGTGACCATGCACCTGAAACCTTTGGCAAGGTGCAGCTGCCAGGCAAGGACAACTACAACTATAACTTCCTCATCCTGGCCACCACTCCTTATGTAATAGTTCCCTAAATATCTTTTGCCCCCTTGGTGTATAAAGGGGAGTCATCCAAGGCACTTGACATATCAGATATCAATTAATTGAGAGACCAGATATTAATCAATTGAGAGACCACTGAGAGATAGTGAGGTGTAGAGAGGATGCATCCCTTTGCGAGGTGTCTTGTTGTACAAGTGACAACCCTCTTTACCCTTCCCTTCTGCCCTTGCAAGGAAGTCCCTCCTAGTTGGTGCTAGCCAAAGGGTACCCTTGAGGGGCATTTGGAGTAGGAACTCTTGGAAAAATCCTAAAATGAATAACATATTACGTTGTAAGTGGAAGGAGAAGGTGAAACCAGTATCTGATTGAAGAATTTGTGCCCTTCCATTTCTAGGGAACACTTCAAAACAGGTAACAGAATATTCCAAAAAGAAATGAAAAGGTACAGTGACATTCTTGATGATCAAGGGCATCTACAAAGCTTTCATCATTTGCAATCTCGGTTTGACATTAGTAGGGGGCATATAACATTCTTTCAGAGCATGTTTCTACCCATTCTTAAGACTCTGGTCCTCAAGTTGAGCAGTCCATCTTTGCAAGCTCCTGGATCCACTTATCAACTTTATCAAAGCCTGCTGAAGATTCTTTTCACTACATGTCTGATACAGATCTGTTCTCTCTTGGGTCGGAAATTAGAGTTTAACTTGTTTTCTAGGTCTTTGTTCCCCCTCGTCCATCCTGTCCGACCAGACAATTATGTCCCCTCACTGTATCTATTTTGTATTTTGCTGTTTATATGGCCTTTTGTATTGGCCAGGTGATATAAAAGTTTGTTACTATTGATGAGTTGCGGGGTGTTTATGTATTCCTTTTTTCAAAAAAAAAGGAAGCCCTTATGGATCAATGGTGAGGCAGCCAGCAGATAATGAGAAATACAAACTGATCTTAAGAGAAGCCTTGACTCTATATATGAACAGGAAAATCAAACTGTATAGACAAACAATCCCAACGAGTTTCACACTCACAACAAACGGATTCACACACAGAACAAAAGGATTCGACGGGAGCAGACAATGAGAGCTACAAATTAAGAGTGATATAACTGTAATCTGAATATGCAAATAGGAAAACATAAGTTTATATAAAGAAAAAATTGCAAATCAAGAGCAAGAAAACCTGTATCTTGTGAAGGCGTGATAAGTTGTGTGTGTGAAGAAATATAAGTGTATACAAAAGTAAAAGGTGCCTGAAGAAGATGACATTTGTACAAGAAAAAGAGCGCTGATAGCTGATTGCAACCCAACTTATCTGACAACCAAAATCAGCAGCAAGCCATAGACAAGCAGATATTGACGTCCTAAACCACATATAAGTGCTTCAGACAGACAGGCAGAGACACACACACACACACACACACACACACACACACACACACACACACACACAGAGATGATCTTCATGCGTCAGGATGACTCACTTCTTAAGCAAGGCTTGCATTTTCTTGAATGAAAGTTCAGAGGGTATCCCTGGATCATCTTCAAACGAGCTCACCTCATTTTCCAGGCTTTCTAAATCTTGATACTGAAGTGTTGATTGTGTTATTGTGTCTACTTTGTATTGTGGTCTGGCAAAGTGCTCCACTTCATGACACTCATGCCACTGCAAGCAAACATGTAAAATATTGTTCAAATGTCTTCATGTCACAATGCTAAAGGCCTTATAGGCAGCGAAATGAGAAATATCTTAAGACCTTTCTTTTTCTGAAGAAAAATATGCGGTCTTAACGTATCAACTTCTATATTTTCAACCATCTAAACCATTGACTAAATGTAAGATCCTGTGAGCTCCAATTGAGAGCAAGACCATAGTACACACAAGCATGCAGTGTAACAAAGTTGTGTGTGCATACACTGCATGTTTTTTGTCAATGCGGAAGACCTTAAAGGCAGCAAGTTGAGTACTATCTTGAACCCTTTACTCTTTCCAATAAAAGTATGTGTCTCTAGTGCATGAACTTCTATATTTTCAATTATCTAAACCATTAACTACGTATAAGAACCTGTGTGCTTCAAATAAGAGTAAGACCTTAGTACACACGAGCATGCAGTGTAACAAAGGTGTGACTGCAGATACACACATGCATTTTCGTCTCTGTACAAGAGTCCAAATATTAATTTATGCAGCATCTTCCATTTGCAGAAACATTACAACAGAATCACATTGCATCTCAACATTCACTTGACCTTGCATTATGAATACAAGTGAGAACCATCAGTAATAGCCAGTACAAGGAAAAGCCTCCGTAAAAAGTTTCAAATTGGATGAAAATAACTATACTCAAAATATGCTACATACCCTTGGATAAAATGTGGATCGATCTTCAGAGATCTTGGTGTTACAGGAATCAGAAATGTTCATGTCTACAGTTCTAAGTGTGACATCTTTTTCCTCTGCCCACCTTCTTAAAGAAGGGTTCAGCCCTATAAATGCTGGAGCTCTTTTGAATTGCTTCCTCTTTATCACATGCACCTCCGTGCTTCCAGGGGGTTGAAAACAAGGTTGGTTATGGATAGCTCTAAGTGACAATGGTGATCCAGAAGTAATTGCTGACTTCTCTGTAAATGTCCCAATCCTGGGTTGGTGGGATTCGACTCTCAAGTCCGTTTCCCTCTCCATTTCCAGCTTATGATCATCCTTGAATGATGTGTGTTTCTCATCTGAGATACTACTAAGAAACCTTGACATGATGTCCTCACTTGAACTTGATTCTTCAAGAGGCAGCTGCTGAAGGGCATAATTAGAATTACTAGCTGACAAATGATCTGAATAATTCTTTGGCACATTTATATTGACAGAACATACTTCATGTAAATCACTATTATTCGAAGGGACAGTATTCTCTAGAGATGTCTTTGATCCTTTATGTATGTACCTTTGGTCCAATAAACTGCTCAAATTTCTTACTTTTCTTCTAAACCAATTTTTTATATCTTTTGTTCGAAAAATTTTTCTGGTATACGAATGGTGCTTCCATCTCCACCTATGAAATGAAGAGCCATCTAAATCACCCTCAGATACAGTAGACCGGAAGCAGGGTATGCTTTCAGAATCCTCTTCAGCACACTTTGTGGTCTTTTGAGTAAAGAAACCATACTCGATCATAAGTTTGTTTGCTTGGTCCTGTGATATGGGACTTAAACTGTTTGTTAAATCCACAGCTGTGAATTTTTCACAAGGCACTTTGAACTTCCTCAATTCATACCTTAAGCAGGCATTAACCCATCTCAGATGTACTATTTCTTGAAGCTGATGAAGCCTACATAATTGCAAGCCTTCAACTACCTGGTACAAGTCTTCCTTTATTTGCCTTAGCTCCGAGATCTCACTTTGTATTTCTGCTATTGAATCATCCTGGAATAACAATTAGATCAAAGATAGTCCTATCATTTTCCCGCAAGAGAAAATTTCCACAACGCACACATGTAACGAAACACATACATTTATTCAATCCTAACAAAACCCAGATTTGTCCTTGAATTATGCTTGTATGCATGTTGAATAATAATCGGAACACCAAGACAGGAAACCATAGTATCATAATACATCAACACACGTGAAAAAAAAAGCATACACTGCTTTGTACATCCATAAGTATGTCCGATTGCATTAACCTTTCTGTAAGCATCTATGTGCATAATCCTCATTGAAATATAAGTAGATGTAAAAATTATCCCTTTTTGTAACATGTGCATGCACTCAACTAAAAGAAAGCAAGGCCGGATAACTTAACCTCACTTGAAAGCTTAACAATCTTTGACTCAACTTTACTGAGTTCAACAATCAAGTCCTGCTTCTGTTGCCCAAGGTAATCAACTGTTCTTTGGAGATTCATTACATGAAGATCCCTTTCTCTAAAGATCTGCGATTCCTGCTCCATAAAGCCCTTGAAAGTTGGCATCTCCCTTTCCTGAAGGATGTTTACTTTTCGCTTTAGCATTGGAAGTTTTTTGTTAGCCCCATTAGCATCAATTTTTCTAGCCCTCTGCAAGTGTTCAAGTCTCTCATATGTAGCTTCAAGCTCTTGCTTCATGACATTTATCTCATCTGATTCCTTGGACAGCCTCAATACCTCTTCTTGAAGTGAAGCCATCTTTTTATGCCTCTCAATCTCTGATGTTTTCCCATTCAACTGTTTCTCAGCCTCCATTTTCATGTTCTCTTCTTCTTGGTCTGCTTTTTGAAGCTCTACAAATTTATCAAGAGTGTGGTCGAAATCTCTACTGGACTCCTGATTTGAACCTCTTGATTCCTTATCAAAAGATAAAGTTGGAGCTCCAGAAATCCTTGAAGCTTCATTATTTTTGGTGTTTCCCTCATTCTGCAACTCTACTTTATCATCCACATCATATTCTGCTCTTGATATTCCTAAACCAGACAGAAATGCCTGACTTTCCTTAACCAGATCTTCAAAATCATCCAGTAACACCTGATTATCCTCTTCGTACATGTTGTCACCCTCAGCAGTACTCAAATCACCAATGCTCTCGTCTTCTTCCTCCTGCAAAATCCATTACTTTGACATTTACCCTAGCCCTCCCTCTCTCTCTCTCTCTCTCTCTCTCTCTCTCTCTCTCTCTCTCTCTCTCTCTCTCTCTCTCTCTCTCTCTCTCTCTCTCTCTCTCTCTCTCTCTCTCTCTCACACACACACACACACACACACACACACCTACTTGATCTTGGGTTATAGGCGACCTGGTCTTGGGGATATATGCTTTATACGAGTGGGTATCTAGTAGGTTAAGATGTCTAGCTGGGCTTTCAGATCCCCTTGTTAGCTCCATGGGTGTGAAACAAGGGTGTCCATTATCTCCTACTTTGTTCAGGATATGCATTGATGAGATCTATCTTAAATTTAGCAACCCTAAGATCTAGATCGATAATATCTATTAGAATCCATCCATTTGTTGGTATTATTGTGATTTCACCACGAAGAGATTTGGTCTTGACACTTTTAAAGGCAGAACCATCCATGGTCACCTTAGGAACTCAGAATAAAGTTCAAACTATCAGCAGTTTAGAGAACGTAATGATGGTAGTTCAAGGGTATTAGTTCATATTGCTTTTGTTTTACCTGCTTATCAGGAGGAAAGCCCTTTTCCGCTACTACTGGGTAGACCTTGGCTAGAAAAGACAAAGGCACTCTAAGGTGAGGGAAGAAACCTATTGTGGGTCCCCATCAAGTTCAATGACCAAAATTAAATATACCTAGAAGAAAGATGTGTGAGGGCCACTAACTATAACATGGATGCATGCCTTCTCTATCTCGTGATGAAGGCTCCATACTAAATTGAATGATGAGAAACCTAGAATATTGGACTCTCAAATACAAGAAATCGTAGAAGTATGAAGTCAATACTTAAATACCATCGTACATAAGATCCTCTATAGGTTCCTATAGTCACATTACTTGAGTTGATCATTTTAATTGCTTTGAAACACTTTTTGCCCTAGAAGGTAACATCAATATTATAAAATTATTAGAAGGCATTTTCCTAGTCCTAAACAGATATTATAGGAATCTTGGAAGATTTTTGACAACACTAGATGACCTTGGTAGAAGAAGATTCACTTGGGTGGAAGACCATAGAGACTTGTAGCACAGGTGCACATGAAGCCAGCAAACGTGAGGGGGTAGATCAAAGTGTGGTTCCCTTTGCAAGGATGCAGTCAATTGAGGTCACACAAATTTGGGCAAGCAGCATAAGAGGCATTATGAAGGGTTCTCCCAGCCCAAGGTTGGACAGAAAACCATGGGTCACCAAGGTGTGCAGGGTGTGCTTGCCCACACAAACATTGTGGTCGCCCAATAGTGGTGAATGAGCTCTCCCCATCTCTTCATATGGTTGCCCATATGGGTATCAAGAGTGTAGTCTCCCAAGATTAAATTGAAGTCTCCCTTGTTGTTGTGGCTAGGAGTCGGCTCACCCAAGACGTAGTGGGGTAGTCTCCCAACGGGGGTAAAATGTATGGTCGTCAAATTTGAGCACGAGGTCTCGCAAGAACCAAAAGTGTCTCCCAATCGTGATACTTAAAGGGGTGGTCATCCAATTAGCAAGGCAGCAAGAAGACGTCACTCATGGTCAGTTGTGGTCACCCAATATATGCTAGGGTCTCCCAATGGCTGAAGTAGTGGTCACCTTGGTGTAGGTTAATGGAAGTTGCCTAGGAGGACCACCATATGTACTCACCCTAGACGCTCTATGTCCTCACCCAACATGCAGGGTTGCCCATCTAGCAAAGGTTTTGCCTAAGGAGATGCAAGTAGAGTGGTTGTCCCAATAGGTGGTAGTGAGGATTGCTCATGGTTGATGCGTTAATGAGGTCACCCAGAATAAGGGCAAGTCAAGCCAATGGTCACCCAAAGTAGTGCAAGAGTCGTCGCTATGGAGTGATCAATGGAGTGGTCTATCTAACCTTGGTCACCAAAATTGGGGTCACCTAGGTCTCTGGTCCATATGCACACCAAGGTACTCTCCCGAGACCTGCAAATGGAAGTCGTCCAGATTTCAAATCAAACATGTAGCATGCGAGTGCACCCAAAGTAGTCTCCCAATGTGGGGCACCCAAAATAGTCGTTCAATATGGGTGGTAGGTATCAAAGGTCATTTGACAAAGGAATGAAACAATAGCTCTTGTCATGGTAGGGGGTGTTCTCCCACTCAGAACTTCCCTATGCATGCACCCATCTAAGGGGCCCAAAAGGCTAGGAAATATGTGGTATGTAGATTATTGTCACCATGGTCAGAGGCACTTTTGCCCTCTTTTATGGACTATTCCTGTGCATGCCAAGCCACTCATGTGGCTACCCAACATCTTTATAAGTTGCAGCTTGGCACTCCTATGGACATGATGTATATATGAGGGTCTTCTAGTCATTATGTTGTTGACACCTTCCGTGCGCCTATGTACTAACTTCTATTTATTGTTAAACATGGTACATATTTTATCCTTGAGTCTTGGGTTAGTCCCTAGGCTAGTCTTGTTATGAGTTAGAGTTCTCCTAGCAAGCGTATTGGGAAAGTTTCTGGAAAGTATCTGCAGCATTCCTGAGTACTTCTCTATAGTAATTTTGGGTTTATCTTTGTATGTGTTGGGCTAATCCTTATTATACATTTGTCTTATGAAGTAGCCTTTTCGTCCAAGTTGTGTGTTGGACCCAAGTACTCTACTATTGTGAGTTTGGGTACTCTACTGTTGTGAGTTTGGGTACTCTGCTGATGTGAAGTTTGGCTGCTTTATTCTGGGTACTAAGGGCAAGAAGAAGTAACAAGGTTTTGTGATCCTGAGGGAACTAGGCGGATGGGAGGCAAAGAGGCTTTAGCAGATGTACGTACCTTTTTAGAGGAGACATATCCTTGGTGTTCTTTTGGTAACATAGCCAAATCTTTAAAAGCATCCTTCTGCACGTGAATCTTGTTTCTTTTCTTCAAGTAGCATGATTGTTTATGAGCAACTAACATAGCAAGTGGTGTCTAGCATAAATGGAGATGATGAATCCATAGCATCATATGGGCTCTGACTACCTAGAATGTGAGTGGCTTTTTTTTCTTCTTCTGCTCATATCTTTTCTTTTGCTCTGCCAGTGACTCCTGCAAAATTATATGATAGGGAAACGACTTGGCATAGACAGAACAATATATGGGTTCGCATATCTTGATATCACTAAAATGTAGATTGTCTTTTAATAATAGAAAAGCCTTGAACAATATGAGTCTCTGCAATAAGAGCAGATCAGTATCAGAATATGAGAATAAATCCACACATTCAGTCAGGGTCTCTTTTGCCAACTTCCCTGAGTATATGCCCACTCTCCTAGAGACTAAAACTTTATCTGTTCCTATCACCGATGCAAGAAGGCATTTTGTAATCTTCCCATGGCAATGATGGAAAACTCTTGAAAAGTGCAAGCAATCTTTGAGCGCTAAAGGTGAAAATGCATCGCTGAGATTACATCGTTGAGATTACGTGATACCTCTAAATCAATCTTGAGAGATATTTCACATATGATGTTAATGATGACTTCGTTGCTTGTAGAAGACTTGGGGTCAGGAGACTTCTTTGTCTACATTGAGGTCTCCTTTCGAGAGACTATTTGGTTCTGGATCCTCTTCAAGTGGTTCTAGTGTGGTATGCTTCTAGAATCCCTTCTAAGGGAATGTAGAACTTACTTGTTGCCTTGCTGCTGATTTCATCATCTCCTCATTATATTTCTGTTGACTCCATCTATGTACTACACTTAGTGTTCTTGCTGACTCCTGTGCGCTGTTCTGAGCAATCTTGTTGACTGCCATTCGTGTACTTACCTTAACATTCTTCTACAGTCTTGATATGGTCAGCACTATGGATTTGTAATGCTCGAAGGTATGAGCTTCTAGTGTCTTGATTGATTGCACCAACTGTTTACTGTTCATAATTGGGAGATGTGTCTCAAAAGTCATAAAATTGTAATTTTCAAGTTTTTTGCTCATATTCCAACATTCTTTGTATTGATCTAATCTGTTGACACTCATTGGGTAAGCACAGAGTGTGTTGTGGAGTGTCCTCCAAGAAGAGCCTGCCCCTCAAGCAGCCACCCGGTAGCGACATGTACAAACTCCATGGCTCATCATCTTGTTTTGAATTTCAAATGCTTACCACGAAAGGAAACATCACCCTTGCATCATTATTATGATTTGTATGGCACTTGACTCACAATTTCTGCCATAAAAGAGAAGCATTTTCTTTGGATTATGAAAGATGGTGAACTTAATGATCATGTTTTTTTTTCCCATAAAAGTTTATGAGACCCAAAGATTCAAAAATTGGGTGTGTGCAAGGAACATGGAATGTTCTAATGCAGACAATTCTTTCAGGGACATGTTTTGAGATACAAGATGGCGGCTGAATAAGGCCAACATTCGGTGGATTGGATGAACCAGTATCATATGGTTGAATTTGATGCCCCTATATAACACAGATTTCCTATGGAAAACTGTTTTATAATGTATGAGAATCGGTATTTTCTACAAAGGGAGAGCCCCAAAATCTGAGCTTTCCTTGTCCTTGCTGTAATTCTGCTAGGATATGAGATTGCCAAAAAGGATGTACAGAGAAAATTTCTACATCAGATCATCTAAGGAAGTTTGTTCCCTGCCTTCCTCCTCCATTCCCTGGCTCGTCCTCTAGTTCCAAAAAAGAATTAAAAGAAAAAGAGACAGAAGAAAAAAGCATGTATGCAAGCATGCATGTATGAATGAATGCATGCTTGCACTTCTAAATGATTGTATGAATTCATTCGTGCATTACTGTATGTATACATATTTGCATGCATCATTGGATTTTTCTAGGTGTGCATGCATATATGCATGTCCATATGTATAGCAATGTATAATGGAACACCTTTAAACTCTTACACGAATGCATCTGTGCCAGTGAAGAGTCCAGAGATGTTATTGGTCCAGAGTTGCATGATAAATTCGTCCTTGACTGTTACTAGAGTTGATTAGTAAATTTGGGTGTTCGCTAGCATGTTTATATGTTGTTAAATGTGGATTACATTCATGATGCAGGATAGTATATTAAAGAGGGACATAGTCGTGACTAGTACTGGTGAAGTATGGACATATATTGAGCTATCACTGCAGTCTGTATACATGATTAGGAATTCAAACAAGTATCTTATCTTCAACTATAAATTACCTTCTCTTTTGTGGTCGAGCATCTATTTGAATGATTATATATCTCCTTGCCATCTTCATTTTTCTCCCCACTAGGATCTGCATTAAAACATTTATAAGATGCATAAAAACTTCTGCCATTCGAAAGTAATGTACATCAAATCCTTCTGCAGGAATGAAGTTAACGTTAATAAAATGTGCTTTTAAGATGATGTTATTTGTAGCCAGTGATTTGATAGATTGAAACAATACTGTAATCAAATTCCATAGATTATGCAAACCCAAGTCCCCGTGTGTGTGTGTGGTGGGGGTGGGGTTTGTGTATTCATGTGAGATATTAAAATGCCTAGAGTTGATCTAAACCATCCAACGCCCTCAAAATCTAAGGCATACACCTGTTCCCAGAGGTATGTGTACCTCCATCCTCAATGCAAGGAATTCATCTGATGAAATGCAAATCGACAATGTGCGTGAGTTTTTGCAAATATAAAGGCCTCGTTACTTTATCCTTTGGTCAATAAAAAGCTTCCCTTTTTATCTTTCATTTCCAGCCATTGATGAAAATCAATCCAAGGGCTAGGAATGATTTGAGTGGTGGTTTTGATTTCCTACTATGGTTTTGCTGACATATAAGACAAATATGTCAGTTTATTGTTACTTTATCCTTTGGTCAATAAAAAGCTTCCCTTTTTATCTTTCATTTCCAGCCATTGATGAAAATCAATCCAAGGGCTAGGAATGATTTGAGTGGTGGTTTTGATTTCCTACTATGGTTTTGCTGACATATAAGACAAATATGTCAGTTTATTGCTTAGGAGATTAAGCTAAGCAATGTTTTTGCTGTGTTGAATGCCTATTGGAGCAAATGTTAATAAAGTTATTAAATTTGTGGCAAATAAAGTGGACCTTGAAGACTCCAAGCATTTCCTAATGTTAATATTCTAATAATTTATTTGGTCAAAGCCATTGACATTATCACATTACTTGACAATAGATAACCTTCAAGAGCCCATCTTGGATCAACTCACACATATAATGATACTAGATTTTATGTACTCAGTATGTGCAAGGAAAGCAAGATCTTTGGTGATATAAATGCAACTTTGGTTGTCACACTTCAACTTTGTTGCCTCCTGTACTCCTCTGTGCCATAGAATCCTCCTCACCATGCTGCTTCACATGCTTCAAAACATGCCACTTTATACTCAGCTTTGGTAGAAGATAGTGCTACTCTCGATTGCTTCTTAGTGATCCAAGACAGAACCGAGACTCTAAAGAGAACCAATATCCAAAAAGTTGACTTTTTACAATCCATCTCTCTTGCCCATTCTAAATTGTACTATCCAATTAAAGAAGATCCTCCTAATAATTAATATCATGACCAATGTTTTCTTTCACATACCTTTCCCATACCTGCATATCTTCATACCTTCGTTTCCAATGTGTCGTATCAGACTATGGTGGGAACACCTTCTATGAGGTGTTTGCACATGTAGTCCTAGGAGGCACTTGTTCATATGGTTAATAAGAGAGAATAGGAGTTGGATTGAGACTTACAAAAGAAAGATGCTTGGGCATGGCTGAGTGGCAATTTACGTATTCCTCTGTCCGTCTTCTCATGAGAGACCTTTATATCATAGCAATGAAAATTATTGGCAAATTACGTATTCTTCTCTGTGTCCACTTGCAAGAGACCTTCATTGAGAAATTGTCGCAAAAGAAGGGTGTTTATTATTTCAAGGGAAAGGAAATGTCATATCACATTATGGTGGGAACACCTTCTAGGAAATATTTACCACATGGAGTGCTAGGGGGAACTTGGTCATTATGGGTAGAGAAAGAAAATAGGAGTCGGATTGAGGCTCATGCAAGAATGATGGTTGGGCATGGCTGGGTGGAAAGTTACATATTCCTTTGTGTGTCCGCTAGCAAGAGAGCTTCATTGAGAAGCTCTAGCGAACGAAGGATGTTTATGTACTACAATGTGTTTGATGGAGCTTGTTAGAAAACCTACTCACCACCCGAACTTTGAAAGAGATATCTATTCTACTATTGCACAAGTAAATGAGGCTTCCAACTAGTTTTTTTGTACCTTCCAATATCTATTGGTGGTGAAGTATCTTCAATAGAGAATTTTGTGTTGATCCCCACAAGAACAAAAACCTCCTTCAAATCATGAATGACTTCAAAATTTTCTTTTTTTGAGAGATCAAAGTCCTCCCTTGTCCTTTCCATACTTAAACTACCAAACAATAATGCAACAAATCTAAGTCTATCATCTCAAACTTTGATCTCAAAGCATATAACACTGAGTCACAACAAAGGAGAACAAAGACATGTTCTCTTTTTCTTTTTACCTAAATACCATTATATGAAGCAAAAAAGTGGGCATTTTACAATATCTAGAAAGCATCACGAGTCTTGCTTGTAAATATTGTCTTTAGAAGCTTGATCTCATATCCCAAGTAGTCAAGATAGATATACTAAAATTCTTGCTGCCATGAAAACTAGTTGTTGAGCATGACCAAGAATCCCACATCATGATCTTGGACAATAGATTAGAGTTGAAAAGGTACATGTAAGAATTCGCGAAGCTCCTTCATTACATCTATAACCTCAACAAGCACAGAAGATAGCTAATTAAGAGGTACTCGAAAATTAGAGTACATGTGTTGTAAAAATCAGAGCATTTTAACAAGGCAATTAAGATCATCCCCTTTCTATGGTTAAGATCCCCATTGAATGCCTGGCCATATTAACAGAATATGAAATACACTTCACAAAAGCATTCCCAAGAGAAGATAATATTCAACAAAATTATACTAAGAAACATTCACACATGATCAAAGAAATGCTCAAGATAAATCAAGCTGAACACCAAGTGGAAGCAGAACTCCAAATTATATTTCCATTAAAATGATCTTTTACATTTCATGTGTTTTACAAGAGTTATGTGAATCTACAATAGAAGCTGATCATAGCTTTCCTCAGGCTGAAGGGTATTGGTATCCTCTGGCACATTAGAACACCTATCTTGCCTCTCTTGCTCCAAGATTGGCTCTTCAAGGTCAGCCATGTCCCCAGGTTCATCTGCAAGTGGGGGAACAGGCTCCCTTGAAGCTGCTTGGAATCTCTCCGTATCTGCAATGTGCTTCCTTCCAACCTCTTGGTCTTCATCTGGGCATTCATTCAGCCCATTGATTCTCATTCTAATGAAGCTCACTTGAGCATCATCCTTCTCCACAGCTATGCAGTGCCTGAACATCTTTAAGGAGCAAGCCAGAGTCGTTCCTGAAACAGCAGAAAACCTCTTAGAGGCTTCAATCAACAATGACTAATGAAAATTGTGAAAATTGAAATTACCTGTGCCCGAAAAAAGGTCTAGGACCCAGTCATCATCATTGGAAAATAGCTGAAGCAATCTCATTATGAGTTTTTGTGGCTTCTGATAAGGGTTAACCAATGTCATGTCCCCAGCTACATGACGAAGTTTTTTGGTAACGGCTGGGAACATGAGCACATTTGAGATCCCATTCTCATTGCAATGCTCCCTGACTCTCCTTTTGCTTACTTCATCATAATAGCCGACTGTAATGCATTCAGTGGCACTCACAAACCGATGCAAAGGAGTGTGATTTACGTTTGTCTTCACCCTGCAAAAAAGAACTATGAGTCACATAGGGCATCATTAAAGCCATGGAGATAGAAAGAAGATTACTTACCAAGTGAGGCACTCCACAGCATGACATCTTGCCTTCAGAGCAGTTGAAACAGAGAAAGACTGGTCTCTGCTATGGAAAATTACTATCCTCCAAAGAGGAGACATAGTCAACTCTGCAAAATCAGTGACCATCTTCCGAATCTGAGGGTGTTTGAAGGGTTCATCATCATTAACTGATCCTAACATCCTAAATCCATAGGGTATGTCCGCTATGAGAAGGGAGAAATGTTTTCTAGGCACAACAGAACAAATATTATTTACATCACTACAGAACACATTGTAATATACAGGCCTAAGGGGGTCTAGGGGATTGGAGAAACATTTAAGATCGGGTTCATCATCAAAATCCATCTCCTTCGCTTTCAGTCTAGATTTCTCATGCCTTGCTCTTTGAATGTGAGCAAGGAATGCAGGGGGCAATCATCTAGTACCTCTGTAGACTTACTTTTCCTTGGTTTCTGCAGAACAAATTGGAAAAACAATTAGAAGAGCTCTTCAGTACAGCAAACAGAACATAAAGAACGGATGTATGGCATCGATTTCTTGTTGGGGTAGATGCCTGGCATCGACTTTTGCCACGAGGTCGATGCCAGGCATCGACTTTTGTTGCAGGTCGATGCCAGGCATCGACTTATGCTGCAAGTCGATGCCAGGCATCGACTTATGCCCCCAAGTCGATGCCAGGCATCGACTTATGCCCCCAAGTCGATGCCAAGCATCGACTTATGCTGCAAGTCGATGCCAGGCATCGACTTATGCCCCCAAGTCAATGCCAGGCATCGACTTATGCTGCAAGTCGATGCCAGGCATCGACTTATGCCCCCAAGTCGATGCCAGGCATCGACTTTTGCCCCCATGTTGATGCCATGCAATGCATCAAATTGTTTAGTATGAAATATTCTGAAAAGAGAATCTACCCAATCACGAAACAGGATGAAATATTCTGATAAGGCTTTGTAGGATGATGTGGTTGGATAGTCTGCTTGGACCTCTGTCCAAGAAAAGCAACCCAGCCTCTTCATCATCACCTCCTGAATCTTCATGTACACTTTATGACTACAGACACATAAATATAAAAGCGACTAGGTTAGACAAGAAGCATGGGAGGAGGGAAAAAGGATCTGAGAATAACATACATACTTATTGAGCTCAGTCACCATCTCCTCGAGGCTTAACTCCTTCGAGATTACCCTTGACAAAGTTGATATGATCAATGTATCATCCTTGATTCCTTGAAGGGCCCTCCATGGGGTCAGCTTCATGTCCTCAGGAGCCTCTTCAATTGAAAGGTCAACTTTCCTTCCCTTTCCCCTCATATCAATTTGTGGGTCTGGCCTCGACTTTCGTTGCTTCTGGCCCTTGACCTCCTTGTGCTCCCACATTGTGAAGATTCTATCCTGAAGATCCCAGATCTCACCTGATCTGAATGCCAGTTGAAACCATGGATCATATTTCCTCAAAGCATCTGACTTTCTATTCTCATCCAATGCAATTCCAACCTCAATAAGGCATTGCTTTCGTAGATTGGGATGTATTCTCCCAGCTTCCTTCACAAGACAATCTTCGTATTCATGGTGGAAGAACCGAATTCTCTCTATGGAGGACATTTTCTGCCTGTAGTCATTGTCGTTGTTGTGATCCCAAGCAAGAAGCTTGGCTTCCTCAGTTGTAAGACCAGCATATATCTTACACTCTGCATACCTAAAGAAAAATGTAGTAGGGTGCTCCTTCACTAACTGTCTACGAGCCTCTGCAGAGTGTGAACCTCCAATCACATAATACGTGTACTCCTCAAACAAGCCCTCATTGAAATCCTCCACACAGCTGCACTCATGCGGATCCACCATGACAAGGAATGGCACAACAGTAGCATGAGGATTTATTTTCATTTTCTTCTTAAGATTTTGGACATGCAAATTATGTGGCTCCCTGATCTCAAGGGGCCTCCTCCCTGTGACTGGATCCACTGGTGGCCTGTGGATAATATTAATAGGCAGGTGGAACAACTGCCCCTTCTTCACAACTTTTCTTCTAGCTATGTCCTCCCTCATCTTATTCTGCTCAGTGCCAAGCACACCAGATGCAAGCTCTCCACCAGGTGCAACAATTATGTCCCCAGAGCTAGAGCTTGAGTCAGAAAAGTTCTCTTCTGCAATTATCTTCTTTTTCTTTTGGGGCTTTTTCTGCACACTCTGCTTACCCCTTGCCTTTACAGGGGTCGTCTTCTTGTGCTGTGTTGGCATGATAATGCCCTGTATCCATGGCATCAGGTCCTTGATGAAATTCACTGAGTCTCTGCATATCTGAGCTAGCTCTTCTGGAACACAGCACTCTGGGCACAAGAAATCCATCTTGCATATGACATTTCTTAATCCTTTCGATGTCTCCACCAAGAAAAGCAGGTTGTCAGAATCTTCATCTTCATAATCCAATTTGTAGACAAGTCCATACTGAAAACCTTGTGTTGTCCTGATCTTTCCTCTGCCATAGGCCCCTGCGAACACAAAGAGGACTGCATTCTTCTCTTCAACGTACTGAAGGCACCATTCGAGATTTGTCATGTCCCGAAGTGGACGATCTGTCCTCATGACCTCCGTCTCCCTAGACCTTTCCCTCATATTTGGATCCTCCTCAGGAATTTTTATGCTACTCTGTCCACCTGAGGATATTCCTAGTGGGTTGCTGGCCTTCTCAGAGGATAATGGTGCAATAATTTTCTTTGGCTTTGCTTGGTGACCACTGCCTTTGTCACGTTGCTGGTCAGCAGAGCCATGGTGACTCTGAGCTTCTTGATGGGCCTTTCATCCTTGTACTCCGCATCCCTGAAAGCAATTGAAAATATCAGATCAAACGTAAATGTGGCTTCAAAGGCCCAAGTCCATGCAAGGCATGGATTTTGAGCTTCAGGTCGATGCCAGGCATCGATGTTTAAGTGAATGTCGATGCCAGGCATCGACTTTGTGTGCAAGTCGATGCCAGGCATCGACTTGAGGGTGAAAGTCGATGCCAGGCATCGAGGCATCGAGTTGGGGGTGCAAGAGTCGATGCTTGGCATCCACTTTTGGGCCCAAGTCGATGCTTGGCATCGACTTTTGGGCCAAGTCGATGCCTGGCATCGACTTTTACCCTCAAGTCGATGCCTGGCATCGACTTGCACACAAAGTCGATGCCTGGCATCGACTTGGGCACAAAAGTCGATGCCAAGCATCGACTTGGGCCCAAAAGCTGATGCCAAGCATCGATTTTGCACCCAAAAGTCGATGCCTGGCATCGACTTTTCAGTGAATGTTGATGCCGGCAAGTCGATGCTTGGCATCGTTTTTTGGGCCCAAGTCGATGCCTGGCATCGACTTGGGGCTGCAAGTCGATGCCAGGCATCGACTTGCATCGACAAGTCGATGCCTGGCATCGACTTGCACCTGCAAGTCGATGCCAGGCATCGACTTGGGGTTGCAAGTCGATGCCTGGCATCGACTTGCAGCGACAAGTCGATGCCTGGCATCGACTTGCTCCTGCAAGTCGATGCCTGGCATCGACTTGCAATCCTAAGTCGATGCCTGGCATCGACTTACACCTTAAAGTCGATGCCAGGCATCGACCTGTACATGCTTTTGATCCATATTTCTAGAGGTAAGAAAAATTAATGCCTAGAAAGCAGATATTTAGACAGACATACAGAGGGAATCTTTTTGGAATCTTTACTTATGTTATGATTTTGTCTACCTCTTGGTGCTTTTGCCAACATTCTTCTTCTCCATCAGACTTGGCTTGCTGGTATGCTGACCTCTGTGCTCCATGGCTGTCTGTGCTCTGCTTCTCTCTCTTGCTCGTGGATTTTGAAAATGCGAATGATCTCCTCCTCTGGTATTTATAGGCAATTGGGTAACTTGAACCAGAAACTAACTGGATCTAACTGAATGAGTCCACTTGCTAACTAAATCTGTCAACTTATCTAACCAGGGAATAGCACCCACACAAATAGGCTGTTTCAGAGCCACTTTAATGAAATATTCATAGACCCTTGCAACTATTTATATACATTTGCATAGAAATTACATTTCAATGGCAAGAGTATGGTATGTCCATGAGGATGTCTAAACTCATGTAGAGATTTGTTTCTAAGAATCTCTTTATTGGGAGAAAATCAAGTCAAAGTTGTGTTAAATGTGGGAGACTAATGACATCTTTATAGTATTACCCTCCTCACGTTAGTTCATATTCACATTTATCTTGTAACTCACTGTTGAAATGGAAAATCACTATGAATATACATTCTAGTACAGAACCTTGCAACTATTTATATACATTTGCATTGAAATTAAACTTCAATGGCAACAGTATGGTATGTACATGAGGATTTCTAATCACATGTAGAAGTTTTTTCTTAGAGTTTGTTGCTTGGGAGAAAATTAGGTCTAAGTTGTGAGATTAATGACATCTTTATAGTGTTATCCTCCACACTTTAGTTCATATTCACATTTATCTTGTAACACATTGTTGAAATGGAAAATCAATGTATGAATATGCTTTCTGTGTGCCTCTTTTACACATAATTCTTTTTCAATATACTTTCATCTACCTCTTTGATATCTAGCCTACACCACAATAAAACCTAATCCTTGAAATCTTAACCAAATGTAAAATTTCTTCTTGTATAGTGTTCAATGGCATAGCATATTCCAGTTGGAACTCAACTTGGATATATTCCAGTTGTAAAATTTCTTCTTGTAGAATTTCTCCAAACAATTTTATTATATATTCCTGTTGGAACTCAACTTGGATATATTTTGATTCATTCACAATGCTTATACTGAATGACTCATATGTAGTTAGAAATCAACTGTGTTTCTCATTTGAATCAAAAGTGAATCAAATCTTTGGTTCCCTGATTAGTGTATATTTGAGTAATTAAGTGATTTGATGTAATTTGATGTTTTATGTTATTTAATGTACTTTAATAAGCTTTTGATTTCATATCTTCTTGATGTGACATTTGATGTGATATCTTCACTTGATCTCGGATTTCTACTTATTTAAAAAGGTCATTCATCTTCAGTCTTCTGTGAACTCAGTGAAGATGAGCTCAATCTTTTCAGTGGATGCTTTGGCATCAGCTTCCTCTGCTCATATTGATTCATTGTTCTCAGTTGAACCTTTCCAGAGAAGTGATGATCCCTATGATTTAGAACGTGCTGATGATTCCATGTTTTCTGTTGAGGCATTTAAGTTATCCAATTCACAGTGCAATGCTGCTCAACCAAATGCACCTCTTGATCTCCCATCTGATCCAACCATTGATCTCCCTTCTGACTCAAGTGCATGTGGAGCAACGAAAAAGCAAAGCAAGCTCAATCTACGATTTAAAAGAAGGTCTCGTGAAGTAAGTCGAAAAAGATTTAAATTTCTTACTTCAGATAGACAGATTGCATTGGATATTGTGAAGCATTGTTGTGGTTTGAAATGCTTGTATAATTTAGGGATGAAGAAACTAAAGCACATAAGAGAAAAATTCCTCCATTTAGATAGTGAAAGGCAGGATATATACCTTGTTTCTTGCATGCAAATGATTGAGGATAACATGTCAGTAACGCGTGTTGGTTTTGAATATTTCTTTACTCAAGGGATGCCATGCTGTAGGGCTGCATTTAAAATTGCAATGGGTGTAGGAAATTTTAGAATACATAGGGTTCAACAAGGGTTTTTGAATGGGGATCTCATTTTGGATACGTTCCATGTTGGGACCAAAGGATCTGTTGGACGTCATGCAATGAATTGGATGATGAACTATTTTAGCTTGCATTGTGAAGTTATGCCTACAACTGGAAGGTTGCACTTGTCAGATAACTTTACTCGTCGAGAGGTATTTCAAATATATAGAGAAGACATGGAAAATAGAAATGAGAAGTATGTGTTGTATCGTCACTTTACTCGATTATGGAAGGAAGAGTTCAACAATGTTTCTATTCCTCGTAAAGTTAGAATGGGTGAATGTTCAGTTTGCGCCACTTTGAAAAACATGGCAAAAGGGGCTACAACACCACAGGAAAAGCATAATTTTAAAAACCTTCTTAACAACCATCGTGAGAGTCAAGCATTAGAGAGAAAGAAAGCAATTCATCATCGAAGTAAGGCACTCAGAAATCCGGAGCGTTATATGTGTTTGTTGATCGATGGTATGGATCAGAAAAAAACTTGTTTGCCACATTTTTATCGCATCCCTAAGGACATTGGAGATGAAGTCCTTGTGCAAATGCATTTGGTTGGCGCTTTGGTATACAATGGAACTGTAATGTCCAAGGTTTTCTTCACATATCCGAATGTGCATAATGATCCAAACCTTACAGTTACTGTCATTCATCGTGTTTTGCAATCATGGAAGGGTCTTTTGCCACCAACTCTATATTTGCAACTAGATAATACTCCAAGAGAGAATAAAAATTCTACAGTCTTTGGATATTTAAGCATGCTTGTTGAAAAACAGGTATTTCAGAAGGTTAAGGTAAATTTTCTTCTGGTTGGCCACACTCATGATCACATTGATCAAATGTTCAGTACTTTCTCTAAGAGGTTGGCACGTAACAATGCTTTTACTCTTCCGATTTTATCTGAGCTGATTTCAGAAGCATATACTCCAAAACCAGAAGTTCAACACCTCACACAGATTTATGACTTTAAGCACTTTTGCTCAATGGGCCTTGATAACAGTGCTAAGGTTTTGGCTCCATTGCACAATATTAGTTTCAATTAGTTTCAACCATGTATTCTTGATGAGGAGGGTTGATGAAATAACCCTTTTATTTGCAAAGCAGTATTCATCTTCTCTTGGGTGGGAGCCTAAAGAGGGATGCAGTTTCTTATTGCAGGTGCCTAATTTGTCTACTGTAACAGTGTATGGTGCAGAACAATCACCATATGAAGATAAAAACAATACAGAAAGATGTGGAAGTGTGGTTGATCAAAGTAAAAGCTGGATGCATGCACTCATTGAAAAGAAGAGACATATTGAGGGTGCAAAAAAATATGCTGCAGATCAAGATGTATCTTGGTGGGAGGACTTTTTCAATCATCAAGAAGAGATTATACAGTATACAATTGCAGGTCACTGGCCAGTTGATGTTCCATTCACATGGGATTTTTGTACACAAAGATCCGTGAATGTGGCCCAAGCATGTAATGCAGATGCACTTCAAAGTTTTATACATCCACCAGAAAGAAATATTTATGTAGGCCCAAGGATGACAAAACAGGCAGAAGCAAGATGGCAAGGAAATTTAATAGAGATAAATGTTGGAACGCTTATTGCAGTACTTGCTGATGGTGATGAGGCTACCAGACCATTTTGGATTGCAAAGGTTTTAGAGATAACTAAAGATATTGATCAGAGAAGAATAGAGGCTTTGGTGGTGCATTGGTATTACACTAAAAGTAGTAATGCATTCACAGGTAAATATAACTTAGAAATGGTGTGTGATACTAAACGAACAGGTTCAAAAAGGAAAAAGAATATTCGAAGCACATCCACTCTTAAAATGGATGATGTAGATATTCTTGTTTATGATTTTTCCTTGACAAAAACTGGTCACTTGAGGAAAGCAACCATCAACATGATAAAACAAAAGCTTCCAGATGTATGTGGTACAGGAAATCATAGGAAAACAAGAAGAGTTGTGCATGATCCTGCAGAATTTGGTATGTACGTGGATGAAGATAGAGCTCTTGTGGATATAGAAGAAGAAGAAGAGAGCTCTCAACAGTATGAGACTGAATCAAGTGCATCAGATGATGAGGGTGTAGACATAGATCGACAAAGTTGTGAGTTGCATTGAAGCTCTCAGACATTTTTAGTGCTTATGTAAATGCCTCAAAGTAGTTTGGTTAATGAAACCATGTTTTGTAGCAATTTTGAATAACAATCAGATATCCACCCATTAAAGATATGTCTAAAATGTTATTTTTGTGTAAAAACTATTGATTTCTACATTCTTATATATATTTTAGACATGTCAATGTCTTATCATATAGATTTTGGACATGTCAATGTCTTATCATATACATTTTGGGACACGTCAATGCCTAATATAGTGAAATTTTGACTACATTTTGAGCTCATTTTTTTTTGAGAAAATGACAAAAAACGTCAAAAATTACTTGTTTTCACCTCATTTTTGTAATATATGTATACTGGTGTAAAGGAATTCCAAAAATGAGATGAAAACATGTAATTTTTGACGTAAGTGTTCTCTTTTTACGACATAGTTCTCGTTTGTTACGACTCGCTGTTATATTTTCTTCGTTGAAGAAGAGCATCATTATCTCCTACAATAACAAGGTCACCTACATAGAGAACAATCACAATTGTTTTCCCACCTTCTTTTAGAGGATACAAGCTAGCATCTGAAGAATATCTTTTGAACTTTAAATTGAAGAAATACTTGTCTATTGATTAGTACTATACCCTAGAGGCTTGTTTCAAACCATATAATGCCTTATTGAGCTCACATACATTGTTCTCTAAATGGGGAACCTCAAATCTTGGTGGCTGAGACATATATACCTTTTCCTCGACATTGCCATTCAATAACTTTGATTTTTTATCCATGTGGTGAATTGGCACCTTTCTATGAGCATCCATAGCTAATACAACTCACATAGTAGAAATCCTTGTAGTTGGGGAAAATGATTAATTAAAATCAATCCCCACCACTTTTGAGTATCCTTGTGCAGCAAGCCTCTCTTTGTACTTTTCAGGAGTACCATAAACCTTGTACTTTAGTTTCAAGACCCACTTGGTGCCAATGTTTTTTTACTTTTGGGATCGATCCATTAGTTCAGGAGCTTCATTATTCATGATGTTATTATACTTTACTTGCATGGAAGCCTGGTGATTGTGGGTTGCATTTGTTAGTTAGAGAGCTTCCTCACCCAGTAGGGTAATAGCTTTTCTGCTTTGGTGACTATAGGTTTATGAACCTTAGACTCATAATCAAAAGACGATGCTTCATTCTCTTGCATAGAATTAACCCTTGGGTTAAGTTTGTAGTTGATTACATCTCTCCTCAATGATAAAGTGGAGGTTCCCTTTTGATCCTCTACATGCAACTTTTCGTCCTTGAAGAACACATCACCACTTGCTATAACTTTTCAGCCTCAAGGATATAAAGCTCGTAAGCCTTCCTATCATCACTATACCCCAAGAAGATACAATTGGTGCTTTTTGGTTGTAACTTCTTTTGCTCCTTATTTGGAATGTACATAGCATTCCGTTCAAAAGATTTTGCAAAGAGAAACAAATGGTTTCTTACTCATATAGACCTCTATGGAATTTTACCATCAAGGATCTTAGCTTCGACTCAAGATACAAATAAAAGTGTTTACAGCCGTTGCCCAAAACTGTTTACAATGTTGTGAAATGTCAAAGGCGAACCATCTTGGAGATGGCAAGATGAATTTCAAGGGCCTTGAAATTCATCTTGCCATCTACAAGATGGTTCGCCTTTGACATTTCACAACATTGTTTTGTTGAGGGGTATGAGCCATTATAAGTTTATGCTAGATCCCTTTACTCTTGCATAAGTCCTCAAACTCCTTCGATGTGAATTCACCTCCTTCATAGTGGTCTTCTATGTCTCATTTTCAACAAGATGTAGCCATTCTTTGAACTTACAAAAATCTTAAGCCTACTGCAAAGGAAGTACATCGACATCCTCTTGCTCTAGTCATCAACAATTAACATGAAGTAGGAAGATCCACTTAAGGCTTGTGTAGGCATCCTACCACACAAGCCAACATGCACCAACTCTAGATAATTACATGCTCCATTCTTCCCTTCTTGTGGGAATGCCTTTCTCTATTTGTTGCCCATCACGCAAGGTTCACATGGTTCCTTCATGTCTCCAATTGTTGGAGATATGGAACCATACCCCTACAATGAATCTCTTTCAACATAGGATATCCAATATGGTTGAATTTCTCATGCTATGATTTACTTGTGCCCAAATTAGAGGAGCTAACTCATATAGGTTCTTCCTTCTAATGCCAATCCCAAACATGTTGTCGTTATTACCCATAATCTTTGCTCTTGTTTTGCTAAGAGATACTTTATGATTTTGATCCATTATAGGAGCAATTTAGAGAAAGTTTCTCTTAACTTGTGGAACATAAAGGCTTTTTGATATTCTAATTGGCAGAAACAAAAGAAATCCTCTCTATGACCTGTGCAAGACATCTTGCATGATTGCCTACCTTTCTTGTCATAGATTCCTTTAGAGGTTGTAAGGAACTATAAAGTCATTTTGGCTTGTCACGTGACAAGATGCACCACTATCCAACATCCATGAGTCATTTGTTTCTCATTCTTTAGCGAAAACTCATACCCCCCTTTATTGCCACAAATAATTCAAGCTAAGCTTCTAATGTGTTCGCTTCATCCTTGCCCTTGCCATCCTTTGAAGGACCACTTTTCTTAACTTCCTTTATGATCCTAGTCTTGAATTTTGTGGCAGTCTTCTTACAATAAAAGGATTCTCCCTCGGACTTCTTCTTATCATTCATCTTTTTGTCCTCTCCTTTTTGAAGAGTCAACTTTACCTCCTTAATATTTGTGGTGAATGAAGCATCTCGCTTTCTGCTCTCATTTCTTACCTTTCGCCAGAGCTCCCCCTCCATGAGTAAGGCCGAAAATTCTTCAAATTTTAGAGGTTTAGGTCTCATTTGAGTGTTGGTGCTGTAACCAGCCCATCAAACTTTGGTGGTCAAATTCAAAGACAACACTGTGCTAGCTCCCTCCTGCATCCATTTGTTTGTCTGGATTCTTATTGAGAATGATGAATGCCTTTACAACTTGCCCATAAGAAAACTTCTCTGTTTCTAGTTGATTCTTCAAGTTCTAAATCTTTGTTTGATTGTGAGCTTCATATCAATTCATCAACATGTTCCAAGCTTATGTTTCCTTGGCTCCATGCTCGATCAAAGTAGCAAGTACTTATAACTAGAGCTCAGAGTGCGTGCATCTGTATTTTTGTGTCTCCAAGCATGTATAAGATCAGCATCGGGAGGAAGCATTGCATTGGATCTATTTGGATCTGGTTTTCCTTGACACACTTGATCAATCCCAAGTAGGGTCTCAAGAAGCTCATAAATATCAAGGATAGAGGTGACTCTACACGTACACGTCCATAGGTGTAGTCTATATCATCAAGCTTTCTTTGCAACAAAGCTAGTGGATGTATCCACAATGTTTGGATGATCAACTTTGCCACTACTACCTATTGGTGCTGCACCATTTGTTTCCATGCCACCTTGGCTTCATGTTGAGAATGCAACTACCCCACTTTACATCATATCCCCTTGTTTTTGAAGTGTTTTCATTTCTTCTACTAAATCACATGCAGCCTCATGTGCTCTCATATCATGTAAGGATATAGACAATACAATGAAATAGTTTCATAGAGAAAGATGAGCAGAATGCAACGAAGACACATAGAACTTGAATTCTGAGATTGCAAAAAGATGTGGTTACAGGATGTCACTACTCCCCATGCCCCCTGCATGCTTCCAATGTGGAGCTTAGATGGTGATCTAGATAGACTTTAGCTGAAAGTCTGAAGATGATCAATCGATACAAAGCTACGTGAAAGCCATGCTTATATAGTTGATCTTCTGATAGTTGGGAGCATCAAAATGATATAATTTTCAAAATTACATGCACAGCATGAGATCCTTCCATATGAACCCTTTGAGCTCAGGGATAAACCCCTTAGACCTCACAAAAAGGGGCAAGCCCCTCTTTGCACTCCCCCCGTTAGGGTTCTTTGAGGAAACCATACAATGCCATACGGCCTTTGTTTTCACCTTGAATGTCTATCTAGTAGATCTAAATCTCATGCCCTACCTAACCTAATGGCTAAGCTCACAAAGATCATCTACAACCATCCATGGTCACATATAGACCTCATCCAACTTGCAAGTAACGATTCCATAAATGTTCAAACTCAAAATGGTTTCTCCTCATAATGAAGGCCGTACAACTTAAAAGTAACATGGATCATTAGTGGTCCCATGAGAGAGGAGTATTTGAGCATATTTGGCACTGCACCAGTCTTCATTGTCTCCTTCCATGTACTTCCACTAGTCTTTTCCCATCAAAAAATTCGTCATGTTGAATGTCCAAGCACGAAAATTATTCTTATCATGTCTTGTGGCCCGGACCAAGTGGGCCAAGGCTGCACAAAATCGATCGTCAAATCAAGTCTGCCTCTGAGATGCTCGACTTTAGTCTTAGCTAGTAATCTATATATAATATCTGGTACTCTATATCTCGAAATATTTGATCTTACCTAGTACTCTATATCCGGTACCCTGAGATACTCCACATATTTAGTCTTATCTGGTACTCTATATCTGGCTGCATACCCAATAGCCCCACATTATCTGGCCTGATCACAAAATTTTCCATGGAGATGGAGAGGACGCTTTTTATGAAGAGTCATCTTTGTCATGGGCTAAAGCACTGCCTAACTAATCTGAGGCAAATGATCCTGATTTCCATTAAAAAAAATTAAAAAAGAGGGGCACCAAGGAGAATCACACAGCAAGGTAACATGTACATGGTGGAAGCAGCCGGTAAGCTTGATGTCATCGACCCATGCCAAAATGCTGTTGGTGCACAGCCAACTGCCGGCAGGGTTCATACAAAAGCAGAACTTCTCTATCTCTTTGGCAAACACATAGTCTATATACGAAAGGAATGGATTTATTCAGTCCTAATAGCATCAGCTACTACTGTATGAATAATGTCCCTCGGTAACAAATCCTTGGCACAAGTCTTATTATAGACACCAAAGATTTGTTAGCAAGTCTTATTATAGATACCAAAGGCCTTCCAATTCGTCTCCATTCTCAGATGTTGCACAAGTAACAGCCAACCGTATATCTATATTGATAGTGATTCTGTCTAGCACTTCAAGAAGGCAATAGATGGATTTGAAGTAACTCCGTATTGGAGTGTCGCTAGAGAAAGATCTTAGTCTGTTATACCTCCACTCATACTAATGTGAGCCAAAGCTTTGACAAAACCAGTAGTGGCCGGCATGTTTGCACTACCTAGAAGACACCTGGACTTACTTGAGTTTTTTAATGAGTATAGGAAAGTGTTTATTATCCATGTAAGACTGAATACATAAAACGAAACACATCACACACTTCACATGCGGCCGACCAAGAAACATGTCTGTTCAAAAAGTGCATTCATCGATTTCACCACAATCATTCATTTTGTATAATGAGTTGATTAAATAATCATTTTCAGGTTCCGTTAATGTTGTATGATTAACTTGAATTGTTAATTTGTTTCCAGGTCCGTTTCTTAACTGGTTTTTGTGTGAGCAATTTTCAGTACAAACTCCTTTTTCTTTACCGGCAGAGTTTCTTCTATGAAAAAAATTAAAAATAAACGCACGCACGCACGCATGCACGCACACACATATAAATGGAAGTCCGATTTTGTGATCTACTCTTTCTGATAGCTTGAATCGATTCAAAGTACAATAATGAAGGCATAGCACCCATTGGACTTTTTCAATCCCACAAGCGGGGGTTGAATGTCTAGCACCTACTAAATATGACAGAGCCTGACAGCTCGCTAAGGATAGAGACTGAGTTGGGATGGCTGTAAGGCAAAACAAGGAGACTGGTTTAAATTTGCCATAGTGTGCATGGCCCTTGCCCTTGACGACAGAGATCAACAAGTGCGCCCGAAGACCCATTAATCCCCAAGAGGGAACTGGTTTTAACTTCTCGCCATTCCATGTGGATGCGAGGTGTTCTGCCAATGAAGCCCATAAAACTTGAACCCATGCCCTCGCCCCCAAAAGGGGGCAAGTGATTCGGTCAGTCGAGCTAACGCTGCTGGACTTCTGGGGAAAATATTGTTCCAACACTAACGTCATCAATGCTAAGAATTATGACGAACGAAGGGTGGGCAGGTTAGCCCATCTCTTGATCTGATTGACATTGAAATCAGCAAGACAATGAAAAAGATAGGGCATACAGCTGCCGACAAAACAATTCCCCTTGCCCCAAAATTAAACATGATATGACATACAATGGTACCTGCCCCAAAATTACAGAAGACAGCAGTTATTTCCAACGGAAAATCAACCTTTCCTTCAGCATGAAAAGATTGTATTTGCGCTACAAGTTAGTCGCTGAATTCTCTTCAGATTCAGAGAGATACTGCGGAGATAAAACTGTCTTACCTGCAGGTTCAGGATCCTGAACTTGATGAACCTTTCGCTGCGCAAGTGTGACGGCTGCATAAGAGAATACTATTGCAAGAATTACGCGGATGAACATCTAGCTTCCCCAAGTATAAATGCTCTAGGACTGCATGTGAAATTCTTTTCAATTGGATCCTTCACAAAGTAACTGGATACTCCGAAACGGACGCGCACAGAAGCTGTCGTATCTAAGGGATTGAAACTCCGCAAGGAGTATGCATGGTTATGCCCTTTACAAGAATTAGAAGGATTTACAGGTTGAAAGGAGGCTCTACATAACAAACGAAGAAGGAACAAACTCGCTGATCTCTCCGAACAGAGAAAAAGAAAGGGCAAAGAACTCGTATATACACAGTAAACTGATAATCGGAAAAGGCGCCTCAAGGCCAGGAAATCGATTTTCAGACTATTGTACTATTCGTTAATAAAGCGAACCAAACAATGGCAACAATTCTTACCGCATCAAATCCAGATGAACAACCCGCAGACGCAATGCAGAGTCAGTTGACGCCGTAACACTCTCTCTCTCTCTCTCTCTCTCTCTCTCTCTCTCTCTCTCTGTGAAGAATACGTACACACGAATCAGCTGTCCCCAGAATTTACCCCTCTCTCTCTCTGCATGGATTCTCCCTGCGTATACATGCACATTGCACACATGTGTGCATGCATGGAAAGGCACAAGGGCAGAATCGCCGGCTGTGGAAGGGGATGGATGATGAGGTTGACGGAACTTGTATCTACTACGGTCGTCGGTCTACCTCAGCAAAATCAGGAAAATATTAGTTTTATACAAACTATGAATATATATTAAAATAGAGAATTGCCACTTTTCTTTTTGGGTTTTGAGTCGCATCCCACACGATTTCCTGTCCCAAATCCCCACTTTGGAAAGCTGAATCGACAAATAAATACATCTTTCCATGCTTGGTTTGGTCCTCGAAATACTTCAAGAGCCTTTCAATTTAAGTATTTCCTTTTCATTAAACAATGACCCAAAGGTAAGCTACATTGCCAACAGGGTCTGTTGAAAATCAGGGGTAGGCTAAGATTAGAGGAGGAGGTCCAAAGGAAAAATCTCCAAATTTTCTTCAAAGAGTGGTGGGCAGGGAAGGCGGACAAACCTACGAAAGAGATGTGTAACATCCTCAAAAGGAAACAAGCTAGGGATTCCATCCCCCTAATGGTCGATAACAATGGAACTGAATGTCGCACGGAATTGGAGAATAGAACTATCATCGTCGAACATTTTACTAACCTTCTCGGGGTCTCGACTCCTCTTTCCCCCCACAGGCGCGACTCCATGGCAACCATCTCAAGGGTTGCTCAAACCAGAATCCCACAGAACTTGATTGCTCTTCTGGATGCTAACATCTCCGAGAATGAAATTATCGAGGTTATTGATGCCCTTCCCAATGGGAAAAGTCCGGGTCCAGATGGCCTTACCAATGAGTTCTTTAAGTCCTTCAAACTTCAGGTGGCCACCCCCCTGCGCCTCGTGTGGCAAGAGGCTCTCTCCTTCGGTGCCCTCCCTGAGTGCCTGAATAATGGCGTCATCAAGTTAATCCACAAACGGGGAGATAAGAACAAAATTGAAAACTGGCGCCCGATTACCATGCTCCAAACTGGATACAAGATAATTGCAAAAGTTATCGCCAACAGAATCTCCTGTCATTTAAAGTCATGGCTGTGCGAGGACCAGAAAGGTTTTATCAAAGGTAGATCTATACTTGAAGCAATTATTGATATTTGGGAAGGCCTTGCTTTCGCTGAGGAGTCTGCTCAAGATCTAGTTTTTATTAAGATCGACTTCGACAAAGCGTATGACAGATTGGAATGGGACTTTATTCTTCAATCATTGAAAGACCTTGGATGCAGCCAAAAGTTTACGAAGATGGTTTCCACGCTTCTTGGAAATGCCTCAACCAGAATAAACATCAACGGTAAGCTCTCTGAGCCCATTCGTTTAAAAAGATCAATTAGGCAAGGCTGCCCTCTGGCTCCTTTACTATTCGCTATCGCCTCAAATGGACTCAGCTGCCTATTAAAGCATCACATGGACGCCGGCAATCTCAAGGGTCTCTCCTTACCTCGAAATCACGGCCAAATGGTTGTGAGACTTTTTGCTGATGACATGAATGCCTTTGTGCATAACGATATAAATAGCATTGAGATGTTTTGGTGGTGCCTCCACACCTTTTGTATGGCATCAGGCTCAAAAATCAACCATGCTAAAACTGCTTTTAGAGCGATCAGCGGGCCTACCCCCCAATTGTTGGTGGATCGGGGGTGTCAAGTTATCCCTAGCGGTCAAGTCTTCCGTCTCCTCGGCATTCCGATGGGTTTCGATATCTCAATGGAACAACGATGGAACTGGGTGCTATCCAAGTTGGATAGCAAGCTGAATCAATGGAAAGGTATGCAAGTCAACCTGGCAGGGCGTGCTATGGTTATTAACACCTTTATGTTATCTACAATTATTTACTTTATCTCGTGTTGGAGACCTAAGGAGAAAGACTTGGCCAAAGTAGAAAGAATCTGCAGGAACTTCCTTTGGACTGGGGACCCAAACAGAAGGGGGGTTCCCAAAATCAAATGGGAAACTTGCATTAGCCCTAAAGACTCAGGGGGGTTGGGTATTTTGGATATTGCTGGATTAGCTGACAAACTGGCGGCTAAATGGCTGATCAAGGCCTGGAGCAATAGGGAGTCCTCTTGGGCTAAATTGATCTTCAGAAACACGGTAGACTTTACCTTTGTCGGCCTCCCTGGTTGGAAGGACATAGGGATTCTCACTCTTTTGTTCTCCCCCCACCCAGTCTGCCCTAAAGGCTCTAGCCTCGTGTGTTCCTTATGGAAGAATTGGAACAAGGCCAAACAGTTCATCAGAATCAGCGATGATTGGAAGTGGGCAGCTGGCATAAGACAAAATGACTCTATCTGGTTTCCAATCAATGGCATTCGGGGAGTGGATTCTTGGAACCTCCAAACTGCTAGGCGGCTATGGAACAAGGGGTTCAAACAGTGGAAACAGCTCTGGAAACAAGAGACCCGCCAGTGGATTAGGTTCGAAGATTTGGATCCGAGACTAAGCATTACCTTTGAGGAATGGACTCTTCTTCAAAGCAGGTGTTTAGCCTGGGACCGCTCTACTACCCGCCTTCTCTGCGGTCAGGATCCTCCTTGCTCGGAGGGCCTCAAATGGAGCAATGGTATGAAACTGTCCAGAATCCCAAACTTCAAAGGGGAAGTGGATGTTCACCACACCCTTAACAAGAGATGGTGCCTTGCTTGGACCAAACTTCGGTGGGAGCTAAAATTCATGTCTCTTTGGCACCCCCTAATTGAGGTCAAAAAGTCCGTTCTCATGTGGCAGGTCTTGCATAAAGGAATCTGGACCAATGCAAGGGCTAACAAAATCTGTGGTGTGCCGCCATGGTGCAAGCGTTGTCATCGGTGCATCGAAGATTTAGCCCACCTGTTCTTTGACTGCCCCAAGTCCCGTGTTGTCTGGCATCACGTGTCTTGAGTTTTGAGAATTACGAGTCAAATCAACTGGCAACAAGTGATGTTGGGTGAGGCGATTGGATGCTCTTCGAGGCTTTGGAATGCCATCAGAGGCGAGGCTCTCTGGAAGATTTGGAGAGAGCGCTGTGCCGTCAATTTCGACCAAACTCCTAAAGAATGGTCGATCGAGAAATCCTTGTTTCTCCTTGGTAAAAGAATCTCCCGAGTCAAGAGTTCACCACCGTTTAGACATCACTGTATTTATCTCCTGGAAAACAACAAGCTGAAACCCAAATGGGTCCCACATGAGGGTGATGGTAATGTTATCCACCTCATCTGTAATGCCTTGTAGCTTGCTAGACTCCTCCCCTGCGTTGTGGGATTCGGGGGGTCCCATGGGCACTAGTCCCGTTCACTTGTAACTTTTTCTCTTTAATATAATTAAAGTCCGGGAGATTAGGCTAAGGCCGAACTTCCTTTATATAAAAAATAAAAAAAAAACAATGACCCAAACCATGTGGAGGCATTAAAAAAAAAAGGGGAAAAAGAAACATTTTGAATGCCACTTTTTGTCCCCTTTCTCGAGCTCGCAAGTGTGTATTTATGTATGTGTGTGCGTAATTCATTTTTTTCATTAAGGTGGCTCAATGCTCACAAACTTTCGAAGGCGATCCATCTTAGAAGATCGATTAGACAAGGATGCCCTCTGGCCCCCCTTCTTTTTGCCATCGCCACTGAGGGGCTGAGCAGACTTGTGGCTCATCATGTGGAGGCTGGCAATATCAAAGGCCTCCGGCTGCCTCACGACCACAGTCAAATCAGCATGAGACTTTTTGCTGATGATATGAACGCGTTCGTCCACAATGATAATACCAGCCTGGAGACTTTCTGGAGGTGTCTTGCTACCTTTTGTGATGCCTCTGGATCCAAAATCAACCACTCCAAGACCGCCTTCAGGGCTATTGTGGGTCAGCACCCTGGCCTTCTCACTGATCATGGCTGTCAAATCATTCCGCAGGGCCAAATCCTTCGACTTCTTGGAATCCCCTTGGGGCTTGGCGTCTCTATGGAGCAGCGATGGAACTGGGTGTTGGCTAAACTCGAAAACAAACTTAACTATTGGAGAGGTATGCAAATCAATCTCGCTGGGCGTGCGATGGTTATCAACACGTTCCTCCTCTCTTCTACCATCTATTTCCTTTCTTGTTGGAGACCGAATGAGCAAGGCCTGTCCAAACTGAATAGTATTTGTAGAAACTTTCTTTGGACGGGCGATCATAACAGAAGGGGGGTGCCTAAAATCAAATGGGCCATCTGCACTAGCCCTAGAGATAGCGGGGGGCTTGGTATCCTGGACATTGGGTGTATGGCTAACAAACTGGCAGCCAAATGGATGATTAGGGCTTGGTGCAATAGGGAGGCCTCGTGGGCCAAGCTGATCTTCAGAAACAAGAATGAGTTGGCCCTCACGGGGTTCCCGAACTGGAAGAATCTTGACATCATGACCCTGCTTTTCTCCCCGATCCCCGTCTTCCCGAAAGGCTCCAATCTCGTGTGCTCCCTTTGGAAGGGCTGGAATAAAGTCAAAAGCTTCACAAGAATTAGTGAGGACTGGAAGTGGGCGGCCGGAATCAGACAAAATGACTCTATCTGGTTTCCGATACATGGCATCCGGAGTGTGGAGTCGTGGAACATTCAAAATGCCAAGAAGCTATGGAACAAAGGATTCAAAAAATGGAAACACCTCTGGAAACATGACACCAACAACTGGATCAACTTCGAGGATATTGACCCTCGCATAAACATCTCCTACGAAGAATGGAACACTTTGCAAAGCAGATGCCTCGCTTGGGATCGCCGCAAGACACGCCTTCTCATGGGACACGACTCACCGAACTCGCTTGGTCTCAAATGGCACAACGGAAATAGCCTACTCAAAATCCCGAACATCAAAGAAACGGCTGACCTCCAGATCAGCCTCAACAAGAAGTGGTGCCTGTCTTGGACGCGGCTTCGGTGGGACATGAAATTCATGGGTATCTGGCACCCCCTTATTGAGATTAAGAAGTCCGTCCTCTTATGGCAAATTCTTCATCGAGGAATTTGGACCAACCATAAGGCTAACGAACTTTGTGGGATCCCTCCTTGGTGCAAACGCTGCCACCGTGCTATCGAAGATGTCCCACACATCTTCCTTACTTGCCCCAACTCCTACAGAATCTGCCAGACGGTTGGAATGAAAATCAGACTTCAAAAACAGCTTAGTTGGAAACAAGTCCTTCTGGGAGAAGCGATCGGCTGCTCTGCGACACTCTGGAACGCCATCAGAGGGGAAGTCCTGTGGAAAATTTGGCGGGAGAGGTGTGCTCTCAACTTCGGCGATCCCCCCAGGGAGTGGTCGATTGAGAAATCACTATTCCTCCTGGGCAAAAGGATTGTTAACTGCAAGAAGTCCCCCCCCTTCAGACACCATCAAGTTCTCCTGCTGATCAACAACAAGCTCAAACCCAAGTGGGCCCCGCATGTGGGCGATGAGAGGGTGATTAACCTTCTCTGTAATGCAACCTAGGATTCAATCATGCTTCCCCTGCTTTGTGGGATTTGGGGGGTCCCGTGGGCACTAGTCCCCTTCTATTGTACCTTTGTTTCTTAATTTAATTCAAGTCCGGGAGAGTAGGCTATTGCCGAACTTCCTTTATATTAAAAAAAATATTGGTATGGAATGAGCTTTCACCGCCTGGGTTGCATGCCAAGTTTACCGCAACAAAAGTCGAAGCTTAAAGGGAAACAACCGTCGGGCATGCCTTGGAAGAGCCCCCTCAAGAGTAGGATCCTAAGTTAAAAAGCAAGGAGGAAAAAAGATGATCACAAGAAAAAAAAAGATCGGGTCCCTCCCCTCAAAGAGGAAGAGGGCAACCATCAATAATGAAAATCACATCGTTAAATGTCAGGGGTTTGTCTGACCCCTCAAGAGCGGTGGTTCTTGGTCAGTGGTTCAAAGACAAGTGCCTCAACCCCGAATTTATCTGCTTACAAGAGATTAAAATTGACGTTGAGGATCTCCAGAAACGACTTAAATGCATTTCTCTGAACCACCTTTGGTTCTCCACTTTGCACCCTAGGGGGGCGGGGGGCGCTGCGATTGGTATAAGTCACTCCTGGTCTGGTAGATTGACCTCGACTTGTGAAGATCAGAATCATCGTTGGATTGCTACCTCTATCGAGCTCCCTATTCAGTTCACTCTGGTTTCAATTTATGCCCCTAATGGAGAGGTGGATAGAACCAATACGTGGGCTTCCCTCGACTCCCTTTCACACAATGTTTTGATTTGTGGGGACTTCAACATGGTTGAGTTTCCTGAGGACCTATGGAATAACAAGAGGAAAATCATTGACAGTCAGGAGAAAGAGATATGGGATAAAATCAAGCTCCATCTCGACCTGGTCGAGGTGAAAGACATGAAGGGCTTCTCCTGGTCTAATCTCCAATTGGGGGACTCTCTGAGGAAAGCAAGACTTGACAGATGTTACATCGACCAAAACACCATCCGCCAGTGGGGTATTCCCTCGATTTCCAAACACATGGACCTGACTATCTTAGACCACTCCCCGATTACTCTTTCTTTCAAACCGATTCCCATGCTCCGGAAAGCTCCTTGGTTTCATGCTTGTTAGACGTTGTTTTCCCTCCCCTCTGCCCACCAAGAAATTTCCGCAACGTGGGCGGAGGCCTTTCCCGATTGTAATGAACCGGCTAAGTGCTGGAGAAGCGCGGTGGAAAGGACTCGACAAATTCTGATCAGGACTCATAAGGCAATAAGAGTTATCCAGAAAAAAAGAAGAGAAATGGTGTATCGGAGGCTCTCACGACTTGAAGAAGAAGTGAACAAAGGTAACTTGCAATGCCAACAAGGGTTTCTAAAAATCAGGGGAAGACTCAGACTCGAGGAAGAGGTTCAAAGGAAAACTCTGCAAATATTCTTCAAAGATTGGTGGGCGGGGAAGGCTGACAAACCATTGAAAGAGATGTGTAACATCCTCAAAAGGAAGCAAGCTAGGGAATCCCCTTCTTGGTCGATAACAATGGGATCGAATGTAGCACAGAAGTTGAGGATATATCTATCATCATCGAGCACTTTACCCATCTTCTCGGGGTCTCGACTCCTCTTTCCCCACACAGGCGTGACTGCATGGCAACCATATCAACGGTTGCTCAATCGAGAATCCCTCAGAACATGAATTCTCTGCTAGATGCTAACATTTTGGAGAACGAAATTATCGAGGTTATTGATGCTCTTCCCAATGGAAAAAGTCCAAGTCCTGATGGCCTCACCAATGAGTTTTTCAAGTCCTTCAAGCACATGGTGGCCACCCCGTTACGTTTGGTGTGGCATGAGGCTCTCTCCTTCGGTGCCCTCCCTGCGTGTCTTAATAATGGTGTCATCAAGTTAATTCACAAAAGGGGAGATAAGAACAAAATTGAAAACTGGCGGCCGATCACCATGCTCCAAACTGGATACAAGATAATTGCCAAAGTTATCGCCAATAGAATCTCTTGTCATTTAAAGTCATGGCTATGTGAGGAGCAGAAAGGTTTTATCAAAGGTAGATCTATACTTGAAGCAATTGTCGATATTTGGGAAGGCCTTGCGTTTGTTGAGGAGTCTGCACAAGATCTGGTATTCATTAAGATGGACTTCGACAAAGCATATGATAGATTGGAATGGGACTTTATTCTTCAATCACTAAAAGACCTTGGATGCATATAAAAGTTCACAAAGATGGTTTCCACTCTATTCGGAAATGCTTCAACGAGAATAAATATCAATGGTAAGCTCTTCGAGCCCATACGTTTAAAAAGATCTATCAGGCAAGGCTGCCCTCTGGCTCCGCTACTCTCCTCTATCGCCTCGGATGGCCTCAGTCGCCTATTAAAGTATCACATGGACGTTGGCCATCTCAAGGGTCTTTCCCTACCTCTTGGTCATGGCCAAATGATTGCTACACTCTTTGCCGATGACATGAATGCCTTTGTACATAATGATATGCACAGCATTGAGGTGTTCTGGAGTTGCCTCGACACATTTTGTATGGCGTCGATTCAAAAATCAACCATGCTAAAACTACTTTCAGAGCAATCCGTGGACCTTCACCCCAACTGTTGTTAGATCAGGGGTGTCAAGCTATCCCTAGAGGTCAAGTCTTCCATCTCCTCGGTATTCCGATGGGCTTCGACATCTCAATGGACCAACGGTGGAACTGGGTACTATCCAAACTAGATAGCAAACTCATGTTGGAGACCTAAGGAGAAGATTTGGCCAAAGTGGAAAGAATATGCAGAAACTTCCTATGTACTAGGGACCGCAATAGGAGGGGGATTCCCAAAATCAAATGGGAAACTTGCATTAGCTCGAAAGACTCGAGGGGCTTGGGCATTTTGGATATCACTAGGTTGGCTGACAAGTTGGTGGCAAAGTGGTTTATCAAGGCTTGGAGCAATACTGAATCCTTTAGGGCTGAATTGATCTTCAGAAACATCCAAGACCTTACCTTAGTTGGCCTTCCTGGTTGGAGGGACTTAGGGATCCTCACGCTTTTGTTCTCCCCCCACCTAGTTTCCCCTAAAGGCTCTAGCCTCATGTGTTCCTTATGGAAGAGCTGGAACAAGGCCAAACAATTCATCAGAATCAGTGATGAGTGGAAGTGGGCAGTCGGAATAAGACAAAATGACTCTATCTGGTTCTCGATTAGCAACATTAGGGGGGTGGAGTCCTAGAACCTCCAAATTGCTAAGCGGTTATGGAACAAGGGGTTCAAGCAGTGGAAACAGCTCTGGAAATAAGAGACCGGCCAGTGGATCAGGTTTGAAGACTTAGACCCGAGACTTAGAGTTACCCTCGAGGAATGGACTCTTCTTCAAGGCAGGTGTTTAGCATGGGACCGCTCAACTACCCACCTTCTTTGCGGACATGATCTTCCTTGCTTGGAGGGCCTCAAATGGAGCAATGGCAAGAAAATATCCAGAATCCCCAACTTCAAAGAGAACTTAGAAGTTCATCACACCCTTAACAAGATGTGGTGCCTTTCTTGGATCAAACTTCGATGGGAACTAAAGTTCATGTCTATTTGGCACCCCCTAATTGAGATCAAAAAGTCCGTTCTCATGTGGCAGATCTTGCATAAGGGTATCTGGTCCAATGCAAGGCGTAACAAAATTTGTGGGGTTCCTCCATGGTGCAAGCGTTGCCATCGATGCATCGAAGATTTGGTTCACATTTTCTTCGATTGCCTCAAGTCTCGTGTTATCTGGCATCATGTGACGCAGGTTTTGAGACTCACGAACCAAATCAAGTGGCAACAGGCTCTGTTGGGGGAGGCGGTTGGCTACTCATCAAGGCTGTGGAATGCCATCAGGGGTGAGACCCTTTGGAAGATTTGGAGGGAGCGATGTGCTATCAATTTTGGCCAAACTACAAAGGAATGGTCGAGTGAGAAATCCTTATTTCTTCTAGGTAAAAGAATCTCCGAAGATAAGAGATCTCCACAATTTAGGCACCACTGTATTTATCTCCTCGAAGATAACAAGTTGAAACCCAAATGGGTCCCGCACGAGGGAGATGATAGTTTTATCCATCTCATTTGTAATGCCCTCTAGCTTACCGAACTTGTCCCTTGCATTGTGGGATTTGAGGGGTCCCATGGGCACTAGTCCCATTCACTTGTAACTTTCCTCCTTTATTTTAATTAAATTCTGGGAGAATAAGCCAAGGCCAAACTTCCTTTTATTAAAAAAAAAAATATTGGTATGGAATATGTTTTAGCTATCTACAATACCCAATTTTGTAAGTTGTTAGCGAGGGACAAAGCATTATAAAGTTCACTCTGATATTCTTGTTCAAGTGGTATGTGGGTTTTAATCCTCGGGGACCTAAACGCTCCAAAATTCTTGTTGGTTGGAATATCTTGACTTCCCTCTACAATATTATCCCTGGTTAGATAATCTCAGTGGCCTCCTAGCCGGTATAGTCTTAGGTGAGAGAAATAGGGGGAACATTAATCCCGAATAGGATCCGCAAGTCATGGTTGAAATAGAAATGAACAAACCTATTAAAACTATATTAAAACTAGTCTCTTATCAAGGATTTTGATGGTCAGATTCTTCATGAACAAAAAGTAGTCTACCAATCTCCCGAAGGCTTGTTTTAATTGTTGCTATCAACATGGACACCTAATTAAGGATTGTCCCTTGTTGAACGAGTCCCCAAGCTCAAGTGAGGATGCTAGCAAAAAGTAGTCTACCAATCTCCCGAAGGCTTGTTTTAATTGTTGCTATCAACATGGACACCTAATTAAGGATTGTCCCTTGTTGAACGAGTCCCCAAGCTCAAGTGAGGATGCCCCTAGCAGAAATCACTCTAAATCGAATGCTAACAAACAAAATACCAATGAATTAAGGATTAAGAAACCTATTAAGAAAAGAAAAATAATAGATGGATTAATTTGTATGAAGTTCTTCTTGAGGATGTTTACAATCTTCTCTCCCTTAAAGGCCCCCTTATCTTAGTTGGTGACTTCAACATGGTCACCCTCCCTCAAGATAGATATGCCTTCAAACATGAAATCATAGGTGGTAGAGAAAAATGCAAGTGGTTTAATCTCATCAATTATCAAGATATTATGTGTGTGTCTCAAAACTCTGGGTCTTCCTAGAATGATAGACAACGGGGATCTACTCACCATGAGGCCATACTGGATAGGTGCTATATGAGCATTTCCTACATGCAAGACTTCTTTTATATCAAATATATGATTGATGGATTTGGTCTACAAAAGCACACGAATAAGAAGAAGCTTAGAGCTCAACACACAATACTGAATGTATTACCAAGTGGATCTACAAAGATAAGTGACCCGTTAGGGTTAAAGGCATGTACACAAGCCTGGGTAAAGAAACCTCCCAAAGAGGGAAAAAAATGCCCGAAGTGTGTTCACACACATCACTACTGAAATATATCAACAAATCCCCCTTGGGAGTGATGCGATGAACAAGGAGCTAACACTAATGTATAAGGAAGTGCCAAGCTATGTGAAAATAGATCAATCTACAAAAGGAAGTAAGCCCAGATCTTTGCGAAAAGCTTCAAACTTCTCATGAGGTAGAGCCTTTGTGAGAAGATCTATAATGTTATCCTATGTGGGCACATATGCCAAACTGATCTCCTAAACAGAGAACCTCTCCCTAACATAATGATAATGCACCTCAATGTGTATTGTGAGAGCATGGAACACAAGGTTCCTCGCAACTGCCAATGCATTGTGATTGTCAATGAAGATGGTGGTGGCAAAAGACTCACCAACACCCAATCATCCAAAAGGCATTTGAGCCACACACACTCATGAATTGGTGTGAAAGCTTCCTATACTCAGCCTCACAACTAGAAGTGGCCAGAGTAGGCTGCTTCTTGCTCAACCAAGATATGCATGAGCTACCAAGCATGAGGTAAAAACCACTAGTGGACACACAAGTGTCATAGCAACCAACCCAGTTAGAGTCAGAAAAAGCATGTAAATATGGAAGTAGTGATCCCTCCTTGGGATAAAACTATCCAAGTATTTGGGTAACATTCAACTAGCAAAAGATGCGCTTAACCATTTGCCAATGCTTGACACTTGGGCAATGCATAAATCTGCCAATCTAAGAGATAGCAAACTGAATATTAGGCCTGGTTATGCATAAGTAAATCAAGCATTCAACAACATCTTGATCAAGAACAACATCAAATGCACCTCCAACATCATGAAGACTCAATCGTAAACCTATTTCCATAGGAATGGCAATAGTTTTGCAATCTTGAAGGCCAAAATGCTGCAACAATGTGTCAATATATTTTGTTTGAAGTTATTCCACCATCAACTTGCATGAATAGGATGCTCAAATAATGATGCAAATGCCCCAATATTGACATCTCAAAAGAGGCATGCAAATCAATCTTAAAATTAGCAATATGCTTCTCATTTGGACCAGTGACCAACATGTCATCAACATAGACAACAATGATCAGAAGCACATCATTTGCACACTTAACATATAAGGTGCTCTTAGTTGGACTATTCTCAAAACCATGTGCAATCAAGTAGGCATGTATCTTTTCATACCAAGCACGTGGTGCTTGCTTCAAACCATATAATACCTTTTTCAATGTGCACACTTTGTTTTCATGCCCTTTTCTAGACAAAACCACAGGGTTGAAATACATACACTTCTTCATGTAAGTGACCATTCAAAAAGGTAGTTTTAATGTCCAATTGATGTACATTCTAACCATGATGAGCTGCAAGTGCACGAGTCTATGAATAGTGGTCATTCGACATGTGGGAGCAAAGGTCTCTTTGAAATTAATGCCTCTCTCTTGAGCATAACCTTTTGCAACAAGCCTAGCCTTATATCTGTCAATTGTTCCATCAGACTTATGCTTGAGCTTGTATACCCATATAGTGCCAATGGCCTTTTTGCATGGATGCAAATCATATAAAGACCAATTAACATTCTTCATAATAGCATATTATGATTGCATAGCAATCACCCATTTTTTTGAATTTTGTGCTTCATCAAAGAAAACATACTCATTCGCATCACACTAGAGTCAACCATTGCATAGCAATTTGATGCAAAAAAGCACTATGAGACCCTGAACGAGTATGATATGACAAGAGTGCATCTAATTTTCTATCTTGCAAGGCTTGCAATAACCATTTAGGCATAGTTTTTCCCTCCTCTATATTGTCCCTCTCATCAATGAGTGCATCATGTAAATTTGCATAAAAAATGGAATGATCCACATTATCATGTGAAACCTATATCAGCTGAGAGATTTCCTCATTTGGACCAACACTCGAGTGTGCACCTGTAAAAAGAGGCAACAAAGTCATAGACATCTTTGGAGCTAAATGATGTCTCCTTAGTACATGAAAGTAAGAACTGAATTGCATCTTCCACAAGAACAACATCACCACTAACCAATATGCATTTAGATTGTGGATGATACAGATGATAGCCTTTGCTTTGAGAATTGTACCCAACAAAAATACATTTCTTTGCTTTGTCATCCAATTTCCTACATTATTGTTCAGGTACAAATGCATATGCTAGACAAACAAAGACACAGAGATGAGCAATAGATGTCTTGTGACCATTCCAAGCCCCATATTGAGTGATAGTCTAGAGTGCTTTGGTGGGACATCTGTTAAGTATATATGCTACATACATGACAGCCTCAAGCCAAAAACTAGTATGTGGTAAAGCTTGACTTTTGACCATACGTCTTGCCATCTCCATGACATACATTTTCTTTTTTTTTTAGCAATTCCATTTTGTTGAGGTGTACACAACACTGTACATTGATGTTTTATCCCACATTCAACCATAAATGCATTAAAATCAGAAGACACATATTCCCCCCTTTGATCAGAATGGAGGTGTGCATGATTTACATGCTAATGGATTTTCGGCCAAAACCAAAAACTAGTTTAAGCACATTCAGACGTTGATTTCAATGGATACACCCATGCATGCTTAAGAAAATTAGCAATAAAAGTCACGATGTAAAGATCTCCCAAAAGAAGGCATCTACATAGGACCATGGACATCATGGTGAACAAGCTATAATTTATGAGTATCTCTAACCGAACCATCTTGTGGGAAGGAGGAACACTTCATTTTGCCCAAAATATGGTCGTCACAAACATGTTTACAAGTTTCCTCAAGTTTGAACAAAGAGGATGCCATCTTAGATTTTTGCAGGCGTAATAAATTGGCAAAATTTAGATGAACAAAGCGTGCATGTCAAAGCTTTTCATTTGAGATAGCTTGAGAATATTTTATTGCACATGTTGAATCATTCACACATTTTGCATAGTCTATGAGATTATACAACCCATGGCATAGAATTCGAGAAGCAATAAGAACATCGCAATTCGATAGATCATGAACTATACATATGTCTGTTGGAGTTAGACATCTGCTGAAGCACGCGAACATCACAAGGAAGAAGAAGAAGCTTGGAGCACAACACACAATAATGAATGTATTACTAGAGAATGTACAAACATAAGTAGCCCATTAGGGCAATAGGCGTATATATAAGCTTGGGGAAAAAACCTCCTAAAGAGGGAAAAACGTGCCCCGACAGTCCTAGTGTGTTCACACACATCACCACCTAAATATATCAACAAATCCCCCCTAGTAGTGATGGGATGAACAAGGAGCTGGCACTCATGTATAACGAAGTGCCAAGCTATGTGGAAATCACTCCACAAAAGGAAGTAAGCCCAAAGCTTTGCAGAAAGCTTCAAACTTCTCCTGTTACCCTCAGATATGTCATGCCAAAAGAATATCATGGAGCACTTATTTTGTATTAAATGTTTGATTGTAGCCCACTTACACCCTTAGAGGACCTCAATCTTCAGGTATATGCGTCTTTGAAATGTCGTAAGGAAGGACCATCTTTATTGATTCTTTGATTGAAAAAAAAAGGGGCAAATAAATGGAAAAAAAAAGGAGAAAAGAAAAAACTCATTAATGGTGCCTTGCAAATGTTGCCTCCCACTCTTCCCCTCTGTCCGGCATGTGTCCACGTGTGTGGCAGATGATATCGAGGTTTGTTATGACAAAAAAAAAGGGGAAAAACTTCTTCTTCGAGGGGGGTTGGAGGGATACGCTGGGGGGTTCTCTCTCCTCTGGAGGGGGAACTCTTTCTCTATGGTGAGGATGTGAGGAAGGTTGCGGCTCTTTTGTGTGATATCAAAAAGAGAGATGCCTTCTATGATCGATTCAGAACTGGGATCAATTGCCATTCTATAAGGAAACAACACCTATAGTCTGATGTAGAACGGAAAAGGTTCCCAAGAGGAGAAGAGTTTCCAGAAAAACTCTAAGGGTAGTAATAAGTCTGGCAGATCAGCTAGCGTGCTTGCAAAGGAAACAGAAGATCTTCACAAATTGTTCAGGACCGGAATTGATTCCGTGAAGCCAGTTGAGCCGAAGAAGAATAATGGTAATGCACCAAGTGAAAGGGAAGCTGAATCGCAATCTTTAAAGAGCACAACCGACTCTAAGCAGAAGGCTTACTGTTATCACGTACAATTTTTTTGACAGTGTATCCAATCTTTTCACAGGCGCTGTAGGATGGGGGATATGCATAGTAGCCCAGCAGTGCATCGCATTATGATCATCACATGGGATCTTTTCCTGGGCCGCAGAAAGGAAATGTGGCGGATGCAGCCATGGCACGTCAGCTGCAATCAGCTGGTTTGCAACATCTTGGTTCTCCAAAAGCTTCACCATTCATGGATCCTTGGCATTTGCCATTTTTACTCATGCAGGATTACGCAAGGCATGGGGCATGGTTTGCAAAACTCAGAAGACAGACAAGAGATGTTTTGGGTGGTAAAATCAATGAGTGTGTTAGCTCACAAAATGGTTGGTTTTATGCACTAATGTGGTTCTATTTGGCAGGAAAATACGTTTGATTTCAGGTATTTGAAGAGTGGAATTGACGATTGGTGAGAAGTATTTGGAGTGTGTAGAGCCCCTCCTACGGACATGAGGCCTGGGGGATATTTGGTGTGGTCTGCTACACCGGTGTATTGGACAGAGGATGAGGACGTAGAAATCTGGAAAGAAATGGAGAAATTGACTCGTTCGATCTGTTGGAAGCTTGTGGCAAAGTTTGTTGATGAGTCCATAGGCATTGATGGACCACGGCTAATTTTCATGCAATTTCAAGAGGGGAAGTTTTTTAAACACTCTATCTCTCCCCACTTCATCTTATCAAAAAGGAGACGTGGGCGGCGCTATTGTGCTCTGAATTTATTCAAGGTTAATCTGGAAGGACCAAATTCCCGTAGAAAAGCAAGAAAAATGGATCGATTTGACATCACTCCATGGAAAGATAAGGAGACGTGGGCGGCAGCACCGAGAGAGCAGTGCGAAGAAGAGAGAAGAGCAGTCGGAGGGGGGGGTCTCGCGTTTTTTTGGCAACAGCGGCAGAAGCGGGGAGGGGGGGATTCTCTGGCTACTCACAAGGGAGACTTGGTGTTCCATGTCGGGCCGGGAGCTGTCAACAGAGAGTTCTTCTTCTACGAGCTCTGGGGGGAAAGTATAATCAGCTAAGGGCATTCTTGGAAGTCACTGGAGAAGCGAAGGGGGATCGATGGGAGGAAAGAAGCATCATAGCAGAGGCACGGGGGGGGGGGGGGGGGGAGTCGGACAGATTTCTCATACATCGGACCTAGATTCATTCGTTCCAGGTATTCATATATGATTTTAATACAAGCTCCCAGAAGATGGGGGAAATACTCTGTGAACTCATGGATGTAAGGATGTATGCAATGTTTTTGTTGTAAAAAATGAACTCTTGTAATGGATGCCTGGGGGAAGAATGTATGATGAATTCACTTAAAGGGAAAGCATAGAGAGCATTGGCTAACAACATGATATGGAAGCACGGAAATCTTAGGAAACGAGCTGTGAATCATTTTGGTAATTGGTCATGTCCCTAAACTTAAACTGAATTGCAGAATCATGGATGCCATGGGCTGCATGTACCATTGTGCACTCTTATTACGAGTGGATGAGTTTGTGAGGAATTGAGTGTCATCAATGGAATGCAGACAGGGCAATCTTACGCTCCAGAGCTTCAGAGCTCCAACGTTTAGGAAACATAGCTTGCAGGATGAGACCCAAAGAAATGGTGAATAACACGTCTGTGATAATTCCTTTTTTTGCACTCTAGTAAGAGACTCCTGTTGTTTTAAGGAGGACATGCAAACGGAGAAATCATGATCTGTATGTTACCTTGGAGTACCTAAACAGACGCCCAATTTTGTAAGCAATATCTCCAACTCTGCAGCTTGAGAGGTAAAGTATACACGGGTACTGCTCAGATTGAACTTCGGTAGGATAGCCACTCAGTGTGAGAATGTTCATTGAAATCGATGTAATGGCATCGATTCCCAATCCACGTTTTTGCCTCTGAGCATGTTCCGGCATCATTTGCTTTCCATGGAAAGATGAAAGGATATCTATCGTTCGTTCATGCTTCATGATTATCAGGTACAGATTATACACGTGAAAGCTCTTGGGTGAACATATTTTGGGAGGTGAGCTCCAAGGGCGATAGGGTCATGCATGGTGATTGTTCTTGTTCATAGTATCTCAGTGCTGGTACCATGCTTCATGGACCATCATTGCAAAGAGGGTCTATGCTGAACATACGAGCCTTTGAACATGAAGAGCTGTGTTTTTTGGGTGTGTAGATTTTGTTTTGCATTTCATTCTTGTAGCTATGCAACAAATGACGTGGCTCAAGACTTTAGTATCTACTTGCATGAGTGGTTCCACATGTATTGAATTGTTGACTTGATTGTAGACTTTGTCTTACAGTATACAAACAGTTAGATTCTTCTGCGTGATTTAATCAAGGAAGGATGGAGTATAAGCGGCATAAAAAAGAAAAAATTGACTATTAAATTTCAAGAGGTGTTTTAACATGTGCGGGTTATGCTATGAAGAATGAATAAATACGTAGTATATTTGGTGCAATTTTTTAGAATGCATGACTTTCAATTCACCCACCTTGGTTTGCAAGCTGAATGTTTATTTGGATCCCTCACATTCTGCATATATTCCTCGAAGCTACTGTTTGACTGGTCCATTGATCTTCTATTTCCTGCAAGTTAATTGCCATGATGAAAAGGAAGGGGAGTGAGAAGAAAAAGTGAGAGGAGGTGTGAGCATGTGTGAGGAGTAGGGTAAAGGAGTGTGAGCGGAAGGGAAGGTTTGACAATGTGTGTGAGAACTTGAGAGGGCATGAATGTGTGCTTGTGGATTCAAGTTGTATGCGAGAGTGTGAAAAAGTGAGTGAGAAAAAGGGGGATCCTAAATGAGAATAGATATGAGGATGTGGCCTCAGTGCAATAAGAAGGTGACATAGTGCAAGAAAACTAGGCAAAATACAAGCATGTGTAAGACACTTTCCCTTGGGTTTAGAGACGCAAACATTTTGGTGCGTCTGCCGGGAACATATGAGCTAGTACATAGACATAGGAATAATCCATTGCGAGATAATTGTGGGCTCCAGGTGATCCAATAGGACCGATTTCAAGGGGTTTTGAACAAAATAAAGTCTCGTATAATCACTTTTTCCTTGGGCTTAGGAACCCAATCAGAGTGGCAAATGGAACCTCCATCAGATCCATCTACACCTCTGAATTATGGATCTGAGTGCAGAAATGGTGTTGATCGTTTATCATCACCTGAATTGCGTTGGGATATTGCAGATGGGATCTTGGATTTGCACTCAATTGACAATTTCGAGCTTATATCTGAGGATGTTAACGAGCCCCTTTGAGGTTTCCCTAGTTGTTACCGTGACTGAAAGAGGTTTTGAAAATGAAAGCAAAGCATATTGGTCTACTAGTAAGCCACCGAGCAGTAAATAGAGATTCAGGCTGAGAACAGCCCATTACGTGCATCATCTTTTAAGAGGGAAGTTCCCGGTAAAGATAGCATGACAAATCTTTCAAGGGTTAAAGTTGTGGATTCGATCATTCTGATTTTTGTTGAAGAGCAGAGCTGCCAATTGAATGTGATAGTGGAGATCCTTTCTAGAAATACCAAGGAGTTATGCAGTTAGTGCAACAGCCTATTGTGATCTTCAAAAAAAATAGCTAGGAAGAGCTCTTGATAAAGTTGTAGGAAGCTGAGAATCATCAAAAAGTGACAAAGTAGCTTGCCCTTGTGTGCTGGACGGGAAGCCAAGCCCTTCGGGAAATTTCATGAAAGGATATGTAAACAGTTCATGAAAGGATATGTAAACAATATCATATTAGAATACCCTCCAAGGGAATGTGCTCAAAGGAATATGGTAACATGAGAGATTGTTGGAATGGGCAAATCATCAGTTATAAAGAAAAATCCTTTCTGTGTCACTTTTACAATTAGTCAGAAGGTCTCATTAGAATGACTTTAAGGCTCAAGAAAAAGAGGATCATGCCTGAATCAAAATTGCATTTTTTCCATTGCAACAAAGGAAGGCTATGATAGCTTGAACTGTTACCTATTCCAGCTCCTTGTTCTTCGAGTTCTGAAGTTGCACGATGGTGGAGCGGTTTGGCTAGTGCTAGAGAAAGTATACATAGAGCTGGCAAATACTCTTGGTAACAGTCTGGAAGCCAAACTACCGATGCCTTCAGAAAAAGAAATCAGTTAAATGGAAGGGACATTGTGATATCAGCTTCACAAGTTCAGTGAGTCTAACATATATGCTATTGAAACCCCTCTGCTGGATTGCAATCATCCGTTCCTAGAAATTTCAGGTTAATGAGTCAATGAAGGCAAACCAAGAGTCTTCGCAGGTAGCAATTGAAGCTGCTGAAAGGGTAGCACAAGTGGAGGACAGTTTGTAGACACATTCAGGGTTGCTGCTTGAGATCTTGTAGTAGGAAAATATAGCTTGTTTTGGAGGTTTGATGGTGATGATGCTACTATGGCAAGAGTTCGAATTTTCATTGTTGCTGTAGAAAGATGATGTTAACTTAAGTGTTGATCCTATGGCCAGAAGAGAGCAGCTGCTCACTTTACTCCTGGAGCTTGATTGTAATGCCGTTTCGGGAATGATTTCAAAACAATCTTCAATTCAGTCAATGTGAGATGGATTCAATAAGAAACTAGAGTACTGAAGGATCTCAAATGTGCCCGGTATTTCCTGGAGCTGACTCCAATTGTTGCAAGTTTCAACATTGATAGGTTTATGACTAGAGATGAAGGATATATAGAGATGAAGGATATACGGAAGACGCTATTGAATCGATATTTAAGGCATCATGTACACCAGAGGTTCAGATGTCAAGGGAACAGATCAGCCGAGTTTATCGACGTCAAGAATCAAAGAAATCATGCACCATAGAAAATAATCGAAACTAGTGTCTAAATATATATGTGCTGGCGACCAACTTCAACCTCTTTGAGAAATATTTGAAGCAGCTAGATGTGATGGAAAGATGGTTGTCTATGCAAGAATTTATGGATGCAAAAGCAAAGGTTGTTCTCAACCAATGGGAGAATCATTCGATGATGGAAGGTGAGGGGCAAGACTCTACTCTCTACTACACTTTTGGATTATGGCTCTTGGTTCTCTTGTCAATGAGGAGCAAAAGGGTGATGTGTCGGCTACAAAAAGCTTCCCCATCTATGTGCTCAATGTGTTGTCAGTTTCTTTCCGTCGATGAATGTGCTTCCCATGTTGAACCTGTGCTAAAATTTTGGTGTCACTAAGTAATGACTTGAGTGCAATGATAAGAATCTGCGAGAGTCGGAGATTCCTCCATTCATGAAGTGTGCCTCAAAGTGTGGAGAACCATCTGTGGGTTGTCAGTTAATTTGTATCTGTTTTTTTCTTTGAGAGTATGGTTTCTAAAGTTCCCTGAAGTGATTACCTTTGGGCGTCTTCTTGATTGTATATCAAGATGAATAAGTAAAAACAACAATAAAATTAGCAGTCAAGCATACATTTTACATTGGGCATCACGACCGGTTCATCTCCCTAGGCAGGGCCTTCGTGAAAAGGTGTGCAATGTTCTCCTGCGTGGGCACATATGCCAAGCTGATCTCCCCAATAGAGAACCTCTCCCTGACATAGTGATAATGCACCTCAATGTGCTTAGTGCGAGCATGGAACAGAGGGTTCCTCGCAACTGCCAATGCGCTTTGACTTTCAATGAAGATGGTGGTGGCATAAGTCTGACCAACACCAAAATCAGCCATAAGGTCTTTGAGCCACACACACTCAACAGTCGCTGTGAAAGTAGCCCTATACTTAGCCTCACAACTCGAAGTGGCCATAATAGGCTGCTTCTTGCTCAACCAAGATATACATGAGCTACCAAGCATGAAGCAAAAGCCACTAGTGGACACACGAGTGTCATAGCAACCAGCCCAATCAGAGTCAGAAAAAGCATGCAAATCTGGAGGTAGTGATCCCCCCTTGGGATAAAACAACCCAAGTAGCTGAGTACCACTCAAAATAGCAAAAGATGTGCTTAACTGCTTGCCAATGCTTGACTCCTGGGAAATGCATAAACCTACTCATCTGTGAGACAACAAACTAAATATTTGGCCGAGTAATGCATAAGTAAATCAAGCATCCAACAACTTGTTGATAGAGAACAACATCAAATGCATCTCCAGCATCATGAAGACTCAATCGTAAGCTATCTCCATAGGAGTGGCAATAGGCTTACAGTCTTCAATGCCAAAACGCTGCAATAATGTGTCAATATATTTCGTTTGACACAAAGCCATTCCACAATCAACTTGCATAAATTGAATGCCCAAATAGTGATGCAAATGCCCCAAATTAGACATCTCAAATGAGGCATGCAAATCAGCCTTAAAATCAGCAGTATGCTTCTCAATAGGACCAGTGAGCAACATGTCGTCAACATAGACAACAATGATTAGAAGCACATAATTAGCACGCTTAACATATAAGGTGCTTTCAGTTGGACTGTTTTCAAAATCAGATAGGCATGTATCTTCTCATACCAAGCACATGGTGCTTGCTTTAAACCATATAATGCCTTCTTTAACCTGCAAACCTCGTTGTCATGCCCTTTCTACACAAAGCCACGGGGCTGAAAAACATACACTTCTTCATGCAAGTCACCATTCAGAAATGTTGTTTTAATGTCCAACTGATGTACATTCCAACCATGATGAGCTGCAAGTGCACAGATGCTCCGAACAGTAGTCATACGGCATGTAGGTGCAAAGGAAACCATTAATAAATTGAAACCCTATAAGTCTCCTCATCTTGATGGTTTACCTAATGAGTTTTTCATGGATATTAAAGATTTCTTAGCCCCCTTCATTCTCTTGGTGTGGAAAGAAGCATGGGCTAAATGTGATTTCCCTGTGGAGATCAACATTGGTGCGATCAATTTAGTGCAAAAAAGAGGTCCTAAAGAAGATCTAGACAACTAGAGGCCTATCTCTTGTCTCACTACTATCTATAAAATCTTTGCCTCTCCCTTAGCTAGAAGACTTGGCCCTTTCATGGATAGTATTATCTTGCTTGAGAAAAAATGCTTTATTAAATGTAGAATCATTCTTGATGCTATCATCGCCCTCTGGGTATGGATGGACTATGCCAAAGCTTCCAATCAAGATCTTTTCTTCTTTAAAATAGATTTTGACAAACCTTATGATAGAATTGAGTAGGATTTTGGTTCATCAACCACTTCATGATGTTGGCCTTGGCAAAAAGTTCATCAGATGCGTGAGTACTCTTTTTGGAAATGCTATCTTTAGAATTTCCATTAGTGGAACCCCCTCTCATCCTTTTAGACTTGTTAGATCCATTAGGCAAGGGTCTCCCCTTGCCCCTCTTCTTTTTTCCATATGTAGTGATGCCTTGGGGTGGCTTGTCAAAGATGCCATGCCATCTCAACTTATCGAAGGCATTAAGATCCCTTGTTCTTCTTCTCAGCTTGGTTTACATATGTTTGCTGATGATACTAACATGGTTATGCTTGCTGATGATTCTTCTGCTAAGTGCTTTCTTGATTGCTTGGACACCTTTTACTTAACTACCGGATCCCATATCAATCACAAGAAGACTTGCTTCAAAGCTTCCAACAATGCTACCCTTGATTGTGTTCACAACAAAGGTTGTCTTATCCTTAAAGATGGTGAAGTATTTAGACATTTAGGTATCCCTATGGGTTTTGGCATCACTTTTCGCCAAAGATGGGATTGGATAATGAATAAATTTAGAGGTAAAATCTTTAAATGGTATGCTTGTCAAAACTCTCTCTCGCTCTCATAGAGTTTTTCTTCTCAATCATTATGTTCTGCCTTGTTTGACTTACTATTTAGCCTATTGGATGCCCTCTAAGAAGAATCTCCAACAAGCTATCTCTTTGGTTAGAAGATTTTTATGGGGTGGAAACTCTCAAAGCAATAGGATTTCCAAATTTTGATGGGATACTTGTTCCTTTCCCAGAAACGAGGGAGGGCTTGACATTACCTGTCCCATCAAAATGGCCAGCAACTTGACTGCTAAGTGGATTCTTTAGAGATTTAAACTATGATGATATTTGGGTGTGTCTTCTTAAAAGAAATGTCGATAAATTTAATTTAAAAGACTATAAAGCTTGCAAAATTCATTAACTCTAGGATGTTATCATTTCTCCTCATATTTTTAAACCAATTGGCTCTATTCTTAGCTATAGCTTCTGGACAACATAGATGAATGTCGAAAAGGTCTGGTCTCCTAATCATATGCTTTCTTGTAATACTAACTTTGTTTTACAATATTCCTTATGGATAGGATGGCTTTCTTTGTTGGTAACATTGGTATAATTGAAGACAAATGTAAAAAGTTGGCTTTCTCACTTGGAAATATTTTGGGTACCATTTTTCCCCATTTTCTCAACCTGTGGTGTTTTTCCAATGGCTTTGTAATGAATCTTTCGCTATTATAGTGGTGTTTCACTTTGTTTCTTGATTGACACACCCATTGGATTCCACTTCTTTTGGCTTTGTGTAATTCAATAATCTCCCACGAACATGTAATATGTTTTCCTTTGAAGATATGACAACATCATCACCACTTTATACACTTGACGCTCTATTTGTATGCCATTTTTATTAATGTGGAAGAAGCAATACTATTGCCTTCGACCATCTCCAACCATTTCAACTCTCTTACAAATGGTTGTCTCACTTAGGAAACAACAAAAAACTACCTATTTAAGGTAAATGTAACGTACTTTTTGTACCAAATTTTTGCATGAATTTACTAGGAGTAAAGGCTATAACGGATCATTTCAACTTGTTATTTGACAACAACCATATTCAGGTCATTCATTCCTCTACACACAGCATCACATCCCAAGGCATTAAATACAAAGATCTTCACAACCTTTCTTGCTTCCTCATGAAAAAATCTTTTTCCGATCTATGGCATGAAAGATATGGACACGCTTCATATCATACGAAGATTTCCCCATCTCACCCTCTCAAAGGATTGCCCAAAATCAATCAAGCCAAAGATGTTTTCCAAACTTGATTGGAAAGGCAAACAACATAGGGCCCTTGTTCCAAAAGAGGCATCCACTCAAGCTAGGAAGCCTCTAGTTCTTGTACATATGGACTTTTGTGGTCCAATGAATACTATCCCATCTGTGATGGGTTCACTCTACTTTTATCTTCTTGTAGATGAACACATCAGATTAATTTGGGTACTCTTCCTTAAATCAAAGTCAGGAGCTTACTCAAAGTTCAAAGATTGCACAACTCAAGTAGAGAATGAATAACCTACATCTTTTAGGACCATTCAATTTGATAGTAGAGAAGAATTTCTAAACCATGAGTTTGAAAATTACCTCAAGAGAAAGGGGATCAAACAAGAAGTCAGTCAACCTCACACTCCATCTCAAAATGGGACTGCAGATGCAAAATTCAAAGCCTCATGGAAATGGCTCCACAATAAAAATCTTTCTTGAAAAATTTTACACCAATATTGTTCATAGTGCCATGCACGTCCTTAATTGAGGGTTCACAAGTGCACTTTTCAACATGAAACAATTTGAGGCTTACCATGAAAGGAACCCGAATATCAAGTATTTTGATGCCTTTGGATGTGACATTTATGTCCATATACCCAACAAAGATACGAGAGATTTTGCTTCAAAGTCAAAGAAGCACATTTTTATTTGCTATAGTGAACAATGTAAAACCTATTGTGTATAGTAATCATTTCCAAGGACGTTATCTTTAGGTTCCTAAGCAAATTTGAAGCCTCAAACGAGCTCTAAAAGTTATGAAAATTGATACGTCGACTCTTCTAACACTCCTCAAGCTCAAGGAGTCTTGGCTTCTACAAAATGGAGTCAAAAAAAAAAAGGGGGTATTTACAATGAAATGAAGTGATCAAAATCAATTGAATGATTGATTTGGAAAAAATGGTTAGACTTATTCATTGTCGGATCTACATTGAATACTATGTTTGCTTAGTCTTGTGCCTAAGCCTTGTCTCTTGCTATCCTTTTTTTTTGAAGTTTCCTTTCCTTCTAGGTCCTCCTGGACTCCTAACGCTTCCCCCCCTCTTTTTTGTCATTCTTGGTAGACCTTTGTTGGAGGTGTTGTTCTATGTAATATTGTAGGACATGTGCTTCTAACTCATGTTTTTTTAATCAAATTCTACATGGGAGATCTATCTTTATTGGCACCCAATCAATAGCACCTAGGACTTTTGGATGTGGCACTTTATATTGTTTCGAATGTAGAGCTTATTCCAATGTGAATAATTATAAAGTGAGTGCGTTTGGATATGAATATCTCAAACTGGTATTCCCAAAAATCGATCGAAAACATCTCTTTGAATGTTTGTTTGTATCATGCTGGTAGGTACTTGATGTGAGCATGCCAAGCATACACAATCTTTAGCTAGGATGTGGTATTTATGTTGTAAATTAAGTCATAGTTTGCATCTTTGAAGCTGGGTGTATAGATATACAATGCTTTCATATTTTGGAATGTCTTGAAGACTAGCCTGATCAATTCAAAGTTTTTTAGCATCATTTGCATGGCTACATCTGGAATCATCTTGAGGTGAGGTATCCAATGGATGATGGTGGATATCATGTATGCAACTATGCCCTTGTGTTGGTGCGAGGTATGGGTAATTGATCCAATCTACACACTTACATTATTTGTGACTTTGATAGCAAAAGCCTGCCATGAATGTCTCCATGGAACTAGATCATTGCAGGGGTTATATAGAAAATGGAACGGATCATGTGACCATGTGTGCATAATCTCTGGATAAGTCTTGAGTAAGTGTTGATGGTAGTTCAATTAAAAGACAGTTCCCTTGGGAGCTCATTTTTGCATGTCTTCTAGTTGAGATTGTGTCGCAAATGTGGGCTCCTTTCCAATGATGCACTTCCCCTCTACATTGTAATGAGATATAGAACAAACTAAGGTTGGTATTGAAGCTTACAGTTGGTGATTCTTGAAATACTAGGAGTTTAATACAATTTCTTCTATGTTTTCCATGGTCCCTATCTGAATGACCACTCTTTCATCATATGTTTTCCCAATGTCTTCAATGTGTTTGAGCCACTATTGGGCTCCTAAACCCCTAGGGGAATAAACCCAAGGGGAAAAATGCGGATAAGTGCCTATGTTTTGCCCAAACTTTTTAGAATCCGTTAGCTTGTATTGCTTGCATGCCACAATTGTATCTCTAACCCACTACCTCGTACGCACTTGTACTCAGTCACTCTCGCTCTCCCAAGGTCTCTTCCTCTCATGCACATATCTACAAATATTCGACCATACCCTCACACACTTCCACTCCCACACACCCTCACTCATATACACCCTCTCATTCTCTTTCTTCTTCTCACTCACTCATTAACATGCTTACTCACATACACTTGCACCGGAAAAAACTCCCACATGCACAAACTCACACTTTCCTTCTCTCTCACTTTTCTTCACTCTCTCGTCCTTCTACGAATTCTCTCCTGCCCCTCACTCTCTCCCCTTTCTCTCTTAGACACTCTTTCTCTTACCCTCACTATTTCCTTCTCCTACTCACTTTCTCGTCCCTCTCTCTCACTCTCACTTTCTCTTCAATTCTCACACTCTTTATACTCATAAAGGGAGATGTGCCTAAATATAATGAAGCAAGAAGCGCAATGCTCAAGTTGCGCATTGGAAACATATGAGTTGCTTTAGGCATAATGGACAAGACGCATACCTCCCATTCGAGTTAGTGCATACAATACGTGCACATATACACATTCTAGATGACTTGGGTGAATTAATCTAGTTTTTACACACTTTGTTATGTTGTAAACTAAGTCATAGTTTCCATCTTTGAAGCTGGGTGCAGAGATATACAATGCTTTCATATTTTGGAATGTTTTCACACATGGGATAATGCCCATAACATCATCAAGATAACTTCATTACAACAGTGCACTTCTACCATCAGATCCCAAAATGATTTTCTTCATAAACTAATAAAAAATATGAGGCATGTTCCCTTTACAATGCCAACATGTCTCCCTTGATTGGTGTATGTGGGGTTAGTGATTATGTGAGTGATGAGTGTGTGACGTAGTGAGAATGAGAGTTAGTGTAAAGCCTAGATGCATACTCGGGCAATCCATTATCTTGACATGCTCCTGATAGTGTATAAGTATATTACATGATTGATTTAGGTGGCAATTTATAATTCTTGACTCTCTAGAACTCCCTTATAGGATTAAAATATTGGCATTTAGGTTTATACAAGGTTCTTGATGATGAATCTACTTGGTTATGGGACTTTTTAGGTACCCATTTCCAAGTTTTTTTTAGGAATTTTTTTTTGTAATCATGGGTCCATAGCCACATTTCTCTATTTTATGTGCATGTTGCTTCAATGTGTACACCAAAAAATAAATCACCCACGTTCAAGAATTTATCCTTCATGTGTGCATCAAAATAAGCTCTAACTATTGTTGCTCTTAGTCTAGTTTCACCTAATTGTTCTAAATCAAAGATCTTGGATACGAGCTTGTGGTCTATCCATTGATTCTCTTGTGCGACCTTCAGAGATCGTATTAAGAAATATAGCGAAAGCATAGCATTTTGGCCAAAAACATCTAAAAAGGAGTGGAATTGAGTACCATTTTGTAGGCAACTCGATACACCCAAAAAACATGATGAATCTATTTGTCTCAATCAAAGCATTTGTTATTCTGACTTCTTGTGAATGACTATGAAATCTTTTAAAAGATATTCAATGGCCTTGTTCAAGAAGCGGGTTCCACGATCATGTACTCATTTGATTGGCAATCCATATATCCATATATTGTGAATATGTTCTCAAACAAAAATTTAGTCAAAATGTGTGCATCATTCTTCCTAGTAGCTTTCACTTCTACCCATTTGGTAAGATGGCGGAAATGTGGTATACTTTCTTTACTCTGATACTACTCCTTGTCGACGCGACGAAGGCTGAACCTTAGTAAGCTTGTGGAAATCACCACGCCCAAGAAGAACTAAGCTAGAGTGATTCAGAACACTTCTGTAATCAACCAATAGCTTAGCGAAGTCTAGCGCTCAACATATAAGACTGCGCTCTAAATTCACAGGAAGAAATTTCACCGAAACTTCACCAGACTGTCACTGGATTGACACCATAATCGTACCGGAATGAACTTCAAATCTTTTTATAATTACTTCAAGTAAACATACATGAAGTAAGGAAGTGACGCAAAAGCTTCCTTAACTTACTGAACACTTTCTGAAGTTTAAGGAAAAACTCCACTAGTTCAGACAACCTCTTTCCGGTCACACTTTGTACTGTGTATAGATATCTTTTTCACCGGAAACCTTAATCAACTAAAAGTAGAGATGTCTAGCTACAGAATGAGCTATCTCTCACACAAAACTTCGCATTACTCTATGAGATCTACTTCGTTCTTCTACCGGAAAAATACTTTTACAGTAAGAACTACAACTGACCGAAAAATGCGGTTACTGAGAAAACGTTAACTGTTAACTAACTTTAAAACATACTCTGTTTCTTCCGCATACAAACAGTACGCACAAACATCCACATGAACATGTGTTTTCTATTAGAGAAGATGTGTACAAGTGAGCTTGGCCTCTTCTTGCTCAAGCTACAGAAACTCTCCTATACTGAGTAGTTTCTTATTACCATCTTTCTCTCAGATGAATACCCGATATCTCAGGCTTCTGTTATTCATCTATACATACGTGATCTCTGGTGTCTTCTTCTACATACGCGATCTATGGCGTCTTCTGTCTATAACTCTGCATCTATGCGCATCTGCTATATTTCGTCTCTCTCTCTCTATCTCTATTCTCCTCTCTCTCCTCTTCTCTTCTTTATGTGCTCTTATTTATACTGCACGCTCTTCTTAAGCACGTTCTTGTTCGCACTTCCCTTCTATTATTCCTTTGCACGTTCTCTCTATGTACAATTTGATTCAGCGTAACGTACTCTGATCCTGGAAGATTCTGTACTGTACATAACGGTCGTGGATTTGTCCTTCCACTAAGGCTTTTGATTTTCTCTGATTCTGCTTTCCTTTTTTTTTTCTTTTTTATGTCTGTTTGTCAAATTCGTGAGTGTTTCTTCAACAGCTCCCCCTCAATCACTAATTTGACATCTTCCGGTCTTTCATATATCTTTCTTTCTTTTATACCTGCCATGTCTTTGAATCTGCTTGTCTTCGTTCCATCCAAACTCTTTGTTAACATATCTGCAATCTGATCCTTTGTCGGAGTGTATACAATTTCTAGCTCCTTCTCCATTACCTTTTCCCTCAGGAAATGATATTGAATTTCTATGTGCTTTGTTCTTGCATGAAATACTGGGTTTGCTGCAAGATATAGAGAGCTCATATTATCTCCATGTATGATAGGTATACCTTGATCAATACCCATGCTTTTGAACAAGGTCTGCATCCACATTATTTCTTTAGCTGCTTCTACAAGTCCTTTATACTCTGCTTCTGTTGACGATAATGCTACTGTGTGTTGCTTCTTTGAACACCAGCTAACCAGCTTATCTCCTAGGTATATCATATACCCGTGTGTTGATCTTCTGTCATCTTGACTTCCAGCCTAGTCTGAGTCACTGTATGCTCTGAGCTTTATGTCGGACGTAAAAGGATAATATAATCCTTCTTTTACAGTTCTTTTAATATATCTAAGAACTCTTTGTCCTGCAACCCAATGTTGATCTGTCGGACAGTGCATAAATTGTGAGAGAACTCCTACTGCATAACTAAGATCCGGTCTTGTTAGCGTAGCATAAATTAGACTTCCTACAATTGACTGATATTTCTTCATATCTTTAAACTCTGCTCCACTGTATCTGCTGAGTTTATGATTTACTTCAAGCGGTGTTGAAGCTTCTCTGCAATTCTCCATATACACCATGATCTGTGTATGTGATTTCCATTCCTAGAAAGTATGACAACTTTCCTAGGTCACTAATCTTGAACTCTCTTTCGAGTAGTTTCTTTACTTCTGTAATCCCTTCATCTGATGTTCCTGTGATTATTAAGTCGTCTACATAAATACAAATGTAGATCATTCCTTCTTCTGTTCTCTTTATAAGTAGACTTGCGTCTGCCTTCGAACTTTGGTATCCAAGTTCATTTAGATATTTCACAAGTTTGTAATTCCAAGCTCTTGGAGCTTGCTTCAGTCCATAAAGTGCTTTTCTTAACTTGCAAACGAAGTTTGGGTTTCTGGAATTTTCAAATCCTTCAGGTTGTTCCATGTACACTTCATCAGAAATGTATCCATTCAGAAATGCGTTCTTTATATCTAGCTGACTTAGCTTCCATCCTTTCGATGCTGCTACAGCAATCACTGTCCTTATGGTTGACATCCTTGCCACCGGACTAAACGTCTCGTCATAATCTATGCCATGCGTCTGGGCATAGCCTTTGACTACCAGCCTCGCTTTGTATCTGGTTATCCTTCCATCTGCAAACTTCTTTATTTTGAAAACCCATTTATTTCCGATTACTTTCTTACCATTTGGTTTCGGAACAAGTTCCCATGTCTTGTTCTCCTCCAGTGCGCTAATTTCTTCTTTCATTGCTTCTTTCCATTGCTTTTTGTCTTTAGCTTCATCATAGCTCTGTGGTTCTTCATCATCTTTGACCATATATGCATAGTCTTTCTGAGTTATGTATGACGTATCATACGAGTACCTTTCTGGTTGTCTTCTATTCCTGTTTGACCTTCTTGGGTCAAACTCTTCATATGTATCTGAATGCACTTCTTCATTGTCTTCATTTCTCATACCTGATCCGTTCCTGGACGTACTTGCCTGCATATGATTTTCATCTCTGTTCACCTGCACAATTGATTTCCCTTTCTCTCTTTTCCTTATTTCTTCTTCAAATTCTTCAGTCATATGACTTTGATCTGCATACCAACTTTTCTGTTCATCAAATGTAACATCTCTAGAAACAATAAACTTTTTCATTAGAGGACCCCATAATCTATAACCCATCTGTTTTTCATCGTATCCAACGAACACATATTTCTCTGCTTTCGGTTCAAGCTTATGTCTGAGTTGAGACGGTACATAAGCATACGCTACTGATCCAAACACTTTGCAGTGATCAAGTGTTGGCTTCTTTCCCCACCATGCTTCATAAGGGGTCATTCCTTCCAATGCTGTACATGGTAATCTGTTTACCAAATACGTAGCTGTGTTTACAGCTTCAACCCAAAGATAATTTGGACAATCTTTTTCATTTAGCATGCTCGTGCAAATTCAACTAGAACTCGGTTCCTTCTTTCTGCTACTCCATTTTGTTGTGGTGTATATCTGCAGGTTATTTCTCTCTTAATACCTGCATTCCAAAGATAGTCATTGAATTCTTGGGAGAAGTATTCTCCCCCTCCATCAGACCTCAGTCTTTTAAGTTTTCGTCCGGTAAGTCTTTCAGCATATGCATGAAAATGCCTGAAAGCCAAATACTTCTGATTTCTCTTTCAAAACATAAAGAGTTATCCACCTTGTTGCATCATCAATGAATAAAACATAGTACCTTGATCCGCTGATTGATCCTTCTTTCGTTGGCCCCCATACATCTGTATGAATAAGCTCGAGTACTTCATCATGTTTGAATACTTTCTTCTGGAAAGGTAACCTGTTGGCTTTTCCCAACTGACATGCTTCACACTTGTGAATCATATGTTGATTCTGTATATTTGGTAATCCCAATACTGACTGATTCGTTATCATAGCTTTAATTCCTTTTTCATTGAAATGACCCAATCTCTTATGCCATAAATCAAGTTCTGTAATTACCTTTTCTCCATGTGTGAGCAACGCTTGGCCAATGTTCCCTTGTACTCTTAAAGTAAAGAGTCTTCCTTCTTTCTTTCCAGAAATGATCTGGTTATATCCGTTCTTGGGATCTTCTACAAATACACCTTTATTTGTAAATCTGACCTGAAAACCTTTCTCAACTATCTGTCCCACACTAATCAAATTTTTCGGTATGGTTGGAACATACAAAACATTGGTTAGCAAATCTGCTCCATTCTTGCATTTCACTTTTCCAATTGAGTGTACGCTATGTCTCGTATTGTCACCTGTTTGAACAGTGTGACTAGAACTACCTTTTTCTAGTTCTGACATTAGTTCTATATTTCCTGACAAGTGATTAGAACATCCAGAGTCAATGTAGAATACCTTTAGATCTTCATTTTCTGATGTGCTGATAGAGTTCATCATCAACGATGTATGACTTTCATTCTGCGTGTCGTTTGCGTAGTTGTTGTAGGTGGTGTTGTAGGATTGATTCTGTCCCCAACTTCTCACTCCACCTCTACCATAGCCTCCTCTTTTATTTTGTCTTCCTCTTTGATATCTTCCGCTTCTGCCTCTGCTATTACTGTTTTGATTTTGATTTGATCCTTGTTGATTGTGCCAACAATCATGAGCCAGATGATTACTTAGTCCACAGATCCAGCAAGCCTTCTTGTTGGTATTCTGGCTACTTCTTCCTCTTCCAAAGCCTCTTGCTCTTCCTCTGCCAGTGCCTTTACCTCTTGCGTAATAGGCCTGAGAACTCGACTCTTCTTCGTCTTTTGTCTTACCTTTGTCTTTCTTTTTGTTCTTCATGTACATTGCAGAGCTTTGTCCTTTATCTGCATCTCCTTTCAGGTCTTGCTCATATGTGAGCATCAAACCAAGCAGCTGATTTAAATCTCGCACAAAATGATTTAGAGAAAGTTCAATTGATAGTACGAAAGGTTTCCACCTTTCATCTCCTCTTAATCCTGTGAGAACTTGCGCTATCAATCTATGATCTTCGACTTCTTCATTTATGGATCCAAGACTATCTGCTAGATCCTTCATTTTAGTGACGTAGTCACTTATGCTTTGACTCCACTTCTTTTTGAATGTCGTAAATTCGGACCATAAACTAGCCTTCCTGGCTTTCGTAGTATTTTGGAAATGATCCTCCAATGCACTCCATATGTCCTCTGCTTTCTCCAGACCTCTAATATGTGGTAGTAGATGATCTGTTACGGTATTATAGATGTAGGCTCTTGCCGTTGCATCTTTCTTCTGCCACAGCTTCAAGGCTTCTAATTCTTCTTTTTCCGGTTGACTATCATCTTCAAAGGTTGGCTTCTTTTCTTCTCCGGTCACGTACATCATTAAGTCCTTACTCATAAATAAGGCTTCCATGCGCATTACCCATGCGGGATAATTATCTCTGTCCAACTTATCAATAGTAACGTGGTCTGCCATGATCTTCTTGTTTCTATTACTTCCGGTGAGCTTTTGAGAATCTTTCTGCTCTTCAAAATCTTTTTCGTTCTGGTTCCACTCGTTGTGGTTAACCGGCTCTTGTTTCCAATAATGGTCAATACTCTGGGCTCTGATTAGATATGCTTGGCTCTGGCTCTGATTAGATATGCCTAGCTCTGGCTCTGATACCACTGTTGCGGAAATGTGGTATACTTTCTTTACTCTGATACTACTCCTTGTCGACGCGACGAAGGCTGAACCTTAGTAAGCCTGCGGAAATCGCCACGCCCAAGAAGAACTAAGCTAGAGTGATTCAGAACACTTCTGTAATCAACCAATAGCTTAGCGAAGTCTAACGCTCAACATATAAGACTGTGCTCTAAATTCACTGGAAGAAATTTCACCGAAACTTCACCAGACTGTCACTGGACTGACACCGTAATCGTACCGGAATTGTACCGGAATGAACTTCAAATCTTTTTATAATTACTTCAAGTAAACATACATGAAGTAAGGAAGTGACGCAAAGGCTTCCTTAACTTACTGAACACTTTCTGAAGTTTAAGGAAAAACTCCACTAGTTAAGACAGCCTCTTTCCGGTCACACTTTGTACTGTGTATAGATATCTTTTTCACCAGAAACCTTAATCAACTAAAAGTAGAGATGTCTAGCTACAGAATGAGCTATCTCTCACACAAAACTTCGCATTACTCTATGAGATCTACTTCGTTCTTCTACCGGAAAAATACTTTTACAGTAAGAACTGCAACTGACCAAAAAATGCGGTTACTGAGAAAACGTTAACTGTTAACTAACTTTAAAACATACTCTGTTTCTTCCGCATACAAACAGTACGCACAAACATCCACATGAACATGTGTTTTCTATTAGAGAAGATGTGTACAAGTGAGCTTGGCCTCTTCTTGCTCAAGCTACAGAAACTCTCCTATACTGAGTAGTTTCTTATTACCATCTTTCTCTCAAATGAATACCCGATATCTCAGGCTTCTGTTATTCATCTATACATACGCGATCTCTGGCGTCTTCTTCTACATACGCGATCTATGGCATCTTCTGTCTATAACTCTGCGTCTCTGCGCATCTGCTATATTTTGTCTCTCTCTCTATCTCTATTCTCCTCTCTCTCCTCTTCTCTTCTTTATGTGCTCTTATTTATACTGCACGCTCTTCTTAAGCACGTTCTTGTTCGCACTTCCCTTCTATTATTCCTTTGCACGTTCTCTCTATGTACAATTTGATTCGGCGTAACGTACTCTGATCCTGGAAGATTCTGTACTGTACATAACGGTCGTGGATTTGTCCTTCCACTAAGGCTTTTGATTTTCTCTGATTCTGCTTTCCTTTTTTTTTTTTTTAATGTCTGTTTGTCAAATTCGTGAGTGTTTCTTCAACAGGTTTGTTGTTATGATGATATATTTTGCATGTGAACTCTTAGCTGGGGATTAATACAACCTACAAAGTCTATTCCCTACTTTGAGAATGCACATCCTCCCATCATGGGTCTCAATGTCATCTCATCCTTTTGAAGTGGATATTGAGTCCTTTAACATGTGTCACATCTCTTCACATAGGTATGGGCATCCATATGAAGAGTAGGCCACCAAAGACCTGAATTTGTTTTTACTTAATCACTCGATCAAGTCCAAAGTGTCCTCTTGAAATAACCTCATGTGCAATTTCTAAGATCTTCAAGCATTCACTTTGATGTATACGCAATCTCAGATATATCTCTTGTCCACACTTATATAGATTATCTTCGGTGTGTGTATAGTCCTAAGCCTCAGGCTGTAGATTTCCTCTTTGAGCTAAAGTCATCTCTTGAGGGAATGTTTTCATCCTCAAAAAGTTAACCAAAGGACTAATCCATTCTGGTATTAACGAGAATTGATACAAAGTCGCATGTACAATAGGTGGTCTATTAATACAAGTTGGATAGTCCTTGAACAACCAATAGATGTTTGGTTTCATTGTAGGCAAGTACACACCTAATCGTTTTAGAGTCTCTAGGGTTTTGTATTTAGGATGATGTTGCCCTAGTGCATGTACATGTGATAACTGCAACCACTTTTCATGCTCTTCCTCATCCAAACAATAGGCTAATATTCCTTGATCATTTTGCTTGTATATATTACCTACAAGTACAGAGTATCTCTATGACTTGGCAATTTCCTCGTCCTTCATTCTAACCATTGGATCCTTAGGTCCAAATGTCTAAATAGGCACAAGTGGTCTAGCCTAGTTTGGTAATACTTCCAAATAAGCATTAGGAAGTTCATTTGATACTCCTTGTAGTGATTTTCTTGAAGTGAGTCTAGAAAGGTGATCTACTTAGGAAGATTTGTCGGATGGATGGATCCTGCACTATGGAACCTAGAGAGCTGAGAGAGATTGCCACTCAATTTTACTGCACTCTATTATATGAGGAGTTGCCTATGGAGACCATGTAGGAGAGCAGGCGATGTGTCCTATAGCATGTCCAACGATCGATGACTGATGAGATGCAGATGATGCTTTTTGCCCCATTTACTAAAAGTAAGATCTTTGATGTATTGCATGGATTGGCTAGGGACAACTATCCTAGTGATAATGGTCTCTCCCCTAGTTTTTTAAATGAGATATTGGGGGATTCTTGGGGATGGGATTCGTCTTGCCTTTTAAGAGGTCATGGAGGGGGGACAACCGGATCACTCATTCATGTAGGGTCTGATTTTCCTCATCCCTAAGGATGGGGGATGGTTGGATGATGTCTGGCACTAGCATCAAATCACACTTCTCAACTCAGCCTACAAAATCCTTGCGAAGGCTCTCAGTTTGAGACTACAACCACTTCTTGAGACCTTGATTCATCCTACACAGATTGGCTTTATCAAGGGTCGTAGTATCCTTGATAATATTTTCATATTCTGGGAAGTTGTCTCCCTTGCTTGGATGCATGATGAGCCTCTTGTTGTGCTCTTGCTGGATTTTGAGAAAGCCTATGATCTGGTTGGTTGGGCTTTTCTCAAGGACACTATGTTATGTATGGGCTTTACTGATAGATACATCAAGGGTGTTGCTACCATGTATCACTCAGCCGATAGTCAGATACTGATGGTAGGAGGTCCCAGGAGAGATTCAACATTTTGCAATATATTTGACAAGGCTTCCCCTTAGCCCCCAATTCGTTCCTCTTCTTTGATGAGGCCATGAGCACATTCTTGACTGCACAGGATACTGAGCTCCAAGGTATTTGGCTCCCAATTAGACATGAGATGCTCTTGGATGCTGAGTTGTCTAATGCCACAAACATCTACTTGCCAGGTCATGAGGCCAATCTAGCTAGATTTTAGTATGCCTTTTAGATTTTTTGATGCTTCCAGCACCAAGATCGATCGGCAAAAGCCTTGTCAATTCTAGGTTGGCTCAGATGATCTTCTAGGTGGTAGCTTGGAGAGCAGTTTGAGTGGATCACTCCTCGCACATCAGTTAGATACCTTGGCTTTCATATTGGCATTGATCTTTTGGCTGAGCAGTAGATATTGCCTCTCCTCATGACCATAAGGAGGAAAGTTTTACATTGGATCTCTGCTCGATTGTCCTTGGCTGGGAGGGTTATGGTGGCGAACCAAGTTCTACTTGCTATAACGTGGTGAGAGGGTGTGAGGAAAGGAAAGAGTGTGTAAGAAAGTGAGAGGAAAAGTGAGGATGAGTGGAGTGTGAGAGTAAGTAAGATGAAGGGAAGTAAGAGTGATAAGCTCGAGGGTGAGCAAGTGATGGGAAAGGGAGTGAGTATGTGTACAAGAAGAAGGCCTTTTGCTCCTATTAAGCTCTGGTTCTTGGCCAGTGAAATCCTTGAACAAATCAGATAGACCAATAATCAAAGGGGGATAGTGTGTGTGTGAGGAAGGTTCGAAAGATAGAGCCACGTATAGTCATCACAAGGAAGCAATGCTAGGAATATAAGGAAGTGGATCTGATTGAAAAAGAAAACAGGGCCATTCGACCCACTTGACCACAAAGAAACTTTGGGATGTTTGCTCGGGTATAAGACCTTGTATCATTTTGGTGATTCAACACATGATCTATAAATGTGGTGCTTGTCAATTTGGAAAATCTCACACGTTACCCTTCTCAAGGAAAGGCTACATGCATGAGGACTACCTAGAGCTTGTCCATACAGATGTATGGGGACCAAGTAAGGATCCCTCAATTTCTGGATCAAGGTATTATGTATCTTTCATTGATGATTTCAGTAGGTGGACAATCTTATATTTTATGAAGCACAAAGATGAAGTATTCAATTGCTTTAAAAAGTATCTTGCACTTGTTGAGAACCAAACAGGAAGAAGTCTAAAGAGACTAAGGTCAGATGGAGGAGGTGAGTACTTCTCAAATGAGTTTGATGCATTCTTGCAGGATAGAGGAATCAAGAGAGAAATTACAACAAGGTATACCCCTGAGCAAAATGGGGTGGCAGAGAGGAGGAATATACTAATTATTGAAATAGCTAGGTCAATGTTAAATGAGAAAAAATTACCTAATTACTTGTGGGTAGAGAATTTATGTACTGCTACTTATCTTGTAAACATGTTGCCATCCAAATCTCTTGATGGGATGACCCCATATGAAGCATGGCATGGTAGAAGACCTTCACTTGATCATTGCAGGATCTTTGGATGTGTTGCTTATGTGCATATCCCTTCTCAAATCAGAGGTAAGCTAGTCCCTAAGGCAGAGAAGTGCATCTTCATAGGGTATAACTTGAATCAGAAAGGATACAGGTTCTACAATCCTTCTCACAAAGGATTTATGGTCAGTAGAGATGTTGTCTTTGATGAGAATGATTCTTGGTTTGAAAGTGAATGCAGGAGAGTAAAGTTACCTTATGACTTGGAAGAGGAATTTCCAAGCCTCACGAAGGAGGAGCCAAACCAGATTGAAGACATCAATTCAGATGACGAGGGCATCATCAACCTAGAAGAATTCAAGGCATGGAAGTCCAAAGGCAAAGTCAAGGTGAAGAAGTTAGAGGATATACCTGAATCATCCAACCAAGCAATCAAAAGATCACAAAGGGAGAGCAAGAAACCAATCAGATATTGGTTATGACACTTCTTTAGTTATTAAGCACTCTGTTTATCTTGCAAAAGACTTGTCATTTGAAGAGCCATCATCATATGAAGAGGCAAATACCAGATCGAATGGAAGGAAGCTATGGATGAGGAAATTAAAGCACTCAAGGAGAATGATACTTGGGACCTAGTGCCAAAGAAGGATTCTATGAAGGTAATTGGTTCTAGATGGATCTATAAGATCAAGAGGAATTTTGATGGGTCAATAAGCATGTACAAAGCTAGACTTGTGGCTAAAGGTTTTGCACAAACCCAAGGAGTTGCTTATGAAGAAACCTTCTCACTTGTGGCCTAAATGCCAACCATCAGGGTATTGGTAAGTGTGGCTGCATCAAAGAATTGGACCATGTATCAATTGGATGTAGAAAATGCATTTCTAAATGGCTAGATTTTAGAGGAGGTGTACATGTCTCAACCTCCTGGCTATGAGGACCCAAGCAAGCTAACATATGTGTGTAAATTGAACAAATCTCTTTATGGATTAAAGCAGGCACCTAGGGCATGGAACCATAGGTCGACTACATACCTTCAGGATCAAGGATTCATCATGAGTAAAGCAAATACTTCTCTCTTTGTTAAAAGGAGTAATTCAGAGGCAATATACCTATGTGTATATGTTGATGATATCATACTCACATGTAATGATGCTAATGGCATCAAGCAGATTAAGAGTCAGATGATGCAAGAGTTCAAAATTAGTGATCTAAGATCACTAAATTATTTTCTTGGACTTGAGTTAGTCTATACTAACTCTAGAATTTATATTACTTAGAGAAAGTATATACAGGACATGTTAAAGAAGTTTCATTTGCAGGATGCCAAGGTAGCAAGCACTCCAATGGAGGTAAACCAATAGTTAAGTGCTCATGAAGGTGATGTGCTTGAGAATATTGCAGGTTACCAAAGCATAGTGGGAAGCTTGAATTATGCTACATTGACAAGGATTGATATTGCTTATGGAGTAAGTGTTTTAAGTCAATTTATGCACAAACCTAGGGCACCTCACTTGGAAGCTGCCAAGAGGATTTTGAAGTACCTTAAGGGAACTCAAAATCAAGGATTATACTTTCCTTATACCTCAGATTTGGACATCAAGATATATTTAGATGCAGATTGGGCACATTGCAAAGATGATAGAAGGAGTACCTTAGGATACCTATCTTTTGCAGGGAACAAACCTATATCATGGTCTTCAAAGAAGCAACCTACTATTGCTTAATCTTCTACAGAGGCAGAGTATAGAGGATTGGCCAATGCTACTCAATAGGCCATATGGATCAGATTGTTATATACAGGTTTGGTTTTGCATACTACATCTCCAATGATTTTTGGAGATAATACAAGCTCACTACATCTTGCAAAAAATCTATTTATCATGCTAGGGCCAAGTGTTGGGATAGATGGATGGACACTCCAAGAAATGAGTAGGTACTGCTAGATCTTGCTTAGTATCAACCCTGTGTAGCTTCATAGTTGAGTTGTGGGCCCTCTTAGCTTTCCAAAGACACTATACAAGTGCCTATGTACTTTGGAAATGATGTAAGAAAAGATTGAATCAAAACAGACTACTTCAAGGTTGAAGGTTCAATGAAAACCTTCTATTTTTTATCACACAACTATTGCTTGTTATGCTCAGTGTAGTATAGTAGGAATTGGAAAAATTCCTTGCTATCTAATTAGCTTAGTAAGCTAATGATCCAAGTGGAATCACTCAAAATGATGAACTATACACAGAGAAATCGATTTAGCAATTGAATCATTACCCCCGATTTTTGAGGACCTCTACATAGTTTGACCAGTGAGTGCTTCGACGCTCTTTTCTCCAAATTGGCTGAATATATCTACTTCAAAATTTGTGAGCACGTAGATAACTTAGAGCTGATTCCAACAAGCTATAGATCATTGAAAATGGTGGAGAATTAATTGAGAAATGAGCAGCACAAGTTGACAGATATTAATGGCTACAACAGAGAGACCATAGATGAACAATGTAGATGTATTGTATTAATGAACAATGTTTTACAAGATCATAGGCTTGAAAATCATAGCCTAATGATGGAGAGTAGTGTAGGCTACAATGTAGGCCTCACACTCTTACAAAAATGGCAATGGGGAACTCGGGATTGGAGACTTCTACACGCGACTTTTTCAAGTCACTTTATATAAGTTTTACATTCAAATTTGAATTTGAATTCAACTTTTGGCTCTCTCTAAAAGTAGTCCTTCAATCTAGAAAATATTCCCTGAATGAAGTAGTTACTTTTCTATCTAACAATTCCACGAGTTTTTTGGTAGGTGATTCAAATATTCTCTCATGTCAGAAATGACTTTTACAAATGGTAAAGATTAAGTATCTTTCTAGCAGTGGTTTCCATGGAGCTTCATATGTTTATGAATTTCAAGCCAAATGTGTGGGCTTGAACTTTGCACCAACAACTCCCCCTCAAGCCAAACATTTTGGCTTGGTCTTCATCTTCAATCTTCATGAATATCCTACAATCCAATCATTGAACCTGCAAAGTTCTTTACCATCTAAAGCTTTAATCAATAAGTCTGCACATTGCATATTTGTTGACACATATGCCAACTAAACCTCCTTGCTCAATAGCTTCTCTCTCACATAATGATAGTGGACCTCTATATGCTTGGACCTAGCATGATAAATGGGATTTGCTGCAAGATATAATGAACTTGTATTATCTTCAAAAATCATTGGAGATGTAGTATGCAAACCCAAGTCTGTATATAATAGCTTGATCCATATGGCCTCTTGAGTAGCATTGGCCAGTCCTCTATACTCTGCCTTTGTAGAAGATAAAGCAATAGTAGGTTGCTTCTTTGAAGACCATGATATAGGTTTGTTACCTGCAAAAGATAGGTATCCTGAGGTACTTCTTCTATCATCTTTGCAACCTGCCCAATCAACATCTGAATATATCTTGACGTCTAAGTATGAGGTATAAGGAAAATACAGTCCTTGATTTTGAGTGCTCTTAAGGTACTTCAAAATCCTTGTGGCAGCCTCCAAGCGATGTGCCCTAGGTTTGTGCATAAACTAACTTAGAACACTTACTCCATAAGCAATATCAATCCTTGTCAAAGTACCATAGTTCAAGCTTCCCACTATGCTTTGGTAACGTGCAATGTTCTCAAGCACATCACCTTCATGAGCACTTAATTTTAGGTTTACCTCCATTGGAGTACTTGCAACTTTGGCATCCTGCAAATGAAAGTTCTTCAACATGTCCTCCATATACTTCCTTTGAGTAATATAAATTCCAGAGTTAGTATAGACTAACTCAAGTCCTGGAAAGTATTTTAGTGATCCAAGGTCACTAATTTTGAGCTCCTTCATCATCCGATTCTTAATATGTTTGATGCCATTAGCATCATTACCTATGAGTATGATATCATCAACATATATACACATAGGTATATTACCTCTGAATTATTTTTCTCGACGAATAGAGAAGTATCTGCTTTGCTCATGACAAAACCTTGATCCTCCACATTGATTGAATCTAACCTGCAAACCCTTTTCCACAATCTGTCCTACACTCATTAGATTCTTGGTAATTGTAGGTACATATAGAACCCTGCTCAACAGATTCTTATTTCTATCAAAGGTCTTAACATTCCCTACGTTAATCACTGAGTGCTTGGTGTCATCGCCTATTAGTACCTGATGCTTACCCTTTGGTTCCTCAAGGTAAGAGAGAAGAGCTACATGGCCTGCCACATGGTTTGAGCATCCTGAATCAATGTAGAAGAGATGGTCATCATTTATACTTGGTTTTGAAGTCATGTTCATAATTAGAAGAGAATCTCCTTGCTCCTCTGTGTAGTTGTTGTTATCCTCCTTGATTTGTAGCCTGCTTGGTAGTTGCTATTGTAATTGCTGTTTTAGTTATTGTTGTATCCTTGATGATGATTAAATCTTCCTCTTGATTGTGTATAACCACCTCTTTGATATCCTCTACCTCTCTGATTCTTGAAGTTCCTGTAACACTCATCTGTAGTATGATTTGACAATCCACAAATATTACATGGTGAGGAGTTATAAGGTCTCCCCCTACCTTGCTTACCTTCTCTGCCCCTTCCTCTTGAGGTTCTACCTCTCCCTGCATAATTGGCTTGGGAGGTAGTTCCTTCGACTTCAACCTTATTGTTCTTCCCTTTCTCTTTGGACTTACTTTTATCAGTGTATAGGGCAGAAGAGCTATTACCTCTTGATGAATCTCCATTCTTGTTAAGCTTGGCTTCATGGGTAAATAGTTTCCCCATGAGTGTGGTAAGGTCTGGAATCTGGATGTCCATGTACAAGTCCATGGCAGTTGTGAAGCTCTCCCATTTGTCATCAGCTTTAATGCCATTGATCACTTGTCTTACAATCCGCTCTTCTTCAATTTCTTCTCCTATGCTTGCCAATTGATCTGCTACATCTTTGAATTTGGTCACATACTCTGAGATGCCTTGCTTGGGTTGCTTTCATTGAGTGGTAAACTCAATCCAGAGTTGGTTCTTCCTAGCCCTTGTGTTGGAAGAGAAATATGAAGACAATGTTTCCCAAGTCCCTTGGGATGTTTTACAGTTCCTAATGTGTGGAAGAAGAAAATCAGAGATTGAGTTAAGTAGGACCTTGCTAATGCTTCCTTAGCACACCATGTGTTGAGTCTTTCATGGTCCTCTCTTGTAGGTTTTCCTTTGAGTCTTCACACCATGTGTTGAGTCTTTCATGCTCCTCTCTTGTAGGTTGTCCTTTGCTTCTGAATATGGGCATCTCCTCATCTCTTGAGATGTATCCATAGAGGCTCCTTCCTTGCAAGTATGTCTTCAGCCTCAAGGACCATGATTGATAGTTGTTCCTATCCAATTTATCAATGAAAGAAGGAAAACCATCTCCCATTTTATCTTCACTTTGCTCTGATACCACTGTTGGGATAGATGGATGGACACTCCAAGAAATGAGTAGGTACTGGCTGATCCTACTTAGTACTAGCCCTATGTAGCTTCAAAGTTGAGTTGTGGGACCTCTTAGCTTTCCAAAGATACTATACAAGTGCCTATGTACTTTGTAAATGATTTAAGAAAAGATTGAATCAAAACAGACTACTTCAAGGTTGAAGGTTCAATGAAAACCTTCTATTTTTTATCACGTACCTGCTGCTTGTTATGCTCAGTGCTATCAGTACAGTAGGAATTGGAAAAATTCCTTTTAGACGTATCTAATTAGCTTAGTAAGCTAATGATTCCAAGTGTAATCACTCAAAATGATGAGCTATACATAGAGCAATCAATTTAGCAATTGAATCATTACCCCCGATTTTTTAGGACCTCTGTAGAGTTTGACTATTGAGTGCTTCGATGCACTTTTCTCCAAATTGGCTGGATGGATCTGTTTCAAAATTTGTGGGCATGTAGATAAATTATAGTTGATTCCAACAAGCTATAGATCATTGAAAATGGTCGAGAATGGATTGAGATATGAGCAGCACAAGTTGACAGATATTAATGACTACAAGAGAGAGACCATAGATTAACAATGTAGATGTATTGTATTAATGAACAGTGTTATACAAGATCATAGGCTTGAAAATCATAGCCTAATGATGGAGAGTAGTGTAGGATACAATGTAGGCCTCAAACTCTTACAAAAATGGCAATGGGAACTCGGGATTGGAGACTTCTACACGTGACTCTTTCAAGTCACTTTATATAAGTGTTACATTCAAATTTGAATTTGAATTCAACTTTTGGCTCTCTCTAAAAGTATTCCTTCAATCTAGGAAATATTGCCTCAATGAAGTAGTTACTTTTCTATCTAACAATTCCACGAGTTTTTTGGTAGGTGATTAAAAATATTCTCTTATGTCAAAAATGACTTTTACAAATAGTAAAGATAAAAAATCTTCCAAGTAATGGTTTCCATGGAGCTTCATATGTTTATGAATTTCAAGCCAAATGTATGGGATTGAACCTTGCACCAACACCAAGCATATAGAGGTCCACTATCGTTATGTGAGAGAAAAACTATTGAGCAAGGAAATTCAGTTGGCATATGTATCAACTAATATGCAATGTGCAGACTTATTGACTAAATGATTAGATGGTACAAAACTTTGCAGGTTTAAGTCTATGATTGGATTGCAGGACATTCAAGAGGAGTGAATGAGAAGACCAAGCCAAGAGGTTTGGCTTGACGGGGACCTGTTGGTGCAAATACCAAGCCTACACACTTGGCTAGACATAAAGACCCTTTGTGCAAATGTTTGAAGACCCATGATAACCATTTCTTTGGATTCTTTACCTTGTTATCAATTGTAAAAGTCTATTTGACTTAGAGGAATATTTGTAGCTACCACTAAACTTGTGGAGTTTGTTAGATAGAAAAGCTATGACTTCATTTGGAGAGAAAATCTCCTAAGTTAGAGGAATACTTTAGTAAGAGCCAAAATTGAATTCAAATTCAAATTTTGAATGGAACATCTATAAAAGATGAATATAAAAGACACGCGGTACAGATCACTACAATTCTGATTTTTTGTTGATCACATTGTAAGGAAGTAAGGCTCACATCATAGCCTACACCTCTATCTATCATAATTTGGGCATTGATCATCATGCCAATGATCATGTACAACATTGTTTCATAATACAATAGATCATTCATTACATCTGTTGATCTCTCTGTCATAGTCACTCAATACAATCATTTTGTTTTGCTCATATCTCATTCATTTCTCTACCAATGATAGCTTGTTGGAATTCAAAAATCTAAGTACTCTACATGCTGACAAATTTTGAAGGCATTCTATTCAGTAGATTTGGAGAAAAGTGCGTTGAGGTGGTCACTAGTCAAACTATGTAGAGGTCCTAAAAAATTGGGGGTAATGATTTGATTGCTAAATTGATTGCTCTATGTATAGTGCATCATTTTAAGTGATTTGACTTGGAATCATTAGCTAATTAAGTTAATTTAATATCTCCAAAAGGAATTTTTCTAATTCCTAGTGTATTGGAAGCACTGAGCTTGACAAGGAGCAGGTGTGTGAACAAAAATAGAAGGCTTTCTTTGATTCTTGAAATTGGAAGTAGTCTGTTTTGTATCAATCATTTCTCACATCATTTCCAAAGTACATGGGCACTTGTTTAGTGCCATTGGAAAGTTAAGAGGGCCTACAACCCTATTCTAAAGCAAAAGAGGGCTGGTACAAGGCAGGGATTGGTAGTACCTACTCATTTCTTGGAGTGTCCATTCATCTTTCCCAACAAGTGGCATGCATTTTCCTAGCACCAGGCTACCCTAGGGAGGCAGCACAAGAACAGAGAAGAACTGCTCAAATTCAGTGCTGGAGATGCGGAGGTGATGGGCACATAGCTCAAGTCTGTTCAAACAAAAAGAAGCCCATTGGGTACACTCCGTTATGTAGGTACTGTAGTGGAGAAGGAAATTACGATAAAGATTGTCCTAAAAAGAGACCTGACAATGGCAAAGGGAAAGGGCGAGTTGAATCTTCAAATTATGTCAAAATCAAAACACAACCTAATCCTAAATTACAAGAACAAATTCCTACTATAGGGGTGGTGCTTAGAACATCGGAATTGCGAAAAGGACCAAGTTCTTCTATGCATTTTGTGGAAGCAGACCAAGGCAAGATAGTGCAAAAATAATCTATAGTAGCGGTGGTCACAAGAACCCAAAAATACATAAAAAGGGATGCAGAGAGGAAGAATGAAAATGTAGTCAAAGAAAAGACACATGAGCATAGTGAAATGGAAGAAGAAGTGGAAGAACTTCATGAACAAAAGGAATTGGAAGAAGGGGATGAAGTAGAAATACTTCGGTGAGTGACAAAGAAATTTGTACCTAGCATTCCTCCATTCCCCCAAAGATTGAAAACTCCAAAACATGAAAAGGAAAAGCAAAGTGAGTTAAAAATTAAAATAGTGCAGAAAGTGGTTGAAACAAAAGTCACCTTAGACCTTGGTACTGTGCTGAATTGCTCTTCTATACATAGGAATCAATTCTATAATGAATAATATATCAAGAAGCCCCAAAAACCTCAAGATAAGAAGAAACGAGAAAAAGAGATTCAAGGCATAACTTAGAGCATCACAATATAAATTGATTAGAATGCTCCTATGGTAACTCTGGAGATTAAGGGATATGCAATCCTAGGTGCGCAACTCGATAGTGGGACAACAGTCAATTTGATGATAGAATACATGACAAAAGCCCTCAGACTCACCCACATAGAGGATGCTCTTATGTCCGTAAGAATGGCTGACCAACACCAAGTAAAACCCATAGGTCTCTTGAAAAATGTGAGCACAATCATTGGGTGATTGGAGTTTAGCATTGACTATTTGATAGTCAGAGCAAGGAACATTGAAGCTACTTTTTCCTTATTACTGGGACATTCATGGTTGGTACAATCCAATTGTGTGCATGACTTGTGAACACGCTTTATCACAATTGGGCCAAAGTCCGATCGCATGTAGATCTAGGTTTCCTCAAATTCAACAAGCAAGAGGGTGATGACAAAGGATGAAATGGAGAAAAAGGCAAAAAGAAGGAAAAACAAGAAAAAGTTTGAGTGAGGTTTGCTTTAAACACTAAGCCCTACAAGGATTTGCTTCCGGATGGATTCAATAAGCAATTATCCAAGTCCCGAAATACAAGAATGGGAGAGTACGAGAATCGTTAATTTATAAAGATGACTCAGACCAAGAGTTGTTAGGATGGTTGACATGCACAAGTTAGTTTGAATGTTATATGATGAATATAGGATCAAAGGGGTGACAATTCCCTAGATGTAGAAATCTTAGAAAAAGGATCAAACCCCAAACTAGCCACCATAGTGGAAGTAAGATGCTTGAAGAAAAGGTCATGGCTCTGGAAGTTGAACTCCAAAATAGATGTCAAGGGTCAGAGGTGATGATGAAAAGAGAGCCAAATGCATGAGAAATGGATGTGAGAGTCGATCTAGAGAAATTAAAACTGAATGGGGACGGAAAAGTTAAAGAATTATTGGCCAATAATGCATGTACAATATTAGAGAATCAAAAGAGATTAAGGATTGAAGAACATGATATGGTAGAAGTGGGTTTTGCAGAGGAAGAGAAGGTAATTAGAAAGATCACTGATCTTAAGAAGTCCTTTGAATGGCAGGAGTTTTTTTTCTAAGGCTCATGATTAGGGGAATCATATAAAGAAGATAGGAAGAGAAGGTAAGTAGAAAGCTGGCTGATCTTTACATAAAGGGAAGAAGTCCTTCGAATGACATGAGTCGTTTTTCTAAGGCTCATGATCAAGGGAATCATATAAAGAAGATAGGAAGACAAGATGGTCATCTACCCTCTAGCACAAGCAAAGCACATGAATCAGTGAGTAGTGAAATGCATAGGAAAGGCCACAGGGGTAGGGGCAAAACTGGAAGAGACAAGTGATGGTTCTAGCAAGGAAAAAAATGATCGAGGGAGAAACCTCTTGGATGATAGAGACAAGAGGAGGCATTATTCGAGACGTCAATATACTAGGCATAGAAAATGGAAAGGGAGGAAGATTTTGAGGAATCCTTTGGAAAAGAGACTTGGCTTTCTATCTCCACTTATTAGAATAGATTATTCAGATCACTTGAAGATGAGATGCACTTAGTCATTCTAAATCATCTAATTGATAAGAAAGCTCATGTGCAATCCAATGCAATGTTTGTGCAGCTTGTAAGCTAGTAATAAAAAATCTTGGAAATTCCATTTTGACCATATACTAGATTGAGTTAGGTATAGCTAGAATAGTTTTTTATTCGAGTTGATAGGCCCATAAAGCATGATGCAGTTATACATCCCAATCCCTATGTTTGACTTTGATTATCTTCATCAGAACAATGTGCAATACTTTAATAGTGTTTTCAACCAATCCAATAGCATGTGGATGGTTAGGAGAAAGTTTCAGTGAATGAATACGAAATCATTAATAGATGTTGTATTTCTTGATTCGCAAAATGAATCCCTCGATACTTAACTCTCTCAATTGGCATGTCATATCTCACAAAGATGTAGATGTATTCAAACAAACAATATGCAATAGTATGTGCATCACTTCTTACTATTACCTTAGCTTGGACCCATTTGGTTAGATAATCCATTGCTACTATTATGCATTTTGCATGCATGTGTTCAGAAGAAGGACTGAAGAAGGATTGATGGTCTCTATGAAATCTATTCACCATTTCGAAAATGTTCACACATTGGCTAGCGAGCAAAGTGACATATCATCAATTAAAAAAGTTTTCAACATTTTGGTAAACTTTTCGCCACAATAATCCTACAAAGAGGATTATCTTAGTTGTATGGTTAGCTGAGGAGTGATGTCTTGAATGACTTTTGGTTGATGCGTGTAGAGTAGGAAGATGCTCCCCTTCATTAACACACAATTTTAAATAACCATCTCCCCACCTCTTTTTGGACACTATATATGAACCTTGTTTCATTAACTTATCAAGTTGCTCTTTAATCCTATGCGTACATATTTTGGGATGTACTCCCCTTCGTGATAAGTCCATGTAAATATGTTCTTGCATTGTTTGATCAATTATAAAAGAGTATGCAAATAAATATGGCGAGCAGGCTGATGGTGATCAACGCTTTTTTTATTTCCTCCATCATCTACTTTGTTGTTGGTTTCAAGAACGCAAGCTTAGAGTTGATGAAGATAAAAAGAATTTTCAAGAATAATTTTTGGAATGGTGACCTAAATTAGAGAGGAATTTTAAAAATAAGGTGGAATATCTACACTCACCCCAAGGATGCAGGCAGTTCCTAGGGTTTGCGGATGTGGAAGCTATGGATAACAAGCTTGCCTCTTAATGCATGTTCAAAGTTTGGATTAACAACCATGAGTCCTTTTCCAAGTTCATTTTTAGAAATAGTCAAAACCTCAAGTTGAGGGGTGCCCCCAAGTTGTAAGGCCTTGGCCTCCTTGCTTTTGTTTTTTCATAGGCCTATGTAGTTTTATTTCCTCCCTTTGGTCTAGCTAGAACAAGATGAATCAATATTGCACTGTCAATAAAGATTAGAAGTGGTTAGTTGAAATTAGACAAAATGACTCTATTTGGTTTCCTACCCCTTTCATCAAAAGAAATCAGAAGGAGCACTTCCATAGCACTTCACTAAAATAGTTTCTGTTTCATTATTGGGCAATCTAAGCTTTATTTCAAATGAATGTAAAGATCCCTTTGAACTTTGAAATGGTATCCATTTGCCAAGTTTGCACATCCAACGATCATAGTAGAATTTGATGTATAATGAAGTATGTTGTTTCAAATATCAAAATCCTATACCTGTTCCACCTATTTTACAAAGACATTTATCACCTTTTGCAATTCCTTCTATCAAATTCCAATCTTCACCAAGAAGACTTTCGGCTTGCTCATATGTGATATCTTTACACATGAACATGGTGAAAGTCTCTTGGAATGAGCTAGTCTAAAAATCTTTAGTATATGGAGCCAAAAAACTTTTTCCAATAAAATCACATAGTGTCAATAAAATCAGGATGCGCTTAGGACAAAAGAAGAAGAGATTACTTATATATAGAGAGACGGAGACAAAGAGAGAGATAGAGAGAGAGAGAGAGAAAGAATAAAGAAAAAAGAATAAAAGAAACAAGGTCGAATTATGGTAAACTTAAATTGTCTCATTGTGTTCAGACTTTAATCTCATTATTTGATGTGCCATCATCTTCTTGGAATGTATGCACACTAGTATGATGCCTCTACTTTGGGTGTTCATCACTTAAGGATGGTGAGACATTTGTCCTAGTCAAATGCATCATTCTCCTCCTAATAGATCAAATTGTAGACCTGTGTGGATTGGCTTCAAAAATGTACGCTATTTTTTTGACTTTTGGTAGTGCCCCACAACATGCACATTCACCAGTTGCTAGATTTGGAGGAATATCAATATGGGAGTTTCCCCCTTCCCCTCTCGGTGTGGAGTAACCTACTTTATATTTCATTTTTGGATTCTTCCTCTGTAGTCAATGTTTTCAAAGTCATTTGGATCCAAAAAGTCCTTGGGATCCAAAAAGTCCTTGGGATCTATGAGTATATATGAAACAATATGCAATTGAGCCAACAATTCTTTCAACTTGTGCACTTGGGATGTACGACATTCTTATTTCACCAAATGTGCAAGAGGGTTTGAAAGCATGTCAAAGTTGGCTTTCTATCTCCACTTATTAGAAATTCTTATAAATCATCTAGTTGCTAAGAAAACTCATGTTCATTCCATTGCAATGTTTGTGCAACTTGTAAGGTAGTAATAAAAGATCCTAGAAATTCCATTTTGACCATATACTAGCTTGAATTATGTAATGCTATATTAGTATTTTATCATAGTTGATAGGCCCATAAAGCATGATGCAATTGTATACTCCAGTCCCTATGTTTGACTTTGATTATCTTCATCAGAACAATCCCCATATTGTTTGACTTTGATTATCTTCTTCTTGTATTGTTTGATCAATTATACTAAGAAAATATATTCCTTAGTATAATCGGTAAGGTTGATCTTCCATTAAAAAAAAAAAGCTTGAAGGTCATATCTATCGTATCAACTAAGAGTGCAATGTTTCGGCCACGTTTCAGAGTGAGCTGCACTACTGTGTTGCGACTTTCAGTGGTTTTGGATTCTGATAGAAAGAAGCAGACGGCTATGGACGGCGCGGATGAGGATGAGGATCTCCTTCACCGACAAGAGAGGCACCTGAGGCAGCAAGCTCATGCGGCTCTCAGCTTTGCGAATAAAGAAAGAACAAGGGAGTAAAATCGCCAACCGAGGTGTCTGGCAGAAGAAGGCGTCGTCCCTTTGCAGTGAAACTTCCAGCAAGCGTTATTTTACTTCAAATCAGAAAGATGAGAAGAACCACACCGTCCATTCTGTCAATGTTGCACGTAAACAAACAGCTATATATGAAACAGAAAGCTATATATATGATGAAGAGTGGAAGTTCTTTGAACATCAGCTTTGGAGGTCTACTCCCAACGCAGGTGGTAGGAAGTTGGCTATTGAGCATACGATGATTCGTGACCGGAGCTGGTTAGAGAGGTGGATGACCAGCAGGCCCTGCGATACCCAAACAACCCACAATGAGGTCGCTGAGGTTTAGCTTCTCAGAGCCGTGGAGGAGGACATCCAAGCTGACACTAGCAGTGTAAGGCTCGTGCCCCATCGCTGAAGTCATGACTGTACTTCAATGAAAATGTGCGATCTTTTTTTATTGGCATGCTTGGCAGTTTGAACTTGTAAGTATACTTGTTCGACCTATGATACAAATAAGTAGAGATGAAGTTAATCACACATCAGTTAAATTTTGGTAAAACTAAATTGTCTCATTGTGTTAAGACTTTAATCTTCTATATTTGATGTGCTATCATCTTCTTGGAATGTATGCACACAATAAGCTTCATGTTAGTCCAAGCCCACATAGCCTAGTGGTTTGATGCCTTGAGTTTCTGGGAGGAAATCTTGAGTTCAAGTCTTGGCCGGATATATCAATGAGTTCCCCATAGATGAGTGCCTCTACCTTAGGGGGTCAGGTGTATGAGTGTGTTTCCAATTTATTGTACTCTCAAAACAATAAGCTTCATGTTTGATTATATGCTACCTATGCTCTAGGAGTCACCCTAACTATTTAAATATTTGAAATACATCATTCACCAAAGAAGTCGCATCAAGAAGAACTTCATTACCAAAAAGGATGAAAGACATTGTGTATGTTTCTTTTCTCCTAAATAATTTTACACAATGCTTAAATATAAAAGTATAACCAAAAGAGGCAGAAGCAAGCTCCATGGCAATAGCAATT